>JAVGWX010000001.1:114091266-114691266 GCA_036924085.1 Ariolimax columbianus | reverse complement strand
GTTTACCTTGCAATTTCCACCTCAGCATTAATATCATTTAACTCTTCAATACAAATATATAATTTATATTATGAATACTTCATGTGGGATCAAGATGCTGAGCAGCGCATGAGCTGCAGTGGTCAGCAACCCATAGCTGCCAAGACCCTTCTACACCTCCATGCGGTGATCCTGGATAACAGGCTGCAGCAGGGCAGACTGGCTAAGGAGAAGGGATCGAAGAGGGAATGCTAACCCGGTACTCAAATAATGCTTGCTGAAGTCGGATGTGTTGGACTGAAAGGTGCAAATATCGCAGTCACGCTGTAAACTACAACACTACACATTCCGTTCTCTGGACTACATTCTGCTACTTAAGCCCTTTCAGTGTTTGGTAGTGGGAGGTTGAGAATGAACGAAGCCTAGCCAATACTTCATGTCATAGTTTAATTATGCATCTTACAATCTTTAGATAATGATATCAACTCTATTTATGTAATATTATTAAAATTTATTTTGAATAAAACTATTAGACATACAGAGCTGTGGCACTTGCCCGGACTGAAAGATACAAACCAACAAAAATATTCCGAACTGGAAAGTGGAAACTCCGTTAAATTTAATTCTGTGAAATCTCATGCTTTTCCAGATATTCTCCCATGGTTTATTTTCTTTCTTGCTTTTTTTAAATATATTTTTTGAATTTTAAAGATCACATCTCTTATCATCTAAATTCTCATAATTAGTTTTATTTATATATCCACCTATCTTCAGTAGTTTTCATCTCTAAAACTTTTAGTTAGTCTCATCTTTGTTGTTCTAGGTCCGTGATGAAGACTTGTTTGTCATAACATAGGATGCAATATTGTATTTGCAACCACATAAAATTGACCAATACTTGTCTCTGCAAGTATTTACATTTAAGACATTTAACAAACTCATCTAAGCAGTTCACGTTTAACTTTAAGACTCCATTTATCAAATTCACATCAGCAGTTTACATTGCATACATTTTTTGTGGTCTGTGTTTCACTTGATTGTGCAACGCACAAGGTATGTGTCATAAGTCTTTACCCTGATCATGAAGGAGTAGCAGTGGAAAGTTTAAACTTGGCACTTTCAAAGTGCCTGATATTTGCACTGGACTTGAGAATTACAAAATGTATTTTTTGCAACGAGTTTTCCCACTATGGTACTTACTTTCCGTGTCCAAGCACCACGTTATACAGTATGCATCCAGTATTCAGCAACATGGATTGCCTTGTCATTTGCCTCCAGCATGTCACACCTATTGCATGTTTCCTGGAGGTTGGGGCAGGTGATCGGGGTCCTGTATAGCGTCGCGGTCATATGTGTCATTGTCTGCCCATTGTTTCATATTCCTCTTGCACCGTGATACATGACCCGTTATGGTGCAACATACCTTATTGAACTATTCTGTAGCCTCGCCAAAATTGATGTCAGAGGCCAGACCTGTGATTAAACTCTTGATGTTACAAGGAAAAACACTTACAGAAATACAGAGATGGAACCAATGTTTCATGATTCCTGTCTTTCGTATTAGTTGGTAATACACTGGTGTAAACAGTTTAAGTGTTGCTGATCTGCCAAGATCTGGAAGACATGCCTCAGAGTGCAATAATAGAAATCCAGCAGAGTGAAGAAAATCATTGACTAGAAACAAATAAATTACAATTGTAGAGATAGATAGTGCAGCAGAACGCAGTAAAGCAACAGTGAGTAAAATTTTGCACAACAAACTGAATATGAAAAAAGTTTGTGTCTGCTGGGTTCCACATCTTCTCATACTGGAGCAGAAGTAGATGGGAGTGAATTGTGGATGACGGTTGCTCAAAAAGCATGTCCGAAAATACTTTGGTTCACAATTATGAATTAATCATGTTGAGCATGCAATGGAAAACTCCAGGCTCGGTAACACATACCAAGTTGAAAACACAGAAATCTGCAGGAAAAGTGATGCCTTGTGACAACACTATTAATGAACAGTACTATGCAGATCGCCTTACTAAACTACGAAAGAATGTGACTAGAAAACAAGAGAGAACACATGCTCAAAATCTTCCTTTGCTTCAAGACAACATGCCCACTCACAAAGAGTGCCTTATGCAGCAAGCAGTCAAAGATTTGAATATTCAAATTATTCCACACCAACCCAGTTCTCTTCTTTTCCCAAATCTTGAAAAACAGCTCAAAGAAAATCATTCTGACAATGTTGAAATCATACTGCCATGTGATAACTGATTAAATTAAATAAATATGGCGTTCTATTACCAAGGTCACGCAGTGATGGCAGAATTGTGTTTACTTCAGGAGAGGCTTATTGAAAAGGAACAAATGCGCACAATTTTAGCTTTCTTTGTCATTCCCTTCATGGTCAGGGAAAAGATTTATGATCAGCCCCTTGTTCATTAAATAATAAATTACAAGAGCTCTCAATCAAACTGATTTGTTTCCTTGTCTTTCTAAGTGTTCCTTTAGAAAGTACTTTGTATCTTGCTGCCACAGCATTTTATTCAACGCAAGTCAAATCCTAAATGTGAACAACTAGAGCAGATCATGGCATTCTTTAAAAAAAAAAGGAATTAAATTTGTTGAAATAATCCATATTTTCTGTTCAATATTGATTTTCTGATCTGTAACAGAGTTGGGTATTACATTTTTTAGGTTAGTTCCCTTCTGATAAGGCCGAATCTATAACTGAGCCAATGCATTTTGTAATATTTCATGTCTTCTGCGACTATTTCTATATTTTGTTTGTACCTTAATATCTATCGAGCTATTTACTTTTATTTATATAATTTATAACAAAGCGATACACGCGTTTAAAAAATATCTCTATTGGGAAGGGAGCGAAGAATAATGAGGGTCAGATGAATCATACTGATTTCTGCTCCTGTAAATACCTTGTGTCACAGCAGTCTGACCAATGAGGTGGGGGGTCAACACTGTGGTCTTCATAATGATGAGTTTACTGAGGTACCTCACATTGCAAGCAGATGAAGCCAAGCATTGCACAACGGCTTGGAGGACCACGGTCCACCTTCATCAGCATGCTCGAGATGTGAGGAAAGCTACTACAACTTGCTATTTAACGTCCTCTCCAGGGCGCACAAATAAGTAAGCATGCTCATTGTGGGTATTAAACAACAACAACACTGCAGTCAAGTTGACCCTGGGTTTACCTTCTCAAGTATGCCTTGAGATGTAAGAAGAGCTACTGCAACCTTCTATCAACTTGACTTAGCACAAGGAGCTCTGAACAACATCTCTATTGAGAAACACTGTATGACTCAATCTATTTTTTATTATGCATTGCTAATATAAGAGAGATATGAGAACAACTTACCATGCCACCCCATGCAGTATGGGAAAGAAATCTCAAATAAATTGTCATACACAGTCAGCAAATTTTTCAACATCTGGCTAAGATCTATGAAATAAAAGATGTGAAGTCCATTAGACAGTGTGTTTGTGATTATGAAATAACAAATATTATCAATATCGGTCAAGTCAATCTTAATTCTCCAGTCTGTCACAGTGACACATCGACTAGAAAGGTGGTGCTGATTTTTATATAAAAATTCACATTTTCCAATCCAATTTTTGAAAATTGTATGAATCCACATATTTTGCTTTCCATTTGACAAAGTTTAGGTATGTACACCATGTGTTCTTTGTAACAACATGATGACTTTTTTAAATCAAAAATAGAAATATTCAACTTCATATTCATTCAGTAAAATTTGAATATCGATAAAATTATTTCACTTAAAGAGGTGAAACTTTGAGATCTTGCCATATTGATTATCTTGCCAGCAATTTTTTGTTCAAATAGCAGATAGTCCATTAGCAGATTATGACATTTGGTGTGAAGTCTTAGAAACTTCATTGTATGAGGTCTCAGTTTTTTTTGTGTGAGGATAATGACCAGTGCTGCCCTCTTCCCTAAAAGGTTGGGTACCCATTTATTGCTTAGCTGGCCGCAGCATACCATGAATAAGAAATGTAACTAGTCAACTTTGCTGTGAGATGCCAAGCTTTCTAACCATTCTGGCTTACGCAATAATGAGAATATTTTCTTTTAAATTGAAAAATAATTAATAAATATCCATGCCAGACACATCCAAACCTTTCCCACACTTCTGACAAGATCTTTCACCAGAAAAAAAATGGACATTCTTAAGGCAGGAAACTCGTCATGCGAATAAACCGACTTATAGTGAATAAATGTCTGGATTAAATACTATAGAAACTATATTGCAAGTGAGAAAAAGGCTTGTTTTATTTTAAAGTGAATTTTGAAACAGTTTCTTCTCTTTTTCACTCGGATTTGAGGGGAATGAAGTTAACTCTTAAAGGCCATAATTTTGTAGCTAGTTTTGCCATAATTTTTTTTCTATAAAAGCAGCCTCTTCATAAAACTGGACTTTTCTTTATTTCACAAGGAAGACATACATGTTATATATCAAATTAAATTGAATGTGCAGTAAGAATATGAAGGTCTTGTAGAATTTCATAAAATATTACAAGTAATTATTAATTTTTTTTCACACACAAAAACATCATCAATCCATGAATAACCACTGAAATGTAATGCAGATTGGTTTAGTGTACTTCAGAATAACAGTATAACATATGAAATAGTATCTACAAAAAAATAATTTTCTGTAGCAGTCAAATGGAGCTGATGTGTCACGAGTTGCAGGTCTCCATTCACTCCACATGGTCGAACACATTTTGGCAGCAATCTGAATGAGTTCTGAGTCAGTCAGTGGTAGTGGAATTTGGTACTGATATCCATTTGCAAATCATGTTCTCTCGATTTTGCTTTAGAAATATTGCATCTTCGTATTTCTGTTAACGGTGCAGTCAAACGTTTTTGCATTTTAGCAGCACTAGGTCCTGGCTGTGTCAACACCCCTTCACTGAGTAGGTTGAATAGTATTATATTCTATGTCTGACTCCAAATCAACATCAAAAATGTGAATTCTCGTCACTAAATTCATCTAGTGAACACAACCACCTAGCCTTTTCTACAGATAAAAACAACCTACAATATTAGACAACCTTGAAGTGCTAGGTTCGATACACATTTTTGTGATAAACACAACAAAAATTTGGCTGATTTGAAGGATAACAAATGTTTTCCAACTCTGAATTTCCCCACAAAGCAAGTCACTGCTTTCAAAACATGAAACACAGATATAAGAGTTACTTCCTTTACCATGTAATCTAGAAACACTGAACAAAAAAAAAAAATGTAATTCAATGTGCTAAATTTAATGATATGAGTGAACGCCAGGAAGAACGCTGACAGCGTTCTTATTGCCTTTTAGAGTTAAGTTGCCGCAGCAGATTTTTCTGAGGTAGATTGTTTAGTTTGTTAATGTTAATGTAATAAATACGTTTGTAGTGGAAAGTAGTATGCCGATTTTGCAAAACTTCATTCTCAATCCTCTGTGGCAATTTAAAAAATGTTCATCGGGCGTGATACCCCCCGAAATAGGTCTAAATGTGTGTGCTGCTTTTCATAATTGTCACCATCATCTTATATCTCAGAAACTAACACACACACAACAAAAACAATAACAAGCTCTTTATTGACCTAAATCTCTACACATAACAAAATCATATCTATAGACAAATAAATAAAAAGATTACAGGCTCTCAAAAGTCAACCATAGTAATGTAAATATGAGGTTCTGAAAAAAAAAATGCTGTCGCAGATGAATTTTCACCAGTTTTTTTATGTAAGTGGGGAAAGGTTAATATTAACGAAGACTAGATCATATACCCTTACCATTCTTTTCATCATCGCTAAGATCCTCCAGGCGTAAAACATGGCGTCGAGGTAGCAGCATGGTTTCAAAAGGCCAGGTTGCCCAATAGGGAACTAACCACACCCAGTGTTCTGACTCGAGGATTAATCTCTCCTGACAGATGAAAAGAAATGAGAACATTAACTTCTCACTAATGCAATTGAAAAACAAGTAAGGAAGTTTTAAATAATTACATTCATGCAATCACTGACTCTTCGACTAATAAAGGTCTTTATCAAGGATAAACAAACAACAAAAAATAGCACAGAAGAAGCCAGTTAACTCAGTAAATAGAGACAGCTAAGCTATAGGGAAAATTATGTGAATTATCAGACAATAAATAACTGAAGTAAAACGGGATACCACAATGGTCTGGAATACAAAAATAAAGATTAAAATAGTTTTAGGGATCAAGACGCTGAGCAGCGCATGAGCTGCAGTGGTCAGCGCCCCATAGCTGACTGCTAGCGTCAGGGCCAGCGAACCAGAGCTGCCAAGACCCTTCTACACCTCCACGTGGTGATCTTGGATAACAGACTGCAGCAGGACAGACTGGCTAAGGAAAAGGGATTGAAGAGGGAATGCTAACCCGGTACTCAAAAAATGCTTGCTGAAGTGGGATGTGTTGGACCGAAAGGTGCAATTATCGCAGTCAAGCTGTAAACTACAACACAACCCGTTCTCTGGACTACAATCTGCTACTTAAGCCCTTTCAGGGTTTGGTAGCGGGAGATTGAGAACGAACGCAGAAGAAGAAAAATAGTTTTACATAAAAGCAGTAATCCCCAATCATTGAAAGAGTCATTAGACCTGGCGTAAAATTGCAAACCACCATCTTTATTAAGGATTTTGTATATTGTAAAGTGCTACAGCAGTAATCTGTCTAGGAAAACCTGACCTAAACTAGTTATCTTGCAAGGTTTGTCAGTTGCATCAGTCAGAAAGTAGATATACTAGTAAAAACCTTGGCAAACATTGATAAAATCTGTGCAGAAGAACTCCATAGATATTATCATGGTACTTGTTGCTTGGATAAGATTTGAAATCAAGATGCCGAGCAGTATATAAGCTGTAGAAGTCAGCAACCCAAAGCTGACTGCTAGCGTCAGGGCCAGTTACCCAGAGCTAGCAAGACCCTTCAGCCCTTTTCAGGATTTGGTAGCTGGAATTTCAGAACGAACGAGCGACGGAGATAAGATTCTGCAAATCTTTGGAAATACAACATTGCCGGTCATAGACAGGTTTACGTGCTATCACAAAAAAGAGTTGTGATAAAATATGTACAAGACTGGTCAGAGTACAGATACAACCGCCAATTCAGTTGTTGCGGCGATTACATTTATAAAAGAGGGAACAGCAAAGATATAAATTCGGCTTTAAACTCATGTGGGTTTCAGGGTCTTGTATTGGAGAGGAAATAATAGATAGGACCAATACTCCATATGGTGCTGGTCAATAAAATTAAACTAAGGTGGGTTCTGCATGATGCTAACAACCTCATCAAGTGATACAAAATTCTAGAGAAACCATCACAGCAAAAGAGTAGACATATGCTTTGATAGTGGATTCCTACTAAAAAGGTAAACCGCGATGGTGGCCATGTGCTCCTTTTGAATTTTAAAAAAATTGTGAATGTGATTGTTGGTTGTCTAATTACATCCTTTTTCCCCCCGATAAATACCACAAGAAAAGAAATGAAAAAGCAATCAATAAAATCAAATTGGAACAGTAGAATTTACTATATGGTAGTCTGGAACATGTGAAATGAGAAAATTGTTAAAAGAAAACATGGTCACTAGAAAATGACAAAGAAATCCAACAGAAAGTGGAAACAGTCATGCATGGCATATATTTAAGAGACAGTATTACATGGTTCTGACAAGAATGCCTAAGAAATTATCTAGCATTTGGCATGAGTTACTGTCACTGGTGAGCACGTCAATCCTACAGAAGACTTCATCCACCTGGGTAGCAGACAGACTTCGGATGCACATAGTAACCCAGACATTACGTGGAGAATCAGCCTAACAGCATCATCCATGAACTACCTGCACAGTGTCTGGATCCAGCAGAGGTACTCTCTGGAAACCAACGAGCACTTCCATAAATTGTCATTCCAACCCTTTTGTGTTGCTACGAAACCTGGACAGTCTTACTATGAGATCATAAGCAAATTCAAGGCTGTCCACTGAAGTTTCCTGGCGGACATAAAAGCTTTTCTTCAATGCTAGAGCGACACAGACTCTCTTTCTTCAGCCTTGTGGTCTGCTTTTCTCAAGATGCCCTGGCCTGCCATTTTCTCCATGGAAATCTGGATGGGAAAAGACTAAATCCCTCATGGGTGAGACATCTCCTGCTATGTAAGTCGCCAGAGACTATGACATCAACCATGGTCATGGAAGATCAGCGCAATAGGCCCTGGTTGTCTAGACAGATTACTTGACCTGACGGAGATAGAGCAGGAAGGAAAACTAAGTAAAAGATGAATTAACAGTGTAAAGGAAACACTTAAAACGCATGATATGGAGATTGCACCTCCAGATATTGTCCAAGGACATAAGTGAACAGTTGAGATGTTGAGTCAGGAAGATTGTATGATCAAACACCTTCTCCAAATGTGTCAAGCTTAAAGGCTTTCTACTATACATATATCGCTGAACTTCTGCAGATTAAAGATACTGATTTCTCTTGACCTACTTTCTTCTTCTTTGCGTTCAGGATTTTCTGGTCATGCTATATCTGCAGGCCATTCACCATGATGAAGTCTGTAGTCTTGACCAAGTCGGAGCGGCTGCCCCACAACTTTTGTCTCAGCTCCGCACCCTCTGGCCAGGTCTGGCATCTCATTTCCCTATAGATTGGGCATTCCTGTAGAATATGCTCAGGGTTCTGGCATCCTGTTCCACATGGGCACTCATCAGTGTGTGAGATCTTCAGTCGGTAAAGATGTTCTAGTAGTCTGCATTGTCCAGTTCTCAGGCGAAATAAGGTAGTTTGTTGATATCTTTTAAGTTGGTCTAAATCACTCATAAAGGCAAGAGTGACATTCCTGAAGCTAAACAATATATGGAGATCTAGAGAAATCAAGATCCACAGCAAAGTTAGAATATTCAACACCATGGAATCCTCAAGGGAAAAGAGACTGGTAAAACCAAAAATATGTGAAGAAGAGAATGTGAGAAGAAACAAAATTAGACGATTACACGTGGAGGCATATAGAGCAGCCAAGGACTTTGCCTGCTGGCGGTATGTTGTCAATCGCATATGCACCGAGAGGAGCTACGTGCATTTATTCATTGATTGATTGAGTCACTATTCAAGCAATGGGTTTAGAGGACATTTCTGTATCTTGTGGACTACAGTCTCTACAGAATGAAGAAACAAGCCCCATTCCCGACCCTCTTTAGTCATTCCACTACCTGGTGCAGGGAAAAGTGAGATACACAATATCCCGGGACTGGTACAGTCAATGCTCAGTCTCCTCTTATGCCTGACATGATAGTGTTAATATTCTTTGTTCCCCTTTCAGGCCCCAGTAACATGTGGAATTTCATGTATGTTATACCTCATGCTGTGCCCCAGGCAAAATTATTCAAACAAGCTGATATAAAAGAAAACGTGTGTACAAAAGATATATGTGATTACTATAATACCTTCTTTATTAGTTCTTTCTCTAGATAATTGATCAATAGAGGTTTTCCATTCTTTGTCAAGTATTCTCTTTGTGTGCGCTCCTTGGCAGAAGGTTCATTGGGAAGAAACGAACAAGCCCACACCTGTAAAGAAAATTATTTTTAATAAAGTTGTTTTCTCAAATAGAAACCAGTACAGTTGCATTATTTTGTTGTTGTAAAGAAAGTTTTAAAACGGCAACTATCATTTTGTGAGCAATTCTAATACTAGTTACTTTCTTACGCATCAATTAAAAAGATATTTTAGATGCATTACATACCTGGCAATGTGGGTGGGGATTAGAGCATCCCATCACAGCACCACGATTTTCAAAGATCTGAAACATTGATAATGCACACATAATAAAACCAGTATAACAACAACTGTAAAGAAAGAAATATTAATACATTGTTTCTGTTGCTTAAGTAAAATATTTTGTCATTTTGAAGCTCATTCATTGTATGTTTATCACATGTTATTCCACCATAAGCCTTATGTTTATTGAACTGTCTTACTCCTTTCAACTGCCAACTTGTCCGGAAGATCCCACACTTTTACCTTCACCACGCGCAAGCCGAGTCTGGCCGACTTGCATTGCCGTCCCATGGTGATTGGTCGTTCTAATCAAACTTAAACGAACGGCTACGTAGTAATAGTCGGAACAATACTGTTCTTTAATTGTAAAGAGCTCCTTCTTCCGTAATGTACGATTAGTTACCAGGTTTGGAAATGATTTCTTATGTTATTCGCTTGGATTTGAAGATCAACCAATTTTTTTTAAATGGGGGATTCAAGTTCCAGCAACGGATTTTTCTGAGGTAGATCTATTTAGATTGTTTATTTAGATACAATAATTACGTTTATAGTCGAAGTGACAGACATAGACAATACGGCAAACATCGGTAATCCATTGTCTGCGATTATTTTGATATTTTTTTTCAACCGAAGTACACTGGAAGCGGGAGAGTCTAAGTGTGCCGTTTTTTTCAACACTATCACCTTATTTTTTTTCCATCTCATAAACTAACACAACAAAAACAAATTCTTGATTTCTGTACTCACAAACAAATCATATCAATAGACCATCAAATAAAAATGTTACAGGCTCTCAAAGTAGCAACAATAGTTAAACGACGTGACGTCATGAAAAATAATGCTGCGGCAGTGGAAATTGCGTGAATTTTGTATACAGAGTGGTAAAGGTTTACACTATTAAAGCCAAGACTAACTGAAAACTATAGAGTAATGATAAGAAAACGGACCAAACTGCAACAAGTGAACATACATATGGTGCGCATGATGACGTCACTTCTGGTGTAAACAGCACATACCAACCGTCAAGTTTGCAAAATTTCATTATCCTCCAACTCATAGTTTCCTCACCAGACTATTGAAAACATGGCAGGTGTGATATGGAATCCGTCCAGAGTTGATCAGCAAGCGGTGATTCAGTTTCTAACAGTTGAAGGATGTCGACCAGTTGACATTCATCGCGAAATGCAGGCAGTGTATAGTGACAAAAGTGAAGAACTGGACAACGATGTTTAAAGAAGGACCTGAATTAACCCATTCAATCCCAGACCGGCCGGCGACAGCCGCTATCGACTCGCTCCCAGACCGGTTGGCGACGGCTGCCGTGGATATACTGATTTAAATTATTTTTTTTTAAACGTTTTACCTGCGAATAGACACGCTAAATTTAGCCTTCACGTGACTACCGGTAATGGCAGCTCCCATTGCAGTTTACAAATTGTTTCTATCTCATGTATGGTATTCAAGCCGGGATTTTTTTTAAATGACCTTCAATTGTCTTCAAAACTTGGTGCGGACTGAAGATCCTTATGAGTCAGACGATAGTGATCGTGAATTTGTTGATGGAGTTGAAGAGAATGAGAACGAATCGGACGTTGGTGAGGAATAAGTTCAGGATTTAAACGATGAAAGTAGCGACATTGGCCTCGGTAGTGATGACGAATTATCGGTAGAAGACGGTGACAAAGTGACCCAGCCCACAGGCAGACCCTAGTGGTGATAGAGAATGGTCAAAGCAACGGCGTAATATCATTATTGAGGATTTAGCGAGGGAACAGCCCCTGCAGATGATATAGATCCAGATTACTCTGCTTTTGATTACCTTTCACTTTCATCATTTCTACTTCAGACCTTTTTTGAGTGCTTGGCAGAGCAAACCAATGCATATGCCTGCATCAGAATTTTAGGGGAAAAAGATCCTTGAGGAATTAAAATTTGGTGTGCCGCAGATCCTCATACTAGATACCTTTATAACTTTGAGGTGTATACTGGAAAGTCAGACATTGGACAAGAAGATGAAAGATGTACTAGTAGCAATGAACCAAGGGAGATTGCTTTTCGCTTGAACATTTATTAGCAAAATTTACAAGAGTGAAACAGACATTTTAATTTGACACTTTTTTTTTCTTCACTTGTTTAATTTTTTGCATCCAACATACATAACACTCACAAAAAACATGTGCACAGAAGAGTACCTCTTACATTTATCTGCAAACTGGAATTTGAATCACACAAATAAATTAAAAATTGTATTTGTTATTAATTTTATTGCGCAAGCACGTCTAATTTTTGCAGAAATATTCCCCTTGCCCTGGGAATTAAGTTGTGAGTTTTTCTGATAAGATAGGATTGAATGGGTTACCCTTTAGCACGCGCTGACGTCACGAAATAATTTTTTTACCAAATTAAATTACATTTATTTCTCGCTCTGATCGTTGACTTTCAAAATTTGTAACTTTTCTGTTTGTTTGTCAATAAATATGATTTTCTAGTGTGTAGAAACACAATTGAATAAAGAACTTGTGGGTGTTATTGTTTTTGTTGTGTGTTTGTTAGTTTCTGAGTTACAAACAGACAAAGTTATACAAATTTCTGAAAAAAAATTGGACTCAACCACTAGGCCTAGTCGCTTCGATAGAAAACCATGGAAACCACAACAACGTATCGATACTGTGTTTACAATATCTACACAACTGTTAGTTTCCCATTCAAATGTAGTTCTTTCATTTAAACAAACAAAATAAACATATCTACTCGATAAAGATCTTTCCCAACAACCTACTTCCCCTTTTGCAAAAAGTCGGCTTGCTCCAAACGGCGTATACAAAATTAAAACTGTTCAAAACCCATTTGTAATTGAACATACGATACTTTAACCAGCAAAATATCGTGTATATATGGTGGACGCATTCAGCAGTAAAAAATGGCTTTCGGAAGTGGCTCAGTTCCACACAAAAATTATTTTTTTCCGCACACCGTTTTTGTAGGCCGAGTTGGTCGGCTAGCACTTGACCATAGTGCGCTACAGGATAATGTAATAATATTTGCCTGACCTGGTCACGGAAGATCTTTCCTTAGCTCCCGTCCTTCTTTAAACATCGTTGTCCAGTTCTTCACTGTTGTCTTTTACACACTTTTGTCCCCATACACTGCCTGCATTCTGCGATGAATGTCAACTGGTCGACATTCTTCAGCTGTTAGAAAATGATTAGCTAAGTATCCTAAAACTGACTTGAAAAGATCTGAAATGTGCTTCTCGTGCTGAGTTCAAAGTTTAACCTTCTTTCAGCAAAGGTTTTGCAGCTTTTAGCTATAGCCAACACTTGAGCAATTTCCGAGTTGAAAAGAATAAGACCACCAAAACCTTCCAAGCATGTCATAAAAAGTGAATAAAGAGGGTTTTCAGGGTTAGCAACTTCATTACGTAAAATAATTGCCATGTAACTGCAACTACAAATATTCAGATACAGGCTCCCTGTAAAGGGACCAGCGGTAGTGGTGGCCACACGCTCCGCCTGGAGCTAAAAAGTTAATTTCATGTCAGCATAAAAAAGTCACACGACAACATTACTGTTAACATATAAAGAAAACATCATAATGGTGAAAGAAAATACTACAAATGGATCATACCTGCACCCACTGGAAATCTTTGCCCAGTGCAACAGACTCATTGATCCAAGTATCTATCACATGACGAATATCTTTCACTTCCATTAAAGGCAATGTGATATCAGACCAAGGGTGGAAGCAAACCACTCGGCATTTACCATGTGCTGGCGCTGATTTAAAGAGTGGGTCATCACTTTCAGCTGGAAGACAAAACTACTATATATTGTATGTTGTTTACACTGTACATGAGAAAATAAAAATGTTACGATATGTGAAATATGTAATAACTTTTTTTGAAATATATGATTTGTACCTTTACATGTCTCAGAAAATGGTAACTTAGCTGTGTTAGAAAATTAAAACCATTGTAGTGTAGAGGGCTGCCCAACACTTGACACTAAAAAACCTTGCTCAGGTGTTATTGGTGTGTTAGATTTGAAATAGTTGCCTTATTTCTCTATTCCCAAGGCGTTGTGCATTGCACTATGGATGTTTTTATTTTTGCCTGTCGGCATCCGACTTTGGCATGCATTTTTATGTAAGGGTCTGCTTCCTCCTGTATTTTCTAAGGGTTTACTTCCCCAAGGTAACGGTCGGTGCTGTGATGGGGATCAAACCTAGCACCTTCGGATTGTGGGCCGTGTCACTTAACCACTAACCCACGCCGTCCCTGAAATAGTTCTAGAAACACACTGCTCTATCCACCGTCTTTTTCCTGGCCTCTTTCCAATCCAGCCCTCTATCACTTAGGGACTGTCGTATGTTGTCTTCCCAACGTCCAGGGGGCCTGCGTCCTTGACTTTTGATCTCCCATGACCGCTTTGGTATCCGATCTTCTTCCATTCTACAGACATGGCCAAACCACTGTAGTTGGGACTGCTCCACTCGTGTCTGCAGGGGTTGAACTTCAAGATTGCTACGTATTGTCTGGTTACGGATCTTGTCCCTTTTCGTCACCTGAACCGCCTTTCTTAGGTACCTCATTTCTGAAGTTTGTAATTGCCTTTCTTGGGCTGTAGTCATTGCCCTTCTTGGGCTGTAGTCATTGCCCATGACTCACATCCATATGTCAGGACAGGCACATAGGTCGAGCGGTATACATCCATCTTTGTTTTCCTGCTTATTTCTCTTTTACTGAGGAAACCTCTGTTTATTGCATGAAAAGTCTACCTGCTGCTGCCCTTCATGCAGTTAACTCCTCTTTGATTCCTCCCCTGCTGTCTATTACCACTCCTAGATATTTAAAGTTGCTGACCTGCTCCAGTGCTTGTGTTCCCAGGGTTATCTGATGTCTCTTCTCATCTCTGGCGATCACCATGGTTTTTGTTTTGGAGTTGCTGATGTGCATTCCTCTCTTCTTCAACTCTTCTTCCCAGACCTGCAACTTGATCTGGAGATGTGCTTCGAATTTCGTGATTAGGGCCACATCGTCTGCAAATGCTAATTCCAATATGTAACTTGGTCTCATCTTCCAGTACCCTACTTCATACATTTTTGTCCGTTCCTTGCAGGCTTTGATGACTTCATCCATGAGGAGTATGAAAAGGTACGGCGATAGAATGTCCCCGTCTTACTCCGCTAGTGGTCTTAAACTCTCCTGACTTTTGATTTGATGTCCGCACATAATTTCTGCATGTTTTATAGAAACTCTGTATGGCAGAGATCAGGGGTCCTGGGATGTTCTTCCTTGTCAGGCACTCCCAGAGTTTGTCCCAAGGAACTTTATCAAATGCTTTCTCCAAATCCTAAAATCAGAGATGCATCTCTTTATCATATTCAAGAGCCTTTTCACTTAGCTGTCTGAGTGTAAAGATAAGGTCTGGAGTACTTCTGTTTGCCCTAAGCCCACATTGAGTTTCATCCATATTTGGCTCTGCTAGACCTCTTAATCGCCGTTCTAGAATCCTAGAGTAGACTTTCTCGGGGACACTGAGAAGGGAAATACCTCTGTGATTTTCACATTGTCGACCTTTTAAAATATTGATATTATTATTGCAACCTCCCAGTCTCTTGGTATCTTCTTGTGGCGCCAAGCTGCCTTGAGAATCTTCATGAATAGTATCTCTCCTGCCGCTCCCATGTATTTAACCATTTCTGGTGTTATACCATCATGTCCTGCTGCTTTAACAATCTTAATTTTCTCCAATGCTGCCTTTAGTTCTTCCATTGTGATATCGTTTCGCTCCAAGGCTCCCTCTTCTTGAATTGGGACTGTTACTTCAAGAGCTTGGTTTTCCTCCACTCCAAGGAGATCTGAGAAATATTCTTTCCATTTGTTCATTACCTCTTCTGGGGCGGTCAACAGCGCAACTTGGTTATCTTTATCAAATTTCAGGGGGCATTCCTTTTCCTTCCTCATGTTCTTTAAGGTCCTGTAGAACAGTTTCTGGTTTTCTCCAGCATTATTTTCCAGTTTCTCTCCAAATTCTTCCCAGGATTTCTGTTTGGCCTTGAACACAGTCTTCTTTGCTTCTGTTCTAAAATTTACATATTCTTTATATTTCTTTGTTTGTTCTTCTGTATTCCTAGCCCCTAGGTATTGCTTCCATGCCTTTTTCTTTTCTCGTATTATTCTTTTCACTTCTTCTGTCCACCATGGTGTACTCTTTCTCTTCCACCCTTCTTTGGTTTGACCGCATGCCTCTGCTGCAGCCTCTTTGAGGATGTCTTTGAATTTTACCCAGAGCATTTCCATATCTTCTTCAGATTCCTCTATCCTTTCTGTTGCTATTGTTATGAGCCCTTGGTATCTCCTCTTAACACCTGGTTCTCGTAGTTTGTAAGCCTTAATTTTATTTTCTCCTCGTGTGTTATGTTTCATGCTTGCTGATGGGTGTTGCCTGGCTGGATAGTGTTTTTCAATTTCTCTCTTTATTTTAACTAGGTAGTGGTCGCTTCCTATCTCTGGTCCTCTGAACACTCTAGCATCCTTTACATACTTGAAATCAGTTTTCCTCACTATTGCATAGTCAATTATGGATCTTTCATTTCTTGCCGGCTCGCATCTTGTGCAGGCATGGATACGCTTGTGTAGAAACCTTGTATTTGTAATGACAAGGTTTTGTTCTCTGCAGAATCTCAGCAGTTGTTTTCCATTATCATTTAAGACATCTTCTCCATACCTACCGATCACTCCATCCCATCTAGAATAGTCGTTTCCAACTCTTGCCTTGAAGTCTTCAAAGAGAAGTATTTCATTATGGCAATTGTCAATGGTCATTTGAAGGAGTTCATAAAATTAATCTTTTATGTCAGTGCTCTCATCTTCGTTTGGTGCATACACAGTGACGATATCCATTTGACTATCCTCCCCTTGTAGACTTAGAACCATCAGTCGTTCTGAAATGAACTTCCATCATTTAATGGTTGCTTTGTTGTTACTATTCACTAAACAGCCAACCCCTGCCCTGGCTTGTTCACTCATGGGAACTCCGCTGTAGTATAACATATTGCTGTCATGGTCCAGAACACCCTGTCCCTTTATCTTTGTTTCTGTAAGTAACAGGATTGTCAATTTTGCTCTCTTCATCTCCTCTATTAGTTCATGTTCTTTTCCGTTTATACTTCGTACATTCCATGTTCCATAAATCGTGGTCCTTATTTCTCGCCTGTTCGTCGCAGTTGATATCAGTCCGGTTGTCTCTATGTTTTGACATGTAATCATTTTTTAAGACAAACAGGTGATTAGCCTGTTGTGCCTTTGCATGGTGGAGGGGCTGCCTCCTTACAGCCTCCATGCCTGCCAACCCGTTTTTGTCCACGGCTGCTTATTTATTTGCAGCTAACCTCCAAATTAGGAGGCCTTCCAGCAATCCGCAACCCTGCTGACGCGCCTGGTAGGAGGTAGGTTCCTCCCCCAGGTTCTTTCTTCCTGCGCCTTGTTATCTATTGGTAGAGAGAATTTTACCATAGTTTGTACTTAGCAGACTAGTGCATCTGAATTCTACGCATATTTTTTTTCTAATGACTTTGTTGTTTCATGGATCACAATAAAGTAAGTTACAATACCACCTATGCAATATGCAAGAACATGTTTACTTTACACATCTCAGAAAATATTTACACTGCATATGAAAAACAAATGGCAGTATTTGGTTACTTGTACAATATATTACGAGATCATTTTTCCTTTGCAGGTCTCAAAAATGGTTTACTGTACACAATATTAGAAATAAATAATTGGAATTACAATGTTTACTTTATATGAAAACATGGTACACATTATACTGCTGGAAATGTTTGAATATTCAGTTTTTGCTGTATATTACAAAATGTATATACAGAAGGTACTAGGACCGATATTTAACTTTTACTGAACAACTGGTAAAAAAAATTTGCCTGGGCCATTGTCTCTGCATACTCACCAGTTCTTTGCTTGTGTTAATACCGGTTTTTGTTGTAGAAACGGCTGAATCGAAAACGAGGTCACTTCCTCCCGTCTTGAAAAGAACAAGATGGCTAGATGACAATTTTTAAACTATTTTTTCTGTTTCACATGGATTTGGAATGTTATTCCATTACTGATTGTGATGAAGTTAAGTTGTTGCAATGGATTTTTCTGAGGTGGATCTGTTTAGTTTATTTATGTAAATATTATAAATACATTTGTAGTGGAAACTAACAGATATGCCGTCCGCTTATGAACACTATCAGTGCTTTGTGGCAATTTCATGGATTTACAAGACAGCTGGTGTTCCCAAAAACGGGTGTCTAAATATTTGTGACTAAAATTTTTTTAATGTAGAAACTAGAAGGTTAAATTCTCTATAACCTCTGACATATGAATCACAAACAGACTTACGAGGATCAGGTCCATCAGGCAAGAGAGCAGGGAAATCATTATCAAAAACAAATGTCTGTGTGTAATCTGGATTGACCTGAAATAAATAAAAAACTGTGGTTCATTACAGCTTGTATGAAGTCCTTGACTCTCAAAGTAAAGGGACTTGAGTTTAATCCATGATTGTTGATACAATCCAGTATACCTAGCTGTAAATGGGCACTTTGCTGAGCTAGGAAAGGTAAAGCAGCAATAAAGGGAACCTCAGAAAAGTCTAGAATATATATACTGATGTCTTTACAATTTTTCCCAAACAACAGTTACCGAGTTTATCATCCATCTCCAATAGTCATACAATCTTACTGGAAAACATAATAAGAAAGATATGTGTATAAGAATTGATGGATATATCGGTGACGGGGTAAGTAGGAACACAAATTGTTCCCTCCAATTGCCATCTCTGCCATTTAACACTTCATATTAATATATAATCTTAATTATAAATACTTGATGTCATAGATAGTTTAATTATGTGTCTCACAATGCTTAGATCATAATTTTAGCTTGATTTGTTTAAGAATAATGAATTTTTTAAAAACAAAACTTAGATACATGAAATTCCTGCATTTTTGCCAGGACTTAAAGACACAAATCGACCTGGACTGAAAAGGGTTAATGACACAACCAACTTACCAAGGCAACAAGATATTAATCAGTGTTCACAGAAAAAAAGAAGTATCAATAGACTAGGGTAGAGAAATAAAAATGTGAAAATTTTCACGAGGCACCCAACTCAGAACATATTGATGAGCATGGTGAATTCTCAAAGTTGATGCATCTATCAGACCAATGATCGCACATCTGGACTACCTTTGGATATTCAACTCACGTCCATTTTACAGTTTGACTGGGGCAAGAAGAAAGTGACTTGTAGTGCTACTGAGGGATAAATGCAAAATTCCACTGGACGTTAAAAGAAGAACAAATAGTAAAAAAAAATATAGGCGTATTTCCATCTTCACATAAATGCCATTTATGCTATATATTTTTATTATGAATAATTGAATGCTTCATATCATAGACAGCTTAATTAAGTGACAAGATCTTTATATCGTAATTTTAACTCAATCTTAATTTTATTTGAAGAGAAAAACTATTTGACTGCACGACACAAATCTGCCAAATTAGGCCAGACTGAAAAAAGTTCAACTAACATAAAACGTAAAACCTGAACCTAATACTGTTCTTTTTAAAATAACTAACCTGCCCATTTGGACGCTCTGCCCTTGGACACAAAGGATTTTTAGAGTCATGACGAGGAATATTCTCAGACATATTCTTCTCAACCTGGCCTTGCCATGGCCGTCTGGAACGATGAGGTGACACTACAATCCACACATCACACAAGGGATTGTATCTGAGATGAGCATGATCTGTGATATAAAAATATAAGTACTGACATTTCGTGAAGCATATGATGCTGTAATTAACATTTGTTATAAGTAGTGTTTATTTTAAAACTTTTTCTGTTAAACATGGAATGCAAAGACAAAACAGATATTTTTGCTGTAAATTTTGTTTCAAAGTTGAGCATTGCTATTAGTAATTGGCTCGGCTTCATTCGTTCTCAATCTACCTCTACAAAGCCCTGAAAGGTCTTTAACTAGTAGAATGTAGTCCATGTAGCGGAATGAGTTGTGTCGTAGTTTACAGCCTGACTGCGATATTTGCACATTTCGGTCCAACACATCCGACTTCAGAAGGCATTTTTTGGGTACCGGATTAGCCTTTCCTTTTCAATCCCTTCAAGCCGCTCTGCTTTATTGCCTGTTATCCAGGATCACCTAGTAGAGATGTAGGAGGGTCTTGGCAGCTCTGGTTTGCTGGCCTTGACGCTAGCAGCCAGCTAAGGGTTTCTGACTGCTGCAGCTCATGCGCTGCTCCTATTAGTAATTGTTAAAGTGTGCAGCAATATTTATTTCTTTGTGTGGTGAAACATAAGCATGTAAGCAGCATGTGTTGTATGATAAATACAATTGTGGCAGTTAGTTTTGTAGTTAGTTTTGTGTGTGAGATCTAACTATACCAAATATATTTAATTTTACTAAAAAGAGGAATAATAGTTAATTTTAATTTTTTTTCAAACCACATAACAGTAAAAGGTGAAATTGGTTCAGTAGTAGTTGAAGTATTTGTACCATTTACATATGGGTGAATTAGATAACACAGCAACTGGATATTGTACCCGGTCAGTTAAGCTGTGAGAGAAGTTCTGCCACTGTGACACCTACAAACATTAAGGTTGAATAACCTGCTTCTAGATTAGAGTGATGCACACAAACAGTTACCAGTTACCTGAAGCATTAAACTGTTCCATGCCACAATTTACTAAATGATACTAGAAACAGTCCCTGAGGATAAAAGTAAATAATTCATTCAAATGCATGTCAGTAAACATTTCAATATACTGCAAAACATTACATTTAAATAAACACATAATCTCTACATTATAAATGATTCCATTCAATTTGAACCGTACAAACCAAAATTATTGTTCACAGTGTACAATTTTATTGACATCATGTCAACTTTCTCTGTGTACATTTCAGGAAGCAAAGAATAGATCACTGCAGCCAAAAGAGCCAGCAGACCTTGAAGAATGCTAAGAGCAATGCAAGACATGGAAGAAGCCCTGGTCATAGGCTGCATCCGGACCCTTCACTAGTCATATCATCACTGTCTTGCTGCTAGACCGTGTCAGACCCAGTCAAGAGAGTGAGGCTGACGCTACGCAAATCTCCCTCACTTTAATAAAACTCACGACCAACTCATGATATCACCCGCATCTCATACACATCATTTAAAAGTCCTGTGGCAATGGGCGAGTGGCAAAGCAGCAGGTGAGGAGATGGGGTCAAACATGTTATCAATTACTGTGGATTACTCTCACAAGTAAATTGTCATAGTGAACCCAGTGTTCTTGGAACCTCAAAATATAAACAGAGCTTCCTCCTTTGGACAGCTGTCCATGGAACATTAAAATGAAAGTTTTTGATGCATATCCAATGTAATCATACTTTATAATGGATGCATGGGTTTACAGGAAGGAGGAGAGTGATAGGTGGGCGATGTGAGATGGTAAAGGAGTGCAGAAAGGATACACACACATATATTTATATATATATTGAGCATCATTTTTATAATTTTTTAGACATTTGCCTTGCAGCCATAACATTTTTTTAAAAGATGATTCGGGCTGCATGGTACCATGGTTGCTGATACACCTCCTGTCTTCAGCACCTGCTCTATGGCAGTGTGTGCTCCTCCCCTCTAGCAGTGAACTTTGACTTCATCTTTGTCTCATCTGATGTTCCTACTTATTCTCACACTGTGGCTAAAACCCAAGCTTTGGTTGGCAAGATTACTGGGTATAGGATCCATCAACATGTAGGTGAGGTAGACTTTGGCAGGACAGGCTGTGAGGCATATTTGTCCTGTACTCTGCAACACTTCCACATTTGAAACAACACACAACCCGCCCACAAGTAACAAACACTAATTCAGGGTATGGCAAATCCATTGTGGTGCGCCAGGTCGCCACGAAAGCAAAATACTGCTTACAGGGCACGATAAATCCCGGGCGTTAGGTCGCCACGAACTCAAAATGCTGAACCAGTTGGGACCAGTGTGAGTGTAATTACTAATTTACTGACCAAGTTTCAAGTTTTCCCTGTCGGAGTATATAAAACTAGAATTCCATATGATTAGTCTATATCCTTTGTCCACTTTGTTTTTCATCCAGCCTGGTTGTTCCTACCAGTGTTTTGTCTGTCTCCTACGTGTTTTGCCTGGCTCATAGTATAGTCATATATATCCTAAACAAATGTTCCGCCCCCATGCACTAATTACCCTTGGCGTGTTTTAGTCGACCACAACCACATCTTTGTGGCTGATTTACTAGTACGGACTAGTAGTTTTAGTATTTGAAACTGTAACTGAGCAAATAAATCAAAAATGTTTTATCAGAATCTGGTGCGCAAACTGCACAGCGTGTTACACTCTTAAGTGTAGTCTTAGGATACAATGATACATTACATACCACACCGACACAAACGTCATGATACTCACTGAATACCAACATTTGCAACATCCAAGCACAACAAATCAACACTCACTCATTCAGGAGATCGCTCACATTACTGATTACTCCCACATTCAGTCAGTTAGTGCTCAGTGTACAGTCACGTTATGTTCTGTTCTAGGAGTCGACTTCACTGCACATATTCTAGCCGAGAAACAACAGTCACGTACGGTGCACTAAGTTTACACTCTCTGTGTGTCTGGCTCTAGGCTAGGAGTAGGAGTAGGACTGGAGTACTTACACTTACAGTTACACTCGACTACACTACACACACGATCGGTACTGGTATTTTAATCAGCCACAGCACACTGACGCAATAATGTAAAATGATTATCTTAAAGCAATAATAAATGCTAAAATGGGGACCTACTAAAAATATGCAATAACAATGGTTTCCTTTGATCTTCCAGAAAATGAATGTGAAATCTTCAGACACACAGCCCGACCGAGCGTGTTGGCCCAATGACCTGGAAATTGACCGCTGACAAACGTTGACCTTTCGCCTTTTAAATGTTGCAGAACTACGAATTTGGTCCTAATGAGTTTTACACAATCATTTTTTGTAGAAAGTAATGATGTTATTTAAACCAGAATTAACTTCTGAAAAAGGTATAACAAAAATAATGGTGTTATAATAAAAATTGCTTATTCAGCTTCCCATAAGCAGTTTATCAAAAATATAACAATTTAGCCCACATATTCCAAACTGCCAAGTAGGTTTCAACTTTCTATTTTAACTTTACATTTCCGGTTTATTTGTTTTACAGGTAAAAATAAATAAATCGAACCTGCACGTCTACCTTACTTAACGTAACTTAACGTCTTTATACTGGTTTAGAAGACTCTGCAGAGTCTGTATACAACCAGTTACATTTAGTTTGGAGACATCACGCCATTTTCAAACAGAAATGCTATCATTTTAGTTATATCAGGACGTATATGTCAATGTGACAACAGGACTGCATTTGTGTGTGTGTGATGCTTCAGTTTGTCTGGGATTGAAAAGTGAAGCAAGAAACTATAGCTTAGATAAAGAAAAAATAAATCTTTTTTTTTTCAAAGACACTTACACACCTAAAATAATATTTTGATTTTAGTTCGACCCTTTCTTCGTCAAGGGGTCACCCTTGAGCGGGTCCCAACTCAGGTTTCTGTCGCGGACGCGTGTCGTCCAGTGGAATAGTAGTCTGTTAGTTGTGGGGTCGTGTATGTTGTAATTGTGTAGTGAATCTCGCCAGCGAGTTGGGGGCCGTCCTCGAGATCTCTTTTTGTCGCACGGGTACCATATGGGGGTTATGGCTTGGCTTCGTTCGTTCTCAATCTCCCGCTACCAAACCCTGACACGGGCCTAAGTAGCAGAGTGCAGTCCAGAGAACGGAATGCGTTGTGCCGTAGTTTACAGCTTGATTGCGATTTTTGTACCTTTCGGTCCAACACATCCGACTTCAGCAAACATTTTTTTGAGTACCGGGTTAGCATTCCCTCTTCGATCCCTTCTCCTTAGCCAGTCTGCCTTGTTGCAGCCTGTTATCCAGGATCACCGAGTGGAGGTGTAGAAGGGTCTTGGCAGCTCTGGTTCGCTGGCCCTGACGCTAGCAGTCAGCTATGGGTCGCTGACCGCTTCAGCTCATGAGCTGCTCAGCGTCTTGATCCCCCATATGGCGGTTATGATACTACATCTTTCGTCTTGTCGTCCAGCTGTATGGCCTTCCCAGCGGTGTTTTGAGTGGTTGGCGTACTGTAGGACATCCTTAATGTGTGACATTCTCCGGATGTCGCTATATTGTGTAGTTCGTTTTGCCTCTGTTGTCTGAGAGTTATGCCCACCAGGCGTCTTTCAAGAGATGCGTGTACTGTTCTGAGTTGGCTCTGCTGCTTTTGTTAGAGACTAGGCTTCGCTACCCTAGCAGAATGCTGGTAGGACTACTGGGTCGAAGATGTCCCCACGTAGTCTGGTGTCGTTTGTGGCGTCTGTTGCTGTCATGGTAGAGTTGAGGCTGCCCACCCCGCCCGTTTCCGTCTGGCGATCTCAGGTTGTATGTTGTTCTTCATGTTGAGGAGCCTTTCCAGATAGACATATTCGTCATCGTCATCTATAGGTGTGCCACTCAAGAGTATTAGGTTGGACTCTGCGAAACGGTTGTGCATAGCTCTGGTTTTCCCTAGGTTCATAGCTAGACCTGCTTTCCTGCCTTCCGTGTCTAGTGATCGCAGCATCTCTGTCGCTTATAGGGGCGTCTCTGTGATGAGGACGATGTCGTCTTTCATCGATTTTGATGCCATCGTTGTCCCAGTAGCAGTGCCTCATCGTCGACTCCAGGCATGCAGAGAATAGGTTCGGCGAGATAGGGTCTCCTTGCCGTACTCCCTTCTTGGTCGCAATGGTGATGGGTTGCGTGAATGGATGTATGACGGTGGTGCATCCTATCGTAGCATTTCTAGAGTATTTCTGTGTAATGAATGTCTGTCTACTCCTTGCTGGTCCAGCGCTAGCGTAAAATAATACTGTTTTTTTTTAAATTCACGATATCAACATAACTCTTCTTCTCTTCATTTCGTTCCACATGAAGCATTGTGCATCATTGTCCTTAGTTTCTTGCGTACCAAAGCCTGCTCAAATGTACTTCGTACTTGCCAAAACGGATGTGTCTGAACGAAATGTGCAAATATTGCAGTCAAGCTGTAAACTATCGACACAATGCATTCCGTTCTCCAGACTACACCCAGTTACTTGCAAAGCCCTATTCGTGGCTTGGTAGCAGGAAATTGAGAACGAACGCGGAAAAGTAGAAGAAGAAGCACTTTGTATGTGCTTGCAAGTGCTTTCTGTAACATTTTGTTTGACAAGATATTGCTAGCCCCTTGCACAAACCTCTTTAGTACCTTGTTATGGCTGGCAGGTTGCAGTATACATTGGTTTTTTTTAATGAGTTATAAAATAAATCGTGCATGTGTGTTACCGAGGCCTGAGAGGGGAAAAAAAATTACGAACACTGCCGGGCATTTCGTCAGATGCGACTAAGGATGGATGTGTATGGGGCTGACAACCTCATTATGTAGAAAATTTGAGCTACAAAAACATCAACAGAAATAGACAGGTCAGCGTTTGATGATTTGGATTGTATTTGTTAAACGCTTATACTCCACATCAACCAAAATAAATTAAGCCGAACACAAAAATAAAAATTTTCAACTCCTTTGTAAATTCCTTTCTATTGTACCCCTCTGAAACATAGAGAACAATAAAAGAAGCAACGAAAAAGATACAGACTTTTGAATTGAAATTGCGTGATAAGATCCCGAATGTGGAATTGTTAGCTAGAACCGGACATATGTCAGTGGAACGACAAGGGGAGAAGGTGCTGGCGTTGGATAAGATACATATAAAGGAAACCAGATGATAGCATGACAAGACTGCCTCTGTTCTGGAATCTCCGTGGCAAAATAAAAAGAGGCCGAGCAAAACACACCACACTCAGAGACGAGAACTAGAGACAAACACATAGAAGAAACACGGAAGATGCGGACAAAGGAACGGTTGACCCAAGATGGCAAAGTATGTATCTGTTGAAGACACGTGCTTCACATGGAACTGAAAGATTTTAATTGATATGCCTCACTGGGAGCTAACAATGCAATACAAATTTAAAGTCCCGATTTCAAATAGGTACAATGTGGTACAACAACCGAAAGGAAT
This sequence comes from Ariolimax columbianus, assembly GCA_036924085.1. Taxonomy (NCBI): domain Eukaryota; kingdom Metazoa; phylum Mollusca; class Gastropoda; order Stylommatophora; family Arionidae; genus Ariolimax; species Ariolimax columbianus. The sequence goes on along the minus strand of JAVGWX010000001.1, from coordinate 114,665,236 downwards.
AGAGGATGCAATACATAAGTTCATTGCCAACAGATTTAAAAAACAAGACTTTTTGAGAAGTTCTACGGAAAAGAAAACGCCAACACAAAGCAACAGAAACTGTAGCAAAGATAAAGGGGGCAAAATGAAGACAGATTTGAACAGAGATAAGATCAGAAACACTATAATCAATGCTCAGGAAATATACACTAAAGCCAACAAAGATGACGCAAGAGCTCTATCCCTCCGTTCAGACATTCCTTAACATAACTTAACGTCATTATACTGATTTAGAAGACTCATCAGAGTCTAAAAAAAACCAGTTTAATTTACATTATCTTGCTCTAAAAGCTATGCGCATCCAATCTATTCTTAAATGCATTAACTGTCCCTGTCTCCACTACATCCCGGGGCAATGCATTCCAAGCATTCATCGCTCTTGACTAAAAAAAATATTTCCTAATATCCAATCTGGACCTTTCTTTAGTTAATGTGTATCTGTGCCATCTTGTTCTCGTTGGTGGTTGTATTTTGAAAAAAACTTGTTATAGTCTAATTTAACTTTTCCCGTGATTATCTTATAAACCTGCATTAAGTCACCTCGAATTCTTCTCTTTTCTAGACACTGGGAGCCAGTTTTTCTGAGTCTTTCCTGGTAACTGTAATTCTGAAATCCAACTATCAGTTTTGTCGCTCATCTTCGAACCCTTTCCAGCATGTTTATATATCTTCTACAACACGGACTCCATACCTGTATACAGTACCACAATCTAGGTCTAACCAATGCTTTATACAGTTTGACAATCACTTGTTTGATCTTTCTTTTTATCATACCATCCCGTCTCGGCTTGCAGTCGGAAGGTCTATGATCTTAGACTCACGAGATGAAAGGACTGGTATAGGATGCATTCCCTGCCATCCAAAGAGACTTTTAAAATAAACAGAGCTAAATGACAGTGGTCTGGGCTCTCCCAATGAATGATCATGTCCTGCATACAATCAGCTCCTAACTCTGCTCTCAAGCCATCTAACCATTCTTGGTCTTCCTTTGGGCAGTTGTCAAGTTCTGAGTCCAGGTTGCTCCTCCAGACAAAGTGAAATTATTGGTACTCTATATTGCAACAATTATCAGGGAATTACATTGCTGTCAGTTCCAGTCAATATATTCAACTGAATCATCTTGGACATAATGAAAGCGAAAGAAGACAAAATAGGAACAGGCAGTATTTCGTCAAGGAAGAGCATGTAGCTACTCTACGCATCATAGTATAACAAGGTATTGAATGGAAATCATCCCTATACGCAAATTGTTCAGACTATTTAAAGGCGTTTGACAGTGTGGATGGAAGTATACTATGGCAACTGTTGATATATATTATGAGATACAAGAGAAGTTCATTACTCTCACATAATTTAATACGAAGATGCAGTTAGTAGAATGGTACACGAAGGAGCACTGACTGACAGCTTCGGGGTGCAAACAGGGGGAAGACAAGTATGCTTGATCTCACTTTGTCTTTTCTTATTGGCTACAGCTTGGATAATGAAGACATCAATGGAAGGGAAAAATCTGGAACTCAGTAAACAATATTGTCACAATTGGATGACATGGACTACGCAGATGATCTGGTACTTTAATCACACAGTCATAGCCAAATGCAAGAAAAACTTGATAGAGTGAAAGAACAATCAGCCAAATTAGGACTGAATAACAACATGAAGAAAACTAAGCTCCTTAAACTCAACACTAACAGCAAAGAACCAATCATGTTGGAGGGAGAGCAGTTAGAAGAAGTGGATACCTTGACCTATTTGAGCAGCACAATAGACACATCAGAAGGTACATATGCAAATGTAAGGATCAGAATTGAAAAGGCAAGAGGGAGATTTCTGACACTAAACAATATTTGGAGAAAAGATTCACACCAAAATTAGAATATTCAACGCCATGGTTAGGGAGGTGCTGCAGTATGGAGCGGAATCATGGAGAACGACCAAGGTCATACAACAAAGACTCCAGTCCTGTGTTAACAGATGCCTACAAAGGATAATGAGCATAAAGTGACAGGGCATGGTGAGGAATGAAGATTTATGGGAAAGAAGCCAACAACAAGCCACTGAAACAAGAAATTAAGAGAAGAAAATGGGACTGGTAGCACATACTCTACGGAATGTACAGTACAATAAACCAGACATGTTCTTACATGAAAGTCTTTTTTAAGTGTAAGTGTTTCTTCTCCTATATGAATTGCCACCCATGGCTTACGGGCCTCATCTGTCCATGGCAGTCTTGTTTTAGCGCAGCAGAGACTCGCATCACGCCCTTCTCCTGTTAACAAGAACAACGGATCCTCCACATGAAGGGCCAGGAGTTAGGCTTTTGCTGTACGAGGAAATGTGTAATGCATATCGTGGAAGCATTTTGATATCATTAACTCTTAGTATACCGACACTGAAACCACGTTTTTACACCACCTGTTTAATAATTATCTTTTAGGTTAGAGTTACGTAACATATTTTATCATAATTTTCTTATTTTAAACATTACATAAATTTATCTCATATACAAATGTGTAGCATTTAATGAGCTATCAAACAGAACTACTTTGTGTCTTTATGTTTAAACAATTTATAAATAGTAATTTACGTTTATTGTAAATACATTTTAAACAACAAAAAATCTTTGTTAAAGTTTAATCTTAACTTACTTAACGTCTTTATACTGGTTTAGAAGACCCCGCAGAGTCTGTATACAACCAGTTACATTTACATCACCTTGCTCTAAAAGCTATGCGCATCCAATTTTATCTTCCCATAATTTATCAAGCTTTGTGCATATCTGAAGCTCCCAACATTAGCAATCACTGATAGAATATCATTTCATACACAACATATACAAGTTGTATCCTTTTTTTTGTCAGTAAATAAAGATTTAGTGTGCATTTGTATCTTTGAAATGACATTGTGAAAAAAAAGTCAGCAAAGAAAACTATATGAGTTGAGGTGACGTCACCATAATATATTACAACATAATTTGTTTATTTTAACATTTTGTTCACGTATTTCATGTGCAAAGTTGAATAGGCCATCAAATAGAACCAATTTGTCTTAACATAAAGAAAAATATATCAATAGTGGTCCACATATATTGCGAATACATTTAAAACAAAATAAAACAAAATATGATTTTTAATGTTTGAACTGACCATAATCTATTTGTACAGGTCTGAAGCTCCTAACACTAATCCTCACTAACAATATCAATTTATTCACAACATATGTCAGTTTTATCATTTTCCACGAATAGATAAGATGTAGTGCGTGTTCTGATGATAATCTTTGCTTACGATCACTGGAAGCCATTTTCATCAAACAAATTTTGCTGGAGCAAATCGATTAATCAGCTAATTTCTTAAATTCGAACCTTTTTGTCTAAGAAAAAAAGCGCAAATGGCTCTTAAATTGTAAAGTTCACCAAAAGAAAGTGACATTAAAAAATGTTGGATTGGTGTAAGCTTTTCTAATAGAGATCTAGCACGACTAGCCACTCTAAGTGGCTTGTGTAAATATGAGTCCAAAAATACGCCACATGAAGTGGCTCAGGTAGTCTAGGAGCTCACGCTCAAATCCATTTTCGGCTATGACAAGATTTGGGACCAAGCTTATCAGCTTAACAGTTAACCTGTGTTCTCGAATTCTCAAGGCAAGATAAGTATAGGCAGACCAAAACATACACGGAGAAGAGAATACGAGATAAACACAAAGGAAACCAGAAAGACATGGACAGAGTTGGAAAGGATGGCCTAGAACAGAAGGACTTGTGTATTTATTGAAGACATGTGTTCCACGGGGATCAGAAATGTTTTGATTAATTGATAAAATATCAGCAGCAATAAAATTGTAGTCAAATACAATGTACTACTGCTAGTAAACAAAAAGAGGCTGATTTCATTATACGAGATGCTATCTGTATCTGGCCATTTCACTTCCTAATTGCGTACATAGACTTTAAAAGTGCATATTTTGAATTAAGAAGTGGTATCAAGATGCTGCAGTGCATGAGCTGCAGAGGTCAGTGACCTAAAACTGACTGCTAGGACCAGTGACCCAAAGCTGCCAAGACCCTTCTACACCTGCATGTGGTGATCCTGGATAACAGGTTGCAGCAAGGCAGACTGACCAAGGAGAAGGGATAAAAGAGGGATGGCTAATACGGTACATATAAATGTCTGCTGAAGTCGGATTGAACAGTGCAAATATCGCAGTCAAGCTGTAAACTATTGCACATAGCATTCTGTTCTCCGGACAACATCCTGCTACGTGCAAAGCCATTTTCAAGGCTTGGTAGCGGGAGTTTGAGAACGTTCAGGGCTTGGTAGCACGAGTTTGAGAACGTTCAGGGCTTGGTAGCGGGAGTTTGAGAACGTTCAGGGCGCGGTAGCGTGAGTTTGAGAACGAGCGATGAAGAAGATGTATCATGCCATTTGCAGAACGCCACTCTCGTGACAGCTGATCTGTAAAACACTCGATCTCGGGCCAACTCTCCCGCCTCTGGAAACCACAGAGCCTGTATAATGTCCCTTGTCAATCGTCTCCTCGGTCTGCCTCTATTGCCAGGTACCATACGCTCCAGTATTGTTCTTTCTAGACCATAGCGATGGTTGATGTGGCCGAAGTATGTTAATTTCCTAGACGTAATGTTGCTTACTAGCATTTTTTTTCTATATCCCGCTCCTGCAGGATTTATGTTTTTTCTTTTTCGCTATACATGGTGTTTTGAGTATCCTCCGGTAGTATTTTAGCTAGAAAGATTCAATCTTCTTCCATTGGATTTGTGTGATTGACCATGTCTCACATCCGTATGTTGCCATTTGGAAGATGCAGGTCCTCAGGATCTTAATTTTTGTAATTCTGTTAGTCTTCGACCATACGTTTTTCATTTTGTTAACCTCTGTAGTGCTATGGCCATTATTCTCAACAATCTCGGTTGTTGCTTATAGTCGAGCCGAGATAATCAAAACTAGAGATGTTCTCAACTATTTGCTTATCTAGGATAACTCTGGTTTCCGCGTTATCAGTGCTAACTTTCTTAGTCTTGCCGGTGTTGGTGTTGTGAATACATTTTGTTCTTAGCGGTGTCGTTTAACCGACACGATCGCCTGTTCATCTGCATATCGTAGTTCTGTTATTTCATTCTCGCCGACTGCGAACGGGTTTATTTTCATACTCTTTGTCGTTCTTTACATTTCTCATTATATTTTCTGCATATATATTGAGCAGATAAAGGGAGAGTAATCATTGTATTACTTCCTTCTGGGCCTTAACAAGTCAGATGTCTCTGCAGCTATTCTGACCATTGCTTACTGTCCCTAATACAGTTAGTGATTCGATCAGTCGAATTAGATGTGTCTGCGATGATTTTCGTGTCGTACACAATCGAAAGCCTTGGAACAGTCTATGAAGCAGACAGACACAGTTTATAACGCATTTCACACGTGTTTCTGAGTAGGGGTGCATTTAATAGCAGTACTGTATTCGTGTCCTGCAATTCTGATGTAACGCAAATATAATCAAACAAATCAGAGACAGAACCACGTCTATTCTTGGCTTTGCTCTATGTTGACGAATTAACTATGTTGAAAACCTACAATGAATTAATGTAAACACAAATATTATTACATTATTTGTTTTACATACGTAGTAACCTATATACTTGTTTCAATTTACCTGTAATTTGTATGTGAATATTTTTGGTAGGATTCAGAGCAGTACAAACAACGTTTTCTGTTGTTCCAAGCTATTCGTGCTAAATTAGCACTTTATGTTTATTTGGTAGTGGGTATCAGTGGCTATTCTTAGATACCGAGGCATAATTGAGTAGGAGGACCAAGGTCCTCCTGTCAGTAGTGCAATGCGCTCATGTTTCTCCTGACCGTGATTACCCTTCGCTCCCACCGTGACCAGTACATTTCTCCTGATTACCCTTCGCTCCCACCGTATTTCTCCTGACCATGATTATCCATCGCTCCCACCGTACCCTGATTACCCTTCATTCCAACCTTGACCAGCATGTTCCACCTGACCCTGATTACCCTTCATTCCAACCTTGACCAGCATGTTCCCCCTGATTACCCTTCATTCCAACCTTGACCAGCATGTTCCACCTGACCCTGATTACCCTTCATTCCAACCTTGACCAGCATGTTTCACATGCCCCTGATTACCCTTCGCTCCAACCGTAACCCTTACGTTTCTCCTGACCCTGATTGCCCTTCGCTTCCACCGTGACCAACAAGTTTCTCCTGACCATGACTACCCTTCGCTTCCACCGTGACCAGCATGTTTCACATGACCATGATTACCCTTTCGCTCCCACCTTGACCAACAAGTTTCTCCTGACCATGACTACCCTTCGCTTCCACCGTAACCAGCATGTTTCACATGACCCTGATTACCATTTCGCTCCCACCTTGACCAGCATGTGGAGGGAATTGAGATCGAACGCGACAGAAGAAGAAACTTGGGCTTTGTAGTAATATTTAAAGGAGAGGTCGAAGTGTATTGTAAGAAATAGTGGCTTGTTCGCTACCGCTATATGTCCGCTGAGTAAGAATAATATTAAACACAACTAAGTCTGACAAAGTGTATTATTTTACGATTTCAATCATCTTTATGAGCTTACGGAATGAATAAAATACAATGATTTGTTTAGCTAGGGAAAGGCAAGCACTGATTCTGCTGCTTACACGGACCGACCTTGCCTGGAAAATACGCAGGCAAAAAGTTTCATTTGCTCAGTTACACGTACTTTAGAATAGGCGGATATGGCGTTGCATTACTTATTTGTGCTTTAAAAAATGTATATATTTGCAGTCATATATATTATTTCCCACTGGACATCCGTAGTCCAGGATAGAGATCGTAGGAGACGAAGTTGTGACCCGCCGAAGAACGGACCATCAAGTAATCAAGCAAGTAATATTTGCAGTCTCAAGTTGTTGTTTTTTTTTTTTGCATTTAATTTGTTTCTACAAGTTTGATATTTTTTGCATTCATTTCTATTTTGGGGTCTTAAGTGGCATCGACCAAACATCATGGTGTACTGTTTTATTCCTTCCTTCTTAATTCGGAGCCCTAGTATACACATGCGGTCTGTTTGATAATATAGAGCACCCTGTGTTGTGTTCTTGACCTGGCTACGGGTTGCAGTGAGTGGCTCTTATATCCAGTGGTGCGCCAAAGAAGGTAGGATTGAGCCTTCGTGGCAGTACAGCCATGATAGGCTTCTCAGAAAAATGAGCACTATAGTAGGATGCATTAGGCCATTCAGCGCAAAAACATAATACAAAGTGCTCCATCTTAGGGAAAAACACAGACAACAAAAAACTATTGAATTTGGATGAAACAAATAATTTTCATAAGTGGGGAGTAAATATTTTAATTAGCAGGTTAGAATTAAAGGTCATTATCCGGATCACTGATATGGCTTTACCTGAAGTAAAGGACGACTTTTATCAAGACATGACCAATGCTACTGCCACAGTTCCTGCTCATGATGAACTAATCCTGCTGGGCGATTTCAACACTGTCTCAGGATCCAGTTGCAGTGGCTTAGTCTGTCCTGGGCCCATTTGGTAGCGGATTTGTGAATGACAATTTGTGATTCCTGTCATTTTGCGCTACTTTCAACCTGAAGATCACTGGGTCGTGGTACCATCGTTTAAATATCCACGACACACATGAATTTCCAACGACTGAAAAACCAGAAAGGAAATTGATCATATCCTGGTGAGAAGTCTCGACCGGGTGACATCATGCTGTGTCCTTCGAGGCGCGGAGGCCCCAGCTAACACTGATCACTGCCTGCTGACAGTGATGATGTTCATCAGTCCATGCCTCTTTCAAGTCAGCGCAGCCCCACAAGATTAATGTCCAGCTTCACAAACTCAACCCAAGAAATCCCTCAATGCTGTCAGGTGTCACCTCGCTGCTGCGGACCTCCTCCCAGATGACCAGGAGGCAGAATGGTCATCCATAAAAGACGCCATATGCGATGCAGCCAAGTTCATCAAGAGACCACAACAACCAAAATGTCAACCGTGGCAGCTCTCTGACACCAACTACGACATAATACTTCAAAAGAGAGCTGCCAGGCTCCGCAATGACCTTGTCAAACGCCGACGGCACTGTTTCCGCGCTGCGGCAAGAGTCAACAGGTAACGTTTCTTCAGTGACATTGCTGATTCGGTCGAAGTTGGTCTCAGATCTAATAACCTCAGGCTCGCCAAAAGGCCATAAAGCTTCTCCGCACTAGAAGTAACAAGATGGCCCACAACAGTGTAGAGTTTGTGAACAAGTCAGATGGCTCACCCTGCACAACGCATGAAGAAGTGGTGGCTAGGTGGAGTGAGCACTACATGCTTGCCTTGAAGGACTTAGAAGGCGACATTCGGCTCTGTGAACAGATCACCGCTGTGGAAAGCCATTGCATCTCCTACTCCGCTTCTAGACTTGATTAAAGCGGTGCATACGAATACCGGTGTCAGAATCCATCTCGGGGGCACTCTTTCTGAAAGATTCCCAACATCTACGGGGATCAGACAGGGCTGCGTCCTTGGTATCACTGACCTCGTCTACACGGATGACATAGTTTTGCTAAGTCCGGATAGCACAGCACTGCAACAGTCTCTTGAGTATCTGGATAGTACAGCTCAAAATATGGGACTATCAATCTCATGGGCACAGACGGAAATTCAGCACCTTGGCTCTGATACAAGGTCCCAGAACATAGTAGTTCGCAGTCACACAGCGGAGAGTGTAAATGAACTTTTTGATATCAGAAGCACAATGTCATCTGACGGACACAGTAGCCAAGATATGTCAAGACGGATTGGCTTCGCTGATGAACAACCTCCGCCGCTTGTGGAACAAAAGTAGATTATCTCTGAATTCAAAGCTGCGTATTTACAAGTCATGTGTGATTTCACTGCTGATGTATGAAGCCGAAACCTGGACTCTGCTGAAAAAGGACATCTCAAGACTCTAGTCCTTTCATATGCGCAATCAGCGGCAGTATTCTTGGAATTCGTTGGTAATATCTCGTATAAAATGTTGAGGTTTCTACTATGACTAACCTCCAAACTGTATCAAAAGTCCTGAACTGTCGTTCCCTTTCCCTGTTTAGGCATGTTGTCCGACTGGATCAGGAAGTTCCAGCTCACCAGATTCTTCTCAAGGCACATGGCTTCAACAGATAGCAGGCTAGGTTTGAGCTTTCTGTGAGATGGTGGGACCACCAACTTTTCTAGTGGTCCCCCCCCCCCCCCCCATCCCCCAAGATTACTGGGTATAACAGGGTCCACCAATGTGCAGAAGATGCAGACTTGGGCAGGAGAGGCTATGAGTCTTGTATTTCATCATCACCGCCCCATTTGGACCCCAGCACTTGAACTGAACTTTAATTTTGAACTGAAGTGTAATCTAATCTAATTTACCAAAGTAGAACAAACAAATGTACATATTAACATCTTTGATGTGAATCTAAATTTCTTTCCAATGACACACAGTACAAATATATCATTTTAATAACCCACTTCTCTTTACTTTCCATACATAAATTGTGGAGTCACTTGTTCTATAGGTCTGCAGAGCTTTTATGTACACATTAGCTGACACAAAAGTTATAGCCTCACCAAAAAAAATGTACAAGCAAATAAGATATTGTAATATCAATGTGTACTGTGATATTTTTTATTGGTGAAGGTTCAACTCACTGCATAAACAAGATCACTAGTATTTCTGCTTTCGTGCACAAATTTAGCCACTTCTCAAGTCTTTCAGTTTAGCTAAACTAAACAAGTAGCAAAATAGAACTGTAAAGAGCATAAACATCAAAGGGAACAAGTATGCATCATTGCTTTCTTATTTTCTTCATTTTAACATTCAGTAACAACAGATATTTTATAACAGTACAATATCCACATATATATAATTGTGGGATTGCTGACTATCTGTTCATTCGAACTTCATTAGTTGAGACAGAAGACAATCTGGAGGTTGGGTAATAAAAACTCAAAATTTGGCCAGTCGTATCTGAGTAATAACGTCATTTGCTCAATTTACATTTAGCTGAATCATAATGTATGATCAGCAAAGTGGTTAGAGCATTTGCATCTCACAGCAAAGAGATCAGGTTTGGGACAATCTCGACACATTTTAATATACCCAACAGTAAAACTGGGTACCTGACTCTTCTTATGAGTTTGGGAAAGCAACACAACGTAGAAGAAAATCAATCACACCACCTGACTGCAATATCTGCTGGTGAATTATTATAACCATTTTGTTTAATCATTACTTACTACTGCTACAAGAAAAAATGTGAGAGTGGAACAAAGAAAACATGATATAGACATATAAATGTGGAGAATGGGTACAGCAGCAGAGTGGTATTACTGCAATACTTAATAAATCAAATATTATTAACAGACATAAGACAACTAATTTCCAAACATTGCCCTCATGTTTGCTACATAAAACAGATATATCAGCCCTCTCCATAAACAAAGAAAAAAATTATGTTCAGCAGATTTTCACTGCGAACTTCAAGTAGTAATAACATACATATGCCTCCCTGCTCTGAAAATAATTGTTTTTTAAATTACAATTTTTAAAAATAAAATTGCTAATAACTTTGTCTCATCCTAAAGATCACAATTTTGTTAATAACATTAACAACTAAAACACTCCCATAAAAAAGTATCTTATTCTACACATTGGGCGCACCAAGTTCAATACCCAATCTTTCAGATTAATTTTTTAAATTATCAATTTTTTTCTTCACTTTGTCATCCACGTGCACTTATATACAGCTACTATCTGTTTAAAAGAGTGATCCATTCTGTGTATTTATATACCAAACAAATGTACATTTTATATTTACCATGTGCAGCATTCAACCAATAATAATTCACAGTATAGTGTGACAGTTAACTTTGTCTTTGTAATAATTAAGCAGTTTCTAATTCAAATGAAAGTTTCTATTTCATGACATAAAGACGTAGCTTTACAAAACATCAGCCATGTAGATCAAGAAAAGCAAAGAATAGGACTACTGCTAATGTCCAAGCATGTTATGAAAGGTTGACTTTAGATAGTGGTGCATGGGGCCAGCCATCTCATCATGTGAAAACAAATTCTTACAGAAACAACTTTTACAAGACTGCATAAAGTGTTTTGTTGCAGGCTATCTGCAATGTGGACATGCTTTGTAAGGAGCAAAAACAGGACAAGAAGAATCACAAACAAGCCTATTAGGAAATCAGACAAAACAGAAGAGGTTAGCTAACGTTAAAGCTCAATAATTCAAAGCTGTCTACACTTTAATTATTTGTAAAATACTACTGCAATAAATACCAAACTAAACTAACCAGTTCCAAATAATATACATATATAAATGTAATATTTGATTAGAAACAAGCAAGATGATTTATATTCTGTGAATATTGCAATGTATAATAAATATGTAGGTAAACCATAAGTAATTCCATAAAATGTAACAGACAGCCATAGATGTGTGCTGTCATCAGCCCTGTTCTCTACGGAAAGTATGCAGGTATGCCAGGAATATCAATCAATGAACATTACAAACAATCTGAAATATACTGATGACAAAGTCTTGAGAAAAAAAGAGTAAGAATGAGCTACTAGAAATCATTGATATGACAGTGACAGAGAGAGATAGAAGATCTAGTCTTCTTCAAGGAATGTCAGTAGATCAGGACATTTATGCCAATTAAAAAAAAAAAATTTCATATCATTAGATGAGCTCATATGGGAAATGCAGCAAAGAAATAAATAATATCCAGAAGATGAAAGACATTCTAAAAAAAAATCGTAAGTTACAAAAAATGTTAAATGGTACCAATCCAATCCTATTAATGTGAATCAGGACCAATTAATAATGAGGCAAGATAAACAGATCAGGATGAACGATGAAGTAGATGCCACAGTGATGTTTTACAGAAGAACGTTAACATTCCCATTAACAGCTCAAATGATCACAAGAATTTCATGATGGGCACCAAATTGCAATTGAGGTTTACACACATCAGAAAGAAGCAGTCCAAATAAATACAAATATTAAAAATATGTTCATAAATGACCTTATCAACAGAGGAATGTTAAACACATTGTTAACACAAAAATGTTAAAGATAGTAATGGGTGACAACAAAATTAGTGAACATTTTAACATTGTGGAATAGAGAAAAAAAATACACTAATGACAGGAAGGAGTAGAGGGATATAATTGCATTAGCTAGCCATAAGAGATAAAATTGCCTGTGTTAGTCAGCACAGCACTTGAACAGGCAGATTACAATGTTTGGTACTGAATGACATTAACAGACATTCCTTAGTCCCATCAAAGAATCATACTTGAACAAGCACTCTAGTTACATGTAAACTACATATTGAATGGATGTCATAATTAAAATACAACTTTTTAGAGACACCCAAGTACCGTATCCAAACTAATGACATTATTTTTGTCCATCTGATCTATGTCAAGAGATATAAACTCCCAACATTGCTAGAAAACATAGATGGTGTTGTTGTTTTTAAATATCATGACACAACAAAGAGACAATCAAAATGTCTCACAGACAACGGTTCGGATGACTGACAAAGCGTTGGAAACGGTTGTATTTTATCACCTATATCATTCCCGTCCACAAGAATTCAATCAAATAGCTAATTTACACACCACAATTCACTGTTCATTTTATAACTAGAACTTAATTCATGCAAAATGGAAACAACTACTCATTTGCTAGAGCACGCAATGAAGCAGCAATAAATGTGAGATGAAAGTCGCTAAGAATGCAACAAATTCAACTGGAAAAGCTTTGTAAATAAGTCACAAATGGTATTTACCACAATTCATTGTGTGGATACCAAGAGTTCTTTATTGGGGAGGAAATAATAAGTAACTAAAAATATAAAAATGTCCAAAAAGCAAACAAAATGGGTTGTGCATGGAACTTGCAACTTCACATTTGTAAAACAAACTACTAATGAATCAGCCAGGATGAGAGCACACTAATGTCTACATGCTGGCTTCCTATGGGATGCCCAATTGTAGTGGTGCACCCTTTGGAGCAGAAATGCAAAGTATGATATATACAACAATGTAGTAGTGGTGTTTTAGATCCCAATACGCCTTCTACACCTCCACGCGGTGATCCTGGATAACAGGCTGCAGAAGGGCAGACTGGCTAAAGAGAAGGAATCGAACAGGAATGCTAACCCGGTACTCAAAAAATGCTTGCTGAAGTCGGATGTGTTGGACCGAAAGGTGCAAATATCGCAGACAAGTTGTAAACTACAACACAACGAATTCCGTTCTCTGGACTACATTCTGCTACTTAAGCCCTTTCAGTGTTTGGTAGTGGGAGATTGAGAACGAACGAAGAAGAAGAAGATCCCAATACTAAGATCTTATTAGTGGCCATACAAAGATTCAGAAGACATGAATTTTCTTCTAAATAGTTAGGCTGTACTGGTTGTGTGGCTTAGGGGATGTGAGTATTGTTTGAATTCCAACGTATCAGGTTCAAATCATGTTGTACACTGGAGAATTCTAAAATAATTTCAGAGCGGAGGCAGAGCCATTGAAGGCTGCAGTAGAAGCAATGCTGACAGGCAAAAGCAATGAAAGCCAGATAGTCCTGTTTACAGATGCCCTGTACGTGGTTACAGCACTAAAAAGCCAGAAAAATACAGAACTTAATTACTTAAGAGCAATACTCTGTCAACTATGCCAGCAGTCCACACCTAAAAGAGTAGTGGTACAGTGGGTTCCATAACACTGTAACATTCAAGGCAACGAAGAGGCAGACAGACTGGCAAAAGAAGGTGCAAGGTTACCACAACCAGATTCTAGTGTGACCTAACGAAGAGTCCAAAAGGTTTTTTAGGGCCAGATACATGGCCAAATGGGAAAAGGAGCATACTGGCTACACAACAAATTATGCTTATTACCAGTTGAACAGAAGAGAGCAGGTCTTGATCTTCAGACCCCGCACAGGCCACAACAGACTGAGGTACCATCTATTCAATGAACTGAAGATAGGTGTTACTAACGAATGCACTTGTGGAACAGGGAAAATGACCGCTGAACATCTGCTGCAAATTTGCCCGACTTACGAGAACCAGAGAAAGCACGTGGGCCCATCACCAGTGCCAACACTAGACAAGCTCTATGGCAGTGTTAGACAGCCTCAGGATGACTGCTGCTTTCTTCGAACAAATTCAAGTTTACGTCTGACAACGTATAAAGAAGAAATCATGTTGTACTCAGACCAGGCATGTCATGGGCTTTAGTCAATCCAAGTATAAATAGATACCTGACAAATTTAGGGGAACATTTTATAAAAGACGGGAGATCAACAGAGTTCATGCTCTGAGATCTACATGTTCAGCAATGAAAGAGACTGAGCATAGGTGAGCATCTAGGTACAATGAAGTCCGTTCTATAAGCCATTTTCCATTGTTTTTACTGGTGGTCATCGCAGAATTAGGAAACTGCACAAGGACAGGTAATTTTATTAAAAGTTCAGAAATAGTTAATGTTAAATCAAATAGGAGAGTTGGATCTATAACAACATAAGCCAATAGGACAGATATGAATTATACTACCGCCACAAATACAGATATACAGTGTAGATAAGGCAGGGTTTGTTGGTTTAACCAACAAAAATGTATCATTATGGAGTTTAATCCCATCACTGGGGGATCCAACCGGGACGATTTGTAGGGCTTGTCTTAGGCTAGCATACTGAAATACTACACAAGCTATGAGAGATAATTAAAAACTATATATATATATATATATATATATATATATAATAGCTAGAAATTCCCATGGATCTGTACACTTTAGAAAATAAATATAAGATTCATAGTTCATTATGACTGAAATATTTTTTTTGTGAGAGCTATACCATTTGATTTCTTATCACTTTATTCCAACCATTGAAATAAAGGCAAAAGATATCTTTAAATTCAAGAGTATCGTTAAGGTCTGATATTTTCAAAAATTGTTCTGCCCATAGAAACTATTTGAAGATTTGAATGAAAGATGAAAGATCGAGAAGCAGTGTCATGACTGAACACATCACTGCATTACTTGAGCCAGGGAATTAGTCTTGTAAAAAAAAAAAAAAAGCAACTTTTAAAAATCAAAATCGATAAGGCACTAGGAAGCTACAACTAAAAAAAGCATAAGAATTCAATTTATGTGGTGTTCTATGCATTGCGAGTAGCAGCAAAAGTTGCTGAATTTTATCATGAAAATTTGTACTGTGTTAACTTCACTGAGATACTTGCTCAGTGAGTAATCTTACTGTACTATAGTAAGATAATACACAACTAACAAGCAAAAAGAAGATCAGAGAAATATACTTTATACTAGTGCTAACAGGAAATGCCCTGCACATATATGACCTAGCTGATTCTTGCATGATGGCCACAAGTAGAGGCCTTGAAGGCTGTATTCTATTTCTCAAGAATATAATGCTATAAACAGGGGTTCCATTCCTGGAAATGAATTTCACACCATAAGAGTACCAAAAATTCTACAAATATAATTAGTAAAATTTCAAAGACACAATGTTGAGAATGAAATTCCAACAAATCAGCCAGTTCTGTAAAAAATGGTTTGCAATAACTAGTAATCCAATAAACATATTAAGGACTATAAATTTACTTTCAAATGCTAATTTCAACAGACAGTCAATAACAGTTTAAGTGCGTTTGTCGCCAGATACGATACAAAGCCTTCAGTATTATTTTCGAATTCATTGCAGAATTTCTTACAATTCTCTAAGGACACATTGATCTAGGTCGATTTTAGTGCCATTTTGTAAACCTATATGACACCAAATGTTTAGCAACTTCAGCTAAATGCACATATATTGTATTGATAATTAACATGATCAAACCATAGTGTACTTCATCCACTTGGTTCCTCGAGAGGAAGGAATACATTAAATGTAACCTTCTAAGCATGGTGTAAATGGTGACTAAAGATGGACGTGCATAGGGTTAGCAACCTCACCATGGAAATGATATGATACATTGTTTCTGTAAGAGTGCCAACTGCAATGGTTGCCCTATGCTTCAGATCCACCAAAGAGAATAGTCCACTTAATTTTGTTTTTAAAACTATGAGTCCACAGAGCAACTTTTATTCTGTGAATTAGACTGAGTGGTTGTACATATATAAATTATTGTCTGTCCCTAGGGAAGTTAATTACTTTAAAAAAAATGTTTGATTAAAATAGCACACAATGATGAGGAGAGTTATCAACCATCTGAGATGATAAACAGATGCTTACCAATCATCCTGGACATATTTGTGTGGTAGACATGAATCTGAAATGAAGACTTTTTGAACACAACCAAACACTGCACAATAAGCAAATGATAAGAAAACTGTAGAAATATGTGATATAGATGAATCAAATCAATCTGTAATGTAATCTAACAGGTGCTAATATAAAATCTACAGCGGGAAAGACTAAATATATGTGTAGAAGTCATATATGTATACTGGAACCATCCCACTAAAACCTTTAAAAAAAGAATAATATGAGAGTATTTATAAATTATTAAATCTGTTTTTCTAATTAGTGAGGCAGTGTGGTCTAGGGGTGAAATGTTTGTTTCACAATCCCAAACGCACTCGCTTCGAATCCTGCCTTACAACAAATTATTTTGTTCTCGGTGCAATCGCTCCCTCGCCTACGGAAAGTAATGGCAACCTACCATACTGCACACCTGCCAAGAAACTTATAACAGCCAAATAGGTTGGCAGTTGTAAGAAACGGCGATCTGCAAAAGACATGCTATTTACATTTTGTTTTCTACAAATCTGCTGCGACTTTTTATTTTTTAAATAGACTTTTCTGAATGAAAAAAATGATAATTCATTTATTGAGAAAAGAGGTAAACATTTTGTGAATCACTCAAGTTACAAATTTCAGAAAATTCACTGATATTCTAAAATAGTTGTATGATTTAAAGTTAGAACTTTGCTAAGTCTATAAATATATGCCCATTCATACCCCCTCTCCCCATATAATTTTAAGACTCAATTTTATTTCACTTTTCTTCCTTGAATGTTTTCATGAAGGTGGTGTTGAGGATAATGGACAGAAATATTGCATAGAGGCCTAAACAGAACAAAGGGCACTGATTAAGTCAGAGGTTGCCTGGTCTTCCTACTTATGCTACCAAACATAGTAAATGACACTGATTTTCTTTAATAACATTTCAAACACAAAAATCATTTTCGAGGCACAATTGCTATCTGAGCACAGAATCATAGTCGGCGTTATTGACACTGCAGCATATACTCCTTTCTGTTGCTAAGGACAAACACTGTCTCAAGTGAGCACAAGAAGCAATATAAATTCAGCTATGATTTTCCAAGCATATCTGCACGGTGGATGTACTGCATTCGAAAGAGCCTGCCGATTGAACAAAAATCATTTCTACCTAGTTGCAACAACTGTTGCCAAAGCTCCAAGTCCAATAGTTGCAAACAAAACACCTTTCCACATTTTTTCCTCAAACTCTCCGTGATCTGGGAAATACTCAACAAATGCGTCCTGAAAAAAAAAAGAAGTTATACAGTCTGAGAATACATGTACAGTTATAAATTAAAAATCTGAAGACACAAAAATTATAAATAATTATAATAGCCATCAATAAATGCCCACTTTATTTAACACTGTATCTTCTTCTTTCGCAGTCAGACAGTAACCTTTATTTTTTTGAAAAAAGCAGCCCTCATCCTGAGGCTGTCGACACTGCCATAGAGCTTGTCTAGTATTGCCACTGGTGATGGCCACATCTGCTCTCTCTGGTCCTCGTATGTCGGGCAGTTTTGTAGCAAATGCTCAGCTGTCATTTTCCCGGTACCACACTGGCATTCGTCGGTGCCACCTATCTTCAATTTGTTGAATAGGTGGTACCTGAGTCTATTGTGGCCAGTGCGAAGTCTGAAGACCATGACCTGCTCTTTTCTGTTCAACTGGTAATAGGCATCGTTTTTGGTGTAACCAGTATGTTCGGTTTCCCATTTGGTCATGTATCTAGCTCTAATTAGCCGTTTTGACTCTTCGTATGTCATACTAGTATCGGGTTGTGGTAGTTTTGCACCTTCTTTTGCCAGTCTGTCTGCCTCCTCGTTGCCTTGGATGTTGCAGTGAGATAGAACCCACTGCACCACTACTCTTTTTGGTGCGGCCTGCTGGCATAGTTGACAGAGTACTGCTCTTAAATCGTTAAGTTCAGTATTTTTCTGGTTTTTCAGTGCTGTGACTACGGCCAAGGCATCTGTAAGCAGGACTATATGGCTTTCATTCCTTTTACCTGTCACCATTTCTTCTACTGCCGCCCTCAGTGCCTCTGCCTCCGCTCTGAAATTGCTTGTGTATTTTCCAGTAGCGAATGACAGTGTTATTTTTCTGCCATTTGGTAGGCTCAGGAATGCTCCTGCCCCTCCGTTCTGTGTTGTATTTGTTACGGAACCGTGGTGTATGCATGGGTCCAGTCCATGCTTGGGTAGTTTTCCGTAATGAAACTCAGGGTAGTATCTCTTCTTCCTTTTTCAGACTGGCAGTTTTTGTTTCTAATACCTGGTATAATTTCTACCACCTCTGGAAATATATGCTGCCTCCAGGTAGGTTTTCGTACAGTAGGGATGGGCTTTGGTGTGGTTAGTGCGTTCATAGGGTCTTCGTGCATCTTTGCTTTAGCTATTTCTGCAAAGTTTCTTCGCTTTAGCTTCCCATTTCCGAAATTGTTTAGTCTCTGGTGCATTGGGTCGTCAGTCAGTCTTCTGAGTCTCTCTGATTGCAGCTGGGCTCTGCAGTCTCTTCTGTCTGCCATATATTGCAGTTTTGTAATCTTTTCAAGTTCTACAATTGGCGTTGACTTCATGCCTCCTGTTATAACTCTCATGGCTTGGTTTTGGAGTTTGCTAACTTTATCGAAGTTCGCCTTTGCTACTGTTGTCCATGCCGCAATGCCATACTTGAGAACTGGTCTCACTCTTCCAGTGTACAGTTTCTTTAGTATGATTTCCCCTGCTCCCCAGCTTGTGCCAGCAAGTTTCCTCATGATTGCCATTCTTTCTCTGGCTCTCATTCGGTTTCTCTCGATCTGACTTTACCATGTCATGCGCCGATCAAATGTGACTCCCAGATAGTTTGGGTTGTCGTTTGGCTGCAGGTATTTGCAGCTTAGACTTAATTTGGTGTTTTGGGGTTTGATTGATAGCGAGAATATTGTACATGTGGTTTTGTCCTCGTTTATATTGACCAGCCATGAGTTTGCCCACTCTTCCAGCGATGTTAGGGCCTGCTGCATCCGATTTCTTGCTATGGTGAGATTCTTTTCAGAGGTCCACATAGCCAGATCGTCTGCAAACATTGAGCTATGAACTCTTCTTGGTATATTCTCTGTAATGTCATTTATATACACCAGGAAGAGTGTGGGTGACAGTACTCCCCCTTGGGGTACTCCCTGCTCTAGTGTCACCTTTTTGCTCATCTGCCCTTCTACTTGGACTCTGGCCGTTCTGTTTTTGAGGTAGTGGTTGATCCACTTGTACATTTTCCCACAAACTTCACTTCTTCCCAGCTTGACTCTAAGTCCATCTTTCCAGACTTTGTCAAATGCCTTTTCAAGATCCACCCAAACCGCTACTGTATGCTTTTGCTCCTGATAGGCATCTTCTATTTCCTGGGCTATGAGAATGACCTGGTCCTCAGTGGATCTGTGCTGTCTAAAGCCTGCTTGCTGTGGAATTAGTATCCGTTTTTCTTCCAGATGCCACATCAGTCTGGTGTTTATCCTACGTTCCAACAGTTTGCCGACACAGCTCAGTAGGCTGATAGGCCTGTATCCATTTAGATCTGTTTTGTCTTTTCCTTTCTTTGGTACTGGTACAAGTACTGCGTCTTTCCATGCCTGGGGTACAATACCCCTTTTCCAGCTTTGGTTCGCCTGAGGTACAATACCCCTTTTCCAGCTTTGGTTCAGGACTGATAGCAGTTTCCTCTGCTGTTTGGCCCAGCCCCATCAGCATTTCGTTTGTTATCCCGTCTTTTCTAGGAGATTTCCTTTTCTTTAATGTTATCATGGCCTCTTCTATTTCGCTCATTGTTAGTTTTGCCATCATATGCTCTTCTGGTGCCATATTGATGTTGTCGTGCCCCTTTTGCTCTTCATTAATGTCCGTATGCCTATCTGCAGGGACATCTATGTGGTTCCCTTTGGCATAGTGTTCGACAAAAGCGTTTGCGGCTTTTTTTCCAGTGAGCAAGTTTTCACCCTGCTTGACGGTAATTTGTTTGTTTGACGGGGTTTCGTCATTCATGGCTCTGACTAACTTCCAGAGTTTGTTCCCTTCTTTGTCTAAGTCGAGGCTTTCTGTTTTGTTTTTCCAGCTTTCTCTTGCTGTTTGGTTTAGAGTGTATTTGTATTTCACCTTTGAGGGCGATATTTGCCTCCATAGATTGTTCTCGCTCTACCATGTTCCTAGCATTTGTGACTGCGTCTTCCACTTTCTGCAACTCATCATTCCAATAGGGCTTATAATTTTTCCTTGCCCCTCTTGGGATGGTTTCAGTGGCAGCTTGCATTATTGCTTTGTTTAGGCTTTCCACCATGGGCTTCATTTTGTTGTTCCCTGTGTTGATGGTTTCACACAGCCCATCTGTCAGGATTGCATATCTGTCCCAGTCGGCTCGTTTGTAATTCCAACGTGGGAGCGGTTTTGTTTCCTGTGGGCCTACTTCCATATCGATTTCTAGCCTAATTGGCCTGTGGACGCTTAAAACTGTATCTGAAATATGTTCTCATGTCTCACACTGAACACTCTACATTACATTATAAAACTGAGGAAACAATGTTTCATGATACTGAAAGGATTGTTTTGTGTATAATAATATTAAGGTGGCTGTATTAAATCACCACAATGATCGGTGACATTCAGTTATAAACATCATCAGTTATTAATATTTGGTTCAACGTTATAACTTTTTAAGCAATAGTATACATATACTGAAGTCAAAATGAATAATATGACACCCATCAGCATGGCAATGCACACTCCTCTGAGTAAATACAAGTGCCTTCCAAATGCAGTTACTCTGCAATCTCTAAAATCCACCAAGAGCCAAGTTCAACAAACAGCTCGCAGCTGTGCAAATAAGTACTGGCTCCAACTCTGTGAAAACATCAGAGAAACGTATGATGACACAAAAAAAAGCTATTGGTCCCAAACACAGAAATTCAGCGCCACTCAAATCCATCAGTGGCGAAAAAAATAATTGACAAAGGAAGGCAGATAGAGCAATTGGTAGAGCACTATTCATGCGACAGTAAGGTCGCCCTCACAGCCCTTGATGCTGTTCAAGGTTATCCTAGAATGGAGGAGCTAGACGTCAAACAATTTTTACAAAATCTCAAGACAGTCATTGACAACTTGGCCCTGGGCAGAACAGCAGACAGCGGCTAGATCCCAGGTGACCTGATCAAACACTGTAAAGATGCACTCTTGAAACAACTACATTTGCTGCTATGCCAGTTAGAAAGAGGCCATCCTACTTCAAGATATGAGGGATTCAAAGATTGTCACAGTATACAAAAGTAAAGGTGAAGAAGTGACTGCAATAACTACAGAGACATCTCACTGCTCAGTCTTTGCCAAAGTGATCTTACTCAACTGCGGCTACACAAACCGACTGGGTGTGTGTACCCAGAATCACAATGTGGATTCCGATCTGGAAGATCAAAGCTGTACACAATCTCTCTACAGCAAACAAGAAAAGTCATGTGAGCAGAACAAGCCTTTTTAAGTTGCTTTCATCGACCCGCCAAAAGCATTTGATTTAGTTAGCAGGACTGGACTTCAAAATCCTCTAAACATAAGCTGCCCTAACAAACTGCTGCAGCTAATAGTGTAATTTCATGAGCAGATTGAACAGTCCAATTCAACAGTAATGCATCAAAACAATTCAGTATTCACAGTGTAGTGTTAAACAAGGCTGCATAGTGGCTCAGACACTATTCTGAATCTTCTTTCCACTGCTACTGAAGCACGCATTTGCGAATGCAACAGAAGGGATTTGCCTTCACACTCGATCAGATGGTCGTCTGTTTAATTTTGCGAGACTCAAAGCTAAAACCAAGATCAGGGAAGTTACTGTAAGGGACTTGTTCTTTTTTCTTCCGTGCTCGTTCTCAATCTCCCGCTACCAAGCCCTGAACAGGGCTTTGCAAGTAGTAGGATGTAGTCCAGAGAACGGAATAAGTTGTGTCGTAAGTTTTCAGCTTGACTGCGATATTTGCATATTTTGGTCCGACACATCCATATTCAGCAGAAAGAGACTTGTTAATTGCTCACTCATAGACAGCAGGAACTCTAGAGCTTCATAAATTGCTTTTCCCAGGCGTGCAAAGATTTTGGACTCACAATAAGCCTGAATAAAACAAATGTGCTGGGACAAGACGTAGATGCCACCCTAACCACCACTATCGACAACTATGAACTGACAACTGTGGACCACTTCACTTACCTGAGGTCCCTCATCAATGATAAGCTCTCCCTAGACCCCGAAATAGGCAATCACATTGGCAAAGCTGCTGCCATATTTTTTCCATCTGATAACATGTTTCTCGAAAAATCACAAACTTACAGCCAAGAATAAGGCCTACAATGCCTGTGTCATCAGTATGCTTTTATATGGCAGCAAAACGTGGACAACTTATGCCAAACAAGAGCAAAAGGCTCAACATCTGTCCCCTAAGGCACTTGAGATCCATCCTTGGCATCTCATGGAGAGACAGGGTTACAGGTGCAGAAGTCCATTCTCACACCAGTCTTCCAAGTATGTACACCCTCCTTCGACTGCGAAAGATTTGTCATGTTCATTGCATGGAAGACAGTCTCATCCCAAAGATATTATCTATGGGCAGCTGGCGCGTGGTAAAAGAACAGCTGGCTGACCATAGCTGAGGTTCAAAGACACATGTAAGCTGCACATGAAGGCACTTGATATGGATCTGACATCCTGTGAAGACAGCTGCAATAGATCCAAATGGAGATGCAACCGGAAGAGTCACCTCAGGCTGGGTGAAAATAAGATCATGCAACACAAATAAGTGAAAAGACAACGCCGCAAGGAAAAGGAAAACCAAAAACTCAGTAGAGTTGCTACACAAAGGTTGCATCCACCTTTAGTCAGATATGACTGAAAAGAGGCTACTTACTTAAGTATAATATTTACTTATTTGTATGGGTTATAACCTTTAAGCAATAGTATATATACTGAAGTATGATATGTACTTATTCGTATGTGTGTGGGCAGTTAGGTGGTAGGAGAGAAAGAGAATTAAATATTTGGAATGCTACGGATAAGGTAGTCCCATAGCAAACACTGATGTCAAGTATGTATGTGGTAGATACTTCATTGTACAAGGCTACAGCATTTTTATATGGTGGGGTGGCCAGTTCCCTTCCTCGTTGCCTTTCCTTCTCTAACATCAAGCCAAGCAATAATTTACAGCTTGGTCAACTGGAGCGTGCTTGTAACGATAGTTGAACCCTGAACCTTTTTGCTGTGAAAAGTACGTGCTCTACCACTACACTATTCACATGTACATTAAGAGTTATGAGAACTTGTAGCTGTGACTAAAATATTGCACATATTGAAAAAATTTCACAACAAACATAACTTGCACAAAGAAAAGAAATAAAAAGTACTGAATAGCCACTCTAGTTCAACTCTATAAATTTCAGCCTACAATTCAAGGCTGCTTCTGAATTGGAAATAAGTCATCTAGCAACACTAACTAGCATTCAGTAACATAAAAAAGTACTCATAGTCTATGTACTTTAGACGATAACATTTCATATCTTCCTGAAGCATAGTCTATGATAGACCAAGTTGACTATCCAATACTAAAAATCATTGAGATTGCCAGATAAAAATTATTTGTGAACTAAAAAAAAAAAAGTTACATATGCACATTTCTTGAATGCTCTTAACTCTATTCTTGTTTGACTTATGAATGATCCTCATGTTTAAACAACTATTACTATAGAATATATTTTTTTGTTCTTAAAATCTACAAACAACACATCCATAGACTATAGACTAGTACTACACAACACCTTCGTTTCGTCATGGTCCTACTTACTACTTAGCGATTGAGGAAATTCTGGAAATTAATAAAACTGCATTGATACAATTCATACAAAAACTGTGATCATGTTAAGAATTAATAATGTCACACATTTTATACATAACTTAATAGTACTTACCCATCCTCCATGATCAAGAATCCACTGTCCAAGCTTATTGGCAACATATTTACCAACAAAAAGTGCAATTTTGTCTTCATATGCTATTGATTTAGACCCATTATTGTCTTGGTTTTCAGTTTCAGTTAATTTTTGATCGACATTATAAATGTTGTCACTGCGATATTTTGCCAGGCGTGCTGCAAACGCATAAACTGCAACTATCCTTCCCCAGTTTACTTGTCCATCATCAAATATTTCATCGGCAACAATCACAAATGTTGGAAATGCATTATTTTTATCAGGTTTTAGTCGGTTAACCATCCCCTTGAAAACAAGGTCATGTCTATCTGAGAGTTCTTTAACAGTTCTTCGCAACGTTTTACAGTATCTGTTTGGTGGTTTTTTCGGATTCTCTTCGCCAAATGTTAGAACAACATCCTGTGCCATAGTCTCCGCATCGCGACGAACCTGATCCAACGGAGAATTTGAGTAAGTTTGGGTGCCTTCCTCTGTTACTTTTGCTATTTCATTCAACCCTTGTCCTGTCAGTGACAACACACCAAGTCGTTGAGTCACTTGCGCGAAAAGATTTTTGCTTGAGTTAGCCATGAGTCTCTTAGAGATTTGTTCCAATGAATGGCCCGAACCGTTGTCTGTTGACATTTTATTAGATGTACTTTAGAAAGCAAATAACACCAAAAAAACAGAACAGTTTTTCCTAGCAGCTAATTATGGGTCCCATTCAAGACACTGGGCAAGATGGCGAACGAAACCGGAATATCCCACAAACCTTGTTAGTTTACTTCTAAATATAGAAACGATCACTTCCATGCCGCGCTATAAATATATTTGATTTATTCAAGCACACCTCTCTGTCTCTCGCTTTTAACCAAGGCCTCAAAACATACAGTACTTATCTGTGTTTCATAGATTATGTTAAAAAACGTTCGACAGGGTGAAACATTTGGAAATATATCTCGGTAGCATGAAATATCCGATGGGCGTAGCTATCAGTCCCGATACGTCAAGTCGGGTGGGACTAGCTGCGTCTGCTATGCCCGACGTTTGTGAAGTAATGCAAGATCACGGTAGCTCAGCGAAGTGAAAACAGAGGCCTCAGTTTTAAAAAAAAGAAGAAATTGGAGATGACGGTAGTCACTAAGAAATGGGACTCTCCAAAATGCAGCGTCAAAGCGACGGGGACCGAAATGAGACAAGTTAACACGTTTAAATGCCTGGGCACATAAATAATATCAAATGGAAGATGCAATTACGAAATAAAAAACAGAATAACCCAAACAAAATAAGTCTTCCAGACCATAAAGAGAATAATAGTGTGCAACAAAACCTTGTCTCTGGAACTGAGAAAGAGAGTCCTTGGATGCTAAATGAAACCAGTACTGACAAATGGTAGTGAATCACGGACAATCAGCAAGCAAGCGCATAAATCTTGGAAAGCAACGGAGATGTGGTTTTATAAAAGAATGCTGCGGATCGCGTGGCCCGCAAGGTAGACTAATGATACAGTACTCGAAGAGGCACAAAGACAACTCATTGCAGAGTCAGAACAAGGCAGTCATTCTTTTTCGGACATGTTGTGAGAAGAGGCAGGTTGGAGCACGTTGTGGAAATGGGAAAGATAGCAAGAAAGAGAGACAGAGGACGGCCGAGAGGGAAGATGTTGGACAGCCAGAGAGAATGACACGGGACGGGTGACAATCAACAACAGAGTTGATGAACGACACACGTGATAGAAGCGGATGAAGGTAAATGATCGCCAACCGGCAGGGCACCTGGGAATGATGACTTAGTCGTTGTAGCCTGGCGTGTAGAAGTTTACCAGAAAAAGCGCCAGGCGTTTCTATCTGCTCTTTATTTTTGCCTGGTTCCATTCGAGGTCCGTCATTCTTAACTTAACTTTACGTCTTTATACTGGTGCAGAGTCTGTATACAACCATTCATTTACACTTCCTTGCTCTAAAAGCTATGCGCATCCAATATATTCTTAAATGCATTAATTGTTCCTGCTTCCACTACTTCCTGTGACAATGCTTTACAAGCATTTACTCCTCTCCGACAAAAAAAAATAATATATTTCTTAATATATAATCTGGACTTTTCTTTAGTCAATGTGTATCTATGCCCTCTTGTTCTTGTAGGTGGTTGTATTTTGAAAAAAACAACTTGTTAGTCTAATTTATCCTTTCCGTTAATTTTCTTATAAACTTATAATAACATCACCTGAAATTCTTCTCTTTTGTAGAAACCAGTCAGGTTTTTCTCAGTTTTTCCTCATAACTGTAACTGTGGAATCCCACTATCAGCTTTGTCGCTCTTTTTTTTGTAACCTTTCCAGCATGTTTATATCCCCTCTATGATAAGGACTCCAGACCTGTACACAGTACTCCAATCTAGATGTAACTGACTGTAATTTATATCTAAATTAAACTCCAATTTGCTAGCTCTCGGACAATTCTCGAATTTGATCTAAATCCGACCTCAATATATCACATATCACGTTCTTCTTCTTCTTCTTCTGCGTTCGTCCTCAATCTCCCACTACCAAGCCCTGAATAGGGCTTTACAAGTAGCAGGATGTAGTCCGGAGAACGGAATGCGCTGTGTCGCTAGTTTACAGTTTGACTGCGATATTGCACCTTTTGGTCAGTCACATCCATCTTCGGCAGGACACACATTTACATTATCACATTATCCTCGGCGTCAGTCAGGCAGATGTGCCGCAAGCGAGGAAGCCAACAATATTTAATTTGCGCCTGTATCTTTGGCAATGCTGTATCAATGCGGGCGTAGGTCTTTGGTCAATCTATCTCGCCATCGCATAGATGGTCTATCCCGTGGATGTGTACAGGCAAATGGCCATGTTCTACGTGCCCACATGTTGTCAGGCATGCCTACTACATTTCCAACCCAACGATGTTTGCGTGATATCGCTGCTTTCACAACGTTTCGAAATAAAGCTAGATGTCGAATTTTTCTTCGTTTCGTTTCTGATCCCCTTATCGACATTTTTAGTACCCGCCCTTCCATCACTCTCTATGGAACTCTAAGCTTCTCTGCATCTGTTTTGCGCAAGCTCCACACTTCGCGCCCATAAATCATTGCTGGAATGACCCTGGAATTGAAAGTGTGTGCTCTTGCCGTAGGGTATTTTATCTCCTGGAGTATTAGCTTAATTGCGTTCAAGGAAAACCAAGCTGCTTTTCGTCGTCTAGAGATTTCGTGGTCGATTTTGTGGTTGGGATTTATCTCTTGGCCTAGGTAGATATAGGAGTTGACATCCTCTATGATTTTCTCTCCTAGCTTGATGTACTGCTTTGGGCAACAAGGGTTTCTAAGGCATTGTATTTTTCTTTTATTTATCTTCAGACCAGCAGTTCTGCTGACCCCATTTAGTCCGTCCAAGGATTGTTGGGCTTTCTCATTGGTATGTCTGATGAGCACGATGCCATCTGCAAATCGTAAATGGGCGAGCCCCTCGCCATCTATATTTACACCTCTGTTGATCCAATGTAATTTTGGAAAATCTTTTCGGCAGCCGCTGTAAACATCAGATTTTTTTGCAGTACAAAAGGGAGTCTGACAGGGATCTATTCTTTTACCTTATCTGTACAACATATATGCGGAATGTATAATGATAAATGTTCGAGAAGATGTGAACATTGAAAGTTTCGACCCATTTACGATTGGGGGGTACGAGATTCCAGAGTTACGATACGCAGATGACACAGTGATACTATCAAGAATTGCAGAAGGGCTAGAGCAGCTACTTTCAGCCGTTAAGGGACATAGTAAAGATCAAAATCTATTCATAAACATAAAAAAAACAAAGATAATGACCACCGACAAAACACAATGTCAGCATAAATTTACAGTGGGTGGTGAGGAAATAGATCAGGTCACACATTTTGAATATATGGGCTCTAGAATTGACAAAAATGGCGACTGCTCGAAAGAAATCAGAAGAAGACTAGCTATGACAATGCAGAGACTGAACAACCGGAAGAAATTATGGCAGGGCACCAACAAAATGATAAAAGTAAAAGTCTTGAGAGCCTGTGTTTTTCCTGTGGCAGCTTATAGCTGTGAATCATGGACGATGACAAAAACTTCTAGACAAAGAATCGAATCCTTCGAGTCAAAATGTTACAGAAAGATCGTCAGAATACCCTGGACAGAGAAAAAAACAAATGCAGACATTTGGCAAGAGTTGAGCATAGAAGAGAACTGCTTTATCAATTCTATTTAGGCTAGAAAAGGCAAATACTTTGGTCACACCAAGAGAAACAACGGTCTTAAGAGAACGGCGATAGAAGGTATGGTACCAGGCAAAAGAGGAAGGGGTAGACCAAGAAGACGATGGCACCAAGATATCAAGGAATGCCTGAATATGACTGTGGCGGAGGCTGGTGTTTTGGCAAGGGAACGAGATTCTTTCAGACAGACTGTGATGGGAGCGACGTTCTACAAAGGACATGCTACACGATGAGCCGCTGTAAATAGCTTTGGGGAGATGGTGTTGCCATAGTGGACTCCCCTTGCTATCGGAACAAATACTGGTCGTATAGCGAGACGTCTGTATTTCATTCTTTACTAGTTTCCTCAATCAGTCTGATATAGGTTTGAGAGATGTGCTGGTTTCTGAAAGCATTTACAACATTGGTCTCGGTACTGTCAAAAGATTTCTCGAGGGGACGGCGTGGGCTAGTGGTTAAGTGACACGGCTCACAACACGAAGGTGCTCGGTTCGATCCCCATCACGGCACCGGCCGTTACCGAAGTGGTATGCACTGGGCCGACAGGAGCAAAATAAAAACACAGTGTAACGCACATCGCATTGGGAAATAGAGAAATAAGGCGATCGCAAAAAAAATAAAAATCCTAAATCATGTCTTGACTCACTCCTTTTCTACCAGCTCAGGCGCCTTTGCCAAGACGACGAATACCCACGAGATGCTTGACTTCTTCCGTGAACGTCTCTACCACGAGGCCACTACCTGCTTCAACCTCCAGCGGGTTCTCTATATCTCCCACAATGTCTACCTCACTCCTATCTACCGTTACTACCCTTCCTCCGACCGTGTGGACCTTGCTCTCACTTATCACCATCATTGTGCCTCTGTCCGGGATATTTTCTTCTGCCATCTTCCTATCTTTCACTCCGATCCTTCCATTCTCTTGGTATTTCCCGATCCTCTCCCTTGTCGCTTACAAACGGGTCAGAAATATGAAGTACTTGCAGTTCAACAGCCGCATACGCACTAGTCCTCACAACCATCTGGTCATCATGACGTGCGGGAACGTACGTAGTTGTGTTACTTGCCCATATATTATGCTAACTGGCTCGGTTACCTTTCTTAAAGCAAGAGTTCGTCACCAAGAAGAGTTTCACTTGTAAGTGGTATTACTATTCTCTATACTTTTTCCTAATCCTTATCTCTTCATTCCTTCCTAAATCTGCCTGTCTTTCTCTTTTCTCTTAACACATACCACCATTTGGTCGTTCCGATTTGACCGCTATCGGCCATTCTGGCATTCCCCCACTTCTTACGCGTCCTGGCCATTTCACTACATCTCGTTTTTGTCCTTCATTTGTTTTCCATTCTCTACCACTAGAATATTAATATGACCATTTCTTGTTATCCAGCTGTGTACATGTTTTAGTCCCTTATGTGTTCATATCCATTATTTTCGGTATTTTCTCCTTCTTCTATGATTCATTATTGTTGTTGTTCACTACCGCTGATGAAGGCCTATTGGTAGTAACATTAGGTTTCGTTTGTCTTTTCGTATATGCACAGTATTTGGCCATACATATTTTTGTGCGTTTACACTATAGTAAGAAATAATATAAACTGATGTATCGGACACACCTGTGTGCTCTCTGTGTTGTTTACCTCTGAAGTTGATATGGCTTGGCCTGGCTTCGTTCGTTCTCAATCTCCCGCTACCAAACCCTGACAGGGCTTAAGTAGCAGAATGTAGTCAAGAGAAAGGAATGTGTTGTGTCGTAGTTTACAGCTTGATTGCGATATTTGCACCTTTCGGTCCAACACATCCAACTTCAGCAAGAATTATTTGAGTACAGGGTTAGCATTCCCTCTTAGATCCATTCTCTTTAGCCAGTCTGCCCTGCTGCAGCCTGTTATCCAGGATCAACGCGTCGGGGTGTGGAAGGGTCTTGTCAGCTCTGGTTCTGGCCCTGACGCTAGCAGCTCATGCGCTGCTCAGCATCTTGACCCCTCTTGAAGTTGATATGATCCACATGTCTGGCAATACATTATCGATGAAGCTGTCTCTCTGGTGACCATACAACTACAAAACCCGCGAAGTCACTCACCAACGAGATGTAGAGATGATCTGCACCACGTCCTTAGACAATCATGTCACCCCAGAGCCATGGACAGACTCGGAATCAAGCAACTGTGGCTACTTGACATCGGAGAAGCTTGCCTAATTGAATACTAGGATTCATGTATATCAAGTTCAAGTAAGTTTATTTTTATCATTGCGTTTATTTCGTCATGTTTTTCTATCTTCATTTTGAGTTTTTCTTCCTTTATCTTTGGCAAGTCTATCTGACTAATCGTCCGTGTAGATTTACAATAAACTGAAATCTATTGTCACCATATTTAGTTTATAGCTGTTCTCTGTGAGTGCTACTGCTGACAAGTTGAGTATTATTGTGAGGACAAGATGAAAGCTTTGAACAAATCAAAGTTACACCCAGACACATTGGAATATGTAACTAAGGAGGTTTGCGTATAGAACTTGCTGGTTAATTCATATACCCGGGTTTTTTGTCGGGGTCTTTGTGAATGACAAGGACAAGAATAGCACCCCTGCCCAACAAAAAACATTTCGTAAGACGCGACTAACTGTGTGACATGGCATACCATCGGCCATGGTTAAGGGGTTTGTTAAGAGCAGCATAGATGATGCCTAACAGTCTGCGAGTCTACTTTATTCTAGTGTTTGAGTCTATTAACTCATTCACTCCCACGAGCCGATACAACGGCTTCCGGTTTTTTCTAGAAAACCCAGAAGCCGGTGTATCGGCTTTTGTTACTGTGTTCACAAAATCACATATTTTCCCATTCCTAGTTCTCCTAAATGTTTTATTTTGGTTATTGGCGGAAGTCCAGATTTTGCACTTTTTCATTCCGGAAGAGTTAGTTTGAGTTTCGTTGAAAAAATGTTTAGTTTCGTAACTTGGAAAATATAATTTTTTTTCGGAGAGCAACTTTGAAGCTATCCCATGCACCTTCAGCCACACCAAATAGAGTTTTTTCAGTAAAAGCTCAGGAATAGATAGATTATATTATTGCCAATGGTAGTGATGATGAAGATATCGATCGTTATGATAGCGCTGTTTCAATTTATTTATCTAGTCTTAGTTCTAAGTCGAGCGATGAAAGTAAAACTAAGTCTACTGACGAAGGGGCGGTGCCCTCTTTTGTCTCAAGCAATGGTAATAACAGTTCACAAATTCAGTAAAGGTTCAAGATCCGACACAATCATTCTAGTGTGTATAATATTAATGTGTGTATATATATTTTGAATACAGCAGGAACATTCTTTCCGTGTGCGCGTAAATTGTAAACACTCACGCTGATGTTGATCGGAGCTTTTATTTTTTAGCCCGTTTTCAACTTCACGTGCCTTCAGTAAAATGTAAATACTGTGAAAACAACTGCACCAAATTAGGTGCAACTTTCAGAACATCGTCCTTTGAGGATTTCCGTCAATAGAAATTCATTACGTTATTTGTTTATTGGTTTAGAGCTGAATAATGTATTGATGAGGATCTGGGGTAGTTGTCTCGCCGCAGCGACTCAATTTCAACCAGTGTTGGTAAAGCGATCTCAGTCCCGCCAGGCGGAGCGATAGCGCGGGCTTGCGGAAAACGCTCGCCTGCCTTTCCCCGTAGTGCGAATTGGGTGCGGTTTGTGGTAGTGGCTCCTCCACCGAGGTGCCCTAGTCTGGTCCGTATCAGGAAACGTGGTCCGTCCGTGGTGATTTCTCTAAGGCTTATAGCAGAGCTCGACAGTACGTCTCGCTGGTGGTCCGACTCTCGCAAAGAGCTTGTGACCGGCAAATGGAAAGCAGGAATCGTTGCCTCGAGGCCCTGCGTTCTCTCCCTACGGAGAAGGGCAGGCCAAATGGTGTCTCTAGTCCCAGTGAAATTCGTCGCCGAGGTCGTTGGGATCCGTTCTGCACAGAGCGCTGCCATCCCTCCTCGAGCGAGCCCGGTCGGTCGGTCGTCTGGTGCGTGTAGAAGGCCCCTGTCAGGCGGTCCTAGGTCGACGGAGTGAGGGACGGGTGGAACAAACCGTCCGTCCCGTCAGTCGGTCCCTGCGGCCGTCGTCCCAGCAAGGCTTTTTACACACCCTTCCTCCGCCGACCGGTGTGTGCTGTACGTACGTCTCCGACAGATATCTGGTTGATCCTGCCAGTAGTCATATGCTTGTCTCAAAGATTAAGCCATGCATGTCTAAGTTCACACTGTCTCACGGTGAAACCGCGAATGGCTCATTAAATCAGTCGAGGTTCCTTAGATGACACGATCCTACTTGGATAACTGTGGCAATTCTAGAGCTAATACATGCTTACCAAGCTCCGACCCTCGCGGAAAGAGCGCTTTTATTAGTTCAAAACCAATCGTCGTTTCCCCTCGCGGGGTTGCGGCGTCCCCACTGGTGACTCTGGATAACTTTGTGCTGATCGCATGGCCTCATGTGCCGGCGACGCATCTTTCAAATGTCTGCCCTATCAAATGTCGATGGTACGTGACATGCCTACCATGTTTGTAACGGGTAACGGGGAATCAGGGTTCGATTCCGGAGAGGGAGCATGAGAAACGGCTACCACATCCAAGGAAGGCAGCAGGCGCGCAACTTACCCACTCCCGGCACGGGGAGGTAGTGACGAAAAATAACAATACGGGACTCTTTCGAGGCCCCGTAATTGGAATGAGTACACTTTAAACCCTTTAACGAGGATCTATTGGAGGGCAAGTCTGGTGCCAGCAGCCGCGGTAATTCCAGCTCCAATAGCGTATATTAAAGTTGTTGCAGTTAAAAAGCTCGTAGTTGGATCTCAGGCGCAGGCGGGCGGTCCGGCTCGCGCCGGTTCACTGCCCGTTGTCTCCTGCCCTACCGTCTGCCGGCTCTCTCCCACGGGTGCTCTTCGCTGAGCGTCCTGGGTGGCCGGCGCGTTTACTTTGAAAAAATTAGAGTGTTCAAAGCAGGCCTCGGCTGCCTGAATAATGGTGCATGGAATAATGGAATAGGACCTCGGTTCTATTTTGTTGGTTTTCGGAACTGGAGGTAATGATTAACAGGGACAAACGGGGGCATTCGTATTGCGGCGTTAGAGGTGAAATTCTTGGATCGCCGCAAGACGAGCTACTGCGAAAGCATTTGTCAAGAATGTTTTCATTAATCAAGAACGAAAGTCAGAGGCGCGAAGACGATCAGATACCGTCGTAGTTCTGACCATAAACGATGCCGACTAGCGATCCGCAGGAGTTGCTTCGATGACTCTGCGGGCAGCTTCCGGGAAACCAAAGTGTTTGGGTTCCGGGGGAAGTATGGTTGCAAAGCTGAAACTTAAAGGAATTGACGGAAGGGCACCACCAGGAGTGGAGCCTGCGGCTTAATTTGACTCAACACGGCCAACACTGAAATGAGTGACATGCCGAGACCACTCTTCTGGGGTCTAATATGGAACTGGTGCTGGACTTAGACCCCCAGAATTCTGGGGTTATGCCCCTGTGGCTCGGTTCTGTCTCCATCCAGTGTGTGATAAAGGAATTGACGGAAGAGCACTATCAGGAGTGGAGCCTGAGACCTAAGTTAACCTACCACGCAAATACTGCAGAATGACTATCAAAAAGTACACCCTCGCGGGGTCTAATAGAGAACATGTGCTGGAATTAGACCCTCGAAAATTTTGGGGCTACCCTCTAAGAAACTTGATTGTCTCGCTAAGGGAATTGACGGAAGGGCACCACCAGGTGTGGAATCTGCGGCTTAATTTGACTGAACACGCCAATACTGTAGAACAACTGACAAATCGAGAGCACCGCCGTTTGGGTCTAATAATGAACGTACGCTGGTATTAGACTCACGGATGACAAGTCAGCACTCAAACACTCAAATGAAAGAACGCTACGGAAATCGTGTTTTAACTCTGCAGAAACCGCAGATTTCAAATACCTGGTCATTGACAAACAAAAGCCCTCAATAAATTCGTCTGACCAAATAGTGAACGGGTGCTGGAAATAGATCATCTGAAGACAGGTCAGTTTTACCCTACGAATGACTGGGCGTTGCTACGGAAAACCAGCTCAAATCGAGAGGTGCCGCAGACACTTTGGTTCACGTACCAGGCTGATAAGCCAAGGGCGCGAGGCTACCATGTGGGGGATTGCGGCCGAACCCTTGTAAGCCGCAATCCCGCCCAAAATCTCAGCACCACTGCAATGGGAGGCTCCTACATGCTCGGGACCTGGGGCTTGCGCCCCAGCCCTATCAGGTAGAGCCACAGTAAGAGGCCCTTACCGCCCGCAAGTCAAAGCGGGCGGACAACTGCTTGATACTCACCCTGTACGGCGATGGGGTGCGAAAAAACACCAACCAAAGACTTAGTACCTGGTCGGGGTGTCGAAAACAGTAGAGCAGCCACCTCACTGTGAACTGTCAAGACTTAACCACCGACCATGAGAGTTGTCCGCACACCAGGCGAACAACATCTCTGTGACATTACCAGGCTTGTCCTCTGGCTGAATGCACTCCGGCTACGATATCTACCTCTGTACGTTATCAGCCATATAACTATCATACTGGACGCAGAAGAGATGCAGACCAGCGGACATTGCACACCTGCCCCACTGTGTCAACACCCCAGGTGGCGGGGAATGCTAGGCGTACCATCCCTGCATAGAAGCCAAGAAAATAAAGGGAAAAAGAGATACCCCACTCAAATGCAAATGCTACGTTTCTGGCAGGACGTGACGATCCTGGGATACATACACACTGGACTGCCTCTCTTCCGGGTAAACCAGTCCATCTCATATATCACATATCATCATTGCACCCTATAGACACGAGTAGTGAAGACTCGATAGTCTGGTAAGACAACTTCCATAAGAGAGAAAACTCTGATCGTAAACAACTGCTGCCTTGCAGATAGGCTGGGGACAGCCAAAGGCTAAGGAGGGCATCCCTACAGAAACGCCTGTTGAAATCGGATGCACGGGGCCGCAAGCCTAACAAAACAGTGCAACGTAAATCACAGTATGATGGCAGTACAACCTATTCGAAAAACGTATGGCGCTCATCCTGAGGAGACCCGCCAGGCAGCGATAGCGCCGGGCCTCACGCCTCGAAGAGGCCCACCCTTGACTACTGGTGGTCACCCACCCATGTGTCGTGGAGTCAAGGCACATGGCTATGGGGAAACGTCTATTGGCCAAAACTTCAAGACCCTCAGAATATTACAGTGGAATGCGGAGGGAGTCATTAACAAAAAACTTTCCCTAACACACCACCTGCATGAAGGTAAGATTGACGTGGCATGTATCCAGGAAACGCACCTCAACAATAACCATAAATTCTCAATCAGAGGATACCAGACCTTCCGTCTAGATAGAGAAGGCCACAAAGGAGGGGTCCTGATACTAACCAGAAACAGCATACCGAGTAGCGCGGTACCTGTCAATCACACCGGACAAGCAGAAATTGTAGGAGTTGACATAATGGCTCAAGAGACGAAGCTCCGCATTTTCAATCTGTACGGACCACCAAACAGAGACCTATCGCTCTCGAGTATGGAGGTCAGAGACTCCAACTGCATAGTAGTTGGAGATTTCAACAGCCACTCGGAGAGATGGGGCTACTCTGACACAGACAGCAGAGGTGACGAAGTGGAAGATTGGGAGATAGATGCAAATCTCTCCCTAATCAATAGGCCGGAGGATAGCCCTAGCTTCTATTCAAGAACATGGCATACCACCTCGACTCCAGATTTGGCCTTCTCCACACAGGACATACACTATAAAATAGACCGCCAGGTGCTAAACCAACTGGCAGGTAGCGACCACAGGCCGATCAGGCTAACCATTGACATGGAAGTAGGCCCACAGGAAACAAAACCGCTCCCACGTTGGAATTACAAACGAGCCGACTGGGACAGATTTGCAATCCTGACAGATGGGCTGTGTGAAACCATCAACACACGAAATACCAAAATTAAGCCCATGGTAGAGAGCCTAAGAAAGGCAATAATGCAAGCCGCCACTGAAACCATCCCAAGAGGAGCTAGGAAAAACTATAAGCCCTACTGGAATGATGAGTTACAGAAAGTGGAAGATGCAGTAACAAATGCTAGGAACGTGGCAGAACGTGAAAAATCCATGGAGGCAAACATCGCCCTCAAAGCCGCCACGGCGAAGTACAAACACACTCTCAAGCAAACAGCAAGAGAAAGTTGGAAAAACAAAACGGAAAGTTTAAACCTGGACAAAGACGGGAACAAGCTATGGAAGCTAGTCAGAGCCATGAACGACGAAACCCCGTCAAATAAACAAATTACTATCAAGCAGGGCGAGAACTTGATCACAGGTAAGAAAGCCGCAAACGCCTTTGTCGATCACTATGCCAGAGCAAACCACATCGAGGTCCCTGCAGATAAGCATACAGACATTAGCGAAGAGCTAAAGCGACACGAAAACATAAATATGGCTCCTGAAGAGCACATGATGGCCAAACTAACCATGCGCGAAATGGAAGAGGCTATGAGAACACTAAAGAAAAGGAAATCTCCCGGAAAAGACGGGATAACAAACGAAATGCTGATGGGGCTGGGCCAAACAGCGAAGAAAAAACTACTATCAGTCCTGAACCAAAGCTGGAAAAGGGGTATTGTACCCCAGGCATGGAAGGATGCAATACTGGTACCAGTACCAAAAACAGGAAAGGATAAAACAGATCCGAATGGATACAGGCCCATAAGCCTACTGAGCTGTGTCGGCAAGCTGATGGAACGGATGATAAACACCAGACTGATGTGGCATCTGGAAGAAAAACGAATTCTAATTCCACAGCAAGCCGGCTTTAGACAGCACAGATCTACTGAGGACCAGGTCATCCTCATAGCCCAGGAGATAGAAGATGCCTACCAGGCACAGAAGCACACAGTAGCTGTTTGGGTGGATCTGGAAAAGGCATTTGACAAAGTCTGGAAGGACGGACTTAGAGTCAAGCTGAGAAGAAGTGATGTCTGTGGGAAGATGTACAAGTGGATCAACCACTACCTCAAACAAAGAACGGCCAGAGTCCAAGTACAAGGGCAGATGAGCAAAAAGGTGACACTCGAGCAGGGAGTACCCCAAGGGGGAGTACTGTCACCCACACTCTTTCTGGTATATATAAACGATATTACAGAGAATATACCAAGAAGAGTCCATAGCTCAATGTTTGCAGACGATCTGGCTATGTGGACCTCTGAAAAGAATCTCACCATAGCAAGAAATCGGATGCAAACGGCCCTAACATCGCTGGAAGAGTGGGCGAACTCATGGCTGGTCAAAATAAACGAGGAGAAAACCACGTGCACAATATTCTCGCTCTCATTAAAACCCCAAAGTACCAAATTAAGCCTAAACGGCAAAATCCTGCAGCCAAACGACAACCCAACCTATCTGGGAGTCACATTTGATCGGCGCATGACATGGAAAAGTCAGATCGAGAGAAACCGAATGAAAGCCAGAGAAAGAATGGCGATCATGAGGAAACTTGCTGGCACAAGCTGGGGAGCAGACGAAAGCATACTAAAGAAACTGTACACTGGAAGAGTGAGACCAGTTCTCGAGTATGGCATTGCGGCATGGACAACAGCAGCGAAGGCGAACTTCGATAAAGTTAACAAACTTCAAAACCAAGCCATGAGAGTTATAACAGGTGGCATGAAGTCAACGCCAATTGTAGAACTTGAAAAGATTACAAGACTGCAATCCATGACCGATAGAAGAGACTGCAGAGCCCAGCTGCAGTCAGAGAAACTCCGAAGACTGACGGACCATCCAATGTACCAGAGACTAAACAATCTGGGAAATGGGAAACTGAAGCGGAGAAACTTTGCAGAAATAGCCAAAGCAAAGATGCACGAAGATCCCATAAACGCACTAACAACACCAAAACCCATCACTACTGTACGAAAACCTACTTGGAGGCAGGATATATTTCCAGAGGTGGTAGAAAATATACCAGGTATTGCAAACAAAAACTGCCAGAGTGAGAAAGAAAGGAGAGACACTACCCTAAGCTTCATAACGAAAAGCTACCCAAGCATGGACTGGACCCATGCATACACCGACGGTTCTGTAACAAACACTACACAGAACGGAGGGGCAGGAGCATTCCTGAACCTACCAAATGGCAGAAAAATAACACTGTCATTCGCTACTGGTAAGTACACAAGCAATTTCAGAGCAGAGGCAGAGGCACTGAGGGCGGCAGTGGAAGAAATGGTAACACACAGTGAAAATGAGAGCCATATAGTCTTGCTGACAGATGCTCTCGAAGTAGTCACAGCGCTAAAAAGCCAGAAGAACACTGAGCTTAATGACTTAAGAGCAGCACTCTGCAAACTGTGCCAGCAGTCCGCACCAAAAAGGGTGGTGGTACAGTGGGTTCCGTCACACTGCAACATCCTAGGCAACGAGGAGGCAGACAGACTGGCAAAAGAAGGTGCAAGGCTACCACAAACAGATACCAGTATGACGTACGAAGAGTCAAAACGGCTTATCAAAGCCAGATACATGTCCAAATGGGAAACCGAACATACTGGTTACACCAAAAACGATGCCTATTACCAGTTGAACCGAAGAGAGCAGGTCGTTGTCTTCAGACTTCGCACTGGCCACAACAGACTGAGGTACCACCTATTCAACAAACTGAAGATAGGGTGTACCGACGAATGCCCGTGCGGTACTGGTAAAATAACCACTGAACATCTGCTGCAGAACTGCCCGACATACGAGGATCAGAGAGAGCAGATGTGGCCATTGCCAGTGGAACTGCAAGACAAGCTCTATGGTAGTGGCGAGAGTCTCAGGATGACCGCCGCTTTTTTCGAGAAAATAATGGTTACTGTCTGACTGTGTACGCAGAAGAAGAAGAAGAAGTATTGATGAGGGGAACATTTTTGTTCATAATTTTTAAAAATAACAAAACGATTATGCAACTTTAATTCATCAAACACAAATTTACACCTGCATTTGTAAAATATATGTATTCCATTCTATTCTAGCCTCAATTGTGAACAGTTTGGTATATAATACGTTTTATTTTAGTGAACGTCTATTGAAGACAAATAGATCGCAACTAAGTGATGCTGTTTTTCAGTTTTACATAAAAATAAAATTGTGTCCAGAGGTCCAAAATATTTGGGAGTGAATGAGTTAAGATGGACTCGCACTTCCGTAAACCACCCTCTAATATAATGGATGTATACAGACTCTGGAAAGCTTTCTAAGCCAGTATTAAGTTCACCCTTTAGAATATTTAACCCTTACTTTTTCAAAGTAGCTTTCTATACAGCACTACAGATGATGTTGGTCTAAGTGAAGTGACTGTTCAAACAAACTGCAAAGCGGACTTCATCTCGTCTTTCTCTTCCATTCCAACAGGATAAAACGGATACAACTATAGTTGATCTTCCCCATGAAGCCTGCCCTTAAATGCTTGTAGTGGTTTTGTTTCTGTAGCAATTAGTTTTATGTGATGATGCTGCGAGGCCCATGCACAACTTTATTTAGTCACTTTTTACAACATGTATGAAGGCGTAATGGGCATATTCTTGCTTCTCCGTATGTAAGCCCCGTGATTTACACTGGGGGATATGGATTATGTACCGCAAAAAAAATTGCAGGCAATTTCATAGCAAACAAAATGGCGTTAGAGATGAAATTCTAGAGGCTCACTGTACGAGTTTTTGGGTTTTTGTAAGGTCTTGTGGCTTGGCTATTTCCTCGCTACCATGCTATCAATAACTCTAAGTCAGTGCCCATTTACAATTTACAACTAGGTAGAATGGATCTTGTCGTGAACACAATAGTTATGCTGGATGCCAAGCTATCTAACCACTCTAATGCATTGTAGCCTCACAAAGATTTATTGTCGTTATTGTTCGAAGCTAGCTACTTGTGCCGAGTTAATTCTATACATTTCTTTGGTAGCAGATTACAGTGACTCTTCTTACATCTCAAGACGTACTTGGGAAGGTGGGCATGGGTTCTCCTGGCTTTAGTGCAATGCAAAGCTTCCCAGTAAACTCACCACTATGTAGATTATGTTGTCGATCTCCCACCTTGTTGGCCTGACTACTTGGACATAGCCTGCGTCCAGAAGCACGAACGAGGAACGTTAGGTGAGGTCGCAATCAATGTATTTTACATGAACATGATTACTCTCCGCTGCAACAAAGATTTATTAATCACCGTAAGGAAAAATCAATAATTTGGGAATAAAGTACCATAGCAGATACTGTCGCAGATCTTCTTCTTCTTCTTCTTTTTTCCCCTTCTTTTTCTTCTTCGTCCGCAGCCAGACGTCTACTTGAATTTGTTCAATGTAAGCAGCGATCATCTTGAGACTGTAGACACTGCAGTAAAGCTTGTCTAGAGTTGAAATTGGTGATGGTCACATGTGCTTTCTCTGGTTCTCGTATATCGGTCAATTTTGCAGCAGATGTTCAGCGGTAATTTTCATAGTACCGCAGGTGCATTCGTCAGCAGCCCCTACCCCAGTCTGTTATTGCTTGTGCAGAGTCTGAAGACCACGACCTGCTCTCTTCTGTTCAATTGGTAATACGCATCCTTTTTTATGTAGACAGTATGCTCAGTTTCCAATTTGTCTATAATATATCTGGCCCTAATAAACATTTTGGACTCTTCATAAGTCACACTTGAATCTAGTTGTGAGCCTTCTTTTCATCTTCTTTCGCCAGTCTGTCTGCCTCCTCGTTGCCTTGAATGTTACAGTGGGATGGGGCCGATTGTACTACGACTTTTCTGGGTTTGAACTGCTGGTATTGTTGACAGAGTACTGATCTTAGGTCATTTTGTCACAACGGATTCAGTTCTGGAGACTTCATTATCACTTATGATTGATTTAACTTCTCCTTTGAGGCCGGTTTCTCCTTAACCTTGCCTTGCTTTGTCTAACTCAGAGCGAAGTCAGAAACCGATAATATTTGGGTAAACTATAGTGGACCACAACAATACGACTAAACATAAAAATAGATGTATAATGCCTGCTTATCTCACACGTACTTGAAAAACGTGTATTAAAACTAGAAACCCCGAACACAAGCAAACACGATATCAAAACCGATAACTGGTGGCTGAGAGTTTTCCACAATTGAAGCACTTGTGACGTGCGAATTCCCTGCAGCTGTCAGACTTTACGGGTTTTCATAGAAAAATTACACCCGCGTTTCACATTTCGTTCCGCCTCTTGTAAAAGGCAAAGGGCCGCCGTCCATCGTTGACGATGATGACATAATTTATTTTGCTAGCGCTACTTTTTATCCTCACTCTCTCGTTTCGTGCCGCCCGATCCCAGTGGCAAGTCAAGAACAAGTCGACTAGGGGGAGACTACGAGATCCAGGGGACTCCGCATCAAACACCCGTAAAAAAGACGGAGTCGAACCAACACCCCCTGATCACGAGGCCGACGGCTTAACCACTTCGCCACGGAATCACGCCTCTTGTAAATTAAACGTTAAATAGACAGAATTGAGATGACGGCACTATGGTCTTTTCAGCAAAAGTCTCTCTCTCTCTCTCTCTCTCTCTCTCTCTCTCTCTCTTATGCCCATTGACTCGATGGACGCATCCATGACCCACTGCTGTAACGTCGTCCAGATCGTAGGTGGAGGCTACTATTCTCTGGAGCCATACTGCGTTGGGATGACGTCGTCTGCGCCTCCATCCGGTCAGAGGAAGACTTTTGGCGCTGAGGAATGTTAGTTCTCAATCTCCCGATAACAAGCCACAAAAAGGACTTTGCGAGTAACATGATGTTGTCTGGAGAACGGAATGCGCTGTGTCGTAGTTTACAGCTTGATTGCGATATTTACACCTTTCGGTCAGACACATCCGACTTCAGCAGACATTTTTGAGCACCGGTTTATCTTTCCATCTTAGAACCCTTCTCCTTAGCCAGTCTGCTCTGCTGCAGTCTGTTATCCAGGAACATGGAGGTGTAGAAGGGTCTTGACAGCTCTGGTTCGCTGGCCTTGGCGCTAGCAGTCAGCTATGGATCGCTGACCGTTACACCTCATGCACTGCTCAGCATCTTGGTCCCGCTTGCTGATTTAACATTGTCGCCCGGAAGAAGCTTAAGGTCAGGTTAACACTTAGAACGTGAAAATTTTAAGAAAATCATAATCACAAACCTTAGTCAGCATGCTACATGGTGATGATGTTTATTGTCATTTCTTGTTTTCACATTAAAGGACGACCAGAAATTAAGAACTTTCCGGCTTGTTCCAATTTTACAAATATTCCCCGATGTCTTTACACGGAGCAACAATAACAAATGTTGGGGGAAAGTTATTTTACACCAAGCAACATGAATTGAAAGTGGGAAAACCGAAATAATGAAACTAGAACTTACTTAGACCCTTCGATTGCACGGATGACATATTTTGATCGGGAAGTCACGCAAAGAAGTAAGGGAAGAAGATTAGAATGTTGATAATTGCCGTGTGTATTTTAGTAATTCAGTTTTAATACAATATTTTTTATTGAAGTCGATTATTCGTCCTTCTCAAGTTGTCTCTGTTACTTTATAACTTTGAGTTTAAAAAAATTAAAATAAAGATTTATCTCACAAATGGCATTTTTGTAGACTAAAAGGTGTTTAAAATGCCTACATTGAGTAGGTTTACCCTTGTATGCGTCATGAAAAGGAAGTTAAGTGGCAGGTTGCAGTAGCTTTTCTCACGTCCCGAGCGTGCTGATGAAGGTGGACCGGGGTCCTCCGGGCGACTGTGCTATGCTTGGCTTCATCTACGTGTCGTTCACTACTACGGGGTTCACGTCAATCCCTCACTTCGTTAGCCAGGCTGCCAATAAAACAACCCATTTCCAGGGAGGGCTGCGCGGAAGCCGAGGGCAGTATGTTTTATCTGACCCTGACTAACATATCTGATCAGTATGTTTTCCCTGACCCTGACTAACATATCTGATCAGTATGTTTTGTCTGACACTGACTAACATTTATGATCAGTATGTTTTCCCTGACCCTGACTAACATATCTGATCAGTATGTTTTGGCTGACCCTGACTAACATATCTGATCAGTATATTTTGCCTGACCAGACGTTATTTTTCCTCCCCGTCGACCAAAAGTAAATTGTATCCTTCGAGCGGTG
Organism: Ariolimax columbianus; assembly: GCA_036924085.1. Lineage (NCBI taxonomy): Eukaryota > Metazoa > Mollusca > Gastropoda > Stylommatophora > Arionidae > Ariolimax > Ariolimax columbianus. The sequence continues at coordinate 114,621,408 of JAVGWX010000001.1, read as the reverse complement.
CCCCATGTTTAAAGAATGGAGCCACTGTGACCTTCAAAGCAATTTGTAAAAGGCGACTAAGGAAGGATTTGAATTGAGGCTAGTAACCTCATCATGTTAAATCATTCCCACAGAAACCGTTACTAGAATACAGGCTTCCTTTGTGAGGACGCAACTATACTTCGCGTGGTGTGAAAACACGAATAGAATTAAAGTGAATGAACACAGCGAATTATTTTGATATAAAAAAAAAACATAGTTAAATGTGAATAATTATATTGAGAACATTAAAAAAATATAACACCTGCATCAAATACACGTTTGCTCCCGTGTGAACCACGATGAGGAAAGAACATGTCCGCTGCAACCTTCCCTCCATGTTGTAAAAGTGATTGGCAAAATGGCTCATAGAGCATAGTTCATAGCACTTGGGCGCCCCTATTTGTGCGCAATCCCTTTCATTGCTGAAAGTGTCGACGACAAAGCACGAACGTCGTAGCTCCTCGACGAATACGACATTTTCCCCTGACCTCATCAGGTACCCATTTACAGCTGGGTAGACTGGGAGAAGCAATCATACCGTGAAAAACCCTAGACAAGCCCTGTCAGAGCAACGACGTAATTTGAACCTGGTACGTTGGTATTGCAAACAAAGCTCCTAACCCCTAGGCCACACGCTTACCTGTAAAGGTGATTAACAGTTGGGGGCGCATCAGGTAAAATAAAATAATACAGAAACGACCATTGCAAAATGACTCTAGTTGTTTCACCGCATGCTTCGTGTAAGAGACAAACTCCAGTTGAAACCCTAGTGTCGCACTTAACGCCTTCACACCCCCAAACAAATTGTGTACGTCTGGACAAATATACTCGTATTTTTTAAATTTACAACTTTTTTAAGAAGTATATACACATTTATAAATTTAGGAAGCTTTGTTATAAATCAACTTTTAAATATCAGTATGACAATAGTTTAAGTCAATTTATCAGCTCTGTAGAATTGTAGGAAAGTTTGCAAGCCGATATATCGGCTCTACGGAGTACCTCCACGTGGTGATCCTGGATGACAAGCTGCAACAGGGTAGACTGGAAAAGGAGAAAGGGTTTAAGTGGAAAAGCTAACCCCAAGATGCCATGCTGAAATCGTATGTGTCGGACTGAAAGGTGCAAATTTCGCAGTCAAACTGTAAACTACGACACAACGTATTCCGTTCTCCTAACTACATTCTTCTTCTTCCTCGTTCATCTTCAGACCTCAACTTCAATGACTCTAACAAAGCAGTCAACTCAAGGGTATGTACGCTTCTGTACAGCTTCTAGTGGAAGGACACTGGCTGCTGCCAAATGCTACTTCTTTTGTTGGTATACAGTGGACATGACTGCAAAATATGTTCTACCTTCATGGTGGCTGTGCTGCAGGCCCAAAGGTCTGTAGTGCCAATCTTGAATTTGTTGTACAGATGGCATGTAAGTCTGTTGTGACCTGTGAGTAGCCGGAGAATTATCACCTGGTCTCGCCTGGAGAATTGATGGTAGGCATCGTTTTCTATGTGGCCAGTGTGGTCTTTTTTCCATTTTGCACTGTACGTTGCCTTGATGAATGCGTTTGTCTCACTGTATGTGATTTCTGTATCATTCTGCTGCAGCATTCCTCCCTCTCCGATGAGTCTGCCTGCCTCCTCGTATCCTGGGATGTTGCAGTGGTCTGGTATCCACTGGACTTTGCCTTTTTTTTTAAGCACTGGGACAGGCGTTCGAGCGAGTCTGCCAGAGCACCGAGTTCATTTGTGTGCTAGTTCTTGAGCGCCATTAACACTGCGAGGGCGTCTGTGTATGACATACGAAGAGTCAAAACGGCTTATTAGAGCTAGATACATGACCAAATAGGAACCAGAACATACTGGCTACACAAAAAACGATGCCTATTACCACTTGAACAGAAGAGAGCAGGTCGTGGTCTTCAGACTTCGCACTGAGAGCAGATGTGGCTATCACCAGTGGCAACACTAGACAAGCTCTATGACAGTGTCGACAGCCTCAGGATGACCGCTGCTTTTTTTCGAAAAAATAAAGGTTGATGTCTGACTGCGTACGATGAAGAAGAAGAAAAATCCTCGCCCCCGCCGCCTCACATTTTTTTTATACCTACGAACGTCACGTACCCAAATTTCAATTATAAAAAGCAGCGAACAATATCAAACAAGGAAGAAGTATTGAAATACTAAAAATACTGCATGGGAAATTCAGGGTTGATAATTGTATAGTTTAGAAAGAATGCTCAGTGCATGAATGTCAGGGTTATTTCGAGGGCTATAACCAGGGTCAAGGAAATTCATCCTTAGAGTAAAGTTATTTGAGATAACGGCAACGTAATAATAGGTAAACGAAATAGGATACCGAAAGTTATCAGAATAAACTTGAGATGCAATAACGAAACATCATTTATACATTGTGCATAGCTATTTTCATTCATTCAGTTTAATGCTTTTCAATAACACACGGGGCTTCCACAAGGGTTGCCCATAAATGTCCGTTTCCGTCTTTTTGACAAATTTGCTAATGGTATTAGAATCAGGCTAAAAAAAAAAAAGTAGAAGCCAAACATATTGCTGGATGAAAAGGATATACCGTGATGGAGGAAATTGTGTGAGCATACACGATCAGGTCAAGTCTGGTCATCCCGTAACCGGTAAGGTCGTTGGGGCACACATGAAGACATCCTTCTAACGCCACGCCACCCTTCTCTGTGAGATGCCGCTGCATGTGACTCTTCTGGTCGGAGATTGGTCCATTCTTTTATGTTGTCCTCCCATCTCTTTTTGGGACGGCCTCTTCGCCGTCTGCCATGCACTTTTCCGTGGAGGATTGTATTTGTAAGACCATTTGATTTCGATATGTGACCGTACCAAGCGAGTCTCCTTCTTTTGACAGTTGCCAAGAGGTCCTCAAAAGGCCCTATTGATGTTGTAATTCTATCTCGTATTTGCTCATTTGTAACTGGATCTTTGTACGTGACGTTTAAAAGTCTTCGGAAACATCTCATCTCCAAGGCCTGTATCCTTCGTTGAAGGTCAGCTGTAACTGTCCATGTCTCACAAGCATAGAGGAATATTGACAGGACCAGTGTACGCATTAATCTGATTTTCGTGCATAGTGCTAACCGTTTATCTTGCCAGATTTTGTTAAGCCGTGCAAGCGCCGCTATTGTCTGTGCTATTCTGGTAAACACCTCACATTTTGATCCTTCATCACTGACAATCGACCCACGATATTTAAAACGGTCAACCACTTCGAGTTCCTGACCGTTAGCTTTTATCCTGCTGGTGAAGCCCTTGGCGTTGTTGGTCATTAATGTTGTCTTTCCAACGTTTATCTCCATACCATAGTCAAGAGCTGTTTCATCGAGTCTTCTGACCCATTCCTGGAGTTCTGCTTCTGAACCCGCCAACCCGTCCATATCATCTGCAAAACGAAGGTTGGTAATCGTTCGGCCTCCTATCTTGACAGTACCAACGTGACCTCCAAGTGCCTCACTCATAATTCCTTCAAAGAATATATTGAAAAGAGTTGGAGAGAGTGTGCACCCCTGTCTCACACCAACTGATGTGCGAAACCAGCCCCCTCGTCTCCCATTCACAAGAACTGCGCTAGACGCCTTGTCATACAAGGTGTTCAAGGACCGTTATAATATTTCCGTTGATATTATACATCCTCATGGTTGCCAAAAGCGCTTTATGCCATACCCTATCAAACGCCTTCTTAGAATCCACAAACACATGATACAATGTTTGCTGCTGTTCTAGATATTTCTCGCTTAGCAGTTTTAAATTAAATATCTGTTCTGTAGTGCTTCTTCCCTGTCTGAACCCTGCTTGCTCCTCGGCAATGATGTTCTCTGCTTTGGGTTTCAATCGGTCGAGGATTAATCTAAGCATGACCTTGCTAGGGTGGCTGATGAGGCTTATTGTTCTGTAATTTTGGCACAGCTTTAGGTTTCCAGACTTATATAACGGTATAACTATTGATTTCCTCCATAAGTCAAGCCAGTTTCCTGTCGCCCATATTTTGTTGCAGATGTGTGTCAGGCCTTCCACCACTACCTCTCCACCTGCTTGTAAGAGCTCTGCTGGTATATTGTCCACGCCGGCCGCCTTCCCTCTTCTCAATGTATTTACCGCTGCAATTACCTCTTCCTTCGTTATCAGTTGGTTATCCTCTATATTTGTTGGTTTTGGGGGGATTGTTTTCTCGGGTTCATTTCGTCCTTCATAGTTATATAGCTCGGAACAGTACTCTGTCCATCGTGCCAGTACGTCATTTTTCTCAATAATGTGTGCAATGGTGTGTTTTGCGCTCGGCATCGCAACCCAGCGATGACGGGGTCGGCTAGCTCTTCTTCTGAGGGGCGAAAAGTGAAATGAGTAGCCTGCCGATAAAGCGAACACACAAGTCAACCTCACCTCCAAGTGGTGCACACTGAGAAACTATGGCCGCGAGGCTGTAAGCAAACGAGGCAATGGCTCGCCTGGTGAGATGGGCTCTTCCAGATCAGATGCAGATGTTGGCCCGCACCGGCTTGGAGAGGAGATAGGCTCCGCCAAGAGAAAACAGCCCAAGATTCACACATGAGGACACAACCACAATCATACACGATACTGGTCCTGAAATGTTAGGCGCCACAGCAATATTTAAAGGGGCGTTGGCGACCTGGTGCCAGGAATGTGTTGTATCCTGTGTGAAGGCAAATGGTCTCCTTCTCGTTCTCCATACTTTTTCCTGTCTACACGTGAAGTCCAGTTCTCTGGATAAAAGTTGTCGTAGTGGAGAGTTCTTCGGGGCTTCCAAATAACTTTTAGTGGATATTCCTCTCCGTGTGCCAGTGCTCAGTATGCAATTGGCTAAGCATATAACAGTCCTGCAGGATATGTCCAGATGGCTATGCTGCCTGCTCGCACATACACATTTCCGATGGAGCCAATTTTAGCCGGTATAAATGGCTGTTCAGTATATGTCCCATTCTCAAGTGGAACATGATCACTTGTTCTGCTCGATCAAGACCGTGATAGCTGTCTTTCATTTGGTCAACTTTCCTTATTGCTTGGTTAAGTGTCGTCTTTTCTTGGAAGTTGATTGTTTGTTCGTTTTGTTCTTGTGCTGCTTTCTTTTTTTCTCAGCCTGTCTGCTATCTCATTTCCTGGTATGCCCCAGTGTGATGGTATCCACTGTATCACTACCCTTCTTTCGACTTTTAGTTCGCCCAAGGCTTTCTTAAGCTTTGGCAGTTTATCATTTTTGAGAGCTTGCAGTACTGACATTGCATCTGTAAGGAATACAATCTGCTGACATTGCTTGTTGTGCTGCTAATCATTTTTACAGCAATAATTAGTGCATGTGCTTCAGCCGAGTACTTTGAACAACATTTTCCAGTGGACCAATTAGTGGTTTCATTTTCTTTATCTGGGTAAACAACATAGATTCCTACGCCTCCATTTGTCACTGCTCTTGTTGCTGATCCATCAGTATTTACCTGGATCCATGCTTCTCTGCGGTACAGTTTACCCATCATGTCGCATGTTGCTGCTTTCATTTTAAGAGCATTTTGGTCTCCCATGGAGTAGGTGTCAGTTGTTAATGTGTTGTTTTGTTGTTGCTGCGGCTTTGGTGTTGTTCCCATGGGATTGGAAGAGGGATTGAATGTACCTTCTTAGTGGTATCTGGTAATTCATCCTTAAATGTTCTCATTAATTTTTTTGAACCGATGTACAAAGCTACTTCTCTTCAATCTTCCACTGGCAAGATCTTCGAATCTGGTTTGTTTTCTTTGGGTGCGCTGTCATGTTTTTGAATTTCTCTGCTTGTAGCATGGTCTCGATGTCCCGTCTATAGGATAGAGGTGTGATTTTTTCCATTTCATTTATTTGAGTTGATTTCATGGTTAATTTACTCCATTATAGACCTTCTTAAGCGTTGTTTCATTCGCTCCCAATTTTACCCAGGTATTTTACACAGTATTGCGAGTTTTTTCTTTGCCTTTTTCAATGTGAGGCATCCACTTCATTCTCTTATCAAATGTGATGCCCAGATATACTGGCTCATCCTCTATTTGGTCCTATACATTTCCAAGTCGTATTGTCCTGCCTTTTCTTTGTTTGAGAATGTGAAGAGCGTTGTTGCAGATTTCTCGGCGTTGATCTGTACCATCCATTTCTCAGCCAATGCTGCTATATTGTCTGCTGCTCCTTGTATTCGCTTATTTGCAATTGTTCGGTGTTCTACACACCACACCACCAAGTCGTCTGCGCATAGAGCGGCTCTCAACCCTTGTGGCAGATCGTGGGTGAGATCATTGATAAACAAGAGGAACAATGGGAGACAGTACTAAGCCTTTAGGAACTCAGTGTTTTATGAGGATTTTTTAAACTGTTGTAACCATCCATGGTAATTCTAGTTTTCCAGTTGTGTAGGAATGTCTTGATCCATTTTCTCATGCTATCCTTGATGCCTTTCCTTTGTTGTTTTTGTCATGAGTCCATCTTTCGATTCCTTATGAAAGGATTTCTGTAAATATATCCATAGTGTAAGAACCTTTTTTTGTTTTTGGGAAGACGTCTGCAACAATTTGGGACAAGTATGTGATATGGTCTTCTGTGCTGCTACCATATCTAGACCCTGCATGTTCTGATGTTAGTATTTTTTTCTGTTTATATGTACCATTTCAGTCTTCTGATGGCCATCCTCGCCATTGTCTTACAGACATGGCATGTTAAGTTAACTGGTTTGTAACTGGTGGCCTTTTTCTGATTCTTTGCTTTCTTTATTATGATGGAATACATATACTCCTCTCTCCATGTCTTCGACACATTGCTGTCGTCCAGCTATATTTGAATATTTACGGCAGTTTGTTAATTGCTGCATGCTTAATGTGTTTGGGCATTTCGTTGGTTATGCTATCTGGACCTGGTGATATCTTGTCTTTCAGTTTCCATAAGGTTGTTTCTAGCTCTTCTGTGGTAAACGGTTTTGACATTACATCCGAACTTTATTCGTTTTTTTGTTGGTGTCTTGTGTATTGTCGAATGCCTATTTATCTGCGTGGGTTTGCGGTGATGTTGCTGTCATTCCGGTAAAATTCCGCAAAAGAAATTGGCTGCTTGTTTGCCGGTATATAGTTTACCTGCCTCTTCTAGTGCAGTTGTTTGTCTCTGAGAATTATTATCGTCACTTAGTTATTTAGTTAGTTTCCAAAACTTTCTGCCTTCCTTATCAAAGTTTAATTCATGGGTTTTCTCTTTCCAGTTTGTCCTCTGGGTTTCTAGTTTTCCTTTGATGAATTTTGCTTTGGTCTTTTGCAGCGTGACGCGATTCTGTTATGATGGTTGTATCTCTGCAATGTCTCTTGCCCATTAATCTCTTCATGTAATTTTTGTAAAGTTTTAGTCCAATATGGTACATAATTTGTCCTTTTGCTGCTTGGAGCATTCCCTTATTAAACTCCCTGTAGACACTGTTAATGTCTCTGTCTAGTACCCTAATATCCTTTGTCAGCAGGTTTACTCTATGTTGGTATGTGCACAAATTTTCTTTTTTTATAATTCCATCTCTGCCCTGGATTAATATTGATTGTTCTGCTAATTTTTATGAATACAGGTCGATGATCGCTTCCACCCAGTTTTTTTCTTATTTCTCATTCTGCTATTCCTGCCAGGTACGGCGTGCAAAATGCCAAGTCTGGGGTAGAGGTACTGTGCCATTTTCTGAAGTAAAATGTTGAGGAGTCGTTAGTTTTGTTTAATTGGGTTAGATTGTTGTCATCCTGCCAATTTCCTACCTCTTCTCCCCTCCTGTCTAATTGACCATATCCCCAGCTTTAGGAGTCGCTGTTGAAGTCTCCCATCACTAGGAAGTTTCCACTGGGGACATCTATAATTGCTATGATCAGTGATATGTCGCTGTGTCAGTAGAAGTTTAGGAGGTCTAGCTCTAGGGCATTCTGTTTGAGATGGATTATTTGGTATTCTGCACCTTCATTGTGTACTTTTTAGTCTATAGCATTTATGCTATTCCTTATGAAGGTTAGAATACCTGTTTTCTTTACTCTTTTCTGTCTACTCTGAAGCATTGATACCCCGTGTCTTAAACTATTTTCCTTCCTGTGGATAGGTTTCTTGTATACAGTGTACACTGATTTTATTTTGGAAAAGTGTATTTTCTAAATCGTTTTTTTTTGTTGTTGCTGTAAAACATTCCAATGCATAACATTTAGAGGGGTCATTTTGTCTGGTTGGCCAGAATTTTCTCCCTTGCGCCTCCTGGCTCTACGAGGCATGCCAGGGTAGCTGAAGATGGGTTATGTCGAGACTCAGAACCCGGCACCATATCTATTATTCTTTGATTTTGTGCAGACATGCAAGAAAAAGGGGTCGGGCGGGTTGCATGGTACCATGGTTGCTAGTGCGCCTCCTGGCCTGGTACCTCTGTTTCCAGCACCTGTTCTGTGGTGGAGTGTGCTCCACCTCCCCCATCTGGCTGGGGGCTCTGACTTCGTCTTAACTTCGTTTGCTGTTCAGTCTTACCATCCGCTAGGGTTACCATCCAACCTTTGGCAAGATTACTGGGTATAACAGGATCCACCATCGCGTTGGTGAGGTAGACTTGAACAGGAGAGGCTATGAGACTTATGAGTCTAATATTCCGCGATCACTGCCCCATTTGAATCCCAAAACATATGGTAAAGAGGATGCAGGGGGCATAACAGTTTGAAGACCCCTGAATTAGAGATAAAACATCGATTAAGTTGTTGTGTCGAATGCCCACAATAGTAGGTTTACTCTTCTTTTTTGTGCCCCATGAAAAGGACGCTAAGTGGTGAGTTGCATTAGCTTTCTTCACATTCCAAGCGTGCTGATGAAGGTGGACCGGAGTTCTCAAGGCGGCTGTGCTATGCTTGGCATTATCTGTGTGTAGCTCACTACTACGGGCATCCCGTCGATCCCTCACCTTGTTATCCAGACTGCCATGAAAACAGCCTGTTTCCAGGGAGGGCTAGGAGGAAGCCTAAGTGAGAGTCTTGGTCAGTATATTTTTTTACAGGCCCTGACTAATATGATCAGAATATTATGCCGGACCAAACGTTAGTCTTCTCCAGAAAACATCGATTAAATGAATTTACTTATTGTGAAAAACCGAGATTGCAAAAAAAGTTGTTAATTTTTAAACGCATCACAGAAAGTGGCCAGCATTCTTAATTCATTTGTTTTAAAATAAAACAACGTGACATTTAGTATATGTTTCAATGTCTAACAGATAATCAAACTACCCTGTTTTTGTCAAGCTCTTTCGTCTTTAGCCAAATTAAATTCACTTACGTTTTTCACGAAGACATCAAATTAGTTATGTTTTGATATCTGCTTTCCTTTACAAAATTGTTTAGTGACAAATTCTTGTAAATCTTAATGTTTTCTTTTTGAAAGAAGATCGATTACTATATTTCTTCCGCTATAGAATTTCAAGTGACACAAATGAGAGCATAGTATAGTAACACTGCAACCTACCAGAAACATCGTCAGACATCAAAGCAACTTCAAAGAAGAATAGCAAAACGGAGGACAAAATGGTCTAATTGGCGTGACATATATAAAGAAATGACACACCCAAACAAAATGGACAACATCAATAAACTCCATCTTAAGAGAGAGCACATCGGATTTAAAAGTAAAGTAAAGTATCCCATAGCATTACTGCCGTAGGGGTGTGAGGTGTTAGCGATCTCACATTTCAAAGGCTCGGCTATATGAGGGCGGTAGCCATCTCCTCTCCCTTGCCGCTTTTACCCTCCCGGACTGAACCGGTACCCATTTAAGGCTGGGTCGACCCGGGTGCCATTGCGGTCTGAAAAAAACATTACCGCCTCAACTGGGGAATGAACCCAGGACCACTCAGATGCGAAGCCAGCGCGCTAACCACTGCGCTACGCGGCTCCATCGGATTTAACAAATGCTTAAACAACTTAGAACCTGCACACGAACGCAACTGCACCTAGCCATTTGAGACGGTGCAACATGCGCTGTTGGCTTACCTATGACTCGGCATAGAGTTAAGTTAGTGCCTGACACCTCAACAATCACAAATTGTTCCTGCATTAGTTCGTACAGCGATCTCAGTCCCGCCAGACGGAGCGATAGCGCGGGCTTGCCGAAAACGCTCGCCCGCCTCTGCCCGGCTAGGTAGCGGGACGCAGTTTGTGGTGTCGTGCCCTCGGCAGGGGTGCGTTACTGTGGCCCGTATCGGGAAACTTTTACAGTCAGTGGTGCTTTTTCGAAGGCTCGACATGTCGTCTCTTTGGTGGTCAGACTCTCGCAAAGAGCTTGTGACCGGCAAAGGGAAAGCAGGAATCGTTCCTAAAGGCCCTTTCCTCGCCCGACCGACCAACCCTCTGGAGAATGGCAGGCCGGCAGGCCAAAATTGTCTCTTGTCCCTGTGAAATTCATCGCCGGGGCCGTTGGGATCCGTTCTGCACAGAGCGCTGCCATCCCTCCCCGATCGAGCCTGGTCGGTCGGTCGGTCGTCTGGTGTGTGTAGAAGGCCCCTGTCAGGCGGTCCTAGATCGACAAAGTGAGGGACGGAACAACCATCCGTCCGTCAGTCGGTCCCTGCGGCCGTCCCAGTGAGGCTTTTTACACAACCGTCCTCCGCCGACCGGTGTGTCGTTCGTACGTCTCCGACAGATATCTGGTTGATCCTGCCAGTAGTCATATGCTTGTCTCAAAGATTAAGCCATGCATGTCTAAGTTCGCACTGTCTCACTGTGAAACCGCGAATGGCTCATTAAATCAGTCGAGGTTCCTTAGATGACACGATCCTACTTGGATAAGTGTGGCAATTCTAGAGCTAATACATGCTTACCAAGCTTCGACCCTCGCGGAAAAAGCGCTTTTATTAGTTCAAAACTAATCGTCGTTTCCCCTCGCGGGGTTGCTGCGTCCCCACTGGTGTCTCTCGATAACTTTGTGCTGATCGCATGGCCTCATGTACCGGCGACGCATCTTTCAAATGTCTGCCCTATCAAATGTCGATGGTACGTGACATGCCTACCATGTTTGTAACGGGTAATCAGGGCTCGATTCCGAAGAGGGAGCATGAGAAACGGCTACCACATCCAAGGAAGGCAGCAGACCTTACCCACTCCCGGCACGGGGAGGTAGTGACGAAAAATAACAATACGGGACTCTTTCGAGGCCCCGTAATTGGAATGAGTACACTTTAAACCCTTTAACGAGGATCTATTGGAGGGCAAGTCTGGTGCCAGCAGCCGCGGTAATTCCAGCTCCAATAGCGTATATTAAAGTTGTTGCAGTTAAAAAGCTCGTAGTTGGATTTCAGGCGCAGGTGGGCGGTCCGGCTCGCACCGGTTCACTGCCCGTTGTCTCCTGCCCTACCGTCTGCCGGCTCTCTCCCGCGGGTGCTCTTCGCTGAGCGTACCGGATGGCCGGCGCGTTTACTTTGAAAAAATTTGAGTGTTCAAAGCAGGCCTCGGCTACCTGAATAATGGTGAATGGAATAATGGAATAGGACCTCGGTTCTATTTTGTTGGTTTTCGGAACTGGAGGTAATGATTAACAGGGACAAACGGGGGCATTCGTATTGCGGCGTTAGAGGTGAAATTCTTGGATCGCCGCAAGACGAGCTACTGCGAAAGCATTTGTCAAGAATGGTTTCATTAATCAAGAACGAAAGTCAGAGGCGCGAAGACGATCAGATACCGTCGTAGTTCTGACCATAAACGATGCCGACTAGCGATCCGCAGGAGTATTGTACCCCAGGCATGGAAAGACGCAGTACTTGTACCAGTACCAAAGAAAGGAAAAGACAAAACAGATCCAAATGGATACAGGCCTAATAGCATACTGAGCTGTGTCGGCAAACTGTTGGAACGTATGATAAACACCAGACTGATGTGGCATCTGGAAGAAAAACGCATACTAATTCCACATCAAGCAAGCTTTAGACAACACAGATCCAATGAGGATCAGGTCATTCTCATAGCCCATAGCCCAGGAAATAGTAGATGCCTACCAGGAGCAAAATCACAAAGTAGCGGTTTTAGTGTACCTGGAAAAGGCATTCGACAAAGTCTGGAAAGATGGATTTAGAGTCAAGCTAAGAAGAAGTGAAGTTACTGGGAAAATGTACAAGTGGATCAACCACTACCTCAAAAACAGAACGGCCAGAGTTCAAGTAGAAGGGCAGATGAGCAAAAATATGACACTTGAACAGGGGGTACCCCAAGGGGGAGTACTGTCACCCACACTCTTCCTGGTGTATATAAATGATATAACAGAGAATATACCAAGAAGAGTCCATAGCTCAATGTTTGCAGACGATCTGGCTATGTGGACCTCTGAAAAGAATCTCACCATAGCAAGAAATCAGATGCAGCAGGCCCTAACATCGCTGGAAGAGTGGGCTAACTCATGGCTGGTCAAAATAAACGAGGAAAAAACGACATGTACAACATTCTCGCTATCAAACAAACCCCAAAACACCAAATTAAGTCTGAACGGCAAATACCTGCAGCCAAACGAAAACCCAAACTACCTGGGAGTCACATTTGATCGGCGCATGACATGGAAAAGTCAGATCGAGAGAAACCGAATGAGAGCCATAGAAAGAATGGCAATCATGAGGAAACTTACTGGCACAAGCTGGGGAGCAGACGAAAGTATACTGAAGAAACTGTACACTGGAAGAGTGAGACCAGTTCTCGAGTATGGCATTGCGGCATGGACAACAGCAGCAAAGGCGAACTCCAAAACCAAGCCCTGAGAGTTATAACAGGAGGCATGAAATCAACGCCAATTGTAGAACTTGAAAAGATTACAAAACTGCAATCCATGACCGACAGAAGAGACTGCAGAGCCCAGCAGCAATCAGAGAAACTCAGAAGACTGACAGACCATCCAATGAACCAGAGACTAAACAATTTCGGAAATGGGAAACTAAAGCGGAGAAACTTTGCAGAAATAGCCAAAGCAAAGATGCACGAAAACCCCATGAACGCACTAACCATACCAAAGCCCATCACTACTGTACGAAAACCTACCTGGAGGCAGCATATATTTCCAGGGGTGGTAGAAAATATACCAGGTATTGGAAACAAAAACTGCCAGACTGAAAAAGAAAGAAGAGATACTACCCTGAGCTACATATCGAAAAACTACCCAAGCATGGACTGGACCCATGCATACACCGATGGTTCTGTAACAAACACAACACAGAACGGAGGGGCAGGAGCATTTTTGAACCTACCAAATGGCAGAAAAATAACACTGTCATTCGCTACTGGAAAATACACAAGCAATTTCAGAGCGGAGGCAAAGGCACTGAGGGCCGCAGTGGAATAAATGGTGACAGGCAAAAGAAATGAACGCCATACAGTCCTGCTTACAGATGCATTGGCCGTAGTCACAGCACTAAAAAGCCAGAAAAATACTGAACTTAACGATTTAAGAGCAGTACTCTATCAACTATGCCAGCAGTCCGCACCAAAAAGGGTAGTGGTACAGTGGGTTCCATCTCACTGCAACATCCAAGGCAACGATGAGGCAGACAGACTGGCAAAAGAAGGTGCAAGACTACCACAACCAGATACTAGTATGACATACGAAGAGTCAAAACGGCTTATAAGAGCTAGATACATGGCCAAATGGGAAACTGAACATACTGGCTACACAAAAAACGATGCCTATTACCAGTTGAACAGAAGAGAGCAGGTCGTGGTCTTCAGACTTCGCACTGGCCACAATAGACCGAGGAACCACCTATTCAACAAATTGAAGATAGGTGGCACTGACGAATGCCCGTGTGGTACCGGGAAAATGACCGCTGAACATTTGCTGCAAAACTGCCCGACATACGAGGATCAGAGAGAGCAGATGTGGCCATCACCAGTGGCAACACTAGACAAGCTCTATGGCAGTGTCGACAGCCTCAGGATGACCGCTGCCTTTTTCGAAAAAATTATGGTTAATGTCTGAATGTGTACGATGAAGAAGAAGAAGTTCCTGCATTATATATTATTATATTAATTGCTGTTAATGAAGACATATATTATAAAGAAGCTCACATTGTAAGCTCGATCTTCTTCTTTTTCTTTTTTTTCTTCTTCTTCTTCTTCTTTGATCAACCGATGCTATGCTTCTACTGTACGTTTCGGTTTTTCGCCGGTCCTCCACAGTCTTTTTGGAACATGGTCCCTTCCCCAGGGCCAGACAGCCTAATGTTGGTCGGTATAAGTAGGGAAGTACTGCAGGATAAGTTCAGGTGTTTGCTTGGGTGCTCCACAATCGTACGTGTCTCTGAAACCCATTCTGTGGAGGTATGCCTTAGAGTCGGTAATGGCCCGTTCTGAGTTTGAAGATCTTTGTGGGATGAAAGCTTCTTTTGCCTTTGGTATTCTTATTTGTATATCTTTATCTGTGTCTCCTACCTTGTCTACATTGTTACTATGATAAATGAATTATTCCACATCTTGTAAGACAATCTTATTGTCGTTTGTTTATTCTCAAATATGTGTGTTTTATCATCTGTGTATTCGTGAACAATGGCTGTCATCTGATTTCTCTGTGTGAACAGACAGTATTTCGTAGATATTTTTTTTCTTCTTCTTCTTCGTACGCTGTCAAACGTCAACCTGTATTTTAGTTGTTTTTTTTTCTTCAATCCTACACTATTCATTTTTTGTTTCTTCATCGCCCCGATTCCTTTTTGTATGGGATTGAGAAGTTTTAGATGCATATATTAAGGATGAGTGCGATAGAAAGTATGTAGACATCCCCTTTTGCTATTGAGTCGTTTCAGAGGGATTCTGGCGCTATCGATGTGATTGACGAGATGGATGATTTTACTGTGATTGGTGACTTTTCGGAAGTCGTAGTTCTGACGAACTATCGCGGAATCTGTTTGCAATAAACTTTTTTTAACTGTTCACAAAAGTAATTTTCTACAGATTATAAAGGCAACTCGATGAGAGCAGGCAGGTTTCAGCAAAAAGCAGACAAGGCGATTAGACTGACCATAAATAGGAAAAAGACTCAATTTCTGCAGAGCACTTTCTGTCCTAATGGGGCTCTGCGATTGGAAGATGAGCCCATCGAAAATGTAAATACCACTAAGAAAACGACAACAACAAAAAAATACCCTGAGTACTTGCATGTTCCCGATGGCAATGCCAATAAGAAAACGACAACAACAACAAAATACCCGGAGTACTTGCATGTTCCTGATGGCAATGTACGGATGCCAGACATCGTCAACCACACAAACCCCAAGAAAAATATTGAATCCTTCGAGCTAAAATTCGACAGAAGGATGCTCAATATACCATGAATATCGAAAAATTAACGTAATCATAATTACAAAATGAGCTAGAACAATATTATAATGATAAAAAAGGAAAGAGACTTTGGGGTTATTATAGATCATACAGGTAAGGTGAGTGAGCAAGTTCAGGTAGCAATGAAAAAGGCAAATGCAATGTTAGGTATGATAAAAAGAAATAATAAACATAGGAACAAGGAAGTGATAGTCAAACTGTATAAAGCTTTAGTAAGACCTAGATTGGAGTACTGTGTACAGGTGTGGAGTCCTTCTCGTAAAGGGGATATAAACATGCTGGAAAGAATTTTTAAAAAGAGCGACAAAGCTGATAATGGGATTCCAGAATTACAGTTATGAGGAAAAAAAAACGGGTCTACAGTGTCTAGAACAGAGAAGAATTGGAAGTGACTTAATACAGGTTTATAAGATGATCTGAGGAACAGATAAATTAGACTATAACAAGTTTTTAAAAAAAATAGACCCACCTACAAGAACAAGCAGGAATAGTTACAAATTAATTAAAGAGAGGTCCAGATATTAGGAAATTCATTGCCACAGAAGGTAGTATAGGCAGGGAATAAATGAAGATGTTTTTAAAAATAAATTGGATGCGCATAGCTTTTAGAACAATGTAATATAAATGAAACTGGTTGTATACAGACTCTGCAGAGTCTTCTAAACCAGTATAAAGGCGTTAAGTTGAGTTAAACACGCACAAAAACTACTGGTGCTGGATATAGAAATAAAACGTGGCTTTTAAACAACGTTACGTTTAGTAAATTAACATACTTTGACCACATGAAATCCAATAATGACTTAGAAAGAACGACACTGGAGGGAATGGTACCTGGCATAAGACTAATTAGAGGCAGAGACAGAACGAAGAGAAGATGGACAAGGGACATTACAAAAACTCTGGGGTTGACATGGACAGATGCGGGTGAGCTGTCAACGGATCTAGTGTCTTACAGATCGTCTGTCATGAGAGCGACGTTCTGCAAAGGACATGTTTCATGATGATGGACGTGTTTTTATAAAAGCCTTATAATTATCCCAATCAGTTACTGCCGTTTTACAGCAATGGTTTTTACATGGTGAGATTGCCTACAGCATGCACGACCTTCAAAATTAAACAATATTTGATTTTTATAATATTTATACACTACTTCAAATATTGTCCTTACTGCGTTAGTTTATTCTACACATTTTTAAAATAATTATAATATATATTTGACCCTAACATTTCGAACTGATAAGTACGTTCCTGCTTTTCATTTGAGCTATTCATTTCCGGTTACACCGCTGTTGTTGTGAAGCCAGTGGAAAACTGAGATTTTATAAGCAAGGACTTTACTGTTTAATATATGTTTTATATTCTTACGTTTGGCCAAAAATACAGTGTCTAGTAAAAACATAAATGTACTGCCATTTTTGTCTTTGTGAGATTAAAATTATAGAGCATTTAGCACAGAAGGTGAAGAATGAATATAAATGAATTATGCACAGCACAGCACATCGCTCGTCGCAGCCTGTGACTGAGTGTGTACTTACAGTGTAAGTGTAAGTGTATACTCATAATACTGTGTAGTGTTTTGCCGTGACTGAGTCTGATTGGCGGGACTCTGTGTCTGTCAATGTATCAAATGCGACGAATATTTATGTTTATTGACAATTATTGTTGACATTCACAATTCAGTGAACGATGCACATGGTCAATACTAGAACTAGTAGTAGTAGTTAAACATATTTTTTAACATAATATTAATATCTTAATATTAATATGTTACATATTATTAATTATTGTTAATTGCGTATCATGGAGTCAGTACAACATTCTACATCACTGTCATTACTCAATTACTCTGTGAACTCATTCTGATCATTATTTATTAAAATATTTATTAGTGAATATACTCACAATTAGTCTAAAGTGTCACTTTGAAGTTTCACTCCTACAGTCCTAATACTGGAATATGGGCCTAAATGACAATTGAGCCAATTGTAAAGCTAAAATGTAGAAGTCACAGAAGTATAACTAAACACTAGTGCATGGGACAAAGTCAAATGGGAGTCACTGAGTTTCTCATCATACTGATATGGTGTTAAATTGTATCTTATTCGTTATTGGCACTAATTACTAAATTAGAGCACTGAAATAATTTGTTTTTGTTTTATAACTAATAATTTGAATTGTTTAAACCACATCAATAATAGTGTATGGAATCCTGGTATTCTTCTTCTTCTTTGTACGCTGTCAGGCGTCAACTTGAATTTGTTCGAAGAAAGCAGCTGTCATCCTGAGGCTGTCGACACTGCCATATAGCTTGTCTAGTGTTGGCACTGGTGATGGCCACGTGTGCTTTCTCTGGTCCTCGTATGTCAGGCAATTTTGCAGCAGATGTTCAGCTGTCATTTTCCTTGTACCACAGGTGCATTTGTCAGTGCCAACTATCTTCAGTTTATTGAATAGATGGTACCTCAGTCTGTTGTGGCCTGTGCGGAGTCTGAAGACCACGACCTGCTCTCTTCTGTTCATCTGGTAGTAGGTATCATTTTTTGTGTAGCCAGTATGTTCTGTTTCCTATTTGGCCATGCATCTGGCCCTAATAAACCTTTTGGACTCTTCGTAGGTCACACTAGAATCTGGTTGTGGTAGTCTTGCACCTTCTTTTGCCAGTCTGTCTGCCTCCTCGTTGCCTTGGATGTTACAGTGGGATGGAACCCACTGTACCACTACTCTTTTTGGTGCGGACTGCTGGCATAGTTGACAGAGTACTGCTCTTAAATCATTAAGTTCTGTATTTTTCTGGCTTTTTAGTGCTGTAACCACGGCCAGGGCATCTGTAAACAGGACTATCTGGCTTTCATTGCTTTCGCCTGTCAGCATTGCTTCTAATGCAGCCTTCAGTGCCTCTGCCTCCGCTCTGAAATTGCTTGAGAATTTTCCAGTTGCCAATGACAGTGTTATTTTTCTGGCTGTTCTTGTTTCCAATACCTGGTATATTTTCTACCATCTCCGGAATGATATGCTGCTTCCATGTGGGTTTGCGTACAGTAGGGATGGGCTTTGGTGGTGTTATGGTGTTCATAGGGTTTTCGCTCATCTTTGCTTTGGCTATTTCTGCAAAGTTTCTCCGCTTTAGTCTCCCTTTTACAAATCTATTTAGTCTCTGATGCATTGGATGGTCTGTCAGTCTTCTTAGTTTCTCTGCTTGCTGCTGGGCTCTGCAGTCTCTTTTGTCGGTCATGGATTGCAGATTTGTAATCTTTTCAAGTTCTACAATTGGTGTTGACTTCATGCCTCCTGTTATAATTCTCATGGCTTGGTTTTGAAGTTTGCTAATTTTTCCAAAGTTTGCCTTTGCTGCTGTTTGCCCATTCCGCAATGCCATACTGGAGAACTGGTCTCACTCTTCCAGTGTACAGATTCTTTCGTCTGCTCCCCAGCTTGTGCCAGCAAGTTTCCTCATGATTGCCATTCTTTGTCTGGTTCTCATTGGTTTCTCTGGGTTTTTTTTGCGTTCGCCGTATTTCTCTGATCCCCATGGCTGTGTGCATTGCACTGTGGTTTTTATTTTGTGCCTGTCGGCCCAGTGCATCCGACTACAGCATGCATTTTACAAAAGGGTCTGCTTCCCCGGGGTAAAGGCCGGTGCTGTGTTGGGGATGAAACCCAGCACCTTCTGGTTGTGAGCCGTGCCACATTAACCACTAGGCCACGCCGTACCCTTCTCTCGATCTGTCTTTTCCATGTCATGCGCCGATCAAAGGTGGCGCCCAAGTAGTTTGGGTTGTCGTTTGGCCGCAGATGTTTGCCGTTAAGACTTATTTTGGTGTTCTGTGGAATCCTGGTATTCAAACAAGCATGTTAATGTCTGTTGGCATGTAGCCTAAGGCTTCGGCTATGCGTAGTAGGTATTTTAGAACTTACTAGGCCTGGGGGAAGGTTAAACAATATCATGAGGATGGTTATTAAATTACTGAAATTTAAGAAGTATTAAATAATCTTAGACTTTGAGATCTGACATCAATTATTGGATTAATTGCCTAAGTTAGAAAGTGTATTTGATATAAATTTGCTGTATTGCTCAGTACATAGAACATTTTTTTAATTCTTGCAGATTGTAGTCACGACAAGACGGAACTGAATTATCCAAAGATGGAATCATTTTCACCTGTTTTTCTAGACTCGTATGACCCCCTCAGAGCAGGGAGTATTGATGGCACAGATGAATATCCACATGACAGAGCAATTGCAAGAGCAGTGGGGGCAACAAAATATAAACCAAATAAATATGTCAAAGGGGATCCAGAGTGCACATTATTTATTGGGTACTTAAGCCCCAATACTACTGAAGAAACTATCAGAAAGTCCTTCAAACAGTTTGGAAAAATTAACTTTTTGCGATTAGTAAGAGATATTATCACGGGCTCATCAAAATGTTATGCTTTTGTTGAGTTTGAAGATGCATATCAAGCTAGAAATGCTGTAAGAAATGGACATAAAATGGTCGTAGATGACCATGAAGTTCTTGTAGAGTTGGAGAAAGAACGAACTCTTAAGGGATGGATTCCAAGAAGACTTGGAGGTGGTCTTGGGGGAAAGCGTGAGTCTGGTCAACTCAGATTTGGAGGCAAGGACAGGCCTTTTCGAAGACCAATATTTAAACCAAATACAGACAAAAACAAAGATAATTCAGATAATAGAAAAAGACATAGAAGTAACAGTAGAGAACGTTATCGAAGCAGAAGTAAAGAAAGGCGCAGAAGTAGAGAAAGGTATAGAAATAAGAACAGATAATGTAAACATGCATTGTCAAAATAGAAATAGTGTACTATGTGACATACCCTGGTAGCTATTTTTTTTTTCTTGTGTTTTATTCTTCAAGGAGCCTGACAACCACCAGTGCAGATGACCTCCTTGCTGGAAGCTTGCATTGAATAACCTTCTGTGAGCTCTTGCTGTTTTAGCATTACTGTTTGTTTCACATATTGAAGCTGCTACCACTATGAAGTCTCTTTAATTGTCTATTACATCATGATTGGTAGGGTTTGAATTCCTATTTATTAGTCACTCATTTTGGACACTGGAATCCACATACAGCTATAAGATCTAATTAAATGAGATATTTTGGTAATTTTTTTTGCAATTATAGTGCATAGATTTTAGAATCAGCATGAAGATCACTGCAAATAGATGTGAACATTTCTGCATGTGAATATGTTTCATACGTTGTTTACCTTGTATAGCTCTGTAGCCTAGACATTGTGCTGTTCCCCTAGATTATTCTGGAACAATTTTTTTTGTTATAGATGTGTTTTGCAAAGATCATGCATTCACAGCTTGTCATTACAATTTCAGATGTGAATTATGTGTTTTTGCTTTTCACAGTGACCGTTTGTGTGACATCGAATAACATCCATTCAATTCACCTTTTACATTAAAACAAATTTGTTTGCAAACTGTGGATACTCTTACATTTGTAACCCCTATACAGACAATTGTGTTATGTCATGTCATCTTTTACTTTTTGTTGTCTTTGAATGCATTAACAAAGGGTAAATCAATGCTTTACTTTTCAAATTAATTATACAAGTAATAGAATCAAGGGTATGGTAAACAAAATTGTGATGTTCCATTGATTGCTTTGCAAATTTTGAAAAAGTTGAGCATTAAAAGTTATAAAATGAGATGTACTTGACATAAAGACAATGTAAATCAAGGAGTTACACTGTTATCTTGCAAAGTTAAAGTCTTTATTTCTCAAATACCTACTTCCCAGATTACCTCAGGTAATGGGATTAAATACTACAATGATAGTTTATTTTCCTCACAGCTGTAAATTCAGCAGTTAGCTCTTTAAAAAAAAAAAGCTGATGGTTCCTGAAGAAAAAAAAGGTTACAATGCAGTTTTTACATTAGACCAGTAACAGGTGGGTTCCAACATTTCAACCAGTACTGATGAAAGTATTTATCAAGGACAGGAAAAATAAAAACAATACCATGCACATTAATCTAAGTAAATATAACTGTAATAAAAGATAGAAATAACACAGACAAATTAACATCTAGGAAGCAGATATGTGTTTTACAATCATCAAATCACCAAAACAAGCAATGGCTAGCTATTGCAAAGTGTAAGTTGAAAAGAGCATGTAGTGGTGGTATGTTCTTTAAAAAAACTGACTAGAGTTAGACAGAAAACTTCATTGTCTGGAGTATACCTATGAACAAAAACAACCGACTTCCATGTGTTCTCAAGTATTGATTTACTCCTATAACACATTTTGGTCACTTTTTCCTTTTCACCATTTTAAAAATAAGAATCACATAAAATACAGTCGCTATTTTATGCATTTATTCCCAGTTCTCCTTCTCATGCGTGCCTCCACTTTACTATGGTAGAGGAGCATGTCTTGGTACAACAGCTATGCTAGTGGTAGCATACCTACTAGTCGGACAGGTTGCAGGGTAGATGCGAAACATAAACCTGACATTCTACAGACAGGCTGGGGATAGTCAATGGCTAAGAACAGCAAATCTGACAGAAAAGCACTGGGTCACAGGCCTAATAAAACAGTACCATATATTTTCTATTGATGAGTATGGCATGAATAAAATGTCACCATTGTCACCGGGCTATGATTGCTGTGTTCCCCTGCTTTCAAGATGGCCACCAATTTCTACTAGATCATCCTCTGTTTAGGGTATCTTCTTTTTTATACATTGTCAGATGTCGACTTGAATTTGTTCAAAGAAAGCAGCGGCCATCCTGAGGCTGTCTACACTACCATAAAGCTTGTCTAGTGTTGGCACTGCTGAGGGCCACATGTACTTTCTCTGGTACTCATATGATGGGAGTTTTGTGATAGATCTTAAGGGGTCATTTTCCCAGTAGCACCTAGTCTTAGTCGACTTGTACTTCTACAGGGACAGATCATGGCTCTGGCGTGAGCTAAATATAGCCAGGAGGAATAGATGATACCTGTCTGTTGTGGCCTGTACCAAGTCTGAAGACCATCACCTGCTCTCTTCCGTTCAACTGTTAATATGTATTTTATCTTGTGTAACCAATAAGTTCTGTTTCCCATTTCCCCATGTTTCTGGCCCTAATAAACCTTTTGGACTCTTCATAAGTCACACTTGAATCTGGTTGTGGTAACCTTCCACCTCCAGGGTATGAATAACAGAGAAAAAAACACACACATACATGGCCGGTGTCATTTCTAAACAAGCCATATAGCAGCAATGTGCAAATGTTTTAGACTTCAGAAGTGTACAGTTAAGTTAAACAGGCGGACTAGAAAAGGCAGAATTTGTAAGTCCTTTAGACATGGCATCCACATTTCAACATAATTGATTGGGGTTTTTAATCAATGTTAAAGCTCAACCTAGTTAGTACGAGGCGTGTTCAAATGAAACTGGGCCTAACTGCACCAAGTGAACATACGTACGATGTCCATGATGACATACTTCTGGTATAAACAGTACATACTAACCGTCAAGTTTGCAAAATTTCATTATCCTCCGACTCATAATTTTCTCAGCAGGCCGCTGAAAACATGGCGGGTGTGATACGAAATCTGTCCAGAGTTGATCAGCGAACAGTGATTCGATTTCTAACAGCTGAAGGATGTCGACCAGTTGACATTCAACGCAGAATGCAGGCAGTGTATGGTGACAAAAGTGTGACGAGCGTAACCTTCTGCGATGGTCCACCCGAATTGCTGCATCAATTTTGGCGATGTCATCTTCATTATATGGGCCTAACACTATATTTGTTATACGCCGCATGGCGTGACGAGATATTTACTTTGTGTGTGCAGGCAGAAAAGGTAGGTCGGACCTTATAGGAAACTTAAGCAAAATAAGGGAATTACAGCCACAATAAAACGGGAAAAGTCATTATAAGCCGGAAGAAAGACGGAGAGAATATAAAATAGAACTATATACGGAAGAAGATAACTATACAGCTCAAATAAATAAATGTGCAATCGAGAAAGAAATAGACACGGAAACCAAACAAATATATTTGATGAGAACCTCTGCGCGATCCTACATTCCAAAGCACTGAATATAGATGATATATCTGTAGAACTTGCAAAAACAACAGACGAACCACTGCAGGAAAGGCTTTATCAGCAGTTTATCAGATGGAAATGTGGCCATAGAATCACACTACAACAATCATACTTCCAATGAAGTCCAATGCGATAGAATGGAAACATTTCAGAACGATAATCCTGATATCACATACATCCAGAAAGAGAAAAACAAAAACATATTGAAAGCTATTCAAAGAAAATTAGTTTGGATTCAGAAAAGAGTCAAGCATCGAGAGGCTATTGTCACACTGAAGTACCTTCCGGAGAAAGTGATTGGTCAGGGAAGACTCCTTTTTATTTGCTTCAAAGAATACGAAACGACTTTTGAGTTCTGGAAAATGCTATTTGAGATCCCTAAACAAGCCGAAATTGAGGAGTCAATCCTCGGTGTGATGCAAAACTTGTAAGCAAATTAAAAGGCTATCATATCACTTAGAGAAGGAACCACAGACTTAGTACCTTTACGTAAAGGAGTGAAATACAGATGTCCTTTTCATCTGAACCGATCAATATATACTCAGAGTTGATAGTGACCCACGCTTTGATGTAATACAATCTGGAAGATCAATGACGGACAACTGGAGATAGTAAAGTTTGCTGATGACCAAGCCATTATAGCAGAGACATAGAAAGATCTACAAATATTGCTCAATAAAATCAGCGAAATGATAAAAGCCTATTACATCAAAATAAACATAGAAAAGACCAAGGCAATGATCACAGGCAAAGAAGTAAAGATAACCATCGAACGGGCAAAAATGGAGCAAGTATACAAATTCCCATATCCGTGAATAACAGAAGATGCACGATGCTAAACAGAAATAAGGACCAGAATTGCGTTAGTAAAGAAAACATTTATAGAGAGAAACAGAGTCCTGATATCAGGTATCTTTAATATGACATTACGGAAAAGAATCTTGACCACGTGCGTCTAGTATGTGGCGTTGTATGGTTTTCAAATGTGGACAATAATAAATAAAGAAGGGATCAATATTTGGAGGCATTTAAGATGTGGTGTTACCGAATAAAGTGAGCAGGATAGAGAGAAATAAAACGAAAGGGTTTTGGCGGAAGTGGGGGAGGAAAGAAAGCTGCTACGAAAGATACAAAAACAACGACTGGTCTGACTGGGCCCAATGAAGAAAATATTGGAAGACAGAACACAGGAAAATTGAGGAAGGGGCAGATCATGACATACCTTTGTGACACACGCATGCAGAGACATGGTGTATACTTATACTGAGCTGACGACTGCAGAGGATGAGAGGCAGAAATGGGAAGACAGAATCCTAAACTTGCCAACCAGTCTCAGAACTGAATGACTTGATGATGATGGTCTTTAAACTTTATGCTTTTATTTAAGAAAACACAGACAGCAGAGGTGACGAAGTGGAAGATTGGGAGATAGATGCAAATCTCTCCCTAATCAATAGGCCGGAGGATAGCCCTAGCTTCTATTCAAGAACATGGCATACCACTTCGACTCCAGATTTGGCCTTCTCCACACAGGACATTCACTATAAAATAGACCGCCAGGTGCTACACCAACTGGCAGGTAGCGACCACAGGCCGATCAGGCTAACCATTGACATGGAAGTAGGCCCACAGGAAACAAAACCGCTCCCACGTTGGAATTACAAACGAGCCGACTGGGACAGATTTGCAATCCTGACAGATGGGCTGTGTGAAACCATCAACACACGAAACACCAAAATGAAGCCCATGGTAGAGAGCCTAAGCAAGGCAATAATGCAAGCCGCCACTGAAACCATCCCAAGAGGAGCTAGGAAAAACTATAAGCCCTACTGGAATGATGAGTTACAGAAAGTGGAAGATGCAGTAACAAATGCTAGGAACATGGCAGAACGAGAAAAATCCATGGAGGCAAACATCGCCCTCAAAGCCGCCGCGGCGAAGTACAAACACACTCTCAAGCAAACAGCAAGAGAAAGCTGGAAAAATAAAACGGAAAGTCTAAACGTGGACAAAGAAGGGAACAAGCTATGGAAGCTAGTCAGAGCCATGAATGACGAAACCCCGTCAAATAAACAAATTACTATCAAGCAGGGCGAGAACTTGATCACAGGTAAGAAAGCCGCAAACGCCTTTGTCGATCACTATGCCAGAGCAAACCACATCGAGGTCCCTGCAGATAAGCATACAGACATTAGCGAAGAGCTAAAGGGACACGAAAACATAAATACGGCTCCTGAAGAGCACATGATGGCCAAACTAACAATGCGCGAAATGGAAGAGGCTATGAGAACACTAAAGAAAAGGAAATCTCCCGGAAAAGAAGGGATAACAAACGAAATGCTGATGGGGCTGGGCCAAACAGCGAAGAAGAAACTGCTATCGGTCCTAAACCAAAGCTGGAAAAGGGGAATTGTACCACAGGCATGGAAAGATGCAATACTGGTACCAGTACCAAAAACAGGAAAGGACAAAACAGATCCAAATGGATACAGGCCCATAAGCCTACTGAGCTGTGTCGGCAAGCTGATGGAACGGATGATAAACACCAGACTGATGTGGCATCTGGAAGAAAAACGAATACTAATTCCACAGCAAGCCGGCTTTAGACAGCACAGATCCACTGAGGACCAGGTCATCCTCATAGCCCAGGAGATAGAAGATGCCTACCAGGCACAGAAACACACAGTAGCTGTTTGGGTGGATCTGGAAAAGGCATTTGACAAAGTCTGGAAGGATGGACTTAGAGTCAAGCTAAGAAGAAGTGATGTCTGTGGGAAGATGTACAAGTGGATCAACCACTACCTCAAACAAAGAACGGCCAGAGTCCAAGTACAAGGGCAGATGAGCAAAAAGGTGACACTCGAGCAGGGAGTACCCCAAGGGGGAGTATTGTCACCCACACTCTTCCTGGTATATATAAACGATATTACAGAGAATATACCAAGAAGAGTCCATAGCTCAATGTTTGCAGACGATCTGGCTATGTGGACCTCTGAAAAGAATCTCACCATAGCAAGAAATCGGATGCAGACGGCCCTAACATCGCTGGAAGAGTGGGCGAACTCATGGCTGGTCAAAATAAACGAGGAGAAAACCACGTGCACAATATTCTCGCTCTCATTAAAACCCCAAAGTACCAAATTAAGTCTAAATGGCAAAATCCTGCAGCCAAACGACAACCCAACCTATCTGGGAGTCACATTTGATCGGCGCATGACATGGAAAAGTCAGATTGAGAGAAACCGAATGAAAGCCAGAGAAAGAATGGCGATCATGAGGAAACTTGCTGGCACAAGCTGGGGAGCAGACGAAGGCATACTAAAGAAACTGTACACTGGAAGAGTGAGACCAGTTCTCGAGTATGGCATTGCGGCATGGACAACAGCAGCGAAGGCGAACTTCGATAAAGTTAACAAACTTCAAAACCAAGCCATGAGAATTATAACAGGTGGCATGAAGTCAACGCCAATTGTAGAATTTGAAAAGATTACAAAACTGCAATCCATGACCGATAGAAGAGACTGCAGAGCCCAGCTGCAGTCAGAGAAACTCCGAAGACTGACGGACCATCCAATGTACCAGAGACTAAACAATTTGGGAAATGGGAAACTAAAGCGGAGAAACTTTGCAGAAATAGCCAAAGCAAAGATGCACGAAGATCCCATAAACGCACTAACAACACCAAAACCCATCACTACTGTACGAAAACCTACTTGGAGGCAGGATATATTTCCAGGGGTGGTAGAAAATATACCAGGTATTGCAAACAAAAACTGCCAGACTGAAAAAGAAAGGAGAGACACTACCCTAAGCTTCATAACGAAAAGCTACCCAAGCATGGACTGGACCCATGCATACACCGACGGTTCTGTAACAAACACTACACAGAACGGAGGGACAGGAGCATTCCTGAACCTACCAAATGGCAGAAAAATAACACTGTCATTCGCTACTGGTAAGTACATAATCAATTTCAGAGCGGAGGCAGAGGCACTGAGGGCGGCAGTGGAAGAAATGGTAACACACAGTGAAAATGAGAGCCATATAGTCCTGCTGACAGATGCTCTCGCCGTAGTCACAGCGCTAAAAAGCCAGAAAAACACTGAGCTTAATGACTTAAGAGCAGCACTCTGCAAACTGTGCCAGCAGTCCGCACCAAAAAGGGTAGTGGTACAGTGGGTTCCGTCACACTGCAACATCCAAGGCAACGAGGAGGCAGACAGACTGGCAAAAGAAGGTGCAAGGCTACCACAAACAGATACCAGTATGACGTACGAAGAGTCAAAACGGCTTATCAAAGCCAGATACATGACCAAATGGGAAACCGAACATACTGGTTACACCAAAAACGATGCCTATTACCAGTTGAACCGAAGAGAGCAGGTCGTTGTCTTCATACTTCGCACTGGCTACAACAGACTGAGGTACCACCTATTCAACAAATTGAAGATAGGGTGTACCGACGAATGCCCGTGCGGTACTGGTAAAATGACCACTGAACATCTGCTGCAGAACTGCCCGACATACGAGGATCAGAGAGAGCAGATGTGGCCATTGCCAGTGGAACTGCAAGACAAGCTCTATGGTAGCGGCGAGAGTCTCAGGATGACCGCCGCTTTTTTCGAAAAAATAATGGTTACTGTCTGACTGTGTACGCAGAAGAAGAAGAAGATTTAAGAAAACTGAGCTTCTGACTAGCGTAGTGGAAGAACATTCGATTTTTATGGAAGAGCTATGAGGCTCAACTCACGTTAACGGCAACATTCAGTCGACCCAGCTGCAAATGGATACCTGGCTTACTGTTACGGAAGGAAAGACATCGAAGGAGAGAACTGGCGACCCAACCTTATAAACAAGCTGTTGGTCTTGTACAATGACGTCTCTAATACTTCATCTCTGACAGCAGTGTATGATTACCTTATATTTTTAATGAATCAAATGTTTGGTTACATTAGACAGTTGCCCATCGCAAGCGAAGATGGTGACAGCGTCAGACATGTTTATTCAGATGTGACTGTACAGTCCGATTTGGGCGTTACAAACTCTACCGCACGTAGGGCACACACGAACAGCATTTTTTGTTGGGCAGCCTTGAATTCTTTTCTTTCGTGCAGCTCGCTTTTCCTGCGCCCCCGTGATGGTCCTCGGCTCAGCGATGCGAGCCCCATGTATGACGGCAGTGCACCAGATAAGCGGTTCGGAGCAAGCAGCTCCCAGTAAGCAAAATCAATGGAGAAACTTTTAGATTGTCTTTGCATCGTTTCTTTTGTTCCTCCTCCCTCCCCCCAGCAAGCGCTGTTCTGTGATGAGCTCACCGTACAACAGTTGTTTAGGGAGGCGCTCATCTGACATGCGAACAACATGCCCTGTCCATCTGATCTGATCTGTCTGCAGCGTATGGATGCCATAGAGTCTAGCACTGCTGAGAATTTCAGATTTGGGCATTCTCTCCTGCCAACCGATACTGAGCAGTCTGCGGAGACAGTTTACATGGAAATGGTTAAGTTTCCCGACACGCCTGCTATAGACTGTCCATGTTTCACATGCGTACAAAAGGGTGGTTAGCACAACAGCACGATATACACTAATCTTGGTGGCAACATTGATTCCCTGCCGGTCCCAAACATTTTCTCGTAGTCTTCCGAAAGCAGCACTCGCCTTGGAAATCCTGTTGTGGACCTCTCAGAGTCAATATTTCCTTCTCTGGTGAGAGTACTGCCAAGGTAGGTAAAGCTATCAACTGCTTTTAGGCGATGTCCCTGTACAGTGACGTTTGGTTCGTGGTAGGGTTCCCCGGGTGCAGGTAGAAACATTACCTCCATTTTCTTGGTGTTTACAGTAAGACCAAAATCAGTGCACGCAGTTGAGAACTCATTCATGATTGCCTGCATGTCCTGTTCTAAGCACGTGTGAATTGCGCATTCGTCGACAAAGACGAGATCTAAGATAGTTGCTTCTTTGACCTTCCTGAGGGCCTTTAGGCGCCTCAGAGTGAACAGCTGCCCATCTGACCAGTATCTGCTCTGAATGCCAATGTCACAGTACCATGTTGCATCAGAAAGTATGGCTGCAAATACCAAAAAGTGTTGGGGTCAGCACATAGCCCTGTTTGACTCCATTTATGACTGGGAATGCTGCATATATAATTCAGTTCGCGGGCTGACATGCCATTGTCATGAAACTGGCGGACGACTGTGATGAATTTTTCCTGACAACCGAATTTCGCCATGATTTTTCAGAGTCCGTCCCTGTTGACGGTGTCAAAGGCCTTTGTTAGGTCAACAAAAGTCATGTACAAATCACGATGCTGTTGCTGACATTTCTCTTGGATTTGACGAGCTGCAAAAATCATGTTAACCGTCCCACGAATAGCCCGGAAACCACATTGACTCTCTGGAAGTAGCTTCTCCTCGAGATGAGTTGTTAAGCGATTGAGCATACCTCGAGCTAAAATTTTCCAGCGATAGGAGGAGGTTATCACAAGATTGACGATTGTTTTTGTGCTTGTATATGTGGACAATGGTAGCATCTTTCAGTTCCTGCAGCATATGACCTGTATCCCAAACTGAGCAAAATAGGTCCGTTAGCTTGTATAACAGCACAATGACTCCCGCCTTGTATAGCTCAAGCAGGAATAGCATCTGGCCCGGAGGCTTTGCCACTGGACATTAAGTTGATTGCTTTCTCAACCTCATATGTACTGGGCGGGATACCCAGCCCATCATTGACTTCAACTTGAGGCATTCATGTTATCATTTATGGCCAATTCACTGATAGTGGATTTACAGTTTAAGATAGCACTGAAGTGCTCTGACCATCGCTCCAGAATGTCGACTTTGTCCGTCATCAGTGCCATGCCATCATCATTAAGGACAGGAGAGGAGTGATATGACCTGGGACCATAGACTGTCTTCAAGGCATCGTAAAACCGATTTTGGTCATTTTGTGTCTGTACCGCTGGATTTCGTCAGCGATTTCATTAGAGCGAGCTAGCAATCACACAATAGTCGTCATCCAGACATAAGCTCTTTTTCCTGGTTGAAATCACTTCGCCATGAGAAGGGCTGCATTCCATGGAAACACTAGGGGTACTGAGCAAATGGGGAACAAATGTCGCACATGGTGACAGAAAAATTCCAAACATAGTTTACTGCAACAATCGGCGCGGCACTTGATGATTGAAGAAGGCCGAACAACAAAGCGGAAGTGGGGGAATTTGGTTTCTCGCTCATTTAGTTCAGAACCGGTGAAGAAATAATGGACTAATTATATATTCATTATAGGATAAAGGTTAGCACAAGACTGCGTGCATATATTTATACTATGCAGTAGTAAATTTCGATGTCTTATTCATCCGAATTTATTTTTAAAAGAGTAATTCTGATCAATTAACTCCGGAGCATTGGTTATCATTGGACATTTCTATGATAATTAGCTCAAGCTGGAAAGAGCTGTTAAAGTGTTATGTTTCTTGTTTGTTTTTTTTCAGTTTTTGCGCACACAAACAAAACAACACATCTCTGTAAATGATGTAATTTGTTCTACTTTACTTGCTTTAGAAATGTAAACGTTTTGTTTACAAAAGGCGAGTTTGTATTATTCTTCTATTTATATTATATAACTGGTCAATCATTGCATTAAATATTATTACTTCTGTTGTACGGTACGTGTGGTGTGAGTAGTGTCAGTTTGAGTTAGTGTGTAAGTGTTGCTGTGCATGTCATTTTGTTTTTGCATTGGATATGAAAATTGAGTCGTTTGTGGCAAGCTAAGAAATCCTTTTTAAAAATTATAGTTATTTAGATATTAAAATGAATATAGGTGGGAAAGAGTGAATCGGTAGAATGTAATTCTAGTGTATTTAAGTACTATAAAGTTAAAAATTTATAATAAAGTATAAAGTAAGCAACCCAGTAGACATTATCTGATTATCTATTTCAATGAGACCAATGGTCGTCTGATGGAAGCTGCATAGAATACTAGATAGATCATCGATGAATGAATTAAATGTTGTGAATAAGTGTGTACGACAAGGTCCATTAAATATATAGTCTACATTAAAACTGTATGGTTTATTGTATCATGTATGTATTATTATTTTAATATTCACTGATATATATTGCCTACTGAAAGAAAGGAATGAAAGAGGTGACACACTGACAAGATGCCCCACTGTGTGTGTCACTGTGAGTGTTTGAACAAGAACACATGCTAACATACTATATTACTTGACATACTTTGGTCATACTAAAACAAAGGTCAGGGACAGACTGAGAGACTACAACAGGGCCATGTGCCATTAAATACTATTAATTAGAGTAACATTTAAGATAGTGAAGAGACTTACATTTCAAAATATATTACATACCTGTAAACTTGTACCAGGTGAAACACTGTACACTAGACCATTATAACCTATACTGAGAGTAAGGGCATCGTCTATTACTCAACAATTTTATCAGGGAGTACATTGTTTACACATTTTCTTTTGACCCCCATCCCTTCTCCATTAGTCATTATGTGTTTATCCACTACTGTTTTATCTCATGAGCTGTAGAGTGTAGTCTGTTAAGGACAACACGGTTATGGAAAATGAGAGAAGGGTGGATTTGTGCACTAGGTTTATTATCTGCATTTGAGGCTTTATGCTCATATAATGCATGGTAAATATTAAAAATAGAGGATCAGAAAAGAAAGTACATTTGATTTAAACATCTTTGTTTATGCTACAATACAGATAAGGAGAAAACATGAAACATCCTTTTATATTGCAATCAGGGGAACTGAGACGATATTTCAGTCAGGTAAAACATACTGACCAGGACATCACATCAGGGTAAATACACTGATCAAGACCACAATCTCACTTCCATGTAGCGTTCCCTGGAAACAGGCTGTTTTCAAGGCAGCCTGGCTGATGAGATGTGGATCGATGTGAACCCCATAGTAGTGAGCGCCACGCAGATGAAGCCAAACATAGCATGACCTCAGTCCACCTTCATCTATGTTCTCAAGATGTGAGGAAAGCTACTACAACCCGCCACTTAAAGATGACACTTGAGTCTATTATGTCCAGTTCTCAGACTTGTCCATCTCTTGTTAAATCATAATAGTTGCCATCTTTCCAGAAGTAGGGGATGTTGATCAGCCCATTTTCCCTTGACGTTGGCTTTAATTATGGTCTTTGCCTCATACATGACATGACGCTCAGGTCTGTTTGTGAGGAAGCTCCTCCACACTTTGCTAGTTTGTCTGCAGCTTCATTGTCTTTGATATTGATGGTTTGGGATCCATTGAAATGCTAACCTTGAGTGCTCTAATAAGACGGAGTAAATGTAGTTGATCTAGATCTGAATCTTTGTGTTGTTTTAGAGTTACTATTACTGATGAATCATCAGTCAGGAAATACAATATTTTCTTGGTGGATATCTTCATCTTAGATTGCAAACTTGCCAGCAGCTTTCAGTGCCTCTACTTAGCAGCAGGCTAAAAAGGAAAAGCTTTATAATCCAAGCAAAAGAAAAGATTGAAAACAATGCTGCACTTTTAAACAAAAAAATAAAACCAATACGAGCATGCTCCATCCGCTGCCCCTAAAAAGGAAGGCCCTTCCTGATGCAATATCCCCAACATCAAAGACAAAAAGTCACAAACAGAAAACAGAAAAAAAAACATAATTACAAATTACATCAACCAAAAATTTCCACCAACAGCCTGGACACACGCCTATACTAATGGATCAGTCAAAGATGCCATTTGAAACGGGGGAGGAGGCATCACTATAAAACTAAAAAGCGAAGTATACTCAGCAGCATTTGCCACTGGGAAACGCTGCAACAACCTCAGTGCCCTGAGACAAACAGCTGAAACCCTCATAGACCATAAGGAACAGGCAGAAAAGCAAGTGGTCATTTTCACAGACACCGTTGCAGTGTTAACGGCACTCAAGAACCAGCACACAAATGAACTCGGTGCTCTGGCAGACTCGCTCAAACGCCTGTCCCAGTGCTTAAAAAAAAGCATAGTCCAGTGGATACCAGCCCACTGCGACATTCCAGGCAACGAGGAGGCGGACAGACTTGCAAAGAGGGAGGAATGCTGCAGCAAAGGGATGCAGAAATCACATACAATGAATCTAAAATATTCACCAGGACAATGTGCAGTGTAAAATGGAAAAAAGACCACACTGGCGACATAGAAAACGATGCCTACCTCAACTCTCCAGATGAGACCAGGTGATCATTCTCTGGCTACGCACAGGTCACAACAGACTGAGATGTCATCTGTACAACAAGTTCAAAATTGGCACTATGGAACTTTTATGCCTGCGGCAGACCTCATGAAGGTAGAACATATTTTGCAGTCCTGTCCACTGTATACCGACAAAAGAAGTAGCATTTGGCAACAGCCAGTGTACTTCCATGAGAAGCTGTATGGTAGTGTACAGAGCCTTGAGTTGACTTCTGCCTTCGTTGAAGTCGAGGTCAGAAGACAAACGAGGAGGAAGAAGAAGAAACTGTTTCCAGCTGGCTCCATTAAGTTTACCCTGACTACTAATTTATTCATCCTGGGTCTAAACTAGTTCTCACATACTTACTGGATTAATTAATGTTCCCGTCTGAGAGGTCTTCGTACAAGAACAAAGAAACATTACAACTTTTACTCCCTTTAACTTTACATAGCAGGCATGGCTCTGTCACAGTAGTAGTGTTGTTTTTCCATTGTAATCTATGAGAACCACTTCGTTAACGTTCGCGTGAGTTCGAAGATGACTAAATAAGTCGATCAAAGCCTTGAATTGTCTGTAACGCTTGGTACAAGGAAATAGGACACCACCAACCACTGAGCTTACTTGCATAGAGATCGTCTCTTTACTTATAGTCTCATTTATTCTTGATACCTCATGTCTCTGAACACCCTTTGCAATAGTGATACGCCAGTCTGTGCGAGGTCCTGCAGCCTCTAACTACTTCCATGATCTTTGTTTACTTAGCCTATCACAGTTAACTTTGAGATCTTCTTCAGCAGGTAAAATAGTAGGTGATTTGATTGGTCAAGGTATATTTTGAAGTTCGTTAAAGTTTTCTGCTCATATTTTTTTCTGTTCTCCAAGATTTGTTAATCCTTCTTCACAATTTGTCTTTTATTAGTCTGCTTTGTTGTTGGTATTTTTCTTACAGTTTTCTGGTAGTGTCATGCTGACCATTTATGTTTCATTATACAGCAGAAGTTTCTTTGTCTTCTTTAGCCAAACTATCAATGCAGTTTCTCTTGTCTACCGTAATGCTCTTTTTGACTGCTTTGTTTAGTTCTGTGAAATCTTTCTATGCTTTAGCTTTGTCGACTCCAGTCCTATAGTAAAACCACTTTCTGACTCATCTCCCTTCAATCTTTGTGAGCTTTGTTGCTGTTATCCATTCTGTTTTCTGGCCTTCCATCTAAACTAAAATTCCCTGCCATTTTTTTTTCAGACCTCTTTTAGCTGTTCCAATTTTTCAACAAATTAAGCTTCTATGACTAGTTGTTTCAGTCTTTAAATTTATTGAGCGTGATGCCGAACTCTGTTTTCATCTCATATGCTTTGAGATGTCGTATATTGTAGCGAGGTCTGTTGACTTGAGTTGTTTTGCTCTTCCAAAGCTTGACTTCGACTATCATTGGTTTGAAGTCACATCTGCTACTCTGTAGACCCGGACATCCTGTAAAGATTGTCTATATTTCATATTTATGCAGATGTGATCAATGTGCTTTTGGGTTACAGTGTTTTGTGATTTCCATGTTGCAGTGTGAATTTTGTTGTGTGGAAACATGCTTCCTCCAATGACAGTTGATTTTCTGTGTAAAAATCTGCAAACATGTCCCCATTTAAATTTATTACTCTAAAACCAATTTTGCCCATAATCTCTTCATACCCTCCATTATCCTCTCATATATTGTCATTAAATTCTTCCAGCACTCTCATAAATCTTGTCTCATCCCGTTGATTGTAGAAACTTTTTTCTTTTTCATTTATTGAACGAGTAACATTGTATGATTCACTCTTTTTATTTGTGGACCTAAAGGATGCCATGATCAGTCTTGATCCAGCTGCATGTCACTCAATATAAACACTCTGAGCTTCTGAAGCTAGCAAAAGTGTTACTCCTTTGCTGTGTGGTGCATTCTCACCTTCATGACTTGATATATCCATGGGGCAGTGAAGCGCAATACAGGACTTATATGTCTCATAGCCTCTCCTGCCCAAGTCTACCTCACTTACACGTGGTGAACCCTATTATGCTCAGCAATCTTGCCAAAGGTTGGGCTTCAACCCCAGCAGGAGGTAAGATGAGACAACAAATGAGGTAAAGATGCAATCGACACCCCAGTCAGTTGGGGCGGGGATGAGCCCGCCTTCCCATTGAAGAGGTACTAAAGAAGTAGATACTGGGCCAGAAGGCGTACCAGAAACCACATTATCATGCAGCCCTCGCTTTATATGAATGAATACACCGATGGATGAATCCCGCTCTGGTGCTCGCCCTGTGGAGCCCCACCAGGCATGTGCAGCACTGGGCTCTGAACCTTGACAGAGCCTACCCTCTGCTACTTGAGTACCGTCTAGGCCGGTTTGCGGAGTCAGGAGACGGCGGAGGAAAGCTACTGACTCAATAAATACAGATGAAGAGAGTCCAAGGGGGGACACTTGCCATGATGCACTGGAATGCAGGAGTGAACAGTAGGCAGGCAGGGTACAGCAAGGTGACAGAGTTGGAACACATTCTGAGTGTGAAGCAAATCAGTGTTTGCTGTATTCAAGAGACTCGTCTGACAGCAGATCAAATTTTCAAAATAAGAGGATATCAATACTCCAGACAGACAAGACAGATTTAAAGGAGGAATCCTTACCTTGGTAAGGAACAATATACAAGCGCATGAGAGGACTACATCTATGGAGGGTGCAGAGTATCAGCAGCTTCAGATAAAAGTAGGCAAGATGGAAATAGAGCTCCTGAACTACTACTGCCCAAATGACAAGCGTCTTGGTCTCAGCTCTATACAGACACCAGCCACCAACTTTATAGCAGTGGGAGACTTTAATAGTCATTCGCAGAGCTGGAGCTATAACCAACTTGATCACATAGGTGAAGAGGTTGAAACCTGGCAAGATGACCACTCCCTATGCTTGATCGACTCTGCAACTGATACCCCTACCTTCTACTCTAGAAGATGGCATTGAACTTCAACTGGAGATCAACTTGGAGGAAGTGATCATCGTCCAATCTTTCTCTCCTTCCAGAATGTAACCCTCGGGGCAGGCCCAGCCATCACAAGATGGAATTGCAAAAAAGTGAACTATGGTCTGTATAGGCATCAGGTGACCACACTGCTATCTGATCTCAAAGTGCATCAAGAATAGAGGCATCAATGCAGTGGTAAAAAACTTCAATAAATGAACACTACAATCAGCAAAAGAAGCCATCCCCAAAGGACGCAAACGCAATTACACACCGTACTGGTCCACCACACTCCAAGAACTCCAGGAAGCCATGGAAATGACCAGAAAGGATGCAGAGACTCATCTCTCAGTTGAAAATCACAATTAATGAACAAAAGGCTGTATCTGAGTTTCAGAGAACCAAACTAGAAGAAAAACAGAAAAAGCTGGAGGAGTAAAACTGCTGCACTCAGTCCAGAAAAGAACGGCAAGAAACTATTGAGGTTAGTAAAATCCCTTAATGAAGAGGGTTATCTCGCCCAGACAGACTATAACATTGTAGGAGGATGGCAAAGTAGGTATAGGGAAACAAGCTGCAGACCTCTTTGCCAGCAGGTACAGCTCAGAAAGCAAACTGACTATTAACATAGACCAGCGGAGAGAAATAAGAGAAGAATTGCGCACAAGCAAGGGAGAGATGGATATCCCTGCTCCGATGAGAGAATCCATCACACTGGGAGAACTTCAAAGAGCTATATCAAAGCTTAAGGCAAGAAAGGGAACCGGCCCAGATAAAATTAGCAATGAAATGCTGATCAGTTTGAGTCCAGCCGCAAAAGCAAAACTGCTTGAGATATTCAACCTCAGCGGGGCGACAGGAACAGTGGCACAAGTATGGAGAGAAGCCATCACAATACCTTTACTAAAGAAAGGGAAATGCAAGAGCAAAACTTCAAGTTACTGACCAATCAGTCTTACAAGCTGTGTGGTAAAGACCATGGAGCGAATAGTTAACACCAGAATGAAATGGTATTAAGAGCCTGAACAGATTCTGGTGCCGGAATAAGCTGGATTTAGAGAATGCTACAGTATAGAGGATCAACTCATTTACTTATCTCAATCGGTAGAAGATGCCTTCCAGGAGAAGCAAAAGGCTCTAGCATTATGCGTTGATTTCCAGTAGGCTTTCGATAAGGTATGGAAAAACGGCCTCATGGTAAAACTAGGGAGGAGCATAATTCAGGGCAACATGCAAAGCTGAATCTAGTCATATCTGCACAATAGGAGAACAAGAGTCACCATCGATGGGCAGAAGAGTACAAAACTGAGCAAACGAAAGAACCCTTAAGAAAGTATACAATGGAGTAATAAGACCTCACTTGGTGTTCGGATCCACAACTTGGTCATCAGCTTCCAATACACATCTGCAGTCATTGGACAAGGTGCAAAACCAAGTCCTCTGGCTTATTACAGGAGCCATGAAAACTACGCTGATTTTAGAGATGCAGAAAGTTGCTTGATTACAGATTCTGTCCCATAGAAAAGACGCAAAAAGTATGATCCAGATGGAAAAGTACAACAGTATGCTACAGCACCCAATGAAGTCAAAACTAGTGGCTGCCATCCGACTGTGGCGTGGCTGGAAATTAGAGGGCAGCTGGGCTTGCAAAGTGGGGAGAAGAATGCGAACAAGAAAACAGTGAAATCACATACTTTGAGAAAAGGGGAGTTGTCAAGGCTGTCAGAAGAGAACAGAACTAACCCAAAGATGACTACCACACCCTTGACCTGCAAGGGCAGACATCACCTCAGGACTGGCACAATAGACTGAATAAACACATGTGCAGGCTTCATCTGCCTGCTTCGCCGCTGCGTACATTTGGGACAGGCGAACAAACTGCCGAGCATGTTTTGCAGGACTGTCCTCTGTATGGTCAGTTAAGGAGGATACACTGGCCAAATGATTCGACACTACAATCAAAGCTGTATGGATCTAAGGAGCAACTACGGTTGAGTTCATCATGGAAACTCACCTGATGGTGTAAACATCTATGATGTGATCACAAGAAGAAGAAATTTTGATCTAGCTACATGTCACTCAATATAAACACTGAGCTTCTGAAGCTAGCAAAAGTGTTACTCCTGTGCTGTGTGGTGCATTCACATCTTCATGATTTGAATATATATTTGTTTCTGCTGTTGTCAGCTGTATATCACCTGCTCGGGTCAATCTTCTTTCCTTGAGTAAAAGAAATCATTTCATATATGGGGCCTGAAAATACAGCAGTGAATGAGCTGATAGTCAGTGAGTCATAGCTGGCTGTTTGCTTCAGGGTCAGTGACCTATTACTGAACAAGACAATATTCTGTCTAAGTGGTAACCCTGGAAACAGGTTGCAACCATGCAGCCTGGCTAAGGGATCAAAAAAGAGAGAAGGCAAACATGGTAAAAAAATGTTTGAAAATCGAATGTGTTGAATCGAAAGGCAGAGATATCATTGCATCGTAAACTGCGACACAACATCACAAATGTCTTTTTCGGGACAAAAATATCCAAGAAGAAGAAGATACCAGATATAAAAGAAACTGGGAAAAAGAACTTGGAAAAAAGAAATAGATGAAATTTTAAAATTGAGAAATGCAAAAGGTAAGAAGCTACATGAAAAATAAGAACATGACAAAATTAAATAAAGACAAAATTAATATATATCAGACAGGGGGGAAACCTACCATTGC
The DNA here is from genome assembly GCA_036924085.1 of Ariolimax columbianus. Taxonomy (NCBI): domain Eukaryota; kingdom Metazoa; phylum Mollusca; class Gastropoda; order Stylommatophora; family Arionidae; genus Ariolimax; species Ariolimax columbianus. Next base: position 114,582,038 of record JAVGWX010000001.1, on the reverse strand, counting down.
ATCACACAATAAATGCAGTATCCACATACACAAAAACAAATTTGATTGAAGGAAGATAAACACACACACAAATACTAAATGAATAAAATCGATAGAAGAAGCAATGTTAATAGATGTGGGAAATTTTGCGGTGTCAATATCACACCCCGATACTGATTGCAATACAGTTTTGGCGTGCTCCAACTTTTTACATTATTGTTGAATTTTACTGTACAATCATCATTGTTTAGATTAATTTAAAATAAGATTGTCTTGTTACAGTGCCTATTGATAACAGATTGGTAACTGAAACTGAAAACACAGACTTCTGCATAGCTCAAGATGTCCATGAGCCCAATAGCTACACATGGCTCTCTTCAAATTAAATGGGATCCAAAGAATCTGGAGATTAGAACAAAGTCTGTGGAGAAGACACTCGAGCCACTTGTCACACAGGTGAGACCTTAATTTTTACAGCTATATTGAAAAATTAACAAACAGGAAAACCATTGAGACACCTTAGATTTTGTTTTACAGGCAAGTGTTTAGAATGCAATGGATTTTAAAATAGAAATTAAAAAAACATTTAATGATTTTGTCCTTTTATAGCTCGGTGTCAATAAAGATTGCTAATTCAGAAAGTAGCAGTATATTTATATTGAACACATTTTTAGAGGACAAACGGTAAAACATTGTGAAAACCAGCATAATTTTTGGCATTTAAGAACAGTATGAAGATAAAATATTGAAATATCTATCATTACACAGACGAGGATTTTTACTTACATACTTAACTGCTCTGGGATGTAGAGGTTTGCCAGATGGAGCATCAGACCAATCTATTCGTTGTCTTCCTCTTGGTCAGCCTGGTTCAAATCTAGTCCACAGTTTCTTATAGACTGTTGTGCAGTCATTCTAGTAGGCTTTGGGTTGTCCTCTGGGTCTGAATCCGTAACTCTTTGCTTCCCATGATTGTTGTAGTAACCAACCTTCTTTCATTCTGCAGATATGGTCAAACGATCGAAGTTGAGATTGCTCCACTCGAGTCTGCAAGAACTGGTCTTCGAGATCTGGTTTTATTGTCTGATTGTGTACCTTGTCTCTTCTTGCTAATTGGACCACCTTGCTTAGATATATCATATCTGATGCTTGGAGCTGACTTGTCTGGGTTGTTGTCATTCTCCAGGAGTCTCACATCCATAAGTCAAAACTAGTACATTTGTGGAATACAACCATCTTAGGTTTGTAATTTCACTTTTTCTGAGGAATGATCTATTTATGGCATGAGCAAGTTTACCAGTTGCTCCCCTTTGCATAGCCAACTCTTCTTTCATACCTCCCTTCTGGTTTATTACAACTCCAAGGTATTTGAACTGTTTGACCTGTTCTAGAGGCTGGTCATCCAGAAAAAATGTGATTTCTCTTCACTTCTCTCGAGATCACCATAATTTTTGTTTTTGAACCGCTGATGGCCATCTATATCTATCTAAAGACTGGTCTTATCTTCCAGTACTCCACTGTCTACTTGTTCAGTTTTCTTCTTTTGTTGATTTGTAATCTGGTTAGTAGACAAACAGGTGATTGATCTGTTACGTTTTTTCATGATTGAAGGACTGCCTCCATGCAGGTCACTGTTTCTGTTCACGCCTGTTTATTTGGTATTCGCAGCTAACCTTCAAATATAGAGGCCATTCAGCTATCCGCCACCCAGCTGCTGCGCATAGTAGGAGGTCAAGCTCCTTCTCCAGTCACAGAAGAGAATCAGAAACATAATTTATTGAGAAAATTAAGAACAAGAAGTTGTGTAAATGAGCTGTTAACTATATAATTTGTCAACATTTTTCATTTGAAATTGTTAAATACCCTTGTAAGTGTTACGATAATCTGTGGACTTCGTATTTTTCTTCAGTATTTTTATATAGATCAAAATAACCAGTGCGCAAAGGTCCAAGCTATATTAATATTCACCTATTCATGGCATTGAAATTAGAGTTGTCTTAAGCATACCTCACATAGCTCCTGAAAGATTAAGAGGAGAGAATAATAAAATAATCATTTACCGCATATTTCCACCTTTGTGGGTTTTTTGTTGTCAGAGGTTAGAATATACATCATTGAATAGTATCAATATTTCTCATTCTCTTTGGAACATAGGGAGAGATGCAGCTATTAACTCATTACCAGTTTCCATTTTTAACAATCTTCTTCAGTTTTGTCTATGATGCTTGAGCTTCCTCTTTAACCATTCTTCTGCAGGTTCTGACTTTGGTATAGATATACTCACTGATCTGTGTAATGACATATACAATACTGGATATGCACCAATTGACATGGAAACATCAATATTTATAACAATGTCCAAAGAACCTCATGCAACAGAATATTCAGACTTTAGAACAATCAGTCTGATAAGTCACAAAATTAAATACTGCTTAAAATCATAAAGGAGATAATAAGTAAAAAAGTAGAGATTGAAGTTTCAGAAGAACAATTTGGGTTTCCAAAGTAAAATGGAACAAGGGAAGCAATTTTTTGTTTGAAAACTATGACAGAGAAATATATAAAAATACTTACTGCCATTTATATTTGGTTCATAGATTTCCAGCAGGTTTTTGGCTGAATTGAACATGGAAAATTAATTATCTCGAAGAAATGGGTCTAGATGGAAAAGACATAAGACTCCTCAGTAATCTGTACTGGGAACAAACTGTCACAGCAAAATCAGGACGGTTATGCTCTCCAAGTATAGATGTAAGAAGAGAAGTGAGACAAGGACATGTATTATCCGCTTGTCTTTTTAATATCACAGATCAAATTTTCAAACAGATAACAGAAATACCAGGGCTTGTCATTGGAGGAGTGGCAAGAAATAACCTTAGATATGTGGATGATACAGTTTTGATGGCAAAAAGTGATAAAGAATTGCAGGAACTTGTGATATACAAAATAAATCAAGAATTTAGATTAGACATAAACATAAAGAAAACAAAGACTATTATACTTAGGGAAAAGTGACAAGAAATCATGTATACAAATACAAATAATAGATCAACTACTGGAACAGGTACAGAGTTTCTCCTATGTAGGTCATATAAAAACGGAAGAAGGCAGCTGTGAAAAAGAGATCAGAAAGAGAATAGATGCGGCCAAAAAAAAAGGGTATTCAGCAACATGCTACACATACTGACATCCGAACGGATAATTCATAAATTGAAAATGAGAACTGCCAGGTCTTATATTTACTCGCCACTACTTTATGGTGCAGAAACATGGACATTGAATAACAAGTTGGGAACTAGTATCAAAGCCTTCAAAATGTGGGTATATAGAAGATTTGGTCGCATTTCTTGGAAAGAGAACAAAACAAATGTAGAGGCATTGAAAACGTTTAGGGTAAAAAGAGAATTAATGACCGAAATCAAGGTGAAACAGTTAAGATATCTTGGCCATATAACAAGACCATTCCATACTAGAGGGTAGGGTGGAAGACGGTCATCCAAGAGGCAGACAACGTTATAAGTGGGTGGATAACATCAGGAGATGGACTGGGAAAAACCTGTCAGATTGTACCATTACGGCAAGAGATACAGTACACTGGAGATTCTGTGCGACCGACCTTTGCTGCAAAGATGACACCTGAACTGACTGGATATCCTACTCTGTTTTTTTCACTGCATGTTTACATCAGGCGCAATCTAGTTATAATATTAGAGCTGTTTCCTGAGGGCATGTCCAATCTTTCAGTGTTTTCTCTGTTTAACTTTTAACTTGTTGGTATATTCATCTCTGATTACTACATATTGTTTCTTTTCTGTGATATTTAATTCATTTCTTGATACTCGACTCTTATCTGCAGAATTTCTTATGGTGTATAAAAATGTGAAGAAGATGAAGATGGTTACTACAGCTTTTCAATTTGCTCAGTAGTTTATTGATTTGATTAATTTTTTTATCTAGAGATTGCTGTAATTGTTCAATCAGTTACATGTAAAGATTGGTATCTTTTTAGCAAATATTTCACGTGCGCACATTAGTTTCTCTTATTGCTAAAGGTCAGTTCTCACTTTTCTATAGGTTTTTGCTCCTTACATCTAATGCTGTGTTTTAGGAGCCTAAAATCTAAATTTGTTGCTGTATTTTTATTTTGCATCCCTGGGTACTCTTTTGATGTGAATTGTATTTAATCGTTGTTGTCAATCTATTTTCTCTTTCTCAATGAGCTCCTAAGATATAAAGAGCAGACATAAATAGTAGAAATTTGTACTTGGAAAGAGCCTCATGGGCTGGGAAATACAATTTTGTGTTTGAAGCTGTTTCTATTTTAAAAAATGTTAGTTAAATGATCTCTAAACAAGATCTCTATTACTGTATTGAATGTCAAATTAACTCACATTAGATAACTTAATTACTTACTTGTTCTTCTTTTTCAATAGGGTCTAGAGGTTTTTTGTGACTTGCAGTTTCTATAGGATTGGGTAACTGTCCTTATACCGGACCCCTGTTATTCTCCTCCTGCGGCATGCCTGATACGTTACAGTGTTACTATTAATTGCTCCCCTTTCATGTCCTAGAAACACACAGTATCATTAGATGAGAGAACATAAATATCGATCTGCTTGCATTCATTAAGTCTTTAATTTTCTTTGACTTTTAATCAACAATTATCTATCTCTCATAACATTTCTGTTTTCTATTCCCAGTTTTTCTATAATCTTTTACTGCCTGCATTGTCTACAAATGTTTTCTTATTACCCTATAATTCTCATACTTGCAGTATTTTTTTTACACATTTGTGTAATCCATTTGATAGACTCATACATTCAACATGTTCCAGTCATCTTAGCCTGTTCAACTCTTAAAGGAGTAGATCTGTAGTTTGATTCCATACCAAGCCATAATATCAGTTTTTTCTAACATTTTCTTATATTTTCTATTATTAACTATTCAATTTAAGAACAGTTAATATTAATTACCTATTTCAGATATTATGTAATATTACATAGAATAGAATAATGTGTTAGCTTTGGCTTGAATGAGGAGCAAAGAAGAGTTAACTTTGTAACCTATCATAAGATGAGTTTGATGTGCAGAAGGCCACCATATCTTGTAGAAAATTTATGCCATAGAACCTTCAACAGATGTGGACAAGTCAACTACAAAGGAAAAATGTAGAACAGCCATCTAAAACAGACCAAAGACCTCTATCAAGAAAGCTATTGGCACATAAAAGTGAAAGTCATAAGAAATCTGTGCCACTGAAGAAAGAAATGACTTGGAGCTGGGACATGACAGAAGGTCATGAACGATATCTGTTAAAGACCTGAAAGGTTTTCTTTATTGATTACATTAAATGGTATATAATATTTTTGCAGGTAACCACTCTTGTGAACCAAAATGGGCCCTCTAACAAGAAAAAAGGGAGGTCAAGAAAAGCACACGTGCTCAGCGCCGCTGTGCAGAAAGCTACAGAGAATTTTATTATTCAAGGAAAACAGATAGCACATGATTTCCCAGAAGTAGAGAATGAAATACTGGCTGCCGTTGAGGAAATTCGGACAACTGGTGAGTTCTGGCTTTGTGTCAGTTAGCAACCTGTAGTGTCTTTCAAAAAATGGTGGTGTATTTGAGTGTAAATCTCTTTCTCTGTTGGTCATGTGTAATATATGCATATGAATATAAACAAAATCCACCTTATTAGAGATGTAAGAATAGGCCCATGGTACTGTATTATGTATGTTGTAAAAGGCAACTAAACAAAGTTGTGCATGGTGTTGCCACAATGTCATGTAATACTACAGAGACCATCGCTGCATAAAAGCATAAATGCTTTGGCACGGGCCTTATGCAGTCCAAATGTAGTTGTAGTTTCATGCTACTAATGGAGCAATTAAAGGAATAATTATTATTAACCTCGGGCAAGAGATTTACTGTTAAGGATGGAGATTATTAGTCTTTGACTTTTTGACCTTGCCTATCCCCAAAGTACTTAGTTTTAAATCATGTTTTCTCTGTTTCAGGTAGAGGAAAGTACATGTTTTCTTTATTTGTTTCTCCATGCAGGATTTTAGTGTTGGTTGGGTTTTGTTATATTAGTTAATTCTGCAGTTCTGACGATGATGGGAAATCTTGAAGAGATGTTTTACTGTTTTCTACTCATGTCTTTTGCAGTGCTTACTTGTATTGTGTGTTCACTCTGCAGATTATTAGATGAGATATTGTATTGTTTGTCTGTCATGCATGTTTTAGAAAATATTTTAAAACAATGATACTATGAAGTAGAAGTTTTGTCTGTCTACCATGATTTGTATGTTAAAAGCACAAAAAAATTTAACTAGTCCAACAAAATAATGTACAATATTCTACAGTACCTGCTAATCGTTGAGATGTAAAATATTGTTGTGTTAATGTTCCATTGAGCAACTTATTAAACAGATAAAACAAACTCCCCAATCAAATGACCATTCCATGTAGTCAATCTTGGTAATGTTAGATGTCGTGTGTGCCATATCTATCTCAAAAGCTTTGTTGATGTTAGTCTCTTGTTCATGACAAGTGAACAAATCACAGGGAAAAGGCCAAAATAGTTGAGCAAAACCTGCTCCTAAAGATAGGAGTGAGTTAGAGCCAACAATGCAGAGCAAGAAAAAAAATTTGTTATAGGAACTTGCAATCAGAGCATCAACTATCAGCTCGACTCAAGGGTCGCAAATGATGTAAAATCCTTGAATGGAATTAGGAATAAGCTCTCAGCTCTATTGAAATGCTCCCAAGAAATCCATGAGCTCACAATTCTGCTGAAGTGCTCCCAAAGCATGCATGAGTTCTCAATTCTGTGGAAGTGCTCTCAAAGCATGCATAAGCTCTCATTTCTATTGAACTGCCCACAAAGTATGCATGAACTATTTAAGAGCTCTCAAGACATGCATGAGCTTTCAATTCGATTGGAACATATCATCTGAGAGGAAAAGACCAGCTCCTGGTCTTCTCAAGATAAAACTGTTCTAACAGGACAAGGCACTTGGTGCGAGTCTTTGGCACTGTAAAACCAGAATGCTTTTGGTAGATGGAGTCCATGAGCCATAGTTAACAATTCATCTAGAAAGAGGAAAACTGACTTGAAACCATCATCATCTTTGAAGGTAGTCTAGGGACAACCAAAGGCTACAGAAAAACGAAGAAGAAAAAGAATCACAATCACCCTCTTAGAAACCTATCATATGCCTCTAATGTTCTATTTTTTGCATGCAGGCTGTTGTTGCTTGTTTGTTGTCCAAAGCTATTTATATAAATGTTCACTCTTGACAACATCTCTTTTGTAGCAGATTACAATGGCTCTTCTTACTTCTCAAAGAGCGCTGAAGAAAATGGATCTGGGTCCTTCTGGGTGTAGTGTCAATAGGTTTTTCAATAGTCTCACAACTGTGTTGATCCCCACCTCGTTTTCCAGGATGCTGTAAAATAGTCATTTTCCAAGAGTACTGTGAGGATATTTCACTTGGCCCTTGACTCAATGGAATCACCCTCTTAGAAACTTACCTTGTGTTTTTTTTTCTCTATAATTGCCATGCAGTCCATTAGAAATATAGTCGACCGATTACATGAGTTGAGGTAGCGCAGTTGTTCGTGCACTCGCTTCCCAGCCGAGCGATCAAGGTTCGGTCCCCAGTTGGTGGAGGATTTTTCCGATCACAAAATGGCTCTTGTGGTCGACACCCAGCCTAAAAAATTGGGTACCAGAATAATCTGTGAAAGTAAGGCATGATGTTGACCACATCACCCCAGTGTGCCTTTGGTCAAGGAAAATATAGGCCTGACACAATATTCCCAAATGACACAATGGCGTGCTAATGGGATCTTTACTTACTGTTACTTATATTACAGGATCCATATTGCCACCCTTTGAGAACAAGTTCATGGATGTTACGTTGCTTTATTATGATCCCTTTATGTTATGTATTAGTGCTGTTCAGTTAACTTGAAGATTAGTCAGTTTGATTTATCCTTGTTTTAGGTGAGACCATGGATGCTGCCTCCCAGGACTTTGCTGCTGATCCCTGTTCATCTGTTAAGAGAGGGGCCATGGTGCGGGCTGCACGAGCTCTACTCTCTGCTGTGACACGTCTGCTTATTCTGGCAGACATGATTGATGTTCACTTGTTGCTGAAAACTTTACATTCGGTCAGTGAGCAGTTAATTAATGATCATTATTACCTTCATTTCATTGTTAGACATGTACTTTGATGTTCTTATACACATACAGGTGAAATTATTCTTACATTTTTTTATTTGATTAGATTGTCAATAAAAAGATAATGCATTAATGTTAATGTATATTTTTATATGGAGAACTGTAGAAGTAAAAATGAAGAAATCGTGAACCAAAGCTTTGGGTGGTTTGGAAGGAAGGGAGAGACCTTTTTACTGATTTGTACTTGTTTTAAATTATATATTATATATATATATATATAATTTGTTAATGTTTAGGTTGAAGGTGACCTTGACCGAATCAAGAATGCAACTAGTCAGCATGAACTAATGGATGGTTTCCGAGAATTTGGCAGGAGTGTGGCAGAATTATCTGAGCAAGCAGCAAGAAGACAAGCTGTATGTATCACACTATGGCTCTCTTTTGTAGTGTAGAACTGAGCAAACTTTTCACACAAAAACTCATAAAGTGAACATTCATTATGAACAGATTTTTTCACTTCTATATGTTCTAATAGTTTCTTTTCACATAGTCAGAGGTCACTCTACAGAGTACATTTCCATGTGGATCCGTTTGCAGCTTTGACTACCAGGATGTCAGACCTATGTTAAGCACCTTCGTGTCCCACGTATACAAGTCTAATAACTTCAGCTGTGGCTGGCTGACTGTTGTTTTGCCATTTGCCAGCTGTCCATATAGAATATTTTTGGGTTCTTGTGCGTTAATTCACCCATTATGAAATTTTATGCCATTCAATGACCACACGGGTTTCCGTACAAAAATAATTATAAATGTCTAGCTATCATGGTTCAGTTCTGTTGGTTTTTTTTGTGGGCCCTAAAAAGGACCTTGATGCTGGTTTGTGGGTTTTGTGGGCCCTGAAAAGTGCTGTGAGGGGAACAGATTACCAAGGATTTATTGTGGGCCCTAAAAAGGACCTTGATGCTGGTTTGTGGGTTTTGTGGGCCTTGAAAAGGGCCGTGAGGGGAACAGATTACCAAGGTTCGCTGAAGCTATGCACATATCAGGACATACACATGTTGTTCGTTCGTAGCTGCACAATTTAAAAGAGGAGGCCAAAATTCTGTGATGTTCTGCAGAATATTGTCGAACGGGTCTAACTGACAGACTTTATTCCGATGTCGCCACAGAAACTAACACATGTAGGAATCTATCGTGTGTTCCGTTTTGACGTTTGTTGCGCTCTTTGGCAGCTTTCCACAACCTCTCTATCCGTTCTGTGTTTCCTCCTGTGATAGGGTTGACAAAATGTGCAGAATGATTCACTGTTTCGTGACTTAAACCAGGCACATTCTAAATGGTACTGTATGCACGCCATTGATCAGACACAACTGTCGTACCAGGATGAATGTTAGCTACGATAATGGGCATTAATGTTGCTGCTGAGCGGTCCGGCACTAGAACTATCAAACACTCACTTGTTTCACGACAAATGCCACTGAATACCCACTGCTGTGGAAATATGCGGCCGACGTTATTTTTCCTGCATGTGAACACACTTTCATCAATCTCAACCGTCATATTTGGACCGCCAATTACAGCAGGATTAACAATTAATGAATTTGCACAAACCTCACGGAGGTTACTGTTCCATTTTATGGCAGCATTATTGGCAATTCCTAGCTCTGATTTACAGAAAGCAATGCTAGTCATCTCTTTACTCCAACAGTAAATGAAGAGAATAATCTCCATATAGGACAGACGTGTGCCCTCTAACCATGTGCCCGAACGAACAGGAATGTCCTGCTGAAATGTGCAACATCTCTAACGATCTTGGCAAACTGCGAGAGACAAAGTCATAACATGATTTTTAGCACACGGTCGTACGGTGTGTATAATTCATCTTTCCTGCAAAAACTGCACACAGTTTATTTTCTTCAGTGTCAAGTGTGACAACTGCAAGAAATTTATCTTCCACGTACGGTGTTAGATTTGAGAATAACATGGACATAGGCTTATCGCGCGAATTGAAGATGTGCGAATTGAAAAGTATGGTGCTTCGTGTGGCTACATTCTACTAAATTTGATCTATTATAATCCGTGGGTGAATTAACGCTCAAGAACTTATTTTTGACATGCAACCACCTTCCATGTAGCAAACATGATCAAGCCATGGTAGTCCTCTCTGTCTAAGGAGAGTTGTAGTTTTTTACGTATGCCCACAATGAGTAGGTTACTCTTTTATGCGCCATGAAAAGGATTTTAAGTGGTGGCTTGCAGTAGCTTTCCTCACATCCCAAGCGTGCTGATGAAGGTGGATTGGGGTCCTCCAGGCGATTGTGCTATGCTTGGCTTCATCCTCGTGTCACTCACTACTGTTAGCCAGGCTGACATGAAAACAGCCCATATCCAGAGAGGGCTGCTAGGAAGCCGAGGCGAGGGTCTTGGCCAGTGTATTTTGCCTGGTCCTGACTAATATGTCTGATCAATATACTGTGCCTGACCGGACGTTAGTCTTCCTCTCCTAAGGAGATTATACACGATTAGAAAAACGGTGCGAGAAAGCACCATTGCGTTTGTCACTCTTCCCTTCCATGAAATGTCAAGTATGGATTGCATGCATCATAAATAGAAGGTGTTAAGCCTTTGCTCTTGTTTAGTATAGGTTGCCCAAGTTTCACTGTGGTCTTCGTGGTCTTAGTGTATGTTTCTTAATTTTTCCAAACACGTGTAACAAAGTCAAGATAATATTAATTTTTAAACTTTGTAACTGTCCTGATTGATTGATACTGTGACCTCATTTCACCACATGTTCAGGAATTCAACTCTAAACAATTTCTGAAGTAGTTAATAAAAAATCAGAAGTCAATTTAATACACTTATGTGAAACGTATAGAAGTATTCTGTAAATCTGTCTTATCTGTTATTTTTGCAACATGCACAGATGTTACTCTCTGAAACTATATTAACCAAGGTTGGTTGTCCTTTAGACTGATAAACATGATCTGGGAATATCTGTGCCTAACTTCAATCGAACTGTCCAGTCTGCTCTCAATATCGAACTGTTCTTATTATCTATTCTTGGAATGTTCTTAATATCTGTTTTTGTACTTTACTTTTAATATCTGTTATCTATTCTCAAACCTCAATATGAGATCAAGATGCTGAGCAGTGCATGAGCTGCAGCGGTCAGCGACCCAAAGCTGACTGCTAGCGTCAGGGCCAGTGAACCAAAGCTGCCAAGACCCTTCTATACCTCCTCAAGGTGAACCTGAATAACAGGCTGCAACAGAGCAGAAGAGGGAAGGCTATCCCAGTACCCAAAAATGCCTGCTGAAGTCGATTGTGTCGGACCTAAAAGTGCAAATATCGCAGTCAAGCTGTAAACCACAATACAGCACATTCCATTCCCCAGACAACATCCTGCTACTTGCAAAGCACTTTTCAGGAACTTTTCAGGTTCTTTTGAAGAAGAACAAGAAACCTCAATATATGTTCTTGATATCTAGTCTGAGCTCTCAGTATCTGGTCTCTGTTTTTCAAATTCAGTCAATTATGTTGAGTGTCAAGTGAAAGTATGCTCATTTCAACCAGAGTATCTTTGGTTATCTCATCTCAGAGTATGTCTTCTTGTTTTCTCATTTTCCTCCAATCTCCTGTGTATATAGGTTTCAGGTTTAATTTCTATTGGTCTATTGCACTTTCTCCACCCCTACATTTTTGTATCTGTCAATCAGTTACTCACTTTCCTTCTATTTAGTCTTTTCTATATTTCACCATAACTAAAACTCACCTCTCCCTAATTACTCATTGGTCAAACACTTCTCCCCACGACTTGACCGATGTATGGACAATACTCTTTTTAAGGCACCTATCATACTAACTCTCTTCTCTCCTATTTGACTGAATAACTTTTATTTCCCCTAACAGAACATCTGGGCCAAAGCACTTGGTTCAGTCTTGTGGTAGTTTCTGTATAACATTGTTTTATTTAATGAGGTTACTGTTCCCATGCACAATCTTCTTTAGTCTCCTTTTGTGACATATTTGGAAGGTTACAGTGGATCTAACCTTTGATTCTTTTTATTCATATGAATATAATTATCACCAGGGATGGAACAAATGAGTTTAGCCTGCTTTTAAGTGGCTAAATAATGTATATTTAGACATAAAATTTGAAAGTATTATAACAACACCATCCATAGCTAAAGATGATATGCTTAAGGTTTTCATTATAGTGTCAAAAACAAAAACGAGAAAATCAGTTTGAACATGGACATTGCATGATATTTCATATAAATTTTGTAGGACCTGAAAGACCCTCGCAGAAAGGAGGAGCTAGCTGCAGCCAGAGCTACCCTCAAAAGGAACAGCATGATGCTTCTCACAACTTCAAAAGTAAGGCACCAATTTATAAATTTTTTTTCTTAAGTGCCGTTAATGATGGCTGTAACTTTATTCAACCATTTTTTTTTCTAAAAGCTTTTGTTTTCAATATTATGTTGATACTCAAGTGCAGATAGTTAGTTCTGAATACTATAAGTGCAGTGGTTCCCAAACTGCGCCCAGTGGCTGGTTTACAGACATACCAAGAAATATTTTAAATCTGCAAAAAATCTATGAGTTCACATGGATTCAAGACACATTCATGGCCAAAGCTTCATCTGAATTTACTTCTGTGGAAAACAAAAGTCTTATTTAGATGTCCTGCGACAATACACCGAATAGATAATTTTGTAGAATGAAACTAACTGACTTTTGGATATCAGTAAACGATGAATATCCGCAGCTAAGTGGTAAAGCTCAGCAAATCTTAATTCCATGTACGATGTCATATTTGTGCAAACCTGGGTTTTGGCGGTCACTGATAAAAAGCAAGTATCATGCGAAAATCAACGGGGAACACAAAATAGAGTGACTGTATCCAGTTTGACTCCAAGATTTGAGATGTGCAGTTAATAACAGGGTTCAACTATCCTGCTAATTACAATTTATTTATTCAATGATATAACTCCAAATATGTACTTGTTTAATGCTTTTTATATAAATTGTTTGTGAATTTGAAATATGTGTTTCATTTATCTTTTTAAATTAACCAACCTGACTACACCAACTGTGCACTGCATCTATTTGGTAGGCTTATGTTCTGACTTTTGGTGTCGTTGAGAAATCCTTGTACACTATAAGGGTGCACTGAACTGAACAAATTTGAGAGCCACTGTATTTGTGAAATTTTATGAAAAATTATACACAGCTAATAATAGGAAACAATAGCGAGTTTTTAATATTAAATATATGTAGCAGGTAGCATTTGTTATTTGGCAAGAGCTTCTTCTTCTAATCTCTAGTAGAACAAGTTATGCAGTATTTTCTTCGTGTATTGTGCATGGAGAATTGTTTATAGAGCTTTCTACTAAACCCAGATGGCTGCTCATGTGTGAATGCTATGAGCTGGATGATTTTCTACTCTAGACTACACTCTTAGTCATCATATATGACATGCTTTCAGTGTGGCAATGGTCCTGTCTTCAACCATGTATTACTTGAATAATGATTCAGAGAACATTAAAATCAATAATAGTTGCTTGCTTCAGCATAACAATTTATCTGCACTCAATAAAATATGTCTGTGGCCAAGCATTTTCAACTAACTACTTTTTTGTTGGTACGGAACTGATTGCAGAGTGACTTCACCATTTAACATTGCTACAATAATAGATTTTTGTCTATCTTGTCCTTTTATGTATGTGTATCTTCCAAGTACTCGTAACCTTTACCAATTTAAACAGCCGATGTTACTAATAGTAGATTATTACACATGTTGTAGTGCAATATTTATTTATGAGAGAATGTGAGCAACTAAATTGGCTATATATCGCTCCACCAATGTACCAATTGACACGTATGATGTAAACTAAGGACAATGACCACAATCCAGAAAAGCCAACTCTAATCCTCTGAAATGAGATATATAAGAATGAGGGTCCAAGTAACAAGAAGAGACAAGGTTGGCTATCAGATATTATGACACAATCTCAAAGCCCAGGTCTTGCCAACGCGAGTGGAGCAATCTCAACTTCGGTGGTTTGACCTTGTCTGCAGAATGAAAAAAGATAGCCTACCACAACAGTTATGAGAAACAAAGAGACAAGGATCCAGGCCTCTCAAGATGACCCGAAGTCTCCTGTGAGGACAATATAATGCAGTCTATAAGAGACCAAGAACTAAACTGAAACCAGACCAAACGGAAGATAGCAAATATAATAATGTGGCACTCCTTCTGGCAAACCTCTACACCCTATGGTAGAAGAGAATCTATTAAGTAAGTAAATATGTGTGTCAGAAGTTTCCATGGTTATACTTGCATTTATTTCCTCATTGTGGGTCCTGTGACACTCTTATTTGGTAGGAGGGAATTAGGACTACTATATCCTACTGTGCATGTGTGTCATAAAAGACAACTAAAGAGGGATGTGCATGGAGCTGTCAAAGTCATTATATATGATGAGTAAAAGAAATAACCTTAATGTGGTGGTAAAAAATAATGGCACAAATATTGGTGCATTAATTTTACCCTGCTATAAATAAATGACAAATATTATGGTTATTTTTTTTACTGCGCCCTCATAAAACAAAGTGCTGTTGGAAAAACCACAGATTTATCTCATTGATGATTTGATATGGTAAGGAAGGGAATATGTGGAAACTTCGAGATAGCTAGTTGTAAACAAAGAATGTTTGTTTGTGACAGCCATCTAGACAAGTATTTATCTGCACTCCTGTAACAAATATAACGAACAACAGAAAAGAAATGGAAGTAATGGTCAGCCTGGAATTCAAACACTCAACCTCAAGATGGTGGAAACGTTTTGCCACAAGATAGAGATGAGTTAAGGTGCTAGACCAGCGAGACACTCGAAAAAAGGTGCCATAACTGGGTCAAGTTTGATCCAGGAAAATTTATGTATTCAATTGCTTCCTAACCTTTCCATCATCAAACTCTGCCTATATTCCAAGTGTTGAATGATGAAAGGCTAGTCAAGTCCTTACACCTTTTTTGGGGTGTCTCACAGGTCTAACACATTAACCTTCTGATTCCCAGTTTACAAAATTGCGTCCATTTCCTATATCTGCATTATTTTACAGTATGTCATGCCCGGTGTGGTTGTTAATTTTGAGAACCTCTAATTTAAACATTTTTTGTGCATGTGTGTCTGGAGACATATATTAATAAAGAACTTGTTGGTATTATTGTGTGTATGTTAGTTTCTGAAATACAAGAAGATGAAGATGGTAGTAGTGAAAAATAACACAAACATATACTCACCTGGTAGCGGCGTCTTTGATTATAAGAAAAAAATATTTGCCGAAAAATGTACTAATACCACAATTGATGTTTACCGCAATGTCTGTTTCTGTCACTTCGACTATCAACGTAATTATTGTATCTGCATAAACAAACTGAATAGATCTACCTAAAAAAATCAGTTGCAGAAACCCAACTCCTCCATTCTCAATAATGGATGTCTTCATATCCAAGTGAAAAACAGAAGAAATCCTTTCCAAAATCAAAAACAAATTTCACAATCGACATTTTCTTCATCTAACCCTATATGATGGAAGCTGGAACTCTCTTCAATAAAAAGAGCAGCATGTTCAGCTGTGTCTATGGTATTAACCCGGTAGTTTAAATACAATAAAGCGATGAAACTAGAGCTGGCGGCGTGCAATGCCAGTGGAATGGAGCCAAATTGTTGTAATCTCACGCCATTGGGCCGGAAAGGGTTAACTCATCTCTCTTGTTGCAAGGCACTTCTGTCATCTGGAGATCCAGTATTAGAATTCTGGGCTGCTCATTACTTCCCTTTGTTCTCTTTGTTCATCAAATATGTTACTCGACTGCAGATAAATACTTGTCTTGTGATCGTTGTCATGAACAAATATTCTTAATGATTTGACACAGGCTTCCTGTTAGGAAACCAACCGAAGTGAGGCATTTTGCAGCGCTTAGAGTGTACACCTGTATGTCTTATTTCCATTCCCTTTTCTAACACCCTCTCAAACTTATCATCCCAGGCTTATGTGAGGCACCCTGAGTTGGCTGCAGCCCGTTCAAATCGAGACTATGCCTACAAGCAGTTGTGTGATGCCGTTAGCGCAATCTCTGATGTGGCTCAAGCATCTGGGCAGTCTGGAATTCATCCATACCAAGGACCAGGAGAACTAGCAGCAGCTCTCAATGAACTAGATGTAACTACTTTTATTGTCATCAGCATCATGTGCCATGTCTACTTGAATATGCCATAATAGATCTCAAAACTTCATATAACTGTTGCTGCTTATCATTTCTAGTGTTGGCTCTCTTATTTTTCTTCTTGAATTCTTCACAGATGATTATTGAAACAGCAACACTCACTCTTGGTGGCGTATTTCTGGACAGCAACAAAACTTCCTCTACTTTGCACAGTCTTTAGCTATCCTTTGAACGAAATCCTGTATTGAGTTCATGATTTTCATCTCCTTTTCTATTATTCAGTGTCAAATTGTTTTAGGTCAGTCAGCCTCCTTTCTGAAGTCTAAAGTATGCTGATAGTGTCATTTCTGAGGATATGGCCAACCCAATTCCTGTATCTACCATCTTACCTGGCATGACATGAAAAATCAAGAAGCTTCTCTTATTCTTATCTCGGTTTCTAACAATTACTTAACATACTTCCAAAAAGTGGGTTTCTGATTTGTGTAATAAGCATGTAATTACACCTATTGCTTTCTTTTGCATCTTCTAATTTATTCCTTCTTTTTATTCATCAAGTGGCAATAAAGCTTAGTGGTACATTATTAATTATTTATGCTTTCAAGAGTTTTATCTGTTGTTATTGTTATAAAATGGTTTTATGTGTTTTACTAATAATGATATTATAACATTGTTTATCACTTGAGAGGTACTAGGGTTGAAAAGAATGGGGCCAATGTAACCTTCCAAGCATGTCATAAAAGATGACTTATAGGGCTGTGTGTATTGGGGGCTAGCAACCTTGTCATGTAAAACCATTGTTATAAAACTGCCACTGCAAACCCTTGTATGGAGGCTTCCTTTAAAGGGGTTGGTTAGCTGCTAGTAGTGGACCTATGCTTCATATGAGGCAGAAAGATGAATCAATTTTATTTATCTTTTATATTGAACGTCAAACGAGACTATAACAAGTTTCTTCAAATACGGCCACCTACAAGAACAAGAGGGCACATCCACAAATTAATTGAAGAGAGGTCCAGATTAGATACCATTAAATATTTTTTTAGTCAGAAGTGGTAGGTCAGGTCAGGTCATCCCATAACCAGTGAGGTCGTTGGAGCACACATGAAGACATCCTCACAACGCCACGCCAACCTTCTCTGTCAGATGCTGCTGCCTGTGACTCTTCTGGTCGGAGATTGGTCCATTCTTTTATGTTGTCCTCCCCATCTCTTTTTGGGACGGCCTCTTCGTCGTCTGCCATGCACCTTTCCGTGGAGGTTAGTGCTTCGAATGTATTCCCACAGGAAATAGTGGATGCAAGGTCAATTAATACGTTCAAGAATAGATTGAATGCGCATATATATTTTAGATAAAGTGATTGTAAAAGAAACTGGTTTTATACAAACTCTGCTAAACCAGTATAAAGACGTTAAGTTAAGAATGGTGTTTATATATACACCAATAAAATAACTTTTTACATCTAGCGCAAGATTATTATGGATCCATTGACTTTCAACGAAGTCCGAAGCCGTCCTTCACTGGAGGAGAGAGTAGAAAGCATCATCAGTGGAGCAGCACTCATGGCTGATTCCTCCTGTACACGAGATGACAGGCGAGAACGTATCGTGCAGGAATGTAATGCTGTTCGACAAGCTTTGCAAGATTTGCTCACAGAGTACATGAATAATGTAAGTTGTGGCCCAATGGCTCTTGTCATTCTCATCCATGTCATGATGTGAAGCTGTCCAACTTCTTTCTTTTTCTCGTCTCTTTCACAATGTTATACTGAGAAATACATATCCTATCTTCATATTATTTCTAATTTTTAAATGAATGCTAGTGCTGTATCTGAGCTACATTGTTCTATGTTGTTATCAGCTTTTGACCTTCAGTACCTTCACAGCTCTGATTTATTTTTACTTAATTCATTTTGTGGTTACTACTACTTGTTTTCTTTGTCCCTGACAAAGGCCGTTTGTGTTAACCCCTTACATACCAAATTGTCCATTGCAGTCAACTAAATTAGCTCCATTTACAATTCGATTTATCTGAAGTCACATATCAACCATATATTGTTATTTGCTAAATTTGATTTATAAACAAAAAGCTGTATTATAGATAATTCAATTATCTATCTTTAAATTTAAAAATCATAATTTTAATTTTGACGACCTTTCTTTTGTGTTAACCATGAACCACATAAAATTACAGTTCTTGTCTTGGACATTAAGACTAACATTTTGTAAATTCAGTTGGACTGTAAAGGGTTAAACGTACAATTCATTTTGTTTCTGTTCTAGGTCAGTACCTGAGCTATGCTTTTGTGTATGTTGTTATCATCATACTGTGTTATTTAAGTGAGAATATTCTAACAAACATGAATGTGTTACATGTTATAATGATGAGACATGATAAATAAGTTTGATGACAGCTGTGGATATTCTGTGTTTTTGACATGTACTTATGTAATAATATCGAGTCAAATATTGTTTTAATTGCACTATTTTGACACCTACATCAACACATTCAAGAGACAACTGAAAGACTGACTGCATGTAGCCAACAAGTGGGACTGAACACTAATATCAAGAAGACAGAAATCATATCACTAAATATATTAAATCTCACATTGTTTAAAATAGGAAATCAAGAACTTACAAAGACAGACACAAATTTATATACCTTGGAAGCAAGTTACACAAAATGGTGGAATAAGCAAAGATAAATGAACAAAGCCAGAATAGTCTTTGCTATTTTAAACAACATTTTGAAGTCCTGGCAGTACATCACAGACACCAAACTAATCATATACAACAGTTGCCTGCATTCTGCAGTTATGTAAACTGCAGAATGTTGGTGATTAACAGAAAAAATCATGTAGAAATTGTTATTTTTCCACACAACTTAAGAGTGATTCATTGAATTTTCTGACTGAACACTTTCACCAACTGTGAACTGCTTGCTTAGAGCCATCAAAAAGATTTGCACACCATCATAATCGGTCAAAGCTGGAATTAAATTGGCCATGTCCCAAGAAGAGAACCTGAAACTACCACTTACCCGCCATAATATCAGCCCCAGAGGGAGAACAAAACAGAGGCTGGCTTAAGGCAACTTGGCGATGAACTGTAGACGCCAAAATGAAAATCATGCTGCCGAGATGCCAGTCATTGGTCAAGGATCTAAGAAGCAGAAACATTGTTTTATATTTGGTAGTAAAGTTGAAACTGAAGCCAGGTCTTCTACTTTCATTTAATTCTATAATAAAACTTAGACTCAGTCAAGTCTCTGTTAAAGGCTTACTACTTCATTTCTTGTATGTCATCTTTGTCGTGTGGATTATAACCACTAGGTTATCTTCATATGTTTTACTGTCCTTCCATTTTCTTTTACCCTCTATGCCAGTGAGACGTGGACTGTGTACAGCAGGCAGGCTAGGAAAATAAACCACATCCATACAAGCTGTCTCTGTAGATTGTTGAGAATACAGTAGTGGGATAGGGACCAGACACCGAGATCCTCATGAAATCAAAAATGCAGAGCATCCACACACTGTTGCAGAAGACCCAAGTTAGGTGGGCCGGCCACGTCATGCGCATGCCACATAACCGCATCCCCAAACAACTAATGTATGGTGAGCTGAAATAGGACCTGCATCTGGTCGGTGGCCTAAAGAAGCGCTACAAAGACTTCCTCAAAGTATCTCTGACACGCTTCAACATCGATGCAAACTCATGGGAATGCCTCGCACAGGACTACAAGGCATGGCGTGGAACCACCATCAGATGCACCTCCATTGCTAAGAAATGTCAGACCTCCGAAGCACAGAAAAAATCCACTTTGTAAAAAGACACAACAACAAACGCACATGTCCAATTCTGACCTTAAATGCTACATATGTGAAAGGGTTTTCCATGCCAGAATTGGACTATACAGCCACCTCCGGACTCACCGGTGAAGTGCAACACAACATGTCTGACTGCTGTTGTAATTATCGCTTGCGATGAACGGCTATTATTAATTATTATTATTAATGTAAAGATTAAGTTCTGGAAAGAATGTTACATGATGATGCTTTTAAATAGTTTTTAGCGAAACAGATTTATATTAATATAATCTAAATATCTGCGACTTATAAATGGATTCTTCAAACATTGTATCTGATAATTGCTAAATCTACAGTACATTAATGTCACACATAATATGAAGACTCGAGTAAAACACAGTATTCATGCCTAGAAAAGAATGACTTGTTCAGGACTGAAAATAATAACTTGATAACAAATTCATAACTTGAGCATAACTAAAATATTAATAACATGTTACATAGACATTGCTCTTCCATCATGAACAGTGTGGAACACCTGCGATAAAGATCCAGGTAAAACTTATTGTTCCAATGAAGGAGTGAAGTGGCTGGAAACTGAAAATGCTATTTGGATTTGCATTTTTAGCATGCATATATCTAACCTTTCTCTACTCATTCTCCTGTCTCATTCTTTCTGCATTGGGAACATCTAGCAATTTTGTGCAAGCTACATGTCAGATAATGTTTTTTTTAAAGATTTGTTAAAAATTGCTCTGTGTTTTAAAAAAAAATTTATCAACTTTATTGGCTTAATTAAAACACAAATAAATGTATAAACTATTATTTAGAGGACATACCATAGCATGCTTCTCAGAACAAAAGTAGGTAGCAATACCTGGTAGCAATATGTTTCAGTCTACCCAGTTGTAAATGGGTACCTGACTTGGAAGTTGGAAGGACAAGGCATCAAAGAAGGGAACTTGTCACCCCACATGAAAAAAAGTTGTGACTTAGTAAAAATGAAATTTCTAACACTTAATCCCTGACAGCAGGGTCTGAGAAGGAACCACATTTACCTCAGCAGATGGCTTCACACTTTTTGATTAGCTGACATTGTTCTTTCACTAGGAAATTTCACACAATAATCTGTTTTAACACAAGAAAGAAGCAAATATTATTGAATGCTTTACCTTTAACTGCTCACAGGCATGTTGTATTGTGGCCTTATTAATGACTTGCCCATTCACAGTTTTCAGAAGTGCAAAGAATCAGATACAACTGTGTATTATTTCAACACCTTGACAGCATTGCTAATGTCTTCAGAGCATGATTTTAATAAATTGTTCATTAATTGTGTGGAAAATAACAACTTTATAGGCACTCGTGACTGTCAACCCATGACAAAATTCAATGAAAAAGTTCTGATTAGACAGTAAAAATTGGCAACACTGCAAAAGAAGGCACACAACACACTTTAAGAGTTGGCGATAGTCAAAAATATCACCCAGTTACAGATATTCAAAGTGCAAATATGGAGTATGTACGTCAAGTATGTACTAGTCAGTGAATCTTCCCTTAGCTAAACTTCCTTGCTGAACACACCCACATGAACACCTTCCCAGCTAAACTTCCTTGTTGAACACACCCACATGAACACCTTCCCAGGTAAACTTCCTTGCTGAATACACCCACATGAATACGTTCTCTTAGCTAAACTTCCTTGATGAACACACCCACATGAACACCTTCCCAGCTAAACTTCCTTGCTGAACACACTCACATGAATACCTTCCCTTAGCTAAACTTCCTTGCTGAACACACCCACATGAATACCTTCCCCTAGCTAAACTTCCTTGCTGAACACACCCACATGAATACCTTCCCTTAGCTAAACTTCCTTGCTGAACACACCCACATGAACACCTTCCCAGGTAAACTTCCTTGCTGAACACACTCACATGAATACCTTCCCAGGTAAACTTCCTTTCTGAACACACTCACATGAACACCTTCCCAGGTAAACTTCCTTGCTGAACACACTCACATGAACGCCTTCCCAGGTAAACTTCCTTGCTGAACATATAAACTTCCTTGCTGAACACACCCACATGGAAGCCTGTATCCAAGTACTTTAAATGGGAATTTCAATACCAATAGTTTTACATGATCAGATTGTTATCAACAAGCACAACCTTGTTTAGTGACCTTTTACAACATGCTTTGAAGGTGTCCATGGTCCTGTTCTTTCTACCCATGGTACCACCAGGGTGCATCCTGATACAGATAATCAGTGATTCATTTTATTATTTTTAGTGTGAGAAAAAGGCAAAGGTAGTCTCATAGCAGATAAAGATTTTATGAGTTCACACCTTGTTTATGTTGTGGGGTGTCAGTTGCTTTCCATCCCTGACAGTAAGCCAGGTACCCATTTACAGCTGGGAAATATGATTACCATAATCAAACCAATTTTAACTGAATATCAAATGTCTAATAGCAGTTTGACACAAGTAATGTGACAAGGTGTTCAGGCTTTACATTATTTTCAGAACATATATTTTATTGTCCTTCTTCTTTAACATTATCATCAGAACATATTTTATAAATTGTCCTTTAACATTATCATCAGAGCACATTTGTAAAATATTTGGTAAAATCTTGGAAAAAAAGATTACGCTACATTATCGAACCTCAGCTGAATATACTTAAATAGAATTGAGAAACAACAGAACCTGTACGGATGCAATTTTTAAACTCTGACAATTGATGGAGAAAACAATTGAATATGATCAGGAACTGTATGTTACATTTGTAGATCAAGAAAAAGCTTCTGACAGGGTAGATAGACATTGCCTATGGAAAATTTTGGCACACTATGGAGTAACCAATCACCTAATTAACCTGTGCAAAAGTCTTTACTAATAATAGTCAGTGCTCTGTTCAAACAATAACCAGACTCTCAGCAAAATTTCATATCAATTCAGGCGTATAACAGGATGTGTCCTTTGTTATTCATTACATATGTAGACCACATTTGTAAAACAGCCAGCCCAAATTAAGGTAGTAACATTGGTGAACTCTTAAAACAGTCTTTCTTTTTCTGACAATCAAGTAGTCATAGCAACTTCAGAACTACAATTGGAGCAACATATTGATAAACTAAATACAACATGTAAAGAATACAGCATGAAAATCAATATAGAAAAAAACTGAGGTCATTAAAATATCTAGAAAAGCTGGAGTCATCAATATCGCCATTGAAAAACAGCAAATCAAACAGGTGAAAGATTTTACATACTTAGGTAGCACGATATCAGCAAACGGAAGAATTACAGCAGAAATCCAACAAAGATGCAATAAGACAAATCAGATCATTGGACAATTAACTTCAATACTTAATTGCAAGCAAGTAACAATACTGACCAGAAAAGCTTTTTACAACACCTATTTCGCCCACACACTATGCAATCAATGTCGAAACTAGACACTAACATTGAATGAAAAATGCTACATCAGAAATGAAATGCCTGCGAAAAATATTGGGCGTAACAAGGAGAGATATGATAAGAAATGATGACATCAGCAGACTAGTGGGAACAACACCAGTGTTAGAATACACAGCAACTAAAATGGTTTGGCCACATAACAAGACTACCACTACATAGCGCCCCCCCCCCCCCCCCCCCCCCCTCTTCCTCAAACAAGCAATGCTATTTAGATACAATGGAGTCAAAGCCAAAGGCAGAACACGAAAAAGGTGGTTTACAGTAAATGCTACTGTGCATGAGGCACACAGATGGACTTGTTCTAGAGATCTCTTCATAACCTGATGCTGAAAGGCATAACAGGATAAGCGACACAGATGGGCTTGTTCTAGAGATCTCTTCATAACCTGATGCTGAAAGGCATAACAGGATAAGCGACACAGATGGGCTTGTTCTAGAGATCTCTTCATAACCTGATGCTGAAAGGCATAACAGGATAAGCAGAAAGAAGAAGCACATTTGTTATTGTTCTTAATTGTTAACATTATTATCAGAACAAATTTTTTATTGTCCTTTTATTACCCTTCTTTTATTGTCCTCATTTAATTATCCTGATTTTATTGCTCAAATAGGAACATTGTCACCACTGCAATTGCTCTTGTATCAAGTCTGCACCAAAGCATTTATATGCTCTTCTAGTGGTGGTTTCTGTTTTACATTGTTTTATGTGATTATGTTGTCAGCCTCATTCACAACCCTCCTAGCCACATATTGTGACATGCAAAGTAGCTTGTAGCGGTCGTGATCTGTCACTCTCAGTAAAGGACCCTGAGATACACAATGGGCCTGCTACTACAGTTATCTAGAACTGCTTTCTTAGTTCTTAGTCGATGCCCACATGCAGGTCCTAGCTCTGGTGAGCGAGCTGGATGTAGCTGGGAGAAGGGTTTCCTGCTTAGTGGCCTAGGCTCGAGCAACTTAAAACTCTGCTGCATTGGGACAAGCGCTTAAGGAGGGTGGTTAACCGATGTGCAAGTCCATATTAGTAGACTCAAACACTAGAGCAAAGTAGACCCGCAGCCTGTTAGTCGCCATCTATGCTACTCTAAACAAACCGCCTAACCATGGCCGGTGTTATGCCATGTCACACAGTTGTCTCTTACGACATGTTCTCTGTGAGGCAGTGGTGCTATTCTTGTCCTTGTCATACACAAAGACCCCAGCAGACCACTTGGGTAAGAACTGCTTTATAACTCCCCCCCCCCCCCCCCCCCCCCCCTTAATTTCTATTTTGCAGTTAACATGATTTAACAATTACAACATACCAGGTTCAAATCACGGCGTGCTCAGTTTGATAGACTCTGCATGTTGTGGGTTTTTGTCATGGTATGACCGCTTCTCCCAGCTATAAATGGGTACCTGGCAAAGTCATGGAAGCTACAGAGTTTGTGTCATCAGTACTTTCAATGAGCAATTTTCCATTAAAATAAAAAACCTTTTTTTCCATTTCCACCCACATGACTAGCAAAATAATGCAAATTGATTTCATGCCAATTTCAAGATATTTTAATTCTTGGTTATCCTTCTAGCTTCCACTTTTTTTATATTACGTCACAAACATTTAGACGTACCCATTTTAGGGTACACCAGTTGTTTTGTAAGTCCATGAAATTGCCACAATTTTTTTTTTTTTTTTTTGCGTTCGCCTTATTTCTCTAATCCCCAAGGCGGGTGTGCATTGCACTGTGGTTTTTATTTTGCGCCTATAGGCCCAGTGCATCCGACTTCAGCATGCATTTTATGTAAGGGTCTGCTTCCTCCTGCATTTTCTAAGGGTTTGCTTCCCCGGGGTAACGGCCGGTGCTGTGATGGGGATCGAACCCAGCACCTTCCGGTTGTGAGCCGTGCCACTTAACCACTAGGCCACGCCGTCCCCAGTGTTCCTATTCAGATCGGCATATCTGTTAGCTTCCACTACAAATGTATTTATAACATCTACATAAACAAACTAAATAGACATACCTCAGAACAAATTCGTTGCAACAACTTAACTTCATCACAATAAATAATGGAATAACCTTTCAAATCTATGTGACAGAAAAAAAATTGTTTAAAAATTATCTAAAGTCAAAATTGTCATTGTTATCGGAGCGGGCAGAAATGGTCTCGTTTTTTATTCAACCGTTTCTATACCAAAACCGATGTTAACACAACAATACACTGATGAGTACAGAGATATTGCCCTAGGCCACATTTTTTGCTTAATGGTTCAGTAAAAGTTCAGAAATATTTACAATAGTTTTGTCATTTTCATTAGTTAATACTTTATTATTGTAGTATTATCATTGCCTTCAAGTTTGGCAGCTTCACAAAGTGAACTGTCATCAATCCTTTTGAGGAGTAAACTGAATGACAATGGAAATGAGTAGTCTGACATGTGGTTATTTCAGAATGAACACTGACAAAGATGAATTGTTGAAAGAGGGAAACTTTAAAAAAAAATGAATACAATGGAAGCATTCCGCAGAAAAACGATGTGATCTGAATGAGGTGGTGTCTAGTGATGCAGAAGAAGTTGTAATAGAGAATAAATACTACGCTTAGGCGGCCAGAGCCCATCACGTCGAATGACCACGTCTGATGGCCATGTCCCACGCGGCCTGCAGTTCTGCTGGGGAGGTTGTGATCTGTTTTAGCCAGGTATTGCAAGGACGTCTCCAAGATGAACACAGCTTCTTGCTGTAACTCGCCCTGACAGCCTGTCGGAGCATCTCGTGGTCTGGGACTTCTTGGGAAAGGCAAGCAACGTGACCGAAGAGGGAGAGACGATGGTGATCAATTGTTGGGACACTGTCTGCAAGTTAAGTATGCTGAACAACCTTCACTGTTGGAAATCATGTCATGCCAGACGATTCCAGAGGATGCGCAGGTGGAAGGCCTTAAAACACTGTTGGTCCTGCTGTAGTAGTATCCAGGACTCGGAGCCGTACAGGAGTATGGGGACAATGCAGGAGGAGTAAATACAAAGCCTGATCTCCAGGGAGGGCCTTTGCTGGGACCAGACTCTGTGGAGCGAGTGCATGTATGAAGCCGCTAAGTCCATTCTATGGGTGATGTCGTGGCTGCTGCATGCGTCACAGAACTCTCTGCTGCCGAGGTAGACGAAGTCCTCGGTGGCCGCAACAGGGTTTTTATTCACGGTGATGCCCAGCGCAGAGGGGCCCCTGCTGAGGTTGTAGATTTTTGTCTTCTTCCAGGAAATGTGACAGTGAAGCTCCTCAATTAGGGTCAGCAGTGGGCCTGAGATACCCACACATTATAGGGTCTTCCACAGGGCGTGTCTGTCCACATAATCGAAGGCAGCCTGTATAATAAATACTATTCGTATGAATATTTTCTTAACAAATATTGATTATGTGCACATGTACATAAAAACATATCTTGCTTTTAGACTGCTTTCCGATGCTTCACTCAAATGATGGTTTTGTGATATGATGCTTATGACTTCCTGGCAATCAAGTTTATTTACCATGTGTTACTTGTTGCATCTCTGATAATAATAATAATTTTATTTTAATGTTGTCCATCTATAATTATAAATGAGCATGTGGGGTAAAAGTATGTTATCATGCATGTTCACATCTCGGGTTCCATCTGTACCGAATTTGAAATAGGGATCCCTACAAGGTTTAGGTCCATGCTGAATCCAAAAAAGAAATAAAGGAAAAGCTTATACAATTTTTTTGAAATATTTATAGACTTGATAATGAAATTTGAACTGTGATATCAATACACGTACAATGTTCAACAATCATGGTGTGAGACAGCATATTAACATAACTGTTCTCGATGCGCAATTAGGACTCAGTCAAAGTGATGCAGAACTTGAAAAATCGTGCTAAAATGACATGCATTGGGGAGGGGGCAAGTAATGAGAACAGAGGGAGGAGAACACCGACAATTCTAGGTGCCACTAAGATGAAAGTCCTAGTTGTACAAATAAAAATAGAGTAAAGGTAAATAAAGCAATTATTTTATTGGAAAAATGTATGTCTGCATACATTGACAAATGATTAAAAAAAAAGACTGATTTGCTTTTAGACAAAACTTAATATAGGAGTATGGTCTGGAATTTTGCATGTCATTGGAGCAAGGTATACTTGTATGTAAAATAGTTCTGATGTTGAATCTACTACAAAGACATGTTGTCTGGTGTTGTTATAGACTGGCAAGAAGGAGCCAAGTAAAGAGTTGGATCTTGCCATCGACAACATGACTAAGAAGACAAAAGATCTTAGGAGACAGGTAAGCTTAGAATCTTAATGTAGATGGTAAAAGGTCAGTTACAGGTAATTTTATAACAGATACCACCATACACAGTAGATTATGGGTATAATACTTTTTTATGCTAATATTTTAGTTTTATGAGGTTTTCTATGGTAGTTCTGAAAAGGACTTTTTGTTATTCTGTGTCGTAGTTTACAGCTACACCGTCTATCATTACTCGACTGTCAGCTCGAATAGTCTCCAGCCACTGTACAGATGCTTCTGTTACAATCTGAACATAATGACCAGGTTGGCTTCATCAGCTATTTTTTAGCGTCCTTGAGAACATGTATTGATCCAGTTATGTGACAAACACTTCTCACCGTAATCAGGAAGTATTTAATTTCTTGATCAATATCCATTACAGAAAGTGGTTTTCCTGCTCTCCCCAAATGATGTTCTTTGATTGAGCACAGAGACCTTTTTATATCTGAGCTGCACACGTGCATGCAGCACCTAGCGTCTGCTGTCTACAGTAATCACAAAGCTGGATGTTGCTGCCAGCTACATTTTCAAGCTATTCCATATCAGTGTGTGACCTACATACTGACTTGGCCTCGTATTACATAAATAATATTAAAATAGGTTACCCATATTTACAACTATTGCATGCTGCAAATGGATCATGAATCCAGTTATTAAACTACATCAGACAAGTTCACTAACCGTTCTGCCAATTATAAAGTTAAAACATCTTAAAGTTCACCATAAATTGACCTAAGGGTTTTACTTATTTGCAGTTGCGCAAAGCAGTAGTGGATCACGTGTCTGATACTTTCTTGGAGACGAATGTGCCACTGCTGGTACTGATTGAGGCTGCTAAAGCTGGAGATGAAAAGGGAGTGGAAGAATATGCTCAGGTGTTCGTGGAACATGCCAACAAACTAGTGGAGGTAAGATGTACAAAATAAGTTACAGCATTTTAAAAACAAGTTATGAAGTAAGATTTTGTGTATGAAAGAAATCTTTTAACATGATAGATGGCAAATTCAATCATTTATTTTCATTTTAAAAGTTTCATTCATTTTAGGAAGAAAAAATAGAAACGAAGCATGCATATGGAGATTAGATGTCTTAAGAAGAAGAAGTTTAATTTCTTCAGTGTCGAAGGTTCTTGAACTTATAGCATTGCATTCACCACCATTAACACCAACCAAATGTCTGTTAAGTATAGAGTTTGAAAGAAAGCTTTAGAAATAATACCCCATAGTACAGAAATAAAAGAATTAGTAGCTAGTTTTCCTGGGGATCTGAAGAAGAAGACAGTGGAAGAATTAATAAGGCATGCTGCAGCATATACATAGTTGTATTTTAAAAAGATATTTTTGAGCAGTGTCACATATACACACTGGTGACTTGTGTAATAGGAAGAAACTGTATAGCAGTATTTTTTTAAATTATGAAGGTGAGTCATGTCATGAAATCATGGAGCAAGAGGGAAATATTCCCAGCGGTAAATTGTGTTTTCGTTCATGTATTACTGGGGCCTGAGAAATAGTAGTATGAGGCGTGTTCAAATGGAACCGGACCCAGTGGCTTTATTACCAACATATGGAAGCTACATCATCTAGTGTGACAGAATTAAATATAGCAATTGTTATGAAGCAAACATGCCAGAGGGTTAGTTAGAAAAAGTTGCCATATGCATTCAGATACGCATCTCACTACTTGGGTAGACGGTGAATGTTGTCCGAAAAAAATGGCTTTGGCTGCTCTTTGAACCGCTTGGTCACTGAGGCAGTTGAATCGGAGTTGAATATTTGTTCCTTCATAAATTTTTTTACAGGTCCGAACAAATGGAAGTCACAAGGGGACATATCGGGGCTATAGGATGGGTGTGGCAGTACTTCCCACCTTTTCTGTGCTAACGCTTTCTGAACAATGTTAGCGACATGTTGACGCGCATTGTCGTAAAACAGAATCACATCATGCGAAAGCATGCTGGGTCGTTTATTCTTGATTGCTGTATGCAGCTTGTCTAGTGTATCATTGTAGCGGATGGCATTGATGTTCACGCCAGGCTCTTTAAAGTCTACCAACAAAAGTCCCTCATGGTCAAAAAGCGCTGTCAGCATAACCTTACCAGCGGAAGTGTGTGACTTGAATATTTTTGGTTTAGGTGATCCAGGATGTTTCCATTGCATGCTTGCAGTTTTGCTGCTCATCTCAAAGTGGTGGCACCACAATTCATCACCTGCCACTTTGCACAAAATAAACGAATCACCCCCCTCGTATCACAGCAAGTGGTTCAAACTCCATCCCACGCGTTCTTCCTAATGGTGGTTGGTCAGCAACCGAGATACCCATTGTGAACACCTTCCGATACTTCAGTTTCTTGTTAACCACCATTTGAACTGCCCCTAGTGACACAGCGAATTCCTCTGCTAGCGACATAAGCTCCGGCGACGGTCCACCCGAATTGCTGCATCAATTTTGACGATGGCATCTTCTGATGCAACAATATGCGCCTGACCTGGTCTCAGATCATCTTTCTTTAACTTACGTCCTTCTTTAAACATCGTTATCCAGTTTTTGTTGTCTTCGACACACTTTTCCCACCATACACTGCCTGCATTCTGCGATGAACGTCAACTGGTCGACATCATTCAGCTGTTAGAAACCAAATTTTTATCAACTCTGGATGGATTCCGCATTACACTAGCCATGTTTTCAATGGTTGACTGAGGAAACTATGAATCTGAGGATAATAAAATTTTGCAAACTTGATGGTTGGTATTTGCTGTTTACACCAGAAGTGACGTCATCATGCGCATCGTACGTATGTTCACTTGGAGTTCGGTCCGGTTTCATTTGAACACGCTTCGTTCTTTAGACTGCCAAGCATTTTGTAAGAGATGGCTAAGAGTTTTGGACATGGGTGCCACCCTACCCTATCCTGTAGAAACTAAAAGCCACAAGAAACAGAAAAGTAGACCGTAACATCCCACTACATCATGCAACTTTTGGTATGGCTGACCAAGGATAATGGTGATGGGTCTATAAATTGTTTTGAACGGAAACATAGTTGGTTTGTGACTTGACCTAGCTGCTTCTAATTTACTGGGTAGGCCGGAAAAAAACCACTCACAACCAATGTAAAGAAAAAAGATATGTTTATTCATTTTTTGTTCAAATACTGTAAAACTATGAAACAATGTCTGATTATATAGGGATAATCAAACAGAATCAAAATGCTGAGCAGTGCATGAGCTGCAGTGGTCATTGACCCAAAGCAGACTGCAGCATCAGGGCCAGCTAACCAAAGCTGCCAAGACCCTTCTACATCTCCACACAGTGATCCTGAATAACAGGCTGTAGCAGAGCAGAAGATTGAAGGAGAAGGGATTGAAGAGAGAAGACTAGCCCAGTACTCAAAAATGCCTGCTGAAGTTGGATATGTCGGACCGAAATGTGCAAATATTGCAGTCAAGCTGTAAACTATGACAACTCATTCCATTCTCCGGATGACATCCTGCTACTTGCAAAGCCATTTTCAGGGCTTGGTAGCTGGAGATTGAGAACGAACGAAGAAGAAGGACAATGAAATGTGGAAATAAGTGTGAATTATTCATTTGCTGCTTCACATATCTAGGACATGTTCCAAATGATGTTCTTTCAACTCTTATTTTTGTGTCCTACATGTTACCCTGTACCAAAGTACAGTGTAGAGGTCTTTTTTAATTTTTCTTGTGGATTATAGTTACTACATGATGGGACAGCTGGCCTCCTTGCTTAACATTCCTTAGCCACCTCTGACAGTTTATAGTGTTACTATTCTTTACTCCTCTTTCAACCCCAGGAACAAATGGGCAATAATTGGCTCGTATTCTTTCATCACCTTGGTTTGCATTAGAACAGTTCTGCTCATGGTTGCAGCTCGCAAATATATTTAATCTTGATTGGTCAGTGAGTTAATCGACAAGTCTACTTAAACCAATGCTAGATGTGAGTTTCTTCTTTCTGAGTCTACCTGAACCAATGCTAGATGTGAATTTCTTCTTCCTGAGCCTACCTGATCCAATGCTAGATGTGAGTTTCTTCTTAATCTTAACTCAAGGGAAATGTTCTCTCTTTTTTACTTGTATTTTATTTGGGGATTTGTCTATAGCTTTAATTGAAACCAAGCTAATTACTCTGTCCTTGGTGAGACGATGCAGTCTGATGGCAAGATGTGCAATCCAACAGCAAGAGCCTTAATTAATAAAGGGGTTTCAAAAGTGCTAAGTTAGTCGTATCAGGGTCAGGAGAAACATATGGGCCCAGATCTCACATCCGTGGCCGTGTTACTGCAGCCTTGCATCAATCAGGGATTGATCATCCCTGCTATCCCCATAATGGTGAGCCTGCTGAGAAGCCTTACATTACACCACCACATTGAGAACCCAGATCCACATTCTCTAACATGCCTATAATATAAGAACATTCAATATAACCTGAGAAAATCCATCAGCTTGGAATGTCTAGCTTTGGACAACAACAACAAAGGGGTTTCAAAGGGGTTAAAGATCTCTTCTATTTTGAATATTTACACCCGGACAAGTGGTTCTCTTGACAAATACGATGTCAGTGGTTGTGGCATAAACACATAACGAAACTAAGAATGATAATAATATATGTCACCTGTTAAAGAGAGCTGTAATGCAGTCCATCTTATTGCAACGTTCTTGGCAATGACTATCAAGAGAAGATGGAATGCTGCCTCAACTTAATGTAGGCTCAACTTATGAGAAGGCCATGAAGTTTACCAGGTGTACAGGAACAAGTGAGAAGCAGAGCACACATGTTTACAACCAAATGATGCATATTACCAGCTCAACAGAAGTGAGCAGGTAGTAATCTTTGGACTGCACAGGACACAGCAGATAGAAATACCATCTATTTATCAAACTAAGGATGCAAAATACCTATAAATATGTCTGTTTGCTGATAAAAGGACTGCTGAACATCTGCTACAAAGGTGTCCAGCATACGAGGAACAGAGAAAGCACATGTAGCCATCAACAATACCATTCAGGGACAAACTCTATGGAGATACCAATTGCCTCAAACTAATCACTACTTTCTTTAGATACACTCAAGCTGCCATCTGAAAACTAATGAAGAAGTAGAAGAATGTTTTGTATTACCTTTGCCATTTGTATTTTACTTCAGGTGGCAAATCTTGCTTGTTCCATGTCAAATAATGAGGAAGGTGTAAAGCTGGTCAGAATGGCTGCAGCAGAGATAGACAGTCTGTGCACACAGGTAAAAATATCAAGCTTATTTCATTATTAGATTGTTATTATGGTAAGAATTAAAAGTTGTTCAATAATTGAATTATGAAAACATGTCAGAATCATTGGCATTCTTGCTGATGGTCGAGTAGGAACATGACACAACTGCAATTGACCTTCTAGCAGGAAGGTCACCAAAACATTTATGTGCTCTTTCAATGGTGGTTTCTACACCAGCCTTTCTACAGGTTTTTTATAAATACATTAAACAAAAATTGTGATTGCCTTGTTTCGCAAGGTTTAGTATTTTGTACTGTGTTTTGCACCTTATGTCCCCAGCACATTTGACGTCAGCACACATTTTTTTTAAATGGGTCTACATCCCATAGGGATATCTTCTTCTTCTTCTTCATTAGTTCTCAATCTCAGATGGAAAGGGCTTTGCAAGTAGCATTATGTTGTCTAGAGAATGGAATGCGCTGTGTTGTAGTTTACAGCTTGACTGCAATATTCCGGTCCGACACATCCAACTTCAACAGGCATTTTTGAGTATCGGGTCAGCCTTCCCTCTTCGATCCTTTCTTAGTCAGTCTGCTCTGTTATAGCCTATTATCCAGGATCACCACATAGGGGTATAGAAGGGTCTTGGCAACTCTGGTCTGCTGATCCTGATGCTAGCAGTCAGCTATGGATCGCTGACCGCTGCAGCTCATGCACTGTTCAGCATCTTGATCCCCCATAGGAGTATGACCTTTCGATTCAGAACGTGTTTTGGTTGTGAGCCATTAACCACTTCGCAATGACTCCCCTTCTTACATATGATGAGGTTTGCACTAGACTATTATTAGAGTGGACAATCTCCTATGTTGCTTGAAAGGGATAGGGAAAATGTAGACAGTTGGAACAAATGGCACAAGGCAGGAATTATTGGTGTGTATTTTGTGTTGAAGAGCTCTGCTCCACAGAGATATGAAAGGTTATTATTTAATTATTGACAGGCATTTTTGTCTCATTTTTACTGTTACAAGTGACCATTTACAAAAATTCTAGTTTATAAACTGATGATTTCAAGGTGATGATTTTCAAAAGTGCTTATTGAGTTGAATCTCATACCTAGCCGTGAAAAGTGACTGTTGAATTACTACACTAAGCATAACATAGGCAGTAAGATGCTTGTGAAAATCAGTCAGTGTTAAAAGAAGAGACGGGCCCAAAGATGAATGAGCTGACAGCATCCAGCGACTCATAGTTGGCTTCTTGCATCAGCGTCAACGAACCAGAGCTAACCAAGACCCTATTCTGCCTCCAAGTGGTGGTCCTAGAAACAGGCTGCACTAGTGCAGTCTGGTTAGAGAATACAAATGACAGTTGGAAGGCAAACTAAAAAAAAAAACCCAGCTAAAACCAGGATAAATTTCAGGATAAATATCGAAGAAGAAAAGAAGACAGAGGGAGTGGGAAATAAGGAAATCTGACAATTTAAGTTGAGTAACCTGTCGCTCTGACAGTCCATGACCATGGTTGATGACGAGTCACAGGCAGCATGCAAGGCAGGTGGAGTGGAGACAATATCTCAACCAGGTGTTGTGTTGGTGGCTCCAGGGTTTACCCTATGAGGGGTAATATCTGTTCCCATCCCTGATTTCCATGGACAGGTTTAGAAGTTGTCGAGCTGGGTCTTCCTGAGAGTGGCAGGCCACATGGCCTAAGAAAGATAGGCCACGCTTATCCAGGGTTGAGGAAAATGTTCTTGAGTTGTGTCCATTGGGAAACCTTGATGTTAGTGATTAGATCATGCCAGCGAACTCCAAGGATACAATGTTGGTTGCGCTTGTGGAAGACCTTGAGAAACTTGGAATGACACTGGATCTATATAGACACAGCTTGGTTTCCAGGGAGAGCCTCTTCTGGGACCAGACTCTGTGCAGAGAGCTCATGGGTGATGCAACAAGGCCGATCCTCCAAATTATTTTGGAGAAATCTTACAGAAAATTGCATATATAGGCAGACAGATAATTATTAAGTTGGCTTAATCACATGACAAGAATGTCTATGAACTGAATGGCACAGACAGACAATTAAGTTGGTCCATTCACATGACAAGGCTGTCTATGAACTGAATGGCGCAGACAGACAATTAATTTGGTCCATTCACATGACAAGAATGTCTATGAACTGAATGGCACAGACAGACAATTAAGTGGGTTCCGTCACATGACAAGGCTGTCTATGAACTGAATGGCACAGACAGATAATTAAGTGGGTTCAATCACATGACAAGAATGTCTATGAACTGAATGACACAGACAGACAATTAAGTGGTTTCAGTCACATGACAAGAATGTCTATGAACCTAATCGTTGCATGAGTTTTTAACAACAGACAACTGCGACTTCAGAGCAAGAAGAGGAAGTCCAAAAAAGATGGATTGACAGCATTAAAGATACACTACAGAGGAATGTATTTAAAACATTCCTCTGCCACACAAATTGCACATAAAAGAAGATCCTGTCTCCCTATGTCTAACATAAATCAACTAATGAGATGGGTTAGTATCTCAGATTAACATGGCATTGCCAATCAATCCTTAGGTTATCAATGCAGCAAGAGTGCTGGCAGCTCGACCTAGATCCAAAGCAGCCCAGGAGAACATGGATGTGTTTAAAGATGCATGGGAAAAGCAGGTCCGTCTGCTCACTGAAGCTGTTGATGACATAACTACTATCCACGACTTTCTTGCTGTATCAGGTTAGAAGTTATTAACTCCACATTTTTGTCACTGAATCTGAACTTATTTATTTTAAACATTTTAAAAGTGGTACAAATAGATTGTCATATCTTGCTTCGGGCTTTCTTTCAGTTTTCAGGTCACTGTCCTCAATCTACCACTCTCTCTGACATTTGTCTGTATCTCTCTGAAGGTGTATCTTCAATCCTTCAGTTTTGTCATGGGGCCTCTTTCTTCAATAGCTCATCTTCCTTCAAATGCTTTCAGACATCTAAAGTAAAAGTGTGCAGCCTGGGGATTGTGCATGGGGTCCTGAGAATGTTGTGAAAGTTTGACAAAATTTTAAAGACATGTCATTGAAATATAATTTGTTAAAACCCTGTATTTTATTTATGAGTGTTTGAGTAGAATAGTGGTAGAGCGATTGCTTCTCACAACAAAGGTATCAAGTTCAGTCCCCATTATCGACATCCCATCAATCGAGTTGTAAATTGTAAATGAGGATGGGGCTTACTGTTGGGAAAGAAAACTGGCCACCCTGTCTCATAAAAGGTGAGGCTTAGTACAGTAAAGTCTTTAAGACATCATACCTGACATCAGTGTCCGCTATCGGACTATCTTTAACGATAATTTTTATTTACAAGGTGGCTTGGTGTCTTCTCAATAAAATAATGCTTCTGTGGCTTGCATCCATGCTGAAGTCGGATGTGCCGGACCAAAATGTGCAAATATCACAGTCAAGCTGTAAACTACGACACAATGTATTTTGTTCTCTGAACATCATGCTACTTGCAAAGTCCTTTTCAGGGCTTGATAGTGGGAGATTGAGAATGAACGGTGAAGAAGAAGACAGTGGATCTAAAGAAACAATTTATTTAAGTGACAACAACAATCACCAAAGACAAGTATATTATAAAGCACTTGAGGGAAACACATACACTAGATAACAGAAAAGAATATGAAGTAATAGGCAATTTGGATTTGAACCATAGACTTCCAGGTGATGGGTCTGCCTTGCAGCAACAAAGTCATGAGCCAGGGTATTAGGTCAACTAGACACCCTTGTTGCAAAGACTAGTTTTTATTCATATGACCTAATAACCTGGCTCATGTCTTTCTTAGCAGCAAGTTGCATCTGTCACCTGGATGGGTCAGTGGTTCTTCTTCGTACGATGTCAGACGTCAACCTGTATTTTTTTTAAGAAAGCAGCGGTCGTCCTGAGGCTGTCGGCACTGCCATAGAGCTTGTCTAGTGTTGCCACTGGTGATGGCCACATGTGCTTTCTCTGGTCCTCGTATATCGGGCAGTTTTGCAGCAGATGTTCAGCTGTCATTTTCCCTGTACCACAAGTGCATTTGTCAGTGCCACCTATCTTCAGTTTATTGAAAAGATGGTACCTCAGTCTGTTGTGGCCTGTGCGGAGTCTGAAGACCATGACCTGCTCTCTTCTGTTCAACCGGTAATAGGCATCATTTTTTGTGTAGCCAGTATGTTCTGTTTCCCATTTGGCCATGTTTCTGGCCCTAATAAGCCTTTTGGACTCTTCGTAGGTCACACTAGAATCTGGTTGTAGTAGTCTTGCACCTTCTTTTGCCAGTCTGTCTGCCTCCTCGTTGCCTTGGATGTTATAGTGGGATGGAACCCACTGTACCACTACTCTTTTTGGTGCAGACTGCTGGCATAGTTGACAGAGTACTGCTCTTAAATCATTAAGTTCAGTAGTTTTCTGGCTTTTTAGTGCTGTAACTACGGCCAGGGCATCTGTAAACAGGACTATCTGGCTTTCATTCCTTCGCCTGTGAGCATTGCTTCTACTGCAGCCCTCAGTGCCTCTACCTCCGCTCTGAAATTGCTTGAGAATTTTCCAGTTGCCACTGACAGTGTTATTTTTCTACCATTTGGTAGGCTCAGGAATACCCCTGCCCCTCCGTTCTGTGTTGTGTTTGTTACAGAACCGTCAGTATATGCATGGGTCCAGTCCATGCTTGGGTAGTTTTCCATTATGTACCTCAGGGTTATGTCTCTTCTTTCTTTTTCAGTCTGGCTGTTCTTGTTTCCAGTGGTTTGCCTATTACTTCCTTTCTTTTCTGTTGTCAGGTGTATATTTTTCGATTATTTATCATATACATGTCTTTATATTTGATGTTGTTAAAATACATACTGGCCTTGTAGTTTCCTTTTATTTTGTCACTTATTCCCTATCTAAAATAGGCTCAACACTCCACCCAGTGCAGGTAAAGTCAAGAAAGCAATCAGTCTAATGTTCAGCGACAACGCCCTATTCCTGTTAGGTTTACAAAGCAGGAGACCCTATGCAGCTCCACTAACTAGCAGACCTATTTTGCTCAACATGGTATGAAGAATAAGATGCCGCCATTGTCCACATCTACAGGCACAAGGAAAATTATCAATTTTATGATAACCGCAAGGGAATCTCCTCCTGCCAGCTACAAGAAAAATACTGGCTCATTTGGCTCAACTGTTTAACAAGTCGTCTTGAGAAGAAGCTGCTCTCAGAGTGTCAGTATGGTTTCCGAGCATGTTGTAGGATGGTCGACAAAATTGCAGATCATCTTGAGAATAGTCAGCATTGTGACATGTATATGACCTTTGTTGGCCTGACTAAAGCCTTTAGCAAGAGACAGACACTGTAAAATCATATATTATATATATTATACAAGTCACAATGATCTGCAATTTATATATATATATATATATATATATATTTTTATCAGGAATGGCTCACAAACTTTGCATTATTAGTTCATGTGGCCGTTGCGGTCGAAGATGTTGATCCTGATCTATATTAATGTCGACAGACCTAGTAATGATTTGTTAATAGCATTTTGTATCTGAAACAGAAAACCATATCCTGGAGGATGTCAATAAGTGCGTTATTGCTCTACAAGAGAGTGATGTTGATACACTTGACCGCACAGCAGGAGCTATCAGAGGGCGGTCAACACGAGTATGTAATGTGGTGGTTGCTGAGATGGACAACTATGAACAAGGGCAGTACACAGAAAGAGTTATGGAGGCTGTTGTTATGCTGAGGGATCAAAGTAATCCTAATTGTATTAGATTAAATTATTTTTGCTTGTTTAATTTAAATGAACATAAGTGCACCCACGTAGAGTAGAAAGTTTTCCAACACTTCACATTGTACGCTGATGTGTTGCTCTTCGCTCCCCCTCTGCACATTTAGAGAGCTCTTAAAAACAGGGAGCCAGAATCTTGAACATATTTTACAGGAGTGCTCATTTTATAAAGAAATGAGATACCAGACAGTGCGGAGCTGAGACAAAAGCTGTGGGGCAGCCGCTCCGACCTGGAGAAGACCACAGACTTCATCATGGCGACTGGCCTGCAGATATAGCGTGACCAAAGATCCTGAATGCACAGAAGAAAAGGAAAGCTCTGGATACCAGCCAATGCATTATATGCCACCCCTTCCCCTCCCGTGAGCCTAAGCTAGATGATCCTTCAGACTGTATGTTCAGATTACATGTCTGATGGTTATGACACAGAACTCTAAATCAATAACTTGCAGAGAGACAGGAAAAAGTAGCAAGAAAACACTAGATGCTAAGATACTTGGTATTGGTTGCAAAATGGTAAACAGCTCATCATCTTTAAGTCAACAGCAACCAGGCAGTGTCTGAGTGACATATTGGCTAGGGTGCTTGACTCTCACGGCAACAGGTATGGGTTCAATCCTTGATCTCGACATGTCCCAGGGAAAGTAGGATGGAGAGGAAGGAGACTATGAGGCGTGTTCAAATGAAATGGGACCAAACTGCAGCAAGTGAACATAGGTACGATGCGCTTCATGACGTCACTACTGGTGTTAACAGCACATACAAACGATCAAGTTTGCAAAATTTCATCATCCTCAGACTCATAGTTTCCTCAGCAGACCGTTAAAAACATAGTGGATGTGATATGGAATCCGTCCAGAGTTGATCAGCTAGTGGTGATTCGGTTTCTAACAGCTGAAGGATGATGACTAGTTGACATTCATCACAGAATGCAGGCAATGTATGGTGTGTCAAAGACAACAGTGAAGAACTGGACAACGATGTTTAAAGAAGGATGGGAGTTAAAACAAAGATCTTCCGAGACCAGCTCAGGTGCATATTTTTGCGTTAACTTACGTGCTTTAAACACATCGTTGTCCAGTTCTTCACTGTTGTCTTTGACACACTTTTGTCACCATACACTGCCTGCATTCTGCGATGAATATCAACTGGTCAACATTCTTTCGCTGATCCACTCTGGACGGATTCCGTACCACACGATCGATATCCTTCAGCTGTTAGAAACTGAATTACTGCTCCCTGATCAACTCTGGATGGATTCCATATCCCACCCGCCATGTTTTCAATGGTCTGCTGAGGAAAGTATGAGTCTAAGGATAATGAAATTTTGCAAACTTGACGGTTGGTATGTGCTGTTTACACCAGAAGTGATGTCATCATGCGAATCGTATGTATGTTCACTTGGGGCAATTTGGTCCGGTTTCATGTGAACATGCCTCGTAGTAAGGTGGAGAGAAAGAGAACTAGTTAATGACCTGTTTTGTTTTAAAGAAAGCTCTAACTACTCCAAACTCTGCAATCTTTGGGTTTGAGTGAAGGATAATGTGCACAAACTAATGAGTTGCACTTTCAGTTGCACTACAACCCCCTGCTCTGACATATATATATATGTGTATATATAGGTGTGTGTGTGCCAGAGTGGTTTACATATATATATATATATATATATATTTATTTATTCAGTAATCCTGATTGGAGAATGGGCTATAACAGGACGTAACGAAAGCAATGACTTACTACACACAACACATGTATCTCATGTCTCTTATATAGAGTACAGAGTAATTGTGATGCCAAGCATTATGGCACATTACGTATATCTTACAGTAGATTTGTGTTTGATGTGTTACTGGTCTGTGTGTGCACTATACTGTACTTTCTATTGTTATTAAAATGTGAAATTTCTCTGTACTTATAAATGAAAGGTTTGCCATGTAACATTGTATGGTTTGAACCGTAGGGAGTAGCATCAAACCTCGTGAATCACATGTCTCTTAAGTATTTTGTAGCGTTGTTGTGTAATTTTCTTTTGAAAATAGATTATGCAGCCAATTCAGTTCTGGTGATAGCAGCAGTAAGAGTAAAAGGGAAAGTATTAAATCGATCTGAAAGTGAATAAAAATCGCATTAAACAGCATGAAGGTTGAAACCAGTGAATGCTATAGTTCGCATATAAAGAAATATATGAAGCAAAGAAAAAAAAAACTAGGGAAACATATTCCTGAAGAAACCAACACCTCCTAAAGAAGAACCTCAGTTAGGTCCTTCAAGCATTTTAGGAGACTGATATGGGATCAAGATGCTGAGTAGCGCATGAGCTGCAGTGGTCAAAGAAACATAGCTGACCTCTAGTGTCAGGGCCAGCGAACCAATGCTGCCAAGACCCTTCTACACCTCCACGCGATGATCCTGGATAACAGGCTGCAGCAGGGCAGACTGGCTAAGGAGAAGGGATCGAAGAGGGAATGCTAACTCGGTACTCAAAAAATGCTTACTGAAGTCGGATGTGTTGGACCGAAAGGACTGTGCCAGCAGTCCGCTCCAAAAAGGGTAGTGGTACAGTGGGTTCCGTCACACTGCAACATCCAAGGCAACGAGGAGGCAGACAGACTGGCAAAAGAAGGTGCAAGACTACCACAAACAGATACCAGTATGACGTACGAAGAGTCAAAACGGCTTATCAAAGCTAGATACATGACCAAATGGGAAACCGAACATACTGGTTACACCAAAAATGATGCCTATTACCAGTTGAACCGAAGAGAGCAGGTCGTTGTCTTCAGACTTCGCACTGGCCACAACAGACTGAGGTACCACCTATTCAACAAATTGAAGATAGGGTGTACCGACGAATGCCCGTGCGGTACTGGTAAAATGACCGCTGAACATCTGCTGCAGAACTGCCCGACATACGAGGATCAGAGAGAGCAGATGTGGCCATTACCAGTGGAACTGCAAGACAAGCTCTATGGCAGTGGCGAGAGCCTCAGGATGACGCCGCTTTTTTCGAAAAAATAATGGTTACTGTCTGACTGCGTACGCAGAAGAAGAAGAAGAAGGACCGAAAGGTGCAAATATCGCAGTCAAGCTGTAAACTACGACACAACGCATTCCGTTCTCTGGACTACATTCTGCTACTTAAGCTCTTTAAGTGTTTGGTAGTGGGAGATTGAGAAAGAACGAAGCCAAGCAGCCAGGAGATGATATTATCATTGTTGGTGACAGTTCATGAATGGAAATAATTTGACCTGAAACACTTCCAGTGGAAGAAAGCTTAAGACAGTGACAGGACAGGAATGATCTTGCTCCTTTCACTTAAATTGTGTTTGATATAGGCTAAGAAAGTGTTTTACATAAAAGTGTAAAAAGATTAAAAGGGTTATTCAGAAAGTGATGTCCCCTTTTTTTTATTTCCTAAAACTATTTATTCACAATTCATGAAATTCGCGCAGAGTATAGCTGAATTGTATCCTTTACACATGCTATTTGTCCACATAGTTTCCACCCACTTCTACAGCTTTACACCTGCACGAAACAAGGGCATGCAAGCCTTTTCTGTACCAACTCATTTCCTGTTCACTAGCCATGTTCCTTTGATGTCTGTGATTGGTTATGAGACTTCTAGGATCCCATCTTGTGCATACCTTAGAAATATCCAAGATTGTAGAAAATTTCCATCACACCTCCATTGTTGACTTGGTTGGGTTATGGTGATCCTTATAAATTAGTGACATTGGTATGCTGCAACGTATCTGGGCTGGTGGCTGTGGAAGGATACCTAGACCGCAGCATCATGCAGCTCCATCACTCAACTTCTTGAAGCTTTAACTTTCTGAACCAAGTGTCCACTGGTGCTCCTATCTGCTGCATAACTTCCATACAGAAGACAAAAATATAAATGAATGTTCCCACACTTTCTTTCTGTGCCACTAAGAATTTAATTACAGCTCATTGTTTGTAATGTGTGTCGCACACACGCACCATTTCAACAGGTTACTATAGCAGCGCTATCTGTTGAAAGGCCATGCAGTTGCCCACACATACGTGGAAAATGTCAGTGTTGCAATCTGTAAATTTTCACTTGGAATGAGGAAACAAATGTGGGCATTCATTTCTGAAAAACCTTCGTATATAGTATGGTGTTCGCACACCATCGAAATCGCATAATGTTCTATTTCACAGAACGTATTGTGAACACTAAGCAATATGCACCTGTATTAATGCTGCTATTTGTTTAATTTAGTTTCCTGTTTTCATGTGTACAATTTTTATTTGCCTAGTGCTCACAGCAGCCTATGTAATTTAAACGTCAAAAACTGTTCTTATGTCAACCAGTATTTTAACCTTTCTTGATTTTCAGTCACCGTTGGTATTCATTTGTACTGTATTCCATATTTTGTTTCATGTCCAATGTTAACTCATTCTGAACAATACAGTTTAAAGTCTTTTTTCTTTCCTGTAATACACTTCCTAGCCATATGCTAAATATTTATATAATTCTTTGTCTGCCATTCATAATGTGTGTGAAAGTGCACTGTTAAAAGGAAAAGAGAATTACCCAAAACAGGCACTGTAGAAAGGGAAAAAAAGGATTGATTGCCAAAAAAGTATAATGTAAGAAATAAGATTAATTGCTGAAAGGTCACTGTAAAAAAAAATCATTGTGGTAGAGCATTTCCTTTTCATGGTAATGGTATGGGGTTTGAACTCCCGCTAACGGCATACTCCAGTTGAACCCAGCTGTAAATGAGTACCTGGTTTATGGTTAGCAGAGGAAAAGGCAGCGAGGAAGTGAACTGGCCACCCCATCTCATAAGCAAGT
Organism: Ariolimax columbianus; assembly: GCA_036924085.1. Lineage (NCBI taxonomy): Eukaryota > Metazoa > Mollusca > Gastropoda > Stylommatophora > Arionidae > Ariolimax > Ariolimax columbianus. Next base: position 114,538,178 of record JAVGWX010000001.1, on the reverse strand, counting down.
TGTTGCCTTATACAATGAAATCTCTAACACTTGATCCTCATCAGCAGTGTCTGCTATGTTACTATCCTTTACCTTACCTTACAGTCAGCCTTTAAAGGAGAAAGCACTTTGTCTGATTTGTACCCCGCAACTAATGCTCTTCTTATATGTGTTAACAGTCATGCCAAACTTTGCGGAGAAAGTGGAACTGGCAGTAGATGCACTTAACTCTAACCCACACAGAGATGTTGATGAGAATGACTTCATTGAAGCTTCTCGTTTGGTTTACGATGGTGTGAGGGACATCAGACAAGCTGTGCTCATGAGTGGGGTAAGTTCATCTTACACGCTGCCTTTAAGATCAAGTAGAATATATGTGGAAGCATCTCTGGAAGGATGCTTAACCTTTTGACAACATAAAAGAATAGACCAGTCTCCTACCAGATGAGGCACAAGCAGCGGCCGCTAACAGAGGGGGATGGCATGGGGGTGTCTTCATGGGTGCCCCAATGACCTCACCAGTTACAGGATGACCTGACCTAACCTTCATATTGTCAGTTGATGTATTTCTCTATCACAGAAGAGGTATTTCTTTCCCAAGCAAGTACTCTATTATCTCTGCCACTGGGGAAGGAAGACTAATGTCTGCTCAGGCAAAAATACTGATCAGACATGTTAGTCAGTTTCAGGCAAACCATACTGGACGAACCTCACCTTGGCTTCCTCGTAGCCCTTCCTGGAAACGGGCTGTTAACAAGGTGAGGGATCGACATGATCCCCGTAGTAGTGAGCATCACGCAGATAAAGCCAATTATAGCACAACCTCCTGGAGGACCTTGGTCCGCCTTCATCAGCGCGCTCAGGATGTGAGAAAAGCTACGACAACCCGCCACTTAACGTCCTTTTTAGGGTTCACAAAAGACTAATCCTACTCATTGTGTGCATTCAACAACAACAACATCTCTGCCACTGAGACATTTATTTCTGTGTAACTGATTTCAATTGATACTTTGTGTTATTGTCTTTTCTCCACACTTCTTGCTGAGATTGAAGCATGACAAATTTCCCATTGGAGGTATTTCTCATCGGTCCGCAAGATTTTTGTGGTTTCACTTGATGTTTCTCTTAGCGGAAGTACAAATGACATTTCTTAGGACAAATAAGCAATGCTATTCTTGTCCTTGTCACACACAAAGACTGCCTCACAGAGAGCATGTCTTAAGAGGCGACTAACTGTGTTACATGGCATAACACCGGCCATGGTTAGGTGGTTTGTTTAGAGCAGCATAGATGACGCTTAACAGGCTGCGGGTCTACTTTTCTCTAGTGTTTGAGTCTATTGAGATGAACTCGCACATTGGTTAACCACCTAACGCAGCGGAGTATTAAGCTGCTCAAACCTAGGCCGTTCAGCAGGAAATCCTTCTCCCGGCTATATCCAGCTCATACCAGACCTGGGACCTGTACAGGGGCATCTGTCCCTGTAGAAGTACAGGTTGACTAAGAACTAAGAAGAATAAGCAATGGCCAGGGATTAATTAGTACTCGTATTATGTCTATTATTTTCTGGAATATGTAATGCTTTTATAGTGTTCACATTTTTTTTCAACATCTTTTTAACATCACATACTAAAATTAAGATAACCAGTTTATCTGTTTTTCGTGTTTGGATTTACTTGTCATCACTTTTTATTCTTAGATTTCTTTGGTATTATTAAGTTGTACCCGGCACACTTCTTAAATCTTGGCTTTCAGCTCAGTTCAAGTGTCATCTCCGCACTGAAGGTCGGCTGCAGTGGATCTTCAGTGTACACTTTCGTTTGCCATAAATGGTGCAATCTGACAGGTTTTTTCCCAGTCCAACTCCTGATGTTATCCACCCACTTAAAATATTGTCTGCCTCTTGAACGACTGCCTTCCACCCTACCCTCTAGTATGGTCTTCAACAAGTAGGTATGTCTTGTTATGTGACCAAAATAATGTAACTGTCTAATCATGATTTTGGTCATTAATTCTCTTTTCACCCCCAACTTTTTCAATACTTCCACATTTGTTTTCTATTCTTTCCAAGAAATGAGACCAAATCTTTTATATACCCACATTTTGAAGGCTTCAATACTCTTTTCCAATTTTGCCTTCAAAATCTATTAATGTGCTTTCTTCTGTTTTCTTCATTTGCCACATACACATCTTACACTTCGAACAATTTTTCAATTTTTTATTGAAAGTAGGTTATTATTTTTGTATTTCAACAATATGTGTTTGAATTAGTTTTTGATTGAATCGTTCCAGGCTGAGTTTGATGAATCTGACAGTGAGGACTTTGAAGATGAATATGCCTATGCTCAGTGTGAGTAATCCAGTAACACCTTTATGATTATTTTATTGCCTTTTGTAGAGAGTTTTCTATCCTTTAAACTGTCGATATTCCTAGATATTATATCTATCTCTTTTTCTTAGTTCCTTGGTCAATGACCGACAGAGTGATTTGTAACCATTACGTCTGATGATGTCATTTCACCAGCTCTGCAGCTATCTGTTTTATAGTGTCCCAGCTCTGGTTCAGGATCTTCATTTCCACTTCATTGGATCTTTGCCAAGTTGTAATAGGTTGGCTTCTCTTTCATCCACCCTCTGAGGTTCATTATATTTATGGAACTAATTATTGCTATTCTTTATATGCTATGTTTTGAAATACAGAGTCATTCTTAGCAAAGAGTATAGATACCAATGATGTTCTATAATTCTCTGGTTACACACATTCCTGCATTTTCCTCAACCATCTCTCCCCACTTAAACCTACTGCTGATTTCAAACTACCTCAATCTTAGCATTGCCAATTCAGAATGCTCTCATCATCTGTATCAAATGTCCCTGCTATGGTTGCTTTTGAAGCCAAAATCTCGGCTCTCTCATTACCATTGATTGATTGGCATTTTGTCAGCCTCGGAAGACAATGTACTTCACACTAGAGAGCGCATTTAGTCAGTTTTTGCCATTGGTTTTGCCACACACATTTGCAGTCTGCATCTTGACGCATCTTGTCTTCCCCTGCCTGTAGGCCAAACACAAAGCCTGCCTCCAGCCAGGTCTGTCTTTAGCAAGTTAACCTTACGCACGCTTTGTCCGATGCCTTCTAACCAACTCGGCCTACAAAAACGGTGTACGGGAAATATTTTTTTTTTTGAACGGAGTCACTCCCGACAGTCATTTTTTACTGCTGAATACGCCCTCCATATATACACGATATTTTGCCGGTTAAAGTATCGTATGTTCGATTACAAATGGCTTTTGAACAGTTTTAATTTTGTATACGCCGTTTGGAGCAAGCCGACTTTTTGCAAAAGGGAAAGTAGGTTGTTGGGAAAGATCTTTATCGAGTAGATCTGTTTATTTTGTTTGTTTAAATGAAAGAATTACGTTTGAATTGGAAACTAACAGTTGTGTCGATATTGTAAACACAGTATCGATACGTTGTTGTGGTTTCCATGGTTTTCTATCGAAGCGACTAGGCCTAGTGGTCGGGTCCAAATTTTTCCGAGATTTTCAAAAATTTTCAACTTCATCTTTTTGAATCTCAAAAACTAACAAACACACAACAAAAACAATAACACCAACATGTTCGTTATGCTATTGTGTGTCTACACGCCAGAAAATCATATTTATTGACAAACAAACATAAAAATTACAAATTTTCTAAGACGACTACCAAAGCGAGAAATTAAGAAAATTAATTAGGTCAAATTTTTTTTTTAAACTGCTGGCGTGCTAAAGGTTAACTCCAATATAACCAGAACAGAAGATTCAACATGCCCTTGAATATTTGAGGCCTCTATGTTCTCTATTTGGAGGATTTTGGCCAGACATGGTGAGGAATGAAAACCTATGGGAAAGAAGTCAACAATAACAGATCAAATGTAGGAAATGGGATTGGATAGGGGACACACTACGGAAAGCATCATCAAACCTGGCCAGACATGCCCTAACATGAAATACACAGAGAAGAGGAGCAACACCTCGAGAAGAAAGACTGAAAATGAACTTCGGTCCCTAGACCTCAAAACTGGAGATAGGCAGAAAGGACATCTCAAGATCAAACTTGCTGGAGGAGGGTTGTCAATGGCCTATTCTTCAAAACGATCAATGGGCATTGACTGATTGATGTGTATCTAGCACATGTTTGACCCATCCCTTCTGTGTGTACCTTCCACTGATAGTCAGACATGAAGATTAGCCTGATTAATGAGGTCACATGTACCCAGGGAAGCAAAGAATAATCAGGGTCAGGTGAAACATACTGATCAAGACCCCCACCTCGCGTCCCAGTTCATTCTTTTGGAAATGCTATTACATAGCAGTTTGGCCAACATGATTGGCATTGTAATCAACATATTAGTGAACTTACTGAGTAGCTGCATATTACATTACTGCCAGAAGGACCCAGACCTACCATCTCAAGCACACCTCGAGCCACTATAACCCACTATCAAAGAAATATCAAGAGTTGACTCAGCTCAGCACAAGTACCTTTGAACAACAATAACATTATTGTTAACTCAGTATAACCAGGATAACAATAGATTCACAAATGCCCTTGAAGGTTTTTAGGCCTCTTATGTTATCAACGCACCTGGTTTGAATCACATCCGTGTCCAGTTTGACAGACATGGGTTATTTTTCTCTGTGCGATCACTCCTCCATGTACGGAAAGTAATGGCAACCTACCATACTGCACACCTGCCAAGATACTTAAACAGTCAAATAGGTTGACGGTTGTTAGAAGCGATGTTCTGCAAAGGACATGCTACTTGCATACATACATTTACACGTTCTCTACTAACTCAAGCCTTACACATCTTTTCTGTACCATCTGAAGCAAGGAGTCAGACTAACCCTGATTAATAAGGTTTTATATAGCCACATCAGAGCTGAAAAATAAGCTATGGACTAAATAGTCTTTTTCTGACCTTTAACCTCCTAGGTGAACACATCTCCCACCATTCATTGTGCACAGTCTCAGTTTTTGTGATGTGGGGTGAGCACTTCCTTTGATAGCTGTCTTGCCTCCAATAACTGTAAGCTGGGTACACATTTACAGCTGGGTAGACTGAAGCATGCCATGATTGAGGACCTGACCCAATTCTTTGCTGTGAGAGATAAGATCTGTAATCACTCTTGCATGGGTCGATGATCAATAAACCAAAACATTTTCAGTTCCCTGAAGAGCAAATGTGTTCAAGAAATACATTCAAAGTCATTAACAGAATTGACCTGTCTATATCTGTTCCAGTTTTTGTGGCTTAAAGTTTAAACAGGCCCAACCCTCCTTAGTTGCCTCTTATGATATGCTTGGCACGTTACAGTATGACCATTCTTTGCTCCTCTTTCAGACCCCAGTAACACACAGGCTTGTGTATTGGTACTTTGTATTAATAATAATAATTTGTAAAAGTTCTTCAATTAGTTCTTTTTTTTACTACACCAGTGGATCAAAAGGGATTCGAAACATTCCAATATTTTCACTGAAATTACCACTTAGGTGCACTATGACTGTTTATTTTTATTTTTTAGCTTGGGGTGTCGGGGACAAATTCTGGTTCACAAAGGGTGCCATGGGGCGAAAAAGTTTTGGAACCACTGGGTTACATGATAATATAGTTATCATCAATATTTATTTCCACCTTTTTTATCCAACTTTCAGCGAGTGTTGCAGACCATGATGATTATTATGGCAAAAGTGATCGTGCAATGATGCGACGTCTGCCCGAAGAAGAAAAGGAGGTCATCCAGCAGCAGGTAGAACAGTTCAGGATGGAGAAGGACAAGCTGGACAGAGAAGTTGCCAAGTGGGACGACAGTGGCAATGACATCATTGTCATGGCTAAACAGATGTGCATGATCATGATGGAGATGACAGACTTTACAAGGTAATACAGTAATCTTCTTATGTCTCTATATAGCTCCTTGGAAGAATAAAGCCACCATTGTAGATGGTTCCTCACAGGAAGCCTATGCTAAAGTTCCAGTCTAAAGGAGCAATGATCACAGAAGTAGAATATTATGCAAATTAAGCTAAAATTATAATTTATAGATCTTCTGCATTTGTCTTGAAAAGGCCAGTGTGTCATAGTTTACATTGAGGATGCGACATCCAAGTGGGATCAAGACCTCTATTCTGTGGAATTTATTTGCTCTCATTCGGTTATCCTGTTGTTATGCTGCATCTTGCTGTGGCTGTGCCTGACTTACACCGTGAGAAAACAGTCCAGGGTGGCATTGAATGTTCCACTTGACTGCACCACAGAACTCAGCCCAGGTTTTTCATTATTCAAGGGCCTGCCTGCTTGGACTGAAGCTGACTTCCTCCTGTTTCCACCCCCCTCCACCGGAGGTTATACCATACCTCTCCCAACCTCGTATTCTCAGCACAGCAAGAGTCACGCTGACCCGAAGGTGGACAGTCCAGAGGCCACGGGGGCGGAGCGCAAAGAAACAGCGAGTCAGACAAGGAAAGCCAACACAAACATTGGTTCAACACACACTCCTCGCAGCCCTCATCCCGAGGCTGCGGAGTAGTACTGGTCTCCACCTGAGGAGTCTGTAGGGATTTTGGTTGACACACTACGCATGAACAATCCTCAGTAGTTGGATTTGGAAGTGGTCGATTGTCGCAACGGGCCTTTGACGCCTAAGCGAACATTATTATTATTATGCAACATCTACTTCTTTTGGCCCGACACATCCGGTTTCAGCTGACATGTACCAAGTTCCTACATCCCTATCTTCTTAGCCAGATACTTTGGTGCAGCTTGTATGACATCACTTGGAATCTAGTAAATATTCTATGATCAAAGATGCAGTGGACGAGAGGACGGCATCAGCAACTCATAACTGGCTCCTTGTGTTAGTGTCAGCGAACATAAGCTAACAAACACTATTTTGCTTCTAAGTTGCGGCCGTAGAGACAGGCTGTACCCGTACAGTTAAAAAAATGTGCCAAGCTGAAACCAGATATGTCACAGCCTTGCTGTACTCTTCGGTGAAATGTCCTTTTCAGGATGAACGTTGAAGAAAAAATAAAAGCTAGTTTCAATTTTATCTTAGAGTAGTAGATGTTCTCAATTATGTTGTATACCACTGTTCAGTATTTTGTGAGATGATGTGACCAGCGCCCTTTCCTGATGTTTTAGCCTCCTAACAAATTCAGTTACTCATTTACAGTTTTAGGGATTAGAATGGTAGAGATGTGTACCCACTCAGTTTAGGAGTGGAGATAAAGGGCTTTATCTTCTCTGCCATTCAGAAGTTGTTGTTTCAAGCCACTTGATCTGAGTTATTGTCAACTCTTGACGTTTCTTTGGTAATAGATTACAGTGGTTCTTCTTACATCATGAATCATACTTGAGAAGGTGGACTGGGTCCTCCTGGCTGTAGTGCAATGCAGACTACTCAGTACAGTCATCACTATGGTGATCACAGTGTTGACCAAACAAGGAGCGCGAGGAGGACCCTGGGTGGGGGTCTGGATCAGTATGTTTTACTTGAACCTGATGTTATGCTTCACTCCCTACTGTTTAGAGGTTAAAACAACAGTGCCATTATTAGATGTTTAGGGTGAAACGTCAGTTTCAATATTCAAACGCTACAGGTACAAATCCTGCCATGTCCAGTTTAGCTGAAATGGGCTTTTTGCTTGGTACGGTCACATCTTCATATACAGAAAGTAATCTCAACCTACTGTACTGCACACCTGCCTAGAAACTTATAACAGCCAAATAGGTTGGCAGTTGTAAGAGCGATGTTTTGCTTTTTTTACTTTACTTACATTTGAGAAGTTTTCTTGATAATTATAGGCATTTTTCCCACAGTCACAACGTACTTTGATAACATTTCCACCTGAAAAAACATGTCCGTTTTGCCCCCAAATGGTTGAAACTCACAGGGTGAAAAGATAATTATCCGGGAGCATTATCTTTGTGTTTACATCGGTTTATCACATAGGCTTTTGAACTTCCGTCCTGCTCATTTGAACTAGAAAAATGGCTTGTTTTGAATTTTGAAACACGGATTACAGGAGATTATTCCATTATTGAGGGTGAAGTTTAGGTTGTTGCAACAGATTTTTCTTAGGTAGATCTGTTTAGTATGTTTATGTAGGTGTAATAAATACATTTGTAGTGGGAAGTAATATATATGCTGTTCTTGTAAGTAAACACCATCAGTGTTCTATGGAAATTCTAAAGAAATGTTGGGACACCTGACATACCCGACATTGTTTAGCTTCATCTTCTTGTATCTCAGAAACTAACAGACACAGACAACAAAAACAATAACACCACCAAGTTCATTATTCATTTATGTATCTACACATCATATTTATAAACAATCAAATAAAAAAGATACACGCTCTCAAAGTCAACAACCCAGAAAAACGTGAAGCGGTTAAAAATAATACAGTTGCAGGGAAAATTGCATCATTGTGTTATTTCAGTGTGGTAAAGGTTTTTATTTGATTTATAAGCTACCAGTCACCTGGGGTAGAGGAGACTGATGTCTGGTATGGCAAAACATTCTGATCAGACTATGTTAGTCTGGTTCAGGTGAAACATACTGATCAGACTATGTTAGTCTGGTTCAGGTGAAACATACTGATCAGACTATGTTAGTCTGGTTCAGGTGAAACATACTGATCAGACTATGTTAGTCTGGTTCAGGTGAAACATACTGATCAGACTATGTTAGTCTGGTTCAAGTGAAACATACTGATCACAACCACACCTCACTTTCAAGCAGTTCTCCCTGAAAACAGGCTGTTTCATGACAATCTAACGAAGTGAGGACCAGTACTGTGATCCCCATAGCGGTGAGCTAACTGAGTATGTCTCATGATGTGAGGAGTCACTATGACTCACCACCAAAGAAACTAATCAAGAGCATCTAATTCAAGTACAAATGGCATTAGCAGCATCATCTGTCATCTGTTCACACCATTATCAGTTATTCAGAAATAAATTTGTGAAATATAATATATACTATTTAGGAAAATGGTTGCTGTAGACATTTAAAGGCTTTAACTTTTGAAGACAACTAAAGACAGTTGTGCATAGAACTGGCAATCTCATAATATAAAACAAGGCTACAGAAACCATCACTGTAGTCACATAGATATTTTGGTGTAGGATGCCTACATGGAGGATTTATCTGTGGTGGCACAATAATTAATTATTGGAGCCAAGGCAAATGTTAAGTGCCGGTGCTCCAGGAAAAACTTTCTGTTACATCAACCTGGCCAACAAAGTAGGAATTGACAGTGTCATCATCAAAATGGTTAGCCTACTGAGAAGCGATGCATTTCAGCCAGGAGAATCCAGATCCACCTACTTCAATGCACCTTTGGATATAAGAAGAGCTACTTCAATGCACCTCTGGATATAAGAAGAGCCACTGTAATCTGCTACCACGGAAACAATCAGGGGTGAAAATCTCAGAATGTGTGGCTTCAAACAGCTACATTGGAACATAAAAGGAGATGAATATTTATTTTGTCTAAATACAGATCTCTGTGACCTTCATTTAATTTATAATAGATGAAAATGAACAAAAATACAGGTTTGCTAAAATTATCAATTTTTATGTGATAAACCTTGTTGAGTGTTAATGTTTTATAATTTGACAGAGGCCGGGGTCCATTGAAGAACACGATGGATGTGATTAATGCTGCCAAAAAGATATCCGAGAATGGAACAAATCTTGACAAGATAGCAACAACCATTGCTGATCTGGTACATATCTGCTATCACACTACATATTATTTGCCATGTTGATCTTCTTTTCTTCTTCTTTGGTGCTTGTCCTGAAAAAGACGTTTGTGACGTTGTGTCATAGTTTAAAACGAGGCTGTGATATCTGGATCTTTTGGCCCAACACATCCAATTTCAGCGAGGCATTTTTGGGACCAGGTTTGCCTTTCCTTTTCGATCCCTAATCTCTTAGTCAGACTGCATGGTTGCAGGTTTCCAGAGCTACCACTTGAAGGCGGAATAGGGGCTTGTTAGTTATAGGTCACTGACCCTGATGCAAGCAGTCAAATATGAGTTGCTGTCAGCTCATTCATTGCTACATCTTCGGCTCATCAAGTTGATCTGAAACCTATCGTTAGTTGATAGAAGACGGAAAAAAGCAATTTGGCTTCAGATATGTTTTGCTCAAGTAGGAGTATGTGGTCATCACTACTGTTGGCTTTCTACATCAAAATATTGAAGGGTTTTTTGTGGATGTGGTTTTTGTAACACTTTGTTAAAAATTATGAGGTTGCTAGTTCCATGGGCAACCCTACTTAGTCACATTTTACATAGTATTATACAGGGGTCCTATTCTTATTTTCCCCAGTTAAGGGCTTAGAATCGACATACTTACTTACTTTCCATGTGTGGCAACCTCACAAAGTATTGTACCAGAAAGCAGCTGCCCTGGACGCTCTTTCATTTGCTGCCATGAGATCCGCCAAAGTACATGGTTCTTGCATTCTTGGATAGTTATACAGGTGTTCGAGGTCTTGGATAGTTATACAGGTGTTCGAGGTCTTGGATAGTTATACAGGTGTTCGAGGTCTTGGATGGCTCCTCATTTGCAGACATCGTCGCCTGCAATTATTATTTTTTGCTATTTCTCTGTAACTGTTTACATGTTGGTGTGTCTTCCATTTGCTGAAAATCTTCTCCTTGTCTCATCCTTTATTTGTGCTTGTCTTTCATATGTGACCCTGGGTTTCTCATTTGCTTATTACATTTCTGTAGCGGCATCTAGCATCTTCGTTATGACTTTCCCTTCAGATTGTATCTGTATATGGGGCTGCAACAACCGCTCTCTATCAACACCTATCTTTTGTGTCATTCTTTTGTGTCATCATCTTGAGTTCCGCCCATGTCCTCTTTGTCCTCTTCTTGTTCATTGTTGGTTCCAATCTTGAAAGATGTCTAGCTATATTATTATTAACAGGCTGATTCAATTTATAATTAAAGATGACATTATTTTGTTTTGTGGGTTCATCAAATTTCCCACATTATCTTTAAATGGTTTTTTTCTCAACATTTTTTTGGAAGGGGAGCTTGTATGACTCCAAAACCTATGTGGATGGTAACACAGCTACCATCAGGGACTCACAAGTCAGACAGGTCTAAATGTAGGAACCAGACAAAGAGAAACACAAACCTGTTACCCTCTGGCAGACTGGGAACAACCCAGAAGGCGAGACTGACAGACACGCGGGTTGAAATAAAAATATTCTTGTCCTTGTTGTACTCCAGTCAGAGTATAGGGCATTAGTAAGTCTGTGCCAAAGCACATTGTGTGCTCTTGTGGTAGTTTCTATAGTAATTTGATCACAACATGCATAGAGATGCAGTGGACATATTATTTCCTCCTCAGCAAGGGTATTCAGGATCTACTTCGGGGAAAAAATCACTGTTTGCTAACCCATAAGTTAGTGAGTCATCTACCATAACAGGGTTTAGCTAATTACCATCAACTGGTAAATATTTCCAAATAAAAATCTTTTCCTCAACAATTCAACTACCAAAATTGAAATAGTGAATGAAGAAGAAATGTCCTTTCATAGAAACATCTTACTGTGTTTGTAAACTTATAAATAATTGTACGATGTAATTCTCTAATTGTATTTCTATAGTGCCCAGAAACTCACTCAAAGAAGGATCTGGAGGCATACTTGCAACGTATTGCCCTTTACTGTCACCAGTTGAACATCACCAGCAAAGTAAAGGCTGATGTCCAGAGTGCTAGTGGGGAACTTATTGTATCTGGAGTAAGTGGAAACAATACTTCCTTTTATATCCTCTCTCATAATACTCGCCGTTGTCGGGTTGGGTTGTTCACTGTACCAAAAATTGCTCCTTAAACCTTTAGCACACCACTGTCTAGGCTGCTTTCACCAACTTGGCCTACAAAATCGTAATTTAAACAAAAAAATTTTTTTTTTGCACAGAGCCATTTAAAAAAATGCTGAATACGTCATCCATCTACACACGATATTTTGCCGGTAAAAGTATGTTAGATTACAAATGCATTTTGAACAATTTTTCTTCTTATACGCCATTTGGAGCAAGCCGGCTTTTAGCAAAAGGGGGAGTAGGTTGTTGGGAAAGATCTTTATCGAGTAGATCTGTTTATTTTGTTTGTTTAGATGTAATAACTACCTTTGAATTTGAAACTAACAGTTGTGTCGACATTCTAAACACATTATCGATACGTTGTTGTGGTTTCCATGGATTTCTAATGGAGCGACTAGGACTAGCTGTCGAGTCAAAATTTTGTTGTGGTTTTCCATAAATTTTCACCTTCATCTTTATGTATCTCAGAAACTAACAAACACACAACAAAAACAATAACACCTACAAGTTCTTTATTCAATTGTGTCTCTACACACAAGAAAATCATATTTATTGACAAACAAACAGAAGAGTTACAAGCTTTGAAAGTCAACTACCATAGCAAAATATAAAGTTGCGATAATTTGCGCAAAAGAATGTAGCATGTTAAAGGTAACTGTACTTAACCATCGGTGAAAAAAATTTGCCCTGGGCATTGTCTTTTGCTTTTATCCTACGTTCTTTCAAAGTGTTTAAATCATAGATAGATGACCGCCCTACCGTATAAATCGGCTGAAAATACTGCTCTTTTGATTGTAGAGAGTTCAACATACGTCCTGTTCGGTTGATAACAATGCCTATTTTGAAATTTGTTTTAGACATTTGGAAATTATTTCTTCTGTTTTTCACTTGGATTTGAAGATTATTGAGAATGGGGAAGTTTTTGCAACAGATTTTACTAAGGTAGATCTGTTTAGTTTGTTTATGTAGATAAAATAATTACGTTAATAGTGAAACTAACAGATCTGACTGTCTTGTAAACATTAATTAACTGTCCTCTGTGAAACTATACCAACAAATTTTCAAACAAGAGGAGCTGAAAATGGGTGAGTCTGTTTGTGCTGTTTTTCAACATTTATCACCTTCATCTTCTTGAGTCACAGAAACTTAACACACATACAACAAAAACAATAGCACCAACAAGTTCTTTATTAATTTATTTCTCTACACACAATAAAATAATGTCTATAGATCAACATTTTTTTTTTTTTTTTGGCGTTCGCCTTATTTTTCTATTCCCCAAGGCGGGTGTGCGTTGCACTGTGGTTTTTATTTTGCGCCTGTCGGCCCAGTGCATCCGACTTCAGCATGCATTTTATGTAAGGGTCTGCTTCCTCCTGCATTTTCTAAGGGTTTGCTTCCCCGGGGTAACGGCCGGTGCTGTGATGGGGATCGAACCCAGCACCTTCAAATTGTGAGCCGTGCCACTTAACCAGCTAGGCCACGCTGTCCCCTTAGATCAACATATAGCAAAGGCTATAGGCACTCAGTCAACAACCAAAGTAAAATGTGACGTGCTGAAAAAATAATGTGACAATATAAAGGTTAACATAATTATTTCCATAAATTTGGTAGCAGCTATAGTGCAGTTCATAAGAGCGATGTAAGTGAAAGATTGATAAATCGATAATGGTTTTATTCTGGCAGGTGTCAAATTTGTTTTCTTTCAATTTTTAAATTTTATTTTGAAAACCATTTTTGAAGACATGTATTTGATTTCTCAATGTCAGAATTGAATTTTCATTCCCTGAATATTTTGCACAACAATATTGTTTTAATATTTTTTGAGTTGGTGAATTGTGCAACACAAAATGTGTGAGAGTGAAACGTGAATCTTATCATTGAGTGTTGTTATTATAATTTTATACTGCTGCTAAACGAGGCCAGCTTATTTTTTTTCTTTTAAAGTTGTATGATAAGAACCTTACATATTTTCAAATTTGATTTTGATTAACAAAAAAAACACTTGGGGTGGGTTTGGGCTATAGCAAAGAGATAAAGCACTCACCACTCAAGAAATCAATGAAGGCACGAAATGACGGACATTCAAAACTTGCCAGCTTTAAACAACCACTGGTCTCAAGGAAGGGGAGATCCAACACCTAGTTCTGTTGGGGATGGACGATAAACTCTCTGCACATAAATGAATCTTGGCAGTTGAAAATAAAAAAGAACAGGTTGTTTGCTACCATCTGGGCAATCATTACGAAAAATAATGAAATTCCTTCCCAATACACCATCTACCTTCCTGCAGGCCTAGTTAATATCCAAGAAGTAAAATCGCAAAAAAGAAGATACTACAGATAACCTTTGGCTACTTGGCAACAGGAATACACCTGCCCGTTTAAATCCCAGGATTCTAAGTAGGGTACAGGGAATATCATTAGACTTCCCTGCAGAGAAATTTCATACACTTTATACTGATGGCTTCTATATCAATTTATTTATCATCATGAGGCTACTAGCATCATTGCTTATTTTTCTTGTCCCTTTTTTCACTCATCCACCACTACAAATAATCTCTTTTTGGAAGCCTGCATCAAAGCACATTGCATGCTTTTGCAGTGGTGATTATTTTTTACCTCAGGTCGCTAACAATTCTCTTTAGTTGCCTTTTATGACATTTATATACTTGCAGTGTTCCTATTCTTTCCTCTGCAGTATGGTGCCCGGAATCCACTCGGAGCTAGCACTACTGCCCAATTCACTTAGTCACTTATCTTTGGCATGGTTGTATGACCACTCTTAAGGCACAAGACTCTTTATTATACACCTCATGGCATTTTACACTTCACCATTCATGTAGCCCAAAACCCTGCTGAGCGTATGTAATCATCTGGGTTTGAAATATTAATCTAAAAATAATACCCTAAATATAATACAGGGATAAAATAGCAAATATGTTATTTTCCAGGGGAAAAGAAGAAGATTGTATACGGTCACCATATTGTTTGTTCTCTAGTATCAGTTTTTAGTAACCACACGTTGACAGTATTATTTATAAATGCCTAATTTTGTTATTTTTCGTTAACATTTTAAAAAGATAAAAGTGGTTTTTTAAATTAAAATATAGCCATACTTCAATCAATTAAACAATGCCCATCACTTCTTTAGGGGCACAAGCCATTGACAACCCTCCTCCAGCAAGTTCGATCGTGAACTGTCCTTCCTACCACCAAAAGATGAAGCCAGTAGGTCATAGATTTTAATTCATCCAGGAGGAGCAAAAGTCTGCTGCTATACAATGGGTCTGGTGACAGGCAAAGGCTATGGCGAGTTAATCCAAATAAAATGACATTTGAATGTGCTGCCCTAACTGCGTAGATATTGTAGCTAAATGTAAAATGGGGCACAGTGTATTATCCGCTTTAATAAAAATAATTTAAATTTACAAAGCTGGATAGAAATTTCAGGTGCAAAGTACTATTCATCTTGTCCAATAAGGGGCCTAGGATAAAAAATGTATGTATAATTGTTTGAAGCTACTAGTGCTGAGTTGAGTTACAGCTTGATGACATTTCTTTGATAGTGGGTTACAGTGGCTTTTCTTACATCCTGATGTACACTTAAGAAGTTAGACTAAGGTCCTTCTGGCTGTAGTGTAATATGAGACTCCTCAATAAGCTCACCACTATGGGGATTACAGTGTTGATCCCTACCTTGTTGGCCAGACTTATGTGAGCACAAACGAGAACGTAAGATGGGGTTTTTATGTTTCACCTGACCCTGATTACTCTTTTCTCAAAGATCAACAATTTCAAAATGTAATTAATTTTCAATATTCCAGCTGGATAGTGCTACATCATTGATCCATGCAGCCAAGAACTTGATGAATGCTGTAGTGCTGACAGTTAAAGCTTGCTATGTTGCTTCCACAAAGGCAGGTTTTGTGTGTTTCTGTTGTCATTTATGTATACCACTAGTTCAAGACTTAACTTAACATCTTAATACTGGTTAAGAAGACTGCAGAGTCTGTATATGCTCAGTTTCTTTTACATTCACTTGATTTAAAAATACATATGCGTGTCCAATCTATTCTTGAATGCATTAATTTACCCTACCTCCACTATTTCCTGTGACAATGCATTCCAAGCATTCACATCTTATCAGAGGAGCAAGCAAATTATCTTAGCAGTACTACATTTCTTTCATTCAGACAGCATAATGCTTTATTTGTTATCAGTCAGTGAGAGAAAATGGAGATGCATTGGACACACCCTGAGAAAGTATAGGAAACATAACAACATAACCAGACATACACTATGTTGGAGCCCACAGGGGATAAGAATAGTGGGGAGGCCAAAAAACACATGGCAAAGAATTATATAATATGAGGCTAGGTCAGCTGGAGTCTCATGGATGCAGTGGAGAAGATAGCCCTTAACAGAAATCATATCTTGCAGTCCTATGTCTCAAAATGAACCAGAAGAATGTTAATTAAATATTTTTGACAGTCATTGACAATTTTAGTATGTCAGGTAGTTGTTACTTGATCTATTTTGAAATGGATATTATAAAAGGGTGCTTTAAATAAAACCTAATATTTTTATTTTGTTCAAAATTTGATTTTAAAAATGGCACATAACTATCATTTTTTTACGTAGTCTCCATTGCATTCAATACAAGACCTCTAGAAAAAAAAGTGTTTGATTGCAAGTGAAGCCAATCATACTCCCCCTACTGCACCTCTTCATCTGATCTGAAGTCTTTCTTTCCATCTCAATAGAAACAACAATACTCACTAACAACACTACAGACATTCAAACAACTACTGAAGACTGCGAACAAAGAGGCTTGGCTGAATAGATGGGTAATGGGGAATACTAGGAGAGATCTCTACAAACATATGGCCATCTCAAAGACAACATCAACCTCCTGAAAAGGAGAGATCAAAGCACCATTTCTGATTTTGCACTTAACACATGCAACCTAACGGTTCAACCACAACATACTTCAGAGTATTGGCTGTGCATTCATCACTATGAAACTGTTGAACACCATCTTTTTGAGTGTCCTGTGCTTGATGGTTTTAGGAAATAGCTTCTTTCTCTGAGGTCAGACAAATGGAAAGTTCTGTACAGACCAAAACAACAGCTCACAAACACTTGCAGATCCAACAGTAAAGCATTGAGCCGAAGGCCAGGAGCCCATAAGCTGCTGTATGAATAACCAACCAACTAACCTTTGAGTGGTCCAAGGATGTGGTAATCATTTGGGGTGATGTCTGGCAAGTACAGTGAATATGAAAGATACTCAAAGTGCAGGTCGTCAATGGTTGCAACCATTGCATGGATAGCATTGCTAGAAATTCTTAGCATAGTGATGTTCTAACATTCTCAAATAATTGAAATATTATTTTTAAATGTATTATATTGGATAAAACTATTACAAATAATTTGTATATGAAATTAAAACTTAATTTTTCATATTTGGTTATTACTTCCCATCTGATATTCTTATAAACAATATTCAAGGTAATAATGTGGTCCAACTGTAGTTGTTCGCTATTTACAAAATTATTTAGTTACTTTATATATAATATAAATATAGCATAATTGATACATTTGTCTGGTTAAATGCAATTTTCTACTGCCTGCAGTCATCATCCAAAATTGTTCCATATGAAGTAGTGTCCCTAGTTTGAACATGGAGATGAAATTTCGTCAGAAATCATTTGCTCTTGGCTTTCACATTAAAGAGAGTTTGTATAAATATAAATTTGTGCCATTATTGGCCCACAAAACTTACATTATTAGTTCATGTGATATTTTGAGATTGAGTATGCTGAATCACCCTGGCCTAGAGTATTTGACAATATTAAGATTTGACAATAGAAACATGTACATTATTTACAGCCAATGAATATTACAGGGTCGCTATAGTTAGAAGTAAGGGGTCAATTCTCAAGAAATGAAAGTGTGAAATGGTGGGTGTTCAAATCCCGCAAGTTTCAAGATTCCCCTGGTCTCAACGGAGGTGCGATCAGGCACCTAGTCCTATTGGAAATGAATGATAGACTCAAAGGTCCTGTGTACATGTAATAGAACCCTTGGCAGTTGAAAATTAAAAGAAAGCAGACTGTTAGCCCCTGTCTGCACACAAATTCTAAAGGTAAGGAAATTTCTACTTAATAGTGGCTTGCATAAAGATAAAAAAAAGGCTGCTCCTCTATGAGACCTGTTAGTATGCACACTTGATAGTAAGTATATACAAAAAGGACCTCTGCACCCCTAAGAGTAGTGGAGAAGGATATTAATTACATGACATTTCTGTACTGAATGCTTTTCACTAACACTTTTTAAACCACTATTACTCATATATATTTGTTCAAAATTTCAGTATTCAAAGGGATCAAATGTAAGTGAACTGTGTGTAAAATGTGGCGAGTCGCCTTTCTCTTTTCTGTCTGAAAAAAATCTGTATACTTTCCTTTGACTGATACTTGGACCATTTGGTACGTATACTGAAGGGCTGAGAGCTGCTGAATCTGTAACAACAACTTTTGCTAGTATTGACAAGTTAAAGCTGCTATGATTATTACAAAAACTAGATAAAAACTGTTCTACATATTACAGAAGTCTACATATTACAGAAGTCATCGTCATCACCATCATGTTCCTTCAATTTTAGCTCCAACAGGTTCAAGGAGCCGCCACTGTAGTTGATGTACTTATGTGCTCTTGCAATGGTTATCTGCCCCTATGCAGTCTTTAACTATGTGCATATAATGAATGTATTGAATCTATTCTGTCTCCTCTACTCTAAACACACACACACATTACACCCCCTCCCCCACCTTAAAAAAGAATAACTCAGATTTCACACTGCTGAAAAAGGCAGGGTGAATTTTTTTGGGGGAAAAAGGATATTTGTATTCTTCTTTTTCTTCTTCAACGTTTGTTCTGTCCTAAAAAGGACGGAGTGTCATAATTTACAGCAAGATTGCAATATCTGCCACTTTGGGCCTGAAACATCCTTTTAGAGTACCGTGTTTAGCTTCCAATTGTGATCCCTATTCTCTTAGTCAGACTACACAAACGCCAGCCTGTTTCCAGGTTCTCAGCTTGGAGGCAGAATAGGGTCTTGGTCAGCTCCGGTTTGCTGACCCCGATGCAAGCAGCCGGCAATGAGTCACTGGTTGCTGTCAGATCATTTGCAATGCTACATCTTTGACCCCTTTTAAGTCTGTTTTTTTTAATTTTTTCATTGTTCTTGTAGAAGCAATAAACCTAATATATTTGTTGCAAAACTTTGCAAACAGACCAGTGGATAACAGTAGCTAAGACAAATATTCTTCTGCCGTCGAAGAGGCAGCAGTGAAGGAGCTGACATTAGCCACCAGCTCATACCTGGCTGCTTTCATCAGGGTCAGCGAACCAGAGCTAACCAATACCCTGTTCTGTCCCCAAGTGACGACCCTGGAAACAGACTGCAGCCAAGCAGCCTGGCTAAGAGAATAGAGAGCAAAGAGAGAAGACAAACCTAGTTCCAAAAAAGTAACGTTGAAACTGGTTGTGTAGAGCTGAAAGACATAGATATTGCAGCCTCACTGCAAACTACAACACAAAGTCCTTCCTTTTCAGGACAATTACAGAAGGAGAAGAAATATATTTCTAAGCACTCAGTTCATCCATGAACTTGATTTGTGATTTTTTCTGAACTTGATCATCAACAACAACAACAAAAACACACGCCCGCCGCCCACCCACAAGCGGGGGAACTGACGATGCAGAGAGGGGAATGCGTTGACAGCAGACATCGACTCATATCTGGGTTCTCCCATCATGGTCACTGAACCGGAGCTGTTGTAGACCTTATTCTGCTTCCAAGCGATGGCCGTCAGCAACAAGCTGCATCCATGCAGCCAAGTTGAGAGAATGATCATCAGAGGAAAGACAAATTCTGACCCTGCCTTAAATGTGCCGTGTTGAGGCTGGATACGTCAGTTCAAAAAGGCTCAGATGTCAGTCTCGCTGTTCAACTGTGGCACAATGTAGCAAAATGTCCTTTTGAGGATAAACAATGAAGAAGAAGAAATAGAAGCACATATTTCGCTTTTATTTAATTTTTGGGCGTAGGAATGTTTTTTATTTAGTCTACGGATTTCATGTATATTTACAACTTTTCGTGTCCACAGAAGAAACAAGTTGTGTTATGGAGGATGAAGGCCCCAGCTAAGAAACCACTGGTCAGGCGTGAGGATCCAAGTGAACTGGGTGCAAAGGTCAGAAAGGGTGCAGCCACCAAATCAGCCATTGAACCAATCAAGGCTCTAAGTGAATTTCAGGAAATCGACCCTGACAGCTTCTGCTAAAAATCATTCTGTGGTCCAGTTTTTTTAAGCTTCAAGGAGGAAAATAGTAATAACTTACTATAATATGGAGCTGGGAAAAATATTCAGTTTCACAGCATTTTTTGTTGATGATAAAATTGTACATGTCGATGTATAAAAGCTGCCAAATAACGTAGGACATAGTTCTTAAATGTGTTTGTAAATTATACTTGTACTTTAACATTGATTGAGGATGAAAAGGTGGCAAACTGAAATATAAACAGTTAGAAGCACAATGTAATATATTAAGAAAAATGAATTGATTAATCAAGGACGAAATTGCTGGACAATATTGGCAAACAAGGAAATTAACAATTATGGACAAACAAAGAAATGTAACTCTTCCATAAGTTTCATTTAATAATTTTGAAGATAAGATTGACTGAGGCAGCCAATCATGTTGGAAATGTGCAAAATAACAGTAACAAAGAAATTGAAGAGAAAACAATTACAATGAAGACCTGCCGAAGACGGATGTGTCGGACCAAAAGGTGCAAATATTGCAGTCAAACTATAAACTAGTGACACAACGCATTCCGTTCTCCAAACTACATCCTGCTACTTGCAAAGCCCTGTTCAGGACTTGGTTGCAGAAGATTGAGAACGAATGCAGAAGAAGAAGAAGAACAATGGAGACAGTTACAAGAATAATGTATCTAAACCTGTAATATTTGGAAAGATATAAAGGAATTATAAAAGTAGGCAAAAGTGATGGAAACCTTGTTGATGATGATGTCCAAAAATTGAAATCTAAGCAACAGTTGCAGTTGTGGATTTCATGAGTAGCCAAATGATTGGATGAAGATTGTAAATTATAAGAATTTCATATATTGTTAATGTCACATGATAACATGGAAGTAACGATCTCAAAACTCAAATGAAGCTGAGGTCTGTATGAGGACAAATGACATGGTCTAAGAGCTGCTTGAAGGCAAGCTTGATTGCTCAAGGGTTATTTTTAAAGATCTGAAAGACCACGAGTATACGCTAATGCTCTGAAGGACCACGAGTATAAGCTAATGCTCTGAAGGACCACGAGTACAAGCTAATGCTCTGAAGGACCACGAGTACAAGCTTATGCTCTGAAGGACCACATGTACAAGCTAATGCTCTGAAGGACTACAAGTACAAGCTAAAGCTCTGAAGGGCTACAAGTACAAGCTAATGCTCTGAAGGGCTACAAGTGTAAGCTAATGCTCTGAAAGGCCACAAGTACAAGCTAATGCTCTGAAGGGCCACGAGTATAAGCTAATGCTCTGAAGGGCCATGAGTACAAGCTAATGCTCTGAAGGGCCACGAGTACAAGCTAATGCTCTGAAGGGCCATGAGTACAAGTTTATGCCCCTAAGGGCAACTTGAAGACAAGTTTATACCCCTAGGGGCAACCTGAGGCCAAGCTTATTCTCCCAAGGGCCACTTAGGACAAGCTTATGCCCCCAAGAGCCCAATGAGAGCTTTGTTATGCTCAAACACTGGCAAGGACAAACCTGATGGTCCAAGGTTTGTGTGAGGACAATGACGGTCCAAGGCTTGTGTGAGGACAACGATGGTCCAAGGGCCATTTGTGAACATACTGGATGGCTCCGATTCCATACCGTATTAAAATTCTACTAAACTTAGCATATCTAATTATTTATTATTGTTTTATACCCTTTTACTTCTGTTAAAAAATCCCAACAGTAATTTCATGTTTTATATTTTGTTATGACCATTTATTCTGTTTTGAAAACATTTGTATTTAAGTTTTTTATAGTATATCATTATTATCACCACTTGTTTGTCTGGTTTGAACATAGGGCACAAAAGATGCTCTCCATCTGTTTCTATTATTTTCCTTCATTAAGTGTTTCACCCAAGAGGCCCCAACTGAATTGGCTTTCTCTTCTACCATTCTTCATGTAGGTATTTCTCTATCTTCCCATTTGTATCTTTCCCAATGAGCTGCAGTCCAATGCATGTCTGCTTATACTATCTAGTTTATATAATGTCCTATATATTCATATCTAATCATTGTTATCTTTCATCTAAATCTGTGACACCAGCCATATTTCAGACCTCATGATGCAACTTGGTGGACCACACATTTGAGACCTCTCACCTGTTGGGTCAGGTTAACATAATAAAGGGCAGCTCAGTTCAAACTTTACCCAAACAAATACAGAAGAAATAAAAACATATCAGCACACATATAAGAATCAAATAAATACAACACATCAAGCATCCAGAAACAACACAACCTCAGATAATTATGTCAATTTGCGCTGGACAAGTGCACAACTCTGTGTCAAATAGTTTTATTTTTAAAAAATTGATTAATATAAATCAAATTGAGTTAATATTGCCATTTAAACATTGTAAGACATTTAATTGAACTACCTAAAACTTGAGGTATTCATAATATATTTTATATTTGAGTACGTAGTTAAGCATCATTAACATAAAGGAATAAATATGGCACAAACATTGTCAGGTGTAATTCTACGTTAAATCCCTCAAAAACATTACCAAAGTCCTTTCTTCTGTGTCCCAGTATGTCTGAGTCGAACGTATGTTGAATGTCTACAAGTGATCCAGATTCGTGATCATTGGTCTTATCAAATAATAAAATCATTTCTCGGGTCTTAGCTTCCAAATTTCATCGGATGGAAAGGTTGACGTTGATACATTCGAAACACGTGTAAATATCTGAAGAATGTCGGGAATTATACATTAAACAAAGGTTACACATGTGCAGGACATCCGGTTATAATTCAAATCTCCTAACCAATAAGAGTTTTCAGGTAAGTAACAATGGTCAACACCAGTGTTTTTATACTGATTCAAACACAATTGAACTGAAGCTGATGGTTTGCACGCCACCGATGCGTACTGTATCGAGCAGAAACCAGTTAACATGTGACTGTTCAGTCCAGTTTATTATTATCAAACATGTTAAGAATCAGAATTTCAATTCAGCTAAAAAAGATGGGGGTCTGTGGATAACTAAAAACTGTACAATAGTTTTTTGTTTCTGCTTCTGCGTTTGTTCTCAATTTCCTGCTACCTAGCCCTCAACAGGGCTTTGCAAGTAGTAGAATGTTGTCCAGAGAACAGAATACGCTGTGTCCCTAGTTTACAGTTTGACTGCGATATTTGCACCTTTCGGTCCAACACATCCGTCTTCAGCAGGTTATGTTTATTTAATGATTAAATATCAGATATTAATAATGCTGAGATATTGTGAATGGTGGGTTATTATGTGCGGAAGTTGTTTGAAGCTACTACTGCTAAGTTCTCCACTGGTGATGATGTTTCTTTCGTAGCGGATTATGGTGGCTCTTTTGATGTCCCATTGGGTACTGAAGAAAGGGGACCTGTGCTTTCCTAGATGTAGTGCAACGTAAGGCATCACAGTATTGATCCCCACCTCACTAACCAGGCTGCTGTAACACAGCCTGTTTCTAGTAGCATGGTGATGGCTTTTTTTTGTTGTTGTTGTGTTTGCCTTATTTCTTTATTCCCCAAGGCGCTCTGCGCTGCACAATGTTTTTATTTTGCGCCTGTCGGCCCAGTGCATCCAACTTCGGCATACATTTTATATAAGGGTATGCTTCCTCCTGCATTTTCTAAGAGCTTGCTTCCCCGGTGTAACGGCCGGTGCTGTGAGGGGAAGCGAACTCAGCACCTTCAGATTGTGAGCCGTATCACTTAACCACTAGCCCACGCCGTTCCCAGGTGAAGGCATGAAGTTGAGGTTTAGTATATTTCACATGAAGTTGACTATCATCGTTTGATCCCGTGTAAGATGTAAAATTGGGTATCTAAGCATATTCAGTTGTGTGTCAAAGTTTGCCTTTCTACAGCAAAACTGGTTGTTTTATCTTCACATATTTTATTTCATGTTTTTTTTTACTTATATCTGTGTAGTGAGTATTGTATTCTTTGCTGTAGTTACATATTTATTACCTTCTTTATATTAGATGTGAAATTATGTGTTGTATTAGTTGGTGATGTGAAGGTGCAAACATGATAACTAATGATAAAAAAAATTTTAATGGTTCTGATTTTTATGTATTTATTCCCCATTGAGGAGGTTAATTTTTTTATATTTTTTGTCTTCTGTAATTTTTATCTCTCTCTGTTGTTGTTGCAGTGAAGTACTTACGTTTAAAAGGTCCTTTATTCGCTTTCTATGAAATGAACACAATTATTTAAACAGTTTAGAGAATCTCAAAAGAAAGATGACATGTGACAGGTAATCCAATAGAATACAGAAATCACCACAGCAGAAGCACGCAAAGTGCTTTGGTGCTGGCTTTCATAAGAGGTCAACTGCAGTGTGGCTCTATGCTCTGTAAGGAGTAACTAAAAGGAGGTGTCTGTTAACAACAAATTTTTATATTAACATACTTCATAGAAATAGCTTAATTCTGTGAAGGTTTTGTTTTGTGAAATCCAATTCCAAAGTACATTTTTATATTGGGTTGGAAGTTATGTTTCGTGAAATCTTATTGTAGGTCACATTTTTACAATGGATTGGATGTTTTGTTAGGTGAAATCCTTTTGCTGGTCACAATTTAATAATGAATTGTATATTTTTTTCTCTAAATGTTCAGGCCTTTTCCAACCAACAAACACTTTGATGATATTTATTATTTACAGAATGTATTGACGTATTTTCTACTGTTGAAACTTTTCTATGTGTTAACTTTATTATATCACACTGATAAAATAGCTATTTACAATGTTATAATGTTGCAGAATGTTTTTTGATTACTTGAATTATGTCGGAGGGATTCATTTGCCAGTTTGGTCATGTATTATATCAATGATAATTTGCTGTTCTAATGATGCCGATATGAATATTGTTTAATATTTTTTGATGAAAATGTTTGTGACAATGGTGATCCAGCTATAAAAGATATTACAGTTAGATATGAGCCTTACAATATGATACGGTCCAGGCTGCCATGAAAATTCAAACAATTTGGACAAAGCCAGCCTCAAACAGAGCCTCAACCATAAGCTGCTAAAGTATAAAGAGTTCTTAGTTCTTCTTAGTCAACCTGTACTTCTACAGTGGCAGATGCCCCTGTGCAGGTCACCCTGTGCAGGTCCCAGCTCTGGTATGAGCTGAATGTAGCTGGGAGGAGGATTTCCTCAGCAGGCTAGGCTCGAGCAGCTTATTACTCTGCTATATTTGGACAAGTGCCGTGGAGGGTGGTTAACTGATGTAAAGTCCATCTTAATAGACTCAAACACTAGAGCAAATTAGACCTGCAGTCTGTTAGCGCCATCTATGCTGCTCTAAACAAACCACTTAACCATGGCTGGTCTCTGTGTGGCAGTGGTGCTATTCTTGTCCTTGTCATACACAAAAGCCCCGGCAGACCACTCAGGAAAAAATATAAAGAGTAAATTAACAAAACAAATTTTTTGTTTTAAAAGTCTTGATGTAAGAAGTCCTCAAATGACTCGTTGGTTTTGAGAGTTTAGTTCTAAGATCTTCCTGATTTGATTTTATGATAAACCTTTGCTGATTTCTTCAGAGTATAAACCCTCAGATTTAATCATAACCTAACTGCAACGAGTTTATCACGCTACTTATATCAAATTAGCTATCATTACAGCATTTATTTCCATTGTAGATGTCCACAGTGAGGTTTTATAGGGCTGATAAATAAAGCCTACTCGTCCTACAGTTGCCATGCATTTTTATTTTTGTTCTCGATAGAAACAAAATCTAGGCTTAACACTCTTGGTCACAAAACCACTCAGTCACTTTCTATTCTACTAATATAATAGTACATCACTTTATCTGGCCAAAATATTGGATACAAAAAAGAAAAGAAGACAGATTTACAAAATGCCAAAAAATATTTGCCAGCAAGCAAGCATTTTGTCAAAAATAAGAAAAAAATGGATTGCCAAAAAAATTGTATTGCCTGAGGAAGACTTTGTTTCCCCACATAAGCCAACTATCCTGTTTTTGTCATTCTGTAAAACTTTCTCATGCATTGATTGATGTCAATTTGTAAAAGTATCTCTTGCGTTGTTTAATGTCATTTTTGTCATTCTGTAAAACTAATTCTCTTGCATTGTTTTATGTCACTCTCATTATTCTGTAAGACTAGTTCTGCTTCATTGTATTTTTTACCGATATTAGACATTTATGTACTGCAATTTC
Source organism: Ariolimax columbianus (assembly GCA_036924085.1). NCBI lineage: Eukaryota > Metazoa > Mollusca > Gastropoda > Stylommatophora > Arionidae > Ariolimax > Ariolimax columbianus. The sequence continues at coordinate 114,511,756 of JAVGWX010000001.1, read as the reverse complement.
CAGAGTGGGTCCTGGGACTCCTTATAGAGAAGGAAAGAATAGGAACACTACACCTCTGCATATTCTAAAAAGTGCAAGGGACTAGCAAGCCCATTGTGTAAAAAAAAAATGTATATAGAAACCACCCCTGTAAAAGCACACAGAGTGCTTTGGCACAGGCTTCCTAAAGGAGGCCAGCTGTAATAGTGGCCCTGTACTCCAGCTGGGATGAAAAAGTTACAAGAATGCACTGCAATTACCTCTGTCATTCTTATGTCAAATAATATAAATGATCTGGTACACTTTTCATATATAACCAGGAATAATTCAACAGGTCTACTCATTTATCAAATCATGAATTCATTCACATTTATCAATTCATTAATTTATTCGTACTTAAAATGACTGAACATTTGTTCGTATTTGCATTTAGTTCATTTTAATAAGATCTGAACTTCAGTATTTTTTTGGCTATTATGTTCAGTGTGCAATATTGGTATTGTTTTTATTGTACTCAGTTTATACATTTGTATTTATTTGTTTGATTAGTTTTATGTTTTAACTGGATATTATTAATTTGATTTAGTTAATCAAAAATACATATTCTGCTATTTGCAGATAATCACGGGTAACAGATGCAAAATTTTGATAAATTTTCATAAATAAATGTAGCACAGTTTTGTTTGTCAGTCTGTTGTGAATGCATCCATTATCCACATGTAATGTCAGTTAAGAGAAGAAGGAAGGTGGAAGCAAAAAGTATGAAAATATTGAAAATACAGTCAGAAAATAATGTAGGCAATGACTTCAAAGCATGTTATTTTGAACTTGCAAGACAAATACACCAAATAAAAAAACAAAAAGTGAAGAAATAAGACACTCTGAAATCGAACCTTAGTCCTCCATGCAGATGAAAGTTCATTGTTACAAGATGAGGTAGGGGATTCTGCCAACTGAATACCCCAAAAAAAGTGTTACTTCTTACTTGAAATCCTGATATTCAAGCAGGTAGGTGTACTTCTGCTGCCAGGTAGCTAGCTGAAGACTATTCATAGCAGATTGTTTTTGCTATTTGCTTCCTGTGGCTTACTTCACTCTTTTTATAGGTGCAACCCACCTTCTTCTTCTTCTTCATCGTTTGTTCTTAATCTCCCGCTACCAAGCTCTAAAAAGGACCTTGCAAGTAGCAGAATATAGTTCGGAGAGTGGAATGCATTGTATCGCAGTTTACACCTTGACTGCGATATTTGCACCTTTCAGTCTGACACATCCGACTTCAGCCTTTTTTTAAAGTACCAGTTAGCATTCTCTCTTCGATCCCTCTCCTTAGCCAGTCTGTTCTATTGCAGCTTGTTATCCAGGATTACCACATGGATGTGTAGAAGGGTCTTGGCAGCTCTGGTTCGCTGGTCCTGCCGCTAGCAGTCAGCTATGGGTTGCTAAACGCTGCAGCTCATGCGCTGCTTAGTGTCTTGATCCTGTCCCTTACTTGACTTAGGAGAAAGCAGGTGGCGTATTCTTAGCAAATTCATTTTTTTTTTCTCAATATTTTTACTCAGCGATAAACAGCCTGCTATTTTCAATTTTAAACTGCCAAGAGTTATTTTGTGTGCACAGTGTATACACAGGACCATCTTCAATAAGACCAGGTGCCAGATCACTCCTCCCATGAGACCAGGGGATGCTTGAAACTTGCAGAAGATCAAATACCCGCCATTTTGCGCTAGAGTGTCGTGAGAACCAAGCGTGCTACCTTTCAGCTATAGTAACATACCACACTTATCACTCTGCACTAGTCTTTCTCCACACTCAGTTTGAAACTATAAAACTGTAAAGTCTTCTAAACCACTATAAAGACATTGTTAAGTTAATATAGACCTGGTTGTAAATATTTTGTAGATGTTAGTTGAGCATAGTGACAGGTAAAAATTGAAGTAGTCCCATAGCTGTCAGGGATGAAGTGTTAGAGACTTCTTTGTACAAGACCACAGTTTGTTTATGAGGTGGGGTGGGCAGTTGCATTCTTCGCTGCCTTTCTATCCCCAGGCCAGGTACTGGGGCATTGCTGGTAGCGGAAGTTGAACGGCAAACCTTTGTCCTGAAAGGAGTGAGTTTCCCCTCTAGGGTAGGCTAGAGGTAACACTCTTTGTTGAGTTATTGATCTTGCCAAATCTCGTCATTTGCTCATTGTTGAAGCAAGGTGTGTTCATCCACTGCTAGGACTGGCATTTCTTCTTCTGCTTCTTCAGTCATTTTCAATCTCCCACTACCAAGTCCTGAAAAGGACTTTGCAAATAGAATGTTGTCCGGAGAACAGAATGCATTGTTTCGTAGTTTACAGCTTGACTGTGATATTTGCACCTTTCGGTATGACACATTCGATTTCAGCAGGTATTTTTTGAGTACCGGATTAGCCTTCCCTCTTCGATCCCTTCTCCTTAGTCAGTCTGCTCTGTTGTAGCCTGTTATCCAGAATTACTGCGTGGAGGTGTAGAAGGGTCTTGGCAGCTCTGGTTTTCTGGCCCTGATGCTGGCAGTCAGCTATGGGTCGCTGACCGCTGCAGCTCATGCACTGCTGAGCATCTTGACTCCAGACTATCTGTTCCTTCTCATCCATTTCAGGCGTTTGGTGTACATGAGTGGCCTATACAAAACTTGTCATTGTTGTCAGTTCTAGCCTAGTTTGTTTACAATTTACCAGTCTCAGAGTTTCTCATTTTGCTTACTCATTTTACCCAGTTTAAAATGGATACCTACCAAAGTCAGGGGAGCAAGACTTTCAGCAATATGAATCTGAGCACATATTGGGGCACCCAGTGGCAAAGAAGTCAATTCTGTGAGCCATTTTTCATTTTCCACTTGCTCAATAAGAAAGAGCCGTGTAGCGCAGTGGTTAGCGCGCTGGCTTCGCATCTGAGTGGTCCTGGGTTCATTCCCCAGTTGAGGCGGTAACTTTTTTTTCAGACCGCAATGCTCCCGGGTCGACCCAGCCTTAAATGGGTACCGGTTCAGTCCGGGAAGTAAAAGCGGCGAGGGAGAGGAGATGGCTACCGCTCTCATATAGCCGAGCCTATGAATGTGAGATCGCTAACACCTCACACCCCTACTGCAGCAATACTATGGGGTTACTTTACTTTACTTTACTTTACGTACAATAAGAAATGAAATTGTTAGGTAATGATTTGTAAACAAATATTCCTTCATGTGCACAAATGACCCAGACTGTTCTTGATTAATCAAAGAACAAAAATTAATAGATATGTTGTATATCCACTAACACTTTTGTGTTTTAATCAAATCAAATTTTTGTTTTGCTTTTATCAAATGTTTTAACAGTATAATGTAATTTAGCCCAACAGGTTAATGTACATGTACTTAATGATAACGGATTAATGTGGATGAAAGTAATTAGTACCTGCATTGCTACAATCTTCTCCTTCATTGGCTAGTTTTATTTGTATTAAATTTAATTCCATATTTCTATAGTCTCAGGGTTGCTGCATCATCACTTATTTTTGTGTCGTCATCATCTACCAAGTGGTCATCATATTCCCATTATCTAAATCTAATGTCTCCATTGTAGGTGCTTTCCAGATCAGCATATCAGCACTGTCATTGTCATGAATCCCCATGGGACAGTGACAGTAGGCCTTCACAAGCTCCTGCTCTGTCAGTTTGAGGATTCAATCCACACTTGCCAAATCCATGTACTATCAACCTTCTGAAGTGTGGACCAACAGTCTTAAATGATAACAACATTGATTGTTGGTCACTTACTTACTTTCCGTGTCCAAGCACCACTTCATATAACGTCCATGAGTAGGGTAAGGGATGTCCAGGGGCAGGTTCCTCCTGAAGCTCGATCCCTGGGTCCTGTATCATTTCATGCCACAATTCAGTGCGACAACTTTCAGGGCTTGACTATGGGTTTTGTTGATTTAAGGAAACTATGCCTGAATTTGAGTCTCGTGATCTGCTTCTGGTGTCCAAACATTGGGTGTCTAGCGTTGCTTTCCTGTGTCTCTCATTCAATTTCAGCAACCATGTTTCTTTTAATGACAGGTGGAGCTGTGCCAAATATAGTGTATATTTTAGCAGTGGGGGTGGGTTTTAGGCATCCTGACACTATATCAATGAGTTTTGTGTGGGCAGTGTCTCCAGACTGGAGCGGCGTATTGGCCACTCAGAAAGTCATATCATAGTTTGAGTAACTTTCTGCCTGGATTTTCATACTAGAGATTTTTTATATAAGCCATGTTCTAGATTTAGTATCTCTGCTGCATATAAGCCATGCTTTTAGATTTAGTATCTCTGTTGCATATAAGCCATGCTTTTAGATTTAGTATCTCTGCTGCATATAAGCCATGCTTTTAGATTATCTCTGTTGCATATAAGCCATGCTTTTAGATTTAGTACCTCTGTTGCATATAAGCTATGCTTTAGATTTAGTATCTCTGTTGCTTATAAGCCATGACCTAGATTTAGTATCTCAGTTTTATATAAGCCATGCTCTAGATTTAACTTAACTTAACTTAACGTCTTTATACTAGTTTAGAAGACTCTGTAGAGTCTGTATACAACCAGTTTCTTGGAGGGTGGTTTAACCGATGTGCAAGTCCATCTTAATAGACTCAAACACTAGAGCTAAGTAGACCCGCAGGCAGTTAGCTTTCATCTAGAACTGCTCTTAACAAACCACCTGGGGAAAGGTACAAATAACTTGGGTAGATTTGAATTTTATCCAGGCAGCGGCCATTAAGCCTACTATTTTTGATTTCCAACTGCCAAGTAGTTTTTTACGAACCCGATACTGATCACGGGAGTCTGATCTCACTACCCAGAGATCAGGGGAATTTTTACCAGAAGATTCACATGAAAAAATCCTGGTCTCCACCGTGATTTGAACCAACGACCTCTGGCACTCGAAGTGGACACCTTACCTTGAGACCATTGCGTTCTCCACACACACCCCCTTCTCCCCTCCCTCCCCCCCCCACAATAAAATTCAATATCTCCATTTCATATAAGCCATTCTAGATTCAAAATCTCTGTTGCATATAAACCATGCTCTAGATTCAAAATCTCTGTTGCATAAAAGCTATGCTCTAGATTTTAAATCTCTGTTGCCTAAAAACCATGCTCTAGATTTTAAATCTCTGTTGCCTAAAAGCCATGCTCTAGATTTTAAATCTCTGTTGCCTAAAAACCATGCTCTAGATTTTAAATCTCTGTTGCCTAAAAACCATGCTCTAGATTTTAAATCTCTGTTGCCTAAAAACCATGCTCTAGATTTTAAATCTCTGTTGCCTAAAAGCTATGCTCTAGATTTTAAATCTCTGTTGCCTAAAAACCATGCTCTAGATTTTAAATCTCTGTTGCCTAAAAACCATGCTCTAGATTTTAAATCTCTGTTGCCTAAAAACCATGCTCTAGATTTTAAATTTCTGTTGCGACTTATATTACTTTTACCTTCTACACATATCATCATATGAGGTATAACCAGTTTAACATACCATCATATGAGTTATAACCAATTTAACATATCATCATATGAGTTATAACCAGTTTAACATATCATGTGGCCAGTGAAGAAACTTACTCATTTTGATATAATATATTTTCTGTTTGTTTGCAATGGACAATCAAATACTAATTTTGTGAGCAACTTTTATACAGTGACAGTATTAGTGCTGGTAGTAGACCAGACATACAATACATTCATTTCTATGTGTTGCTTTGATATGCATGCTTTGGATATCATATGTTAGTGCTTATGGAGCCAGAAGGGAATCATTTGTTCTTCATTGGCATTTGTGTACTAGTGGTTTATATACATCTTGTACATTGGTTTTAATAAATGCACACTTTTGGTCTTTAATGTAACAGGGATGCATATTGTTGTAATTTGATGTTGTTGTTGTTGTTGCTGCTGCTGTTGGTGTTGTTGATGATGATGATGAGGAAGAATGCCCACATTGAGTAAGATTACTCTTTTGTGTGCTATAAAAAAAAGGCGTTAAGTGGTGGGTTGTTTTAGCTTTCCTCACATTCCGAGTGTGCTGATGAAGGTGTCCTCCAGGCTGTTGCGGTATCCTTGGTTTCATCTGTGTGTTGCTCACTACTATGGAAATCACGTCGACCCCCCATCACCCACCTCATTATTCAGGCTGCCATGAAAACAGCCTGTTTCCAGGGAGAATTGCATGGAAAGGAGATGGAGATTTCTGCCAGTATTTTTTGCCTGACCAGACATTAGTCTCTCTCCCCCATTGTTGTAAATTAATCGTCAATTTGAGAGTGACTGAAAATATGTGGGACATAGTGATAATAATATGTGGGAAGCAGGGAAGATGGTGATAATAATGTGACATACAAAAGATATAGATGATAATGTGACATACAAAAAATTATGATATTAATGTGACATACCTCTCCAAATGTAGGCCTACCTTGACGGGGTTGGAGAGCTTGCGTGATCCAGGGGGCTATGCCGGCGGGAGTTTTATTCCTGTTAGGGTCACCCAAGCCGGACAGGTCCTTGGAGAGGGGCCAGACTAAGAGGCCGAGGAGCAGGTGGAGCCCTTTAGGTGGAGCTGCAGAACCCACCGGCGAGTGGTACACGCTCTGGGCTAAACCAATCCACCCCCACTTCATGGGTTAAATGCATTCTTGCCTCATTCTTTACTTTTGTCTTCTATCAGTCATCCCAATGGACGTAGAAGAGATGCAGGCCAGAGGACATTGCACCTCTGCCCCTTTGTGACAACCTCCCAGGTGGCGGGGAATGCCAGGCGTACCATCACTGCAGAGGAGCCAAGAATACTAAAGGGGAGTAAGGAGATACCCCACTCACGTGTATGTGCTACGTTTCTGGCAGGACATGACGATCCTGGGACACAGACACACTGGACTGCCTCTCTTCAGGGATACTTGAAAAATGGGTTCATAAGTTCATATCATCATCATCACACATCCTTTCTAGCAAGACCACAGTCTACCCAAGCAACGTTAAGGTGCTGAAGACGGAGGCAACCAGCCAAAAGGCGCACCACAGAAATCAGGATGCCACGCAAATACGCAACATGAGAGTATGCCTATATCTGCAAAACGTTATAGCGCTCGGCCTATGGTGGACAACCAGGCAGGTACAGTGCTGGGTCCCCCGTCTCGAAAGGGCCCAAACTTTATTACTGGAGGTCCTTCTCGGATGCCTCGTGGAGTCAGGAGGCACGAGAATAGAGCTACTGGCCAAACAAAACCAAAAACAAAGGAAAAAACACTTAAAATAATGCACTGGAATGCTGAAGGCGTCAACAGCAAAATAGATGGCTATAGTAAAAAAATTAGAGCTTGAGAATATTCTATATGAAGAACAAGTAAATGTATGTTGCTTGCAAGAAACGCATCTCACCAAAGATATAGCCTTCAAAATTAGAGGATACCAGTGCTATAGGTCTGACCGACAAGACAGGCAGAAGGGTGGAATACTGACACTTGTGAGAAATAGCATCAATGCTTATCAGCAGGAAGTGCATATGGAGAGGGCAGAATACCAGATGACAGATATCAAGACAGAAAGTACAGAGTTCCACCTTCTAAATTATTACTGTCCGAGTGATCGTCCACTGGCACTGAATACGATTGCAACAAAGGAAAGACTGATTGTGTGTGGAGACTTCAATAGCCACTCGCAGAGCTGGGGCTAGGATCAAATGGATAGGAGGGGTGAGGAGCTAGAAAACTGGCAGGATGACAATGGACTTATCCTGATTAACCAGCCAACAGACCCACCGACCTTCTACTCGAGATCATGGCACACCACTTCTACGCCAGATTTGGCATTCCACTCACCATGCATGGAATGGAACATTACACGCATTGTAGGGAAACAACTTGGAGGTAGTGACCACAGACCAGTATTTCTAACTATTGAAAATGAATATGTCAAGGAAAGTAGTACCTTGCCTCGGTGGAATTACAGGAAGGCAGACTGGTCAATGTAGTGTTCGTGAGGAACGACAAAATATAGAGCGAGATGGTGCCATACCCGAAGTTATGGAGACACCAATCACATACAAAGAACTGGGGTTTGCAATATCCAAACTGAAAATGAGAAAGTCGCCAGGAACAGACGGAGTGTCCAATGAGATGATCAAGAACTTGGGAAGCAGCAAAAACAAAGCTGCTTCAGATCTTCAACATTTGTTGGACATCAGGTACAGTCCCACAGACCTGGAGAGAAGCAATCATGATACCACTCTCAAAACCAGGTAAAGACAGTTCCATGGCATCCAGCTATAGACCAATCAGCCTCACAAGCTGCATATGTAAAACAATGGAACGTATTATCAACCTAAGGCTCCAGTGGTATCTTGAGAGCCAAAACCTTCTTGTGCCACAACAGGCAGGATTTAGGAAATACAACTCCACTGAAAACCAGGCAACATACCTCTCACAAGAGATCGAGGACGCATTCCAGGACAAGAAATTAGTATTACCAGCATGGATAGACTTAAGGAAAGCTTTTGATAACGTTTGGAAAGAAGGACTTTTAAAGAAACTGAGAAATAATGGAGTGATGGGTAGGATGTACAAATGGATAAAGCATACTTACATAACAGAAGAGCCAGAGTCCAACTAGATGGTCTCAAGAGTAAGAAAATTCAACTGCGTCATGGTGTGCTTCAGGGAGGGGTTCTTTCCCCTACACTTTTCATAGTCTTCATCAATGACTTGATTGCTGAGCTACCACGAGGAACAAAAGTTGCAATATATGCAAATGACTTGGTAATATGGTGTATAAATGAGCAAGCAACAGTGGCCACCAGAATGCTACAAAGAGCTATTGATGCCTTGACCTCATGGACAAACAGATGGTGTGTAAACATTAACACCGAAAAATGTAGCACTACGCTTTTCACCCTCTCCCCAAAACAAAAAGCTGGAGTTATCAAGATAAACGGAGAACACCTCAAAGAAGATAAACAACCCACCTATCTTGGAGTTACATTTGATGATAGGTTGACATGTAGGTAACACGTCAACAAGGCAGCCAAAAAAGCCAGGAGGAAGTTAGCCATCCTGAGAAAATTAGGTGGAACCACATGGGGTGCTAGTGGAAAAATACTTAACAAAGTTTACCAACAAGGTATACGGCCACATCTGGAATATGGGTCAGCAGCGTGGTGCCCCGCAGCAAACACTACCCTAAAAGAGGTGGGTAAGGTGCAAAATCAGGCACTTAGGGCCATTACAGGAGCAATGAAATCAACACCTATTGTGGAGATGGAGAAAATGGGAAGGATACAAGCACTAAGAGAGCGCAGAGACACAAAGGTATTAACACAGGCAGAAACGTTCCACTGCATGCCGAGCCATCCAATGAAAGACAGATTTCAAAATTTAGCAATGGGAAGACTGAAAAGAAGTAGTTTTATACATCAGGCGAAACGACTTCGCAGGCAAATTGTAGATTTACCTGAAGTTGACATCCCCCTAAAGTCTGTGCCAGAACAAACCCCTTGGAGATAGGAGCACGGACTATCAGTATGCATTCAAACAAAAGTGAAAGGAATATTAGACAAGGATGAACAGAACAGTGTGCAACGTAGGATAGTGATCCTCAATTTCCTGGATGAATAATACCCACAAGACCTCTGGATCAGAGTATACACAGATGGGTCAGCACAGAATGCAGTAAAGAATGGTGGAGCGGGAGTGTACATAGAATACCCAAACAACATTAGGGATACAGTCAGAGTACCAACTGGGAAATTCTGTCATATATATGATGCAGAAATACAGGCAATCAAGGTGGCAACTGAGAAACTGTTGAACACCAATGTCGGTCCACAACCTGTAGTATTTCTTACAGATGCACAATCAGCACTCCAAGCACTTAATATGAGAAACTGCCAGATCTACAGGCTCTACTGTCTGAACTGAGCAACCAGCGCAAGATTGTCATGCAGTGGATACCTTCTGATTGTGGAATACCAGGAAACGAGAGAGCAGATCGACTGGCAAAGGAGGGTGCTGCAGACGAGCAACCAGATGTGCCAGTTACATACCAACAGAAGGTAAGGATGATCAAATTAATCAGAAAGCCACCAACAGTAACACCAGACGATTACCATAACATGAACAAACAAGAGCAAACTGTTGTGTTGCGCCTTAGAACAGGACACAACCGACTCCGCAGCCACATGTACACACAAATGAAGATTGGCAACTCAGCCATGTGTACATGCGGACAGACGCCCCAGACAGCAGAGCACATACTACAAAACTGCCCCGAATATAATATACAGAGAAAATCTCACTGGCCCATAGAAACAACACTGGAAGAGAAACTTTATGGACCTGTATGTGAACTACAAAAGACAGTGAAGTTTATACAAGAGACAACATTGCAGATATAGACAATATTTTAAAGCGAACGAAAGAAGAAGAAGATGTGACATACAAAAGATGTGATAGGTTTAGGATTCCCTTCTGACTGTGTGTTAAACACTGGAACATTTAATACTTGAATTTAAGACTTCTACATAGAAAACATGAAAACATGTGAGTAATAAAACACGATAATTGATTTATTTACACAAATATATGTTACAACGTGGTTAAAAACTAAACAAACTAAATATCAATAAATCTTTCTATCTCAGAGAATGTTAGCATGAGCTTGAATGAAATGCCTGTAACTATAAAGTCAGTTTGGTAGTCTAACCTAATATCTGACATATACAAATCTTGTTCTACACATGTGTGCCCTCTAGTAGTTTGTGATGAAGTTGATCTCTGGCGACCTTTGGTCATGCGCTGTGCGATAATATCTTCTTGCTATTATTGTGGGGTTGCTCCCTGAGGATTCAGGTTATAACTCTCTTTCGATCATGGGGCTTTGGCCGACCCCTCTGACGATTCTGATTAAGATATTGTTTCGATGTAACCTGACATGAGCAGACAATAATCTGATGTCAGTGAAGACTGCAGATATGCTTGTTCCGAACTGAATCATGCGTACGATCAGTTATCTCTCGTCCTCAACAGATCATCTAGTGCTGATGTCAGTGAAGACTGCAGATATGCTTGTTCCGAACTGAATCATGCGTACGATCAGTTATCTCTCGTCCTCAACAGATCAACTAGTGCTGATGTCAGTGAAGACTGCAGATATGCTTGTCCCAAACTGAATCATTTGTACTGACTTACATTTTAATTGCATATTTTTATCTTTGTGTCAGCCTGACTTCTTTTGAGTTTCACAATTTTTTTAATGCGATGAAAGTCCTCTATCTTTCTGTACTTTACCGGATATACCATGTAAGTACATAGCATTTCTTCTTCGTTCGATCTCAAACTCCTGAAAAGGGCATTGCAAATAGGATGTTGTCTGGAGAACGGAATGTGTTGTGTCGTAGTTTACAGCTTGACTGCGATATTTGCACCTTTCGGTCCAACACATCTGACGTCAGTATGCATTTTTTAGTACTGGGTTAGCATTCCCTCTTCATCCCCTTCTACTTAGCCAGTCTGGTCCATTGCAGCCTGTTATCCAGGATCACGGCGTGGAAGTGTAGAAGGGTCTTGGCAGCTCTGTTTACTGGCCCTGGCGCTAGCAGTCAGCTATGGGTTGCTGACCGCTGCAGCTCATACGTTGCTCAGATGAGCAAAATCCCGTGACAAAATTGCAGTAACTGTTTGATCTAACAGTTGGTTTATGTTGTGTATCATATCGTCACCGCCTTCTCAAAAGTAAATATTATTATAATGTTGGAAAAGAAATGTATATTTCAATATTCATATTGTGCGTACCGACTCACATTCAAATTGAACATTATTTTATTTGTCAGTTAAGTGAACTCTTTAATCCAGCCGTTCTCTCCCTCTCAGCCGTTCTCTCCCTCTCAGCCGTTCTCTCCCTCTCAGCCGTTCTCTCCCTCTCAGCCGTTCTCTCCCTCTCAGCCGTTCTCTCCCTCTCAGCCGTTCTCTCCCTCTCAGCCGTTCTCTCCCTCTCAGCCGTTCTCTCCCTCTCAGCCGTTCTCTCCCTCTCAGCCGTTCTCTCCCTCTCAGCGGTTCTCAACCTCTCAGCGGTTCTCAACCTCTATTTGCCATTGGGCCCCTTATCTTTCTCCGCATAATGTTTTTAAAAAAACTTTCCAGGTGCTGGAGATCGCGGGTTATAATTACGGTGGAGACCGTGACTATTAAAAAGACATGGATCTTTTGGTAAAAATACCACTGATCTCTGATTAGTGAGACCAGACTGCCGTGTTCAGTCTCAAGCACGTTAAAAATCCCTTGACAGTTAGAAATCAAAAAGAGTAAGCTAAAAAGCCGCTGACCAGACAAAAATCAATAATTCTAGTTTAAAATCTACCCAAATTGTTTAGTAATCCCCAGGAAGTTTAAAATACCTACTACGTATAGCCGAAGCTGATCTGGCAACAGACATCAAATGCCTGTTTATATACCAGGATTCCAAGTATAGAGTGTTCCCCTTTTGCTGGGGGTCCACCGGTGGCGGTCAAAAACAGTTGCGGTGGTCTTATACTCCAGCTGGAATGGAAAAGGGACAAGAAGAAGTAGAAAGTTGCCATGCTATTGGTGACAGGGTGATCAGTACCACCGAACAACCATAGTGCGTTGGCTGCATTCATAACTGAAGGAAACATTACATTTTAGTTAATGGTTAGTAAAAGAAAAATGCCCTTTTCCATTACAAATTAACGGGCCGACTGACATCTTTCAGGGTCCATGAACCCTAGTTAAGAACCCATGCTGTAATCTGGCAGAAAGAGCATTAGTGCTTGTTTTAATACTAACTAGCAGGTCCCATAATGAGATCGTTGACATGCGCCCTCTTAGTGCGTGACATTTTTTTGGCAAGGATTGTAATGTCACTGCACAAATTATATGAGGTCTCTAACATGTCTCCCCTTTTGTGAGATGCTGTTGTTCTTCTTTACTGTTCTTTCTTTTGGTAAAGACACGCTTCTTTCAACCACAAAGTTGTTTTGATTATATCAGTACACAAGATTCCCCCCAACAATTTGTCGCCATCCTGGTATAATTTCTTGTTCAGCACTATAATGTGACTTGTCATGCAGCCCAACGTAACCTTTGCTAAACAGCTGCTTGCTTTGTATGGGTCAGTACTTATAGAAAATAAATAAATTGAAGCTGCTTTGATATTGAAGGTCAAACGGCAATAAAACATGTATAGGTAATGGCTCTGTGGCAGCACCAGGACGAAAACGAAATAACATCTACACTACGGTCACGTGGCCATCGCCAGGGTCAATGAACAAATCACACAAAAAAAAGGCATGATGTAAAATTAGTGGTTTAAGTTAGCAGTCAAATTTAAAAGTGTCCAGGAAAGTGTCAGACACTGTACACCAGTTGTGAAATGGGTGAACCAATCAAGACATTGTTATTATGTTTACACAGACAAAAACAGGCGAAAACATAAAGAAATCACAATACGCACACAAAAAACACACGTATAGAAAGGTGTGAAGAAAAGGAAAAAATACGTATGTACATATAGGCACAGAAGAAGGTACCAAAATGGATGTATAAATAATAACGATAAGAGAAAGAGAGAGATCAATACAGAGAGATGGAAAGGAAAAGAGAGTTATGGTAACGGAAGCCTACCAGAACGTATGGAATTTATTCAGCCAATGATGTTTGAGACAATCCCATAAGGAAAATCAAATTATTCTAAGACTCTAACTGGTGTAGATCATAGGAGGAGAAGGAGACCATGCCATTGACTTTGCTGTTCACCTTGTGCAGGTGTCGAGGACTATTGAAATGGCTGACGACAGGAGAGCCGCAGTTACTGTAAATATAATTCTCAAAAAAGCATAGCAGTTGCGGAAAACTTCTCGTCACCCTCAATCCTGGTGTGACTCATTCCCGTTTTCCACCTATGCCAGGAAGACGAAGCTTTTTTCCTAAGACCCGCGAGAATGGATAAATTAGACTATAACAAGTTTTTTTAAAATACAGCCACCCACAATAACACGAAGGCATAGCTACAAGCTGACTAAAGAGAGGTCCAGATTAGATATTAGGAAATATTTTTTTAGTCAGAGAGTGGTGTCTGCTTGGAATGCATTGCCATGGGAGGTAGTGGAGGCAGGGACAGTTAATGCATTTAAGAATAAACTGGATGCGCATAGCTTTTATAGCAAGGTGATGTAAATGTAACTGGTTGTATACAGACTCTGCAGGGTCTTCTAAACCAGTATAAAGACGTTAAGTTAAGTTAAGATGCTTGACTGTTTAATTAATCGTCTCTATACTGAAGCTGTTCTTCACTCGGCCTTTCACAGTGACACGCTTATCGCCCGTACCGACGCCCACACACTTTCCTGTTGCTGTCCTATTCCTCGCCAATAACTCCCCCCACCCCCTCCCGCCTTTCTGATCATGTTAAATTGGTCCTTACTTTTAATCTTCAGACCCTTGCTGTCCGTGAGATCTTGTTTCACCATATCCCTATCATTCATTCAGATCCTTCCTCGCGTGTTGTATTTTCTGATCCTGCTCTGGTGGCATACAAACGTGATAAAAAATTTGCCTGATCTGTTGGTTAGAAGTCGTCTCAAAACTCACCTAATCCCGTACAGAAACAATCGTTGTTGTGTACCGTGTTCTTGTGTTATCAAGCCTTCTGTGACCTCGTAATGAGTTTTGGTGCCAAAGACGGTGGTTCGCCTGCATGTCACGTAATCTAATCTACATTATTATTTGCAATCGTCGTAACATGAAATACATGGGTGAGACTGACCTTGAACTATTTGTTCGTTCACGCCAACATCTCATTGGCATTTTCATTAACTGTTGCTCTCCTGCAGATATAAACGAGGGATGCTCTACCGATATTTCACATTTTCACCGGCCAACAAAACATGGCGTAGAACAAGATGAAACAATCTCTTCACAGCAGCCCTTGAGGAAGTCTTCCGCACACACAATTGAGATGATACATTGACGAAGAAATGCTGAACCATCTCCGGTTTGTGGATGATACATCATTAGTCATATCATCAAGGAAGCTGGGCAATGCCTAAATTATCTCTACAACGCAAGTGTGACAGTTGGTTAAAAAAAAAAAATATAAAGACCCAATAACTGTTAAACACTTTCTGCCATTCGAGAAAATGTGGCTTAAAACTGATCTCGTTAAAAGCGTGACTTCATACATATATTTTGGCCAAGAAATTACGAACTTCCACGAAATGCACCGAGAGATCGGACGAAGGATAGCAATGAGCTTCAATCACAACAGGCCCATACTTGAACATATTACAAACAGCGGAACGAGAACTCACACCTTCAACAGTAGGGCAATATCTGACCAAGGAGTTGCCCAATGACACCGGCGCCAGAGTTCGACTGGGTGGCTCTCTGTCGGACAGATCTACCACGTCTTCTGGTGTCGTTGCTATTGTTACTGAATGCCCACAATGAGTAGGATTACTCTTTTGTGAGCCGTAAAAGGGACGTTAAGTGACGGGTTGTAGTAGCTTTCCTCACGAACGTGCTGATGAAGGTGGGCCGGGGTCCTCCATGCGGTCGTGCTAGGCTTCATCTGCGTGTCGCTCACTGCTACGGAGATCACGTCGATCCCTCACCTTGTTAGTCAGTCTGCCATTAGAACAGCCCGTTTCAAGGAAGGGCTACGAAGAAGCCAAGTTGAGGGTCTTGTGCAATATGTTTTGCCTGAACCTGACTAACATGTCTGATCAGTATATTTGTTCTGACCCTAACTAACATGTCTGATCAGTACGTTTTGCCTGAACCTGACTAACATGTCTGATTAGTATATTTGTCCTGACCCTAACTAACATGTCTGATTAGTATGTTTTTGCCTGAACCTGACTAACATGTCTGATCAGTTTATTTGTCCTGACACTGACTAACATGTCTGATCAGTATGTTTTGCCTGACCCTGACTAACATGTCTGATCAGTATGTTTTTGCCTGACCCTGACTGACATGTCTGATTAATATATTTGTCCTGACCCTGACTAACATGTCTGATCAGTATGTTTTGCCTGAACCTGACTAACATGTCTGATCAGTTTATTTGTCCTGACCCTGACTAACATGTCTGATCAGTATGTTTTGCCTGAACCTGACTAACATGTCTGATCTGTATGTTTTGCCTGAACTTGACTAACATGTCTGATCAGTATGTTTTGCCTGAACCCGACTAACATGTCTGATCAGTATATTTTTCGTGACCAGACGCTAGTTTTCCTTCCCGTCTTCGGAGGTCAGCCAGCGCTGTGTTTTTGTCCCCGACCTATTCTGCCCGGCCGTCGATTGGCTTCTTGACCACCTGATCGTGCACCAAGAAGGTATCAATATAGACCAGTCAATCTTCACTGATCTCGCTTAAGCGGACGACATTGTCCTATTCGACACAGACCACTCTGCGCTGCAGCGCTCTCTCGAAATCATAGACAGCGAAACGACCTCCCTACACCTGTCTATATCCTGAGCCAAAACCAAAGTTCAGAACCTCATTTCCGACACAGAAACCCAGGGTATTAGAACTCATTGCCACGCTGCGGAGGGCCACAAAGAATTCGTATACCCCGGCAACATAATATTATCGGATGGGCGCAGCGGTACTGATATGTCAAGGCGCATCGGACTAGCTGTGTCTGCTATGCACGACCTCCGACGTATATGGAGTAACGGTAAGATCTCCATTGGGACAAAAATCGGCATCTACCAGTCCTGCATGGTCCCAGTCTTCCTTTGCGACTCCGATTCCTGCCACTTCCACTCTGGACGAGGAACCATGCCACAGCAGGGGGTCATGGATATGAACGATAAACGCAACGGGTTTAGACGCCTAAACGAACCTATGATCATGATACGGCTGCGAGGTGTTGAACCTACGATTCTTTGACGTTGCGCGGTTCAACGGGCGCTAGAGCGTATACTATTGGTCTACCTTAGTCTCACTACGGGACCCCATCCATGACACCGCCATCAGGAGATAAACTTCCTTCGAATGCGTCCTAGAAACGACGCTGCTTAGAAAGTATAGTTGTGCCGGCCACGTGATACGCCTGTCTGACAATAGATGAACACATACAGTGACATGGCACTCCAAGACAAAAGCCAGAGACGAGTTTAGACATTTAAAAAAAATCTTGAATGCTAATATTCGTTTAACCGAGTTTGCTGTATTAATTATGTTGTTAACAAGACAATTCCAGCAGGCTGCACTCCTCGTAGATACGATGTCATTTATGTAAGCCATAAATAATTATAAAGTAATAGCTTAAAAATAAGTCTTTTACGAACTAAAAACCAAAAGAATGGTAATGCTACAGTAGATACCATCACACTGTCTGTTACTTACCACGAAACGCAAGCTCAGACAAGATTGCAAAAGAGGGAGCAACACGAGAACAGAAATATTAAATAACCACCTTCTAAGAAAAGAAGACCCTTATCCAAACTATGCGGAGT
The DNA here is from genome assembly GCA_036924085.1 of Ariolimax columbianus. Taxonomy (NCBI): domain Eukaryota; kingdom Metazoa; phylum Mollusca; class Gastropoda; order Stylommatophora; family Arionidae; genus Ariolimax; species Ariolimax columbianus. Next base: position 114,494,266 of record JAVGWX010000001.1, on the reverse strand, counting down.
CGACCGCGCGAGACACAACTATAACTTCCTTGATGGAGCGAAGCAGGTGATCATGCGCCACATGAGAAACGGACATACCAGATTAAATGCCACTAACGCAGATTCAAACTGGCCACCACCACTTATGTGTACGTGCGAACAAGCAGCATAGACAACCGAATATATCATACACGACTGTGCTATATGCTTCGACAACTGCGTTTAGCACTAACCCCTACGAAGTCGAACCTCCACATAAAGCTATTCGGGAGCAATGGAAAACGTTCCATCATCATAACCTTTATTCAGAAAACTGGATTTCCCGTGTAGACATAATAAACAATGGCAAACAGGAAGAAGGCCTATATTTGTGTGTTTTAATTTGGACAGTTCTTGATAAAGGTTTATTGAAGTGGAAACATCGGCCCATGTCTGTTACTATTTTCACGTTAAATTTCACTTGAATCCTGTTTGTACGATTATTGTATCCATTTCTGTTCATGAATGTAGTGTTACCTAATTAAGATCGATAGACAGTTCACTGAAATTCTCACAACCTCTATTCCTTTCCCCGTCTTTTATACAAACAACAGAAAGACCTTGTAGCTGTTATTGTAATATAAGAGTCAGGAAACAGTGCATAATTATTCATCTTGTTGCTGGTAACAAAACTCATGCACGTTCTTCTAACCAGCCTTGTGTTTATTCAGGACTGTGTTCACTGCAAGCCTGTATTTAGTTTAGTCATTCCAACTCGTTCGTGACTACAGTACTACAAATGTCAATGCTTATTAGGTTACCGGCTGGCATTTACAGAATGCCATAGAGTCGGAAGTGTATTTTGTTACGTTTGTTCGCAGCATGGCACAAAGCCAGTCACTCTCCAAACGGCTCCCACGAACTGCATACATTGAGCCTGATTCCAGCAAATCTGCAGACCCAACGAGGAATAATGACATTCAGTTCTGGCCATTTGCTCTAATCGTCTGCGCTGATCGACGCGGCGGGTTTAATTGTTAGGATAGTAATTATACTAATTTCGTGAGTGCGGTAATTAATATCGGCCAAACTTCATGAGTCACATTGTGAGTTGTCATTTCATTACCGCATTCGTCACAGTCACGTGAGAGTAAATGCATTCACATGTTCATAAAGGCCTACAACCAATGGCATTCTGGTACAGGTATTGTTTTTCTGAACCGATTGCTAAATCCTGATTGGATTGTTCATTGTAAATTGATTGATTGATGATTCGTCTTTTCGTTTCTAGTACAGTTGGTCCCTTTACAGGAAGCCTGTCACCGTATATTTGTAGTGGCAGTTTCATAGCACTGGCTCTGCATGTTGAGGATACTAGTCCAATGCACACCCTTCTTTACTCGTCTTTTGCAATATTCTTGGTTAAAAATGTTGTTTTCAATCTGGTTACACTCGGTTATCATTCTAAATAAACCGAATATGTTGAAATGCACCGTGAAACTTAACATCAGGTTTCTCAACTTGGCAGGACTACTAATCTCAACAGGTCGTTCATAATGTTCACTACATCCTTAATATAATCAATATTTGTTGTTTGTTCATCTGTTACCGCATCTCCTTTCTTGTTCATCTGTTACCGCATCTCCTTTTTTGTTCATCTGTTACCGCATCTCCTTTTTTGAACATCTGTTACCGCATCTCCTTTTTTGAATCTGTTACCTCATCTCCTTTTTGTTCGTATATTACCTCAGCTCCTTTTTTGTTCATCTGTTACCTCATCTACTTTTTTGTTCATCTGTTACCTCATCTACTTTTTTGTTCATCTGTTACCTCATCTACTTTTTTGTTCATCTGTTACCTCATCTACTTTTTTGTTCATCTGTTACCTCATCTACTTTTTTGTTCATCTGTTACCTCAGCTCCTTTTTTTGTTCATCTGTTATTTGAGGTAAAGTTTTTTGTTCATCTGTTACCTCGGCTCCTTTTTTGTTCATCTGTTACCGCATCTCCTTTTTTTTTAAAATTTTGAATAGCATAACTGTCCCCCATCCTTTTTGTTTCCCTGAAAACGTGAATTGTAACCATTACTTGTCATTATTTTGGATTGAGCAAAAGTTACTCACGAGTGTTCTCCTAAACTCGACCTTACGTTCTCGTGTTGACTTTATTATTACAATTTTTCTCCCATCACTTCCTCCCATATCTATTATAGTTCTTCTCCCATAACGTCCTCTCGTATCTATTATAGTTCTTCTCCCATAACGTCCTCTCGTATCTATTATAGTTCTTCTCCCATAACGCCCTCTCGTATCTATTATAGTTCTTCTCCCATAACGTCCTCTCGTATCTATTATAGTTCTTCTCCCATAACGTCCTCTCGTATCTATTATAGTTCTTCTCCCATAACGTCCTCTCGTATCTATTATAGTTCTTCTCCCATAACGTCCTCTCGTATCTATTATAGTTCTTCTCCCATAACGTCCTCTCGTATCTATTATAGTTCTTCTCCCATAACGTCCTCTCGTATCTATTATAGTTCTTCTCCCATAACGTCCTCTCGTATCTATTATAGTTCTTCTCCCATAACGTCCTCTCGTATCTATTATAGTTCTTCTCCTATAACGTCCTCTCGTATCTATTATAGTTCTTCTCCCATCACTTCCTCCCGTGTCTGTTATAGTTCTTCTCTCATTACTTCCTCCTATATCTATTATAGTTCTTCTCCCATCACTTCCTCCGGTGTCTGTTATAGTTCTTCTCTCATTACTTCCTCTCCTATCGAACACTATTTCACTCCACAACTCATGTTAGGATATCTGTTATTATGCCTTCATTATTATCATCATCATCATACGCCCGAGTGGTGCCCAGGATGAAACGGTTAGTAGGATCATTGTAACCTGTCAAGCATGTTATGGAAACACATTAAAGAGAGTTTTCCATGGCGCCTAGCAACCACATGAACAACCACTGTTATTGAGACATGTTCGGAAATACACGTTTTTTTCTGAAGGTACCAGATGTAGTGGATACCCAATGCTTCATATTAATCGAGAAGGCGAAGTAACCCCACCCCCTCCCCCCTTTTCAACCCCTATCCGCATGGATAATTCCAATTAATTGTATTTTTGTTCATGCTACGCGCCTAAGTGGAGCGTGTGATTGGGGGTAAAATGTCGGTCCTCTATCACGTGACATGCACTAACAAATCTCGGTAACGCATTGCTGTGTTTTTTTTCTATCGAAGGTAATACTTTTTTAAATCAGTATGTACACTGCGTGGCCATTTTAGGGACAAGTGGCCTTTATTCCTCAGCTCTTTAATCTTCGGTGAACCTTAAAAATGGAAATAACCACTGTAATGATAACTTGATGGGGTGGCGAATGCTGAGAGGTAAGGCTCTCTCCTCTCAAGAAACCAGCGATAGCGTGAAATGGTCGAGTGTTCGTCAGGTACAAGCGCCCCCTGGTCTCAAGGGAGGTGAGATCCAGCTGTCTAGCCCTATCAGAAACGGACAACGTACTCGGGAGGTCCCGTGTACGTGCGCAGCACGCAAAAGAACAGACATAGTCGCTGCCCGTCTCCAATTATAGGGATCATGAAATTCCTACCAAATAGTGGACTGAATGGCTTGGCTTGGCTTCGTTCGTTCTCAATCTCCCGCTACCAAACCCCGAAAGGGCTTAAGTAGTAGAATGTAGTCCGGAGAACGGAATGCGTTTGTGTCGTAGTTTAAGCTTGACTGCAATATTTGCACCTTTCGGTCCAACACATCCGACTTCAGCAAGCATTTTTTTAGTACCGGCTTAGCGTTCCTTCTTCAATCCCTTCTCCTAAGCCAATCTGCCCTGCTACAGCCTGTTATCCAGGATCACCGCGTGGAGGGGTAGAAGGGTCTTGGCAGCTCTGGTTCGCTTGCCCTGACGCTAGCATTGAGCTATGAGTCGCTGACCGCTGCAGCTCATGCGCTGCTCAGCATTTTGATCCCGTGGCCTGAATGAAGGACAAAAGAATGTGGCCCCTCCATCATGCAAAGGCACAACAGACCAATCACCTGTTTATCTGCAAACTCGATTGTAAGTTTTTTAACACACACACACACACCCCAGAATAGACGAAGAGAAGAGCGACTAGAGGAAGTAAGTGATGGTATGTTGATATCAATGCATTCTCAATCCAAGCACACGTTTCCGTTTTATTTGATGGAAAATACCATCTTATGAATCTGACAATTACCACACAAAAACGTAGTCTGATTAGCAAAGAAAGCGAGACATTGGGTCTTCAGTGTAAATATAACTAAAAATAATGAACTCCATTCCAACCTATCCACCGCACGAGCCTATACGATCAAGTTTCAGATCAAGAGAAAGACTAAGAAAACATGTGTTGACAGTGTTAAGCAAGGACTTTTGAGTCATGGGTTAACATTAACAACGACAGATCATGGTGTACTTGAGCGAGGACTACATCGTTCCTCGTTATCTAACTCTTTAAGTGGACAAATGACATTATATGAAATGATGAGAGAGGTAGAAACAATACTTTTCTGTGGGAGTGGATCTTGACAAATGAATCAACAAAGCAGAATGAACATAGATTGCAACACAGTCAAGGATAAGTTCAAAGAATGTTGTAAAACGATTGGTCAACAATATTGGTGAAATGAGGGGCAAAAATATTTCAAGATGGCTACCAACAATGGTATGTTACGGCCTATTAATCAAATCAAAACCTTTCCAATTTCAGAGCGGAGGCAGAGGCACTGAGGGCCGCAGTGGAAGAAATGGTGACAGGTAAAAGGAATGAAAGACATATAGTCCTGCTTACAGATGCCCTGGCCGTAGTCACAGTACTAAAAAGCCAGAAAAATACTGAACTTAATGATTTAAGAGCAGTACTCTATCAACTATGCCAGCAGTCCGCACCAAAAAGGGTAGTGGTACAGTGGGTTCCATCTCACTGCAACATCCAAGGCAACGATGAGGCAGACAGACTGGCAAAAGAAGGTGCAAGACTACCACAACCAGATACTAGTATGACATACGTAGAGTCAAAACGGCATATTAGAGTTAGATACATGGCCAAATGGGAAACCGAACATACTGGCTACACAAAAAACGATGCCTATTACCAGTTGAACAGAAGAGAGCAGGTCGTGGTCTTCCGACTTCGCACTGGCCACAATAGACTGAGGTACCACCTATTCAACAAATTCAAGATAGGTGGCACTGACGAATGCCCGTGTGGTACCGGGAAAATGACCGCTGAACATTTGCTGCAAAACTGCCCGACATACGAGGACCAGAGAGAGCAGATGTGGCCATCACCAGTGGCAACACTAGACAAGCTCTATGGCAGTGTCGACAGCCTCAGGATGACCGCTGCTTTTTTCGAAAAAATAAAGGTCGACGTCTGACAGCGTAAGAAGAAGAAGAAGAAGAAGAAGAAGAAATCAAAACCTTTCAACAACCCTTTAAAGCACCGGTCTTCCACAAATGCATGCCATCCTCCTGTCCTGAGCAATGCGTTCCAGCTCTATCCACGTCTTCATGTTTATCGAGCTCTCTTCTACATGTGTGTTTTGGTCTACCTCTACATCTCTTGCACTGGGGATTCCAGAATAGAGACTGTCTTGTAATGTTAACAGGTGGTTTCCTTAATGTGTATCTTACCCAACGCCGTGGGGAGGAAGATTGACGTCTGTTTAGGCACAATATTTTGATCAGACATGTTAGTCAGGGTCAGGCAAAAATATACTGGCCAAGAACCTCACTTCGGCTTCCTGGAAACGGGCTGTTTTCATGGCAGCCTGGATAATGGGGTGAGGGATCGACGTGATCACCGTAGTAGTGAGCGACACGCAGATGAAGCCAAGCATAGCCCAACCGCCTGGAGGACCCCGGTCTACCTTCATCAGCACGCTCGGGATGTGAGGAAGGCTACTGCAACCGGTCACTTAATGTCCATTTTAGGGCGCACAAAAAAGTAAACCACTCATTGTGAGGATTCGAAACAACCCCTGCCGTAGCACATAATTTAAAATTACCTGCAAAATGATAGGCCTGGTCCTTGATCAACGCTGAGAACACTTAGTTCAGAGCAGGACTGAACTTCTAGCGAGCTCACCATAGGTGATATATTGTACACAGTTGTTGCAAATCATCTAGTGATTATAATCCGAGAGAACTCTTCAAATGGCACCACATATTTCCATGACATCCCATCAATCTTTTGAGCTTCCATTCCAAAACTACTACCAATGAACTATTTGTGTGTACTGTCCGGTACCACATTTTTATTACTGGGAAGATACAATTACCAAGCGAAAAGATTCTCTGCAGGACGTCCTATTTATAAAATGTCCTTTTTAAAAAGTTCCGAATACGATTTCTGTTCAACTTATACTTGTACACTTGGAATCCTGATATTCAAAAAGACATATTAATTTATGTTGCCGGGTAGCCGAAGGCTTTGGCTATCAGTAGTAGGTATTTCACGCTTTCTGCGGCTTACTTTGCCTGGGGAAAGATACAAATAATTTCGTAGATTTTTCATTTCAATTTTTGTCCCAATAGCGGTCGATAAACCTACTCTTTTCGACTTCTAACTGCCAAGGGATTTTTAACGTGCTCGACACCGAACACGAGAGTCCGATCTCACTACCCAGAGATCAGGGGAATTTTACCAGAAGAACCACGTGACAAATCCCGGTCTCCACCGTGATTCAAACCCGCGACCTCCGGCACCCGAGGCGGACACCTTACCTTAAGACCTCTGAGCCCTTCTTAACTTCAATTATTTGATTATATAAGCCCCATGGAATGTTGTTGTTGGTGAATGCCCACAATGATTAGGTTACTCTTATGTGCGCCCTGAAAAGGACGTTAAGTGGCGGGTTACAGTAACTTTTCTCAATCCCGAGCGTGCTGATGAAGATGGACCGGGGTCCTCCAGGCGGTTGTACTATGCCTGGCTTCATCTGCGTGTCACTCAGTACTACGGGGATCACGTCGATCCCTCACCTCGTTTGCCAGGCAGCCATGAAAACAGCCTGTTTCCAGGGAGGACTAGCATGTCTAATCAGTACATGTTGCCTAGCCAGACGTTAGTCTTCCTTCCCAAGCCCCGTGGTTTAATTTAATTTATATGGCTATAATGATCAAGACGCTGAGTAGCGCATGAGCTGCAGCGGTCAGAGACTCATAGCGGAGTGCTAGAGTCAGGGCCAGTGAACTAGAGCTGCCAAGACTTTTCTACACCTCCACGCAGTGATTCTGGATAACAGGCTGCAACAGAGCAGACTGGCTAAGGAGAGGGGTAGAAGAGGGGTGGCTAACCCGGTAGTCAAAAAATGCCTTCTGAAGTCGGATATTTCGAACCGAAAGGTGCAAATATCGCAGTCAAGCTGTAAACTACGACACAACGTATTCCGCTCTCCGGACTACATTCTACTACTTAAGCCCTACATCCAGCTGCTTTCAAAGCCATTGCCAGGGCTTGGTGGCGCGAGATTGAGAACGAACGGAAAAAAAAGAGGAATAATTTTTTATTATTCCATATTCGATTATTGATACACTGAATATGATTTTATTATTCTATATTTTATTATTGATACACTGAATGTTATGATACACGTGTACAAGAAAAGGATCAATTAAATTGAAAAATGTGTGGGAAATAAACTCTGCAATAGGCAGACCGGTTTGAGAGATTGCCTACCATGGCAAACCATCAGCTACCCTCTATAATATGTACTTATCAGTGTTATTCTTGGTTGGCAATCCTTAGTTGCATCCAGAAATGGGGATCAAGATGCTGAGCAACGCATGAGCTGCAGTGGTCAGCGACCCATAGCTGACTGCTAGCGTCAGGGCCAGCGAATCAGAGCTGCCAAGACCCTTCTACACCTCCACGCGGTGATCCTGAATAACAGGCTGCAGCGGGGCAGACTGGCTAAGGAGAAGGGATCAAAGAGGGAATGCTAACCCGGTACTCAAAAAATTCTTGCTGAAGTCGGATGTGTTGGACCGAAAGGTGCAGATATCGCAGCCAAACTGTAAGCTATGACACAACGCATTCCGTTCTCTGGATTACATTCTGCTACTTAAGCCCTTTCAGGGTTTTAGTAGTAGGAGATTGAGAGCGAACGAAGAAGAAGAAGAAGAAGAAGAATCCAGAAATGAAAACATTTAAGCAAACAAAACAGCCAAGAACTATAGCATTAGTCCCAATATCACCAAATAGACTATGTCCGAGGTTTAAATAAGGTGTAGGGAACTGAAACACTAGTCCAGTCAGGCACATTATACTGACCAGGACGTCGCGTCAGTTCAATACATTGACTAAAGACAACAATCTCTCTTCCGTATATCATTTACTGGAAACAGGCTGTTTTCAAGGCAGCCTGACTGAAGAGATGTGGATCGATGTGATTTCTGTATTAGTGAGCACCACGCAGATGAAGCCAAGCATAGCACAACCGCCTGGACCGTGGTCCACTTTGATCAGCACGCTCGGGATGTGAGGAAAGCTATTACAACCCGCCACTGAACGTCTTTTTCAGGGCACACAAAAGTGTAAACTCATTCACTGTGGGCATTAAACAACAACATCAAATAATGCGTACCTTCATCAAAAGTAAGATATAGATATACCTTCTGCAAACAACGATACAGATTGGAGGATACTTTACCGTAACAACAAAAAACACACCGTTCTATCTCTGATTTTCAACTGCTCCAAATAAACAATCAAAATAGCGTCGTTGACTTGGAGCACATGGACAATAAAAATACATGCAGTTGAGGCTTAGACTTAGAAAGGTCAAGGTAATCATAGCAGACACTGCTGTCGAGAATAAAGTGTTAGAGACTTCATTATACGAAGTCACAGCCTGTTGTTTAGGACCAGTTCCCTTCCTCGCGCTGTTTTTTCTCCTCAAACATTAGCTCAGATACAATTTAACAGCTTGGTCGACGTGAGGGTGCCAGAAATGGGAGTTAGAACCCGGTACCTTTGATGTTAAAAGCGAGAGCTCTGCGACTGGGCAAATCAGATTTAGAAAGGATAGATGAAAAATCAACAAAAACCGTCAGTGCTCCAAAAGCAGAATTCGGGCAAGGGAGATCACACTGGTGATGATCTCTTGCTCGTGTGGGAACGAAGCCACAAAATAATGACGATTTCGTGAGTTCGGACAGTCAGCTTAGCCTGCCATAGGTCACATGATAAACGCCACGTTATCGCGTGAGTGTAATTATTCCTTCATCTGACACACCACCGCTAGAGTTAACTACACACATGATTTGTGATTCGAGTGAATGACGTTCTGTCCCTACACAGGAACTCTGGTTTCGGTCTGTCTATCAACGACCGCTTCTTGGAGGATGACACATCAATCTGTGAATTGACAATCCACAGATTGGAAGCTTTTGAAATCAGACGTAAGGATTCAGCAAAAAAAGGCACATGAAAGTTGGAGCACGAGTTTGTACATCCAACGAGCTACAGGAGACATCAGTATTTACACTCTCATCTATTTGCTGAAAGAAGCTGAGTACCTTTCTAAAGCTCTCTTTAGTGGGAGGCAGCCGTCCGGAGGTGTTTCTAAAACTCGAATATATTAAGCAGCCTTCTGAATGTGTTTCTAAAACTCGTTTATATTAAGCAGCTTTCTGTATGTGTTTCTAAAACTCGTATATATTAAGCAGCCTTCTGCAGGTGTTTCTAAATCTCGTATATATTAAGCAACCTTCTGTAGGTGTTTCTAAAACTCGTATATATTAAGCAGCCTTCTGCAGGTGTTTCTAAATCTCGTATATATTAAGCAACCTTCTGTAGGTGTTTCTAAAACTCGTATATATATATTAAGCAACCTTCTGTAGGTGTTTCTAAAACTCGTATATATTACGCAAGAAGGATGTGAGTTAACGAAAGATCTTCCGAGACCAGGCCAGGCGCATATTGTTGCGTTAACTCACATCCTTCTTTGAACAACGTTCTCAAGTTCTTCACTGTTGTCTTCGACACACTTTTGTCACCATACACCACCGCTGATCAACTCTGGACGGATTCCGTATCACACCTGCCATGTTTTCAACGGTCTGCTGAGGAAACTATGAGTCGGAGGATAATGAAATTTAGATAACTTGACGGTTGGTATGTGCTGTTTATAATAGACGTGACGTCAATGTGCGCATCGTACGTATGTTCACTTAACTTAACTTAACGTCTTTATATTAGTTTAGAAGACCCTGCAGAATCTGTTTACAACCAGTTTCATTTAGATCACCTTGCTATAAAAGCTATGCGCATCCAACTTATTCTTAAATGCATTAACTGTCCCTGCCTCCACTACCTCCCCTGGCAATGCATTCCAAGCATTCACCACTCTCTGATTAAAAAATATTTCCTAATATCTAATCTGGACCTCTCTTTAGTCAACTTGTAGCTATGCCCGCTTGTTCTTGTGGGTGGCTGTATTTTTAAAAAAAAACTTGTTATATAATTTATCCATTCCTCTGATCATCTTATAAACCTGTATTAAGTCACCACGAATTCTTCTTTCTTGTAGACACTGTAGGCCGGTTTTTCTGAGACTTGTTGCAGTTTGGTCTGGTTTCATTTGAACACACCTCGTATGAAACAGGCTTCTGTGGGTGTTTCTAAATCTGTCTTTAATGTGGAGCAGGCTTCTATGTTTGAAAGAAATATAAATAAACATTTGCCGATACATGCATAATGGAGTAAACAGCTCGTTCTCTGGGGATAAGAAGATGAATGGGCTAACAACGAGAGACACAACATACAGCTACAGCTTCTCGCGAGGCTTATTGTCACAAGGGGACAGGAAAGTAAAGCAAGTACAAAAAGGCTTCAAATAAAAACCTTAAAAGTGGTTAGAAATTTAAAAAAAACTATGCTTTGTATTGTAACTTGTTAATATGGTTGCTAAGTATGCCAAGAGCGTCCTACACGTGCCATCGCGGTGCAGACGAACAACTGGACGTCATAATTACAGTTACTCCGTCGGCCGCCCCCACTATTGACATGCACCAAAGAGGAGCAACGCTCTGTTATCCGGTTTTTTTTAGCAGGGAAGGGGTGAAACCTATATAAATCCATCGTCGAAGGAAGATTCAGTACGGTGATGCTTACCTTTCATTTAAGCAAGTGTATGAGTGAAGTAGGTAGTTCCTAAACGGCGTGAGTTCTGTGACAGACTGTTCACGATCTTGTCAGGTACACTGAGTAGTGACCCCAAAATCGATTGCAGCCATTGGTCTCCTCGTAAAGGAAAATTGCCGATTGGCTGTGAATGAAGCTGACGCCCATCTGGACATTAGTCAAATTTCAGCATAGTATGATGTGCTATTGAACTACAAAGGGTTTACATAGTAGGTGTAACGGCAACTTACTCCAGAAATGAAACAACGACGAGGCGATGCCAGTTAGTAACTTTTGCGGCGCGTTGAATCAGATGGTGATGGTTTCCTAGCAAGAATTGTTACTGGAGATGAAACCTGGGTTGATAGTGTCCTAGCAAGAATTGTTACTGGAGATGAAACCTGGGTTGATAGTGTCCTAGCAAGAATTGTTACTGGAGATGAAACCTGGGTTGATAGTGTCCTAGCAAGAATTGTTACTGGAGATGAAACCTGTGTTCACTACCACGAGCCTGAAACGAAGAGAGCGAGCAAAGAATGGCGCTATCCCTCCTCACCGAAACCGAAGAAGTCCCGCACGCAACAATCTACTGGGGAGGTTTTGCTGACTCGCTTTTGGGATAAACGAGACGTTATTTTAGATTGCTACAAGCCCAGAGGAAAACACTGTCACCACTGCCACGTATACAGATTTTATCAGGAATGATCTTCGATCACGAATCCAAAGGAAGTGGAGTTTTGAGTAAAGGTGTCATTTTGCAACATGACAATGCTCAAGTCTATACTGTCCGTGCAGCGGCTGTAACCATCGAGGATCTCCACTTTCAGTGCCTACCACATACGACATACTCCCCAAACCTAACTCCAAGTTATTTCCACGTCTTTGGACGACTAAAAGAGTCATTGGGAGGAAAGACTTCCAAGTCCCATGAAGAGGTCCAGCTGGTGGTGCATGAGTGGTTGGTTACACATGCGATAAAGAGACATTTTGTTCTACAGTAATCCATGTACTTTATAGGCGCCAATGGTCGTATCAAACGCAATGGTGACTAATGTTGAAAAATGATGCAGTTATGATTGACTTTTTCAGAATAAATTTACCCAAAAATATTTGTAAGGTTTTCATTTGAAACCTCATCGTATGAGAAAACGAAGAAGAAGAAAAGGATGATGATGAACGAAATAACGACAAAGAAAACGTTTTTCCAAATCCACCACGCAAACGGCATTTGGCCTTCGTTCATGCCGTGTTGGAGATAATTCTATACCAGATAAAACTGACCTCCCTTGACATCGCATATCACATAATTCGAACAATTTATCTAAGTAATAGAGTACAACGGATATACACTAAATTGATACTTCTTCTTAGTGAATAACGGCTTCTGTCCTAATGGTATTTCATTTGGCCGGAAACAACGCATAAATTGTTTACATATATCAGACCTTAGTTCCGGCATTTCTACCAGACCTCTGACCTTCACCTGTTGCTTTGATTACTAATACAGTGCTCGCTTTGACACATACTAAACATGTGTGACCAGGAGCGTTGAGAGGCCGACGGTAGGTTTCTCCAAGTGCTGGTACAAATATCTCAGGATAAAATAAACTACACAGACGTCAGATACTGGGTACTCTATGGAATCGCCTCGTCGCGTCTAACATTCTTCTGTTGCCCTTTGGCAATCTTTCCATTTTCAGAAATCCTCAACAATGAACACTCAGATGATTCCAGCAAAATTCGCTCCAGAGAAAAAGTATTCTACTTCAAGTGTCACGTGAACTGGCGCAGACGATCATGCCTCTGCGCATCTATCGTTTTCTAGTGATGTTTATCTAAGTTGAAAAAAAGGCCACATATGGACAAGTAAATGCATTAATAAACAACAGACAAATGGCACATGGATCACACAGTGTGGTATAAAAGAGGTACGCTACTGACTACAGTAGTACAGCACATTACAAACAGATACATCATACAAACACGCATTCACTGATCAATACAATCACACTGCAAACAGATACACACACGCATCCACTCATCAATCCATGCTCATTACAAACAGATACACACACGTATCCATTGATCAATACATTCACATTACACACAGATACACACATGTATCCACTGACCAATACATTCACATTACAAACATATACACACACGCATCAACTGACTAATACGTCCACACTACAAACAGATACACACACGCATCCACTGATGACCAATACGTCCACACTACAAACAGATACACAGACGCATCCACTGACCAATACGTCCACACTACAAACAGATATATACACATGCATACACTGACCAAAACATCCACACTACAAACAGATATACACACACGCATACACTGACCAAAACATCCACACTACAAACAGATACACTCACGCATCAACTGGCCAAAACATCCACACTATAAACAGATACACGCACGCATCCATACACTGGCCGATACGTCCTGATATAACATAAGAGACTACGGTCTGGGTTGTTTTTTTTTTTGCGTTCGCCTTATTTATCTATTCCCCAAGGCGTGTGTGCGTTACACTGTGGTTTTTATTTTGCGCCTGTCGACCCAGTGCATCCGATGCATTTTATGTAAGGGTCTGCTTCCCCGGGGTAACGGCCGGTGCTGTGATGGGGATCGAACCCAGCACCTTCTGGTTGTGAGCCGTGCCACTTAACCACTAGGCCACGCCGTCCCCTTGGTCTGGGGTTGAAAGTGACATGCTTTCGCCAGTAGAATCCAGAAAGGCAAACCTTTGAGCAAACAAATTGCCAAGTATGGGTAAATGTAAAGGTAGTCTCATAGCAAACACTGTCGACGGGGATGAAGTGTTAAAGCCTTCACTGTAAAAAAAAAGCTAGTTTTGTGATGTGGAGTGATCAGTTCCCGTCCTTGTTGCCTTTTTTGTTCCCCAGCTGTCACCCAGGCATCCATTTACAGCTGGGTCTGCTAGAGTGGGAGTTAAACCCCGTACCTTTGCCAAGAACAGTGAGTTCTCTACCACTGCGCTAATGGGCCGCTCTAATCAGGACAGATCAAATGAGAATTCCAGCATTCAGACTGTCTACAGGTCACTCTAGCCGTCTTGCTTGACCAGCAGCGTGCTTCCCTGTCCTCAAAAGCGTATTTCTCTTTTGAGTTGGAGAAGCTCATGCTGTCACTATGTTCCTCTCCTCATATGGACACGTGACTGCGTGTATGATTTTGTGTTTATTGAACAAACCACGGACCGAAGACGCAGAAGTGAATGCGCTTGCATCAGGGTCAGTGAATCATAGCTGGCCAAGACCATATCCGCTTCCATGTGACGGCCCTGTTAGCAGACTGCACACATGCAGACGTCCTAAGAAAATAGAGATCGAAGACGGAAGACAAACCCGGTCCCCCAAAACGCCGTGCTCAAACCGGAGATGACTAGCCGATAGGTGCAGATAGCTGTAAACTACGACAACATCAAAAGACGAACGCCGAAGAAAAAAGAAAAAGTACAGACTAAACTAACTGGCTGGCAGCGTCTACAATTTACGTCTTTTTGATGTCTGCATTTTCATCTTGTGTGTGCCCAACTGGTGAGCCTGCGTGACATTCTGAAGATGTTTGTATGAGAATAAGGTCCTCTGTTGGTAAGATTAGTTATGGAAATGTGTATAGTGTACATGTTTGTATGAGAATAGGTTCCTCTGTTGGTAAGATTAGTTATGGAAATGTGTATTGTGTACCACTCTGCTCGAACATCATTATATTTCAAAGCTGTGCAATTTATTAATTGCTGTTTCATCTATTGAGGTGTCATCATCTAACAGACGGTCATTGATAAATTTCAAAATATCACTCCTATATACCTATAATTGTTGCTTGTGAAGCCAGGATGTTTTCTTTTTCGTTGTTATAAACCCCAACGTGACTAGAACAGTAGATCCACACCAGCCCCTGCAGGTTTGAGATCTCTATAGCTGCCATCCACGCGTGCCTCTTCTGTACCATCCGAAGTAATAATTGATGGTTCATCACGATGTATTTTCTTCTTAAAGAGATCTCAGATAGCCATCTCGGAGCTACAGTCAGTGCTTCCATCGCCATTCCCGTACTGAAGGTTGTTGTTCTCTTTGCCCCACTCTGATCATCAACAGCCGAACATCTCACTCTAGTAGAGAAGCCCCAACCAGCATTGCGTACACCTTTAGCTCTTGTTCACCAGATCAGTCTTTCAAATTTGCATCATAGACATGTTTATTAAGGAAGATAACCTTTTTTCTTTTATTAACAGAACAGTCAAAGATAGTGACAAAGATTTCACCATTTTCAATTGTTTCTATGTCTATCCTCCTCCAAACTCAATTAACAATTTAGGATCAAGATGCTGAGCAGCGCATGAGCTGCAGTGGTCAGCGACCCATAGCTGACTGCTAGCGTCAGGGCCAGCGAACCAAAGCTGTCAAGACCCTTCTACACCTCCACGCGGTGATCCTGGATAACAGGCTGCAGCAGGGCAGACTGGCTACGGAGAAGGGATCGAAGAGGGAATGCTAACCCGGTACTCAAAAAATTCTTGCTGAAGTCGAATGTGTTGGACCGAAAGGTGAAAATATCGCAGTGAAGCTGTAAACTACAACACAACGCATTCCGTTCTCTGGAATGTACTCTGCTACTTAAGCCCTTTTAGGGTTTGGTAGCGAGAGATTGAGAACGAACGAAGTCAAGCCAAGCCAAGCCAATTAACAATTGAACAATTTGTTTGTGTGGTCTTAGCATGCCTAGGTTTCTATTACTATCAGTCCGTCTTTTCTATGCACTTGTCTAATGTTACATAATGTTACTTACATCCATACGTATATCTCCTCAACGCACTTACCTAATGCTGCGTAATGGTATCTGCGTCAGTGTGTGCATCTCAATGTTCCGCTTACCAAATACTAGTATGTCAAGTGGTATGTATCTTCTTTTTGTTTACCTAGTGTTACCTACACATTCGTTTATTTGCTCCATTCACATGGTGCTTCCTCTGTCTGCCAGATCTATGGGCATAGTGGATTGAATTTCTCTTCTGCTAATACAGGGTCCTTTTTTAAAAAGTTCCAAGCTCGAGTTGTCATGACCTGGGGCTTTTCCATTATTCAGCCCTTTGACATCTGTGATAATTTCTTCCTTCAAGGAATGTCTATGTTTACGTCTAGATCTGTTCTGGCCTCAGGAATGTTTAACTGTGTCTCGGATGTATTCTTATTAAGTGTTTCTCTTAAATGTTTTGCTGATCTTGCTTCTTGTCTATGCTGTGCTCTGATTGTACTTCCACTTTTGTCTTTCACTGGTCTAATGCTGCTTTCAACTCGTTGTTCCACTTATGATTTTTGTTATTTTGTAATATTATGCTTTGTTAATTCCTTGGTGCTGTCTATACATGTTCATCTAAGAATGTCTTTTTATTGGCACGAGTCTGTTTCTTTACTTCCTTGTTCAGCTGCCTTGGTCACTGTGCCTAGTTGACTTTGCTCAAATTGTCTCCCTATTACTTATTGTCTATGTTCTGGGCACTACGTCAGACATCATGGTTCTGATGTACAGCCACGTGGATCGCCTTGTTGTTCCCCCTCAACTTCTCATCCATGTTACATGTCTCCAGAAGAATTGAGCAAATCATCAGGTGGCATGGGGCTTGTATTGAGAGTCATTCGATGCTGATTGATATCAACAGGAGGGCTGTATTATGATCCATGATGATGCGGTAGTGAAAGGATTGGTCGACTGGAAAGTCGTTTCCAGGGGACGGGTGTTTGTTATGTTAGCTACAATCTACTTGGAGGTTCCTGTCGTGTCCCCTTTCTTAGTGATTTGCTCTCTCATTTCAACGATGTTTCATGTTTCTGATGCTATCCAGTCTTGTCATTTCCTTTCACAGAATCTCAACCACGATTTATTGCTTTCTCTATATTTTTGTGAAAGTGTTGACATTTTTATTAAGATTGTCATTTAATATTGTATTATGACTTTTTGCTTTGATTCTATGAAAGTGAAAAACACAGCACAATGAAAAATATGATTCACAAAACGGAACCAAATATCTTCCTCACTATAATCCAAAAACATCGCAAGTTACATCATCGAGACAAAACACGTCAGTACATGTGGGTATCATAGCTTGCGATGGACAACTAAGAAAGACTTTTTGCAGTTTCACAACGCTTCTTAACTCAAAATTTACTTCGTGAAAAAAATCATTGTTCTTCAGTTTAGCTTTGTTATATCTTCATTGCTTGTTTCGCACAAAATCTTTCAATAACTGGCGAGAAATAGCTTTTCTCTCATTACCTAGCAAAATGCTAGGTAGGATAGTCATCAAAAGGATGTCACCCGCACAGGATTAAAGAAAAAAATTAGAAAGGGACAAAAGGGTTCAGAAGGAACCTCAGAAATAGAATATTGAAACGATCAACATGGCAAAGTTAACAGCACATAAGGTTGATGATCTTCTTTTAAAAAAAGCTTTTGGCATCATATTCCAGGACGAGTTTTATTTCTCTCTCGGCATAAGATGCTGATCAGTGAATGGTTTGGCTTCGTTCGTTCTCAATCTCCCACTACCAAACACTGAAAGGGCTTAAGTAGCAGAATGTAGTCCAGAGAACGGAACGCGTTGTGTCGTAGTTTACAGCTTGACTGCGATATTTGCACCTTTCAGTCCAACACATCCGACTTCAACAAGCCTTTTTTAGTACTGGGTTAGCATTCCCTCTTCGATCCCTTCTCCTTAGCCAGTCTGCCCTGCTGCAGCCTGTTATCCAGGATCACCGCGTGGAGGTGTAGAAGGGTCTTTGCAGCTCTGGTTCGCTGGCCCTGATACTAGCAGTCAGATATGAATCGCTGACCCCTGCAGCTCATGCGCTGCTCAGCATCAGTGAATGATTTGTAGTGGTCGGGTCCCAAAGCTGGCTGATAACGTCAGAGCCAGCGACCAAGAGTTGCAAAGATCCTTCTCCGTCTCTATGTGGTGATCCTGGATAACAGGCTGCAACAGGGCAGACTGTCTAAGGAGAAGGGATCAAAGGGGGAAAGCTAGCCCGGTAACAAAAAATGTCATTCTGAAGTCAGATATGTCGGACCGAAAGGTGTAAATATCGCAGTCAAGCGACACGACACAACGCATTCCGTTCTCCGAACGACATCCTGCTACTCACAAAGCCCTTTTTATGGTTTGGAAGCGGGAGTTTGAGAACGAACGACGACGAAGAAGAAGATACGACTGGGCAGTTAATGGATGATACTAAAAGCTTACTGTATCCATATCGTTTCGATCATTAAAAATCTGCACATGAATTGTGCTTGCAGTGTTATACTGAGTGACCAAACTTTTGAGGTGAAAACAGAAGTATGATAGGGATGCCCTTATCAACCATTCTCTTGCCAACCATCTGGGTGTTGTGCAGACCACCTAGAACTGGGTGTTGTGCAGACCACCTAGAACTGGGTGTTGTGCAGACAATGTGGAACACCCAGCATGAAAAAGGACATTATTTTGTACACTGGAAGATAAGAAATGCACAGATGACCTTGCATGATTTGCACACTCACATCAACACATTCAAGAGAACGCGGAAATATTGAGCGCATACAGCAAACAAGTGGGACTGAATATTAATATAAAAAAGACAGAAGTCTTGACACTAAATATAGAAACAACACTGGAAAAGAGACTTTATAGACCTATATGTGAACTACAAAGGACAGTGACGTTTATACAAGAGGCACCATTCCAGATTCAAAAATATTTTCCAGCAAACGAAAGAAGACGAAATGACACTAACTACGAGGAATGTTCAATTGAAACCGGACCCAGTGGTTTTATTACAAACATATGAAATTACATCATCAAATGTGACATAATTGTTAGGAAGCAAATATGCCACAGGGTTAGTTAGAAAAAGTCGCCATAGGCATTTACGGCGGATAACGTTCGAAAAAAATGACTTTGGTTGCTTTTTGAACCATTTGGTCACCAGACCATGACACCTACATCGGAGTTGAATATTTGTCCCTTCAGGACATTTTTTTCAGGGTCGGAACAAATGGAAGTCCCAAGGGAACATATCGGGGCTTTAGGATGGGTATGGTAGTACTTCCCACCGTTTCTTGTGTTAACGCTTTCTGAACAATGTTCGCGACATGTCGACGCGCATTGTCGTGCAACAGAATCACACCACACGAAAGCATGCCGGAATATTTATTCTTGATTGCTGTATGCAGCTTGTCTAGTGTGTCATTGTAGAGTATGACATTGATGTTCACGCCAGGTTCTTTAAAGTCTACCAAACAAAAAATACGGGATGTTTTCATTGCATGCTAGCAGCCTTTCTGCTCGGCTCAAAGTGGTGGCACCACGATTCATCATCTGCCATTATGCGTAAAAGAAACGAATCACCCTCCTCTTCGTATCGCAGCAAGTGGTTCAAACTCCATCCCATGCGTTCTTCTTTATGGTGGTTGGTCAGCAACCGAGGTACCCATTGTGGACACACCTTCCGATACCTCAGTTTCTTGCTAACCACCATTTGAACTGTCCCCAGCGACACCAGCGAATTCCTCTGCTAGTCTTCTTCTTCTTCTTCTTCGTTCGCTCTCAATCTCCCACTACCAAACCCTGAAAGGGTAAGCAGCAGAATGTAGTCCAGAGAACGGAATACGTTGTGTTGTAGTTTACAGCTTGGCTGCGATATTTGCACCTTTCAGTCCATCCGACTTCAGCAAGCATTTTTTGAGTACCGGGTTAGAATTCCCTCTTCGGTCCCTTCTCCTTAGCCAGTCTGCCCTACTGCAGCCTGTTTTCTAGGATCACCGCGTGGAGGTGTAGAAGGGTCTTGGCAGCTATGGTTTGCTGGCCCTGACGCTAGCAGTCAGCTATGGGTCGCTGACCACTGCAGCTCATCCGCTGCTCAGCATCTTGATCCCCCTCTGCTAGTGAATGTAAGCTCCGGCGACGGTCCACCCGAATTGCTGCATCAATTTTGGCGATGACATCTTCTGACGCAACAATATGCGCCTGACCTGGTCTCAGAAGATCTTTTGTTAGCTCACGTCCTTCTTTAAACATTGTTGTTCAGTTCTTCACTGTTGTCTTCGACACACTTTTGTCACCAACCACTGCCTGCATTCTGCGATGAATGTCAACTGGTCGACATCCTTCAGCTATTATAAATCGAATCCTCGCTCGCTGATCAACTCTGGACGGATTCCGTATCAAACCCCCCATGTTATCAACGGTTTGCTGAAGCAGTTATGAGTCGGAGGATAATGAAATTTTGCAAACTTGACGGCTGGTATGTGATGTATACACCATAAGTAACGTCATCATGTGCTTCGTACGTAGGTGCCCTTGTTGCAGTTAGGTCCGTTTTCATTTGAACACGCCTCGTACATTAAATCCTACACCAATTATACCAATGTCATGGACCGTTGCAGGCCGCCGTGACCTCGTCAACTATTCTCGTCTATACGTAAATATTAATCAAACTTTTCTACACACTTCACGTTTTAATGGGAATATCACGCAGAACATCATGTTCCTGATTACTCATCACTACACTCACCCAAAGGGCGGCTAATTTACAAGTACACGTTGGGTGTACACCAGGAACGAGGGGCCTATGCCAACCACAGAACTAACACCCCAGATCCCTCCAGCGCCAGCATGACTGCGCATGGACAACTTCGGGGGCATGAGCATTCCAATACGAACAGAGATATACAATGCTAAAGAAGGATAGGGTAGTTAAATACAGGGCTAAGGGAGGTGGCGTTTTATTATACTGTGCGAATAGAGTGAATATAACTTTACAAGGTGATCTATCATCTGGCAACAAAAATGAAAGTGTGTGGGGAGTAATATATAGTGAGGGTGAAAAAACAGTGGTTGAAGTATGCTATAGATGTCCTTCAAGTCCAAAAGAGGAAGATGAGGAGCTAATTAGTAACATAAAGAAGGCAAGTGCAGGGAAATTATTATTAATGAGGGATTTCAATTTTCCTGAAATAAAATAGGAAATTAAAGAAGCACAGGAAATGGATTTTTTTTTAAATTGGAGGGATTAAAAGTGGATAAATGTTCAGGTCAAGATGGTATACATCCAAAATTGCTATTTGAAATTAGAGACCAACTAGCAAAACCATTTGCTATATTGTGCTCTCAATCCCTTGCAAAAGGTTTAATCTAATCAGAAATAGTCAGCATGGGTTTACTAGAGGGAGATCGTGCAAAACAAATTTATTGAAATTCATGGAGGAGGTTACTAAAATGATAGATAGGGGGAACCAGTGGATTGTTTTTTATCTAGATTTTGCAAAGGCTTTTGATAGAGTAGCTTATCGAAGATTATTTTTAAAAGTTAAGATCACATGGAATAGGTGTGGAAGTTGCGGAATGGATTGAAAGTTGGTTAACGGGAAGAAGGCAGAAAGTGTGCATAAATAAGGAGTACTCTGAGTGGTGTGAAGTAAACATCGGAGTGCCAAAGGGCTCGGTTTTGGGACTAATTTTGTTCTTGATATATATATAAACGATTTGAACATTGATTTAAGATCCATGATTGGAAAATTTACAGACCACACAAAACTATGTAGGAGTGTCTCATCTAAAGCAGAGGTGGATATATTGAGGTCGGATTTAGATAAAATTGGAGACTGGTCTGTGAGATGGCAAATGGAGTTTAATGTATATAAATGTACAATCATCCAGACATCCAACATGGAACCTAATTACAGAATGGGCGAGAACAATATTAGAATGATAAATAAGGAAAGGGACCTAGGGGTTATAATAGAGTATACAGGTAAAGTGAGTGAACAAGTTAAGGTAGCACTGAATAAGGCAAATGCAATGTTAGGTATGATACAACGAAATATTAAACATAGTAGTAAGGAATTGATTGTCAAACTGTATAAAGCATTAGTTAGATCTAGATTGGAGTACTGTGTTCAGGTGTGGAGTCCTTATCGTAGAGGACATATAAACATGATGGAAAGGACATAAAAAAGAGCGACAAAGCTGATAGTGGGATTCCAGAATTACAGTTATAAGGAAAGACTCAGAAAAACCAGCCTACAGTGTCTAGAAAAGAGAAGAACTAGAGGTGACTTAATATAGGTTTATAAGATAATCACAGGAAATGTTAAATTAGACTTTAACAAGTTTTTCAAAATACAACCACCAACGAGAACAAGAGGTCGCATTTACAAATTTATTCAAGAAAGGTCCAGATTAATATTAGGAAATATTTTGTTAGTCAGAGAGTGGTAAATGCTCGGAATGCATTGCCGCAGTAGGTAGTGGAGGCAGAGACAGTTAATGCATTTAAGAATAGATTGGATGCGCATAGCTTTTGAAGTGTAATGCAAATGTAACTCGTTGTCTACAGACTCTGATTAGTCTTCTAAACCAGTATAAAAACGTTAAGTTAAGTTTAGTTAATCGACCACTGGTCACTTTGTAATGAATCTACACTACTGGAATGAAAAACTGGTTGTATATAGACTCTGCAGAATCATATAAACGTATTATGCCGTTAATTTAGTTAAGAAAGGCAGCTGGGATTGACCCGGCAAGCCATTAGTGAAATTCCACATGCCAAAAATGAAATAATGAAGGACCTCAACGGAATGAGACCAGTAATGACAAAAGAATGGTACCTACACCTGTATATATGTCTCATCGTTGATCTTACCTAATGCAACAAACACATCTTTGGATGTATGTCTCAACTTTGCGTTTACCTAATGCAAGAAACACACGTCTCTATGTAAGACTAAACTTTGCGCTGACATAATATTATATACACCTGAACATGTTCATGCATCAACTCTGCGCTTAAATAATGTTACCTACACCTGTATGTAATGCATGCATGCATGCATGTATGTATGTGTGTGTGTATGTGTGTATGTGTGTGTGTGTGTCTGTGTGTGTATGTATGTATGTATGTATGTATGTTGGTATGTACGTGTGTACGTATGTTTATATATATGTATGTATGTATGTATGCCTCATCTTTGAGCTTACACAATGTTACTTACACATGTATGTATATATATATTTATATATATATATATATATATATATATATATATATATATATATATATATATATATATATATATATATATATATATATATATACACGTCTTACTTTTGGGCCTACATAATATTACGGCCACAACTTTCCAAGCATGCGTATAAGACAACTGAAGTCTGCATGGGGATAGCATTAAAACAAATGGTTACATAAACAACTTCTACAAGAGCACAGTACCATGCTTCGACACAGGGTATCTGACAAGGGCTCTGTTGTTGGGATTATCCTAAGCTTCCACATAAAGCGAAAAGAAGACAAGATGGAGAATGCTACATGTCGCGTATTGCAGAAGATTTACCTAGAAGCATTATCTGCACTGTTTGTTTGGGCGTGGCACAGAATAAATCGGATTTTGTTCCTTTGACCTTGAATCTTTATGTTAAAAATCTGCGTGATATAGTTCTCATATGATCAGTGCATTCTTTGCTTCTGTTGGCACCAGCAACCGTCTCAGCGTTTATGATTGTTTTTATCCTCATATTCATGTTGTGAATAGATTATGTTTTATCCTATATTCTTTTTAGTTCGTCCTGCCCCATTCTACCTTGTCACCTCGAGACTAAAAAGGATTATTTCTCCGTTTACGATCTTTTCAGTTTCGTCTTTCCCGCCCAAAACACTAATCCTAGTTTTAAGCCTTCATCATTGTAAGATTTCTGTTGGGAGGAGTGCGCCCTATGCTGATCTCGGTTTCCCAATCCCAACGCACGGGTCGCGGATCCTGTCGTGTCCAGTTTGGTAGACACTGAGTTTTTTCTTGGTACTTTTTTCAGTGTATGAATAAGCCGGAGACCATGACCTTTGATATAAGGTTTGCATGTTGCCTGAACTACCTTCCTAAAATGTATCTCTTTAAAATTGGCACATTACCAATGACAGAAATCTTAGAAACAATTTTAAACTGTGACAAAACTATTACCATACACTCAATTGGGTTTTGAAATATTCATCAAATTTTAATCACGAGAAAAATAATTTCTTCTGAATTTAATGTTCTCCTTTTAAAAAAAAATGTCTTCATCTAACATTAATGTGATATTTAAAAGAATTTATGTTTCTCTTTCAAAAGAGAAAAAAGTATATTTTTTCACGTGCGGAAAGAAACGACAACCTACTTGATTTAAGAAACATTTAACAGCCAAATAGGTTGATAGTTGTAAGAAGCGACATTCTGCGAAAGATATGCTACAAATTTATGTTTTTTGTCCATGTTTTCTTGTCCTTTAACGTCAGCCAGAGTATAGGACCAACTCTAAAGGGTTAGCTTCCTTTAGGAAGACTGCATTCTGTGTGCTTTTACAGTCGCAGTTAATGTAGTCATTTCTTTGACACGATGAAGTCACTAGTTCTAATCACAATTCTCTTTAGTAGCCGTTTAAGACATGCGTGGTGGTGCAGTAATTCTATTCTCTTCTCTCTTCTTCTTCTCAATCTCCCGCTACCAAACCCTGAACAGGGCTTTGCAAGTAGCAGGATGTAGTCCGGAGAATGGATTTGCGTTGTGTCGCTTGTTTATAGTTTGACTGCGATATTTGCACCTTTCGGTCCGACACATCCGTCTTCGGCAGGTCTGTTCTCACTATTAACGGGCTCCTGTAGCCGCTCGGGAACCGTAGTATATATATAAATATTATTGTCAGTCTAAGCTTATCAGGATATTTGTGTAAAGTTGCTTTTCTTCAAACTTAATATCACCGTTTTCCGTTTGGGTGGATTTCTATTTCTCCTATTTTAACCAACTTCTCCACAACCCAGAGAGCTGAAATTCTGTACACAGCTTCTATTAGTGCTACGTGTTTATCTACCACATTTTGACGATCTTGGACAAGCCATTCAAAAACTAACTAGTAGTTTGTTTTTTTAAATGACATTCACCGACATCGAGATCAGCAACTTCTTGTCTCATTCCAACAGGTACATGGGTTGATTGAGCTGATAATCACGAATCTCCCGAAGTAAACATTGAGGAAGGCGTAGGTGAAGAAATCGACACCAACGATAATGAATTCCACGATGAAAGTCGGCAATGAATGTTAACTTAACGTCTTTAAAAAACTCTACACAGTCTGTATACAACCAGTTTAATTTAGATTACCTTGCTCTAAAAGCTATGCGCATCCAATTTATTCTTAAATGCATTAATTGTCCTTGCCTCTACTGCCTCCTGTGGCAATGCATTCCAAGTATTCACTACTCTTTGACTAAAAACATATTTCCTAATATCTTCTTCTTCTTCTTCGTACGCAGTCAGACAGTAACCATTATTTTTTCGAAAAAAGCGGCGGTCATCCTGAGGCTGTCGACACTGCCATAGAGCTTGTCTTGCAGTTCCACTGGTGATGGCCACATCTGCTCTCTCTGATCCTCGTATGTCGGGCAGTTCTGCAGCAGATGTTCAGCGGTCATTTTACAGGTACCGCACGGGCATTCGTCGGTACCACCTATCTTTAATTTGTTGAATAGGTGGTACCTCAGTCTATTGTGGCCAGTGCGAAGTCTGAAGACAACGACCTGCTCTGTTCTGTTCAACTGGTAATAGGTATCGTTTTGGGTGTAACCAGTATGTTCGGTTTCCAATTTGGTCATGTATCTGGCTTTGATAAGCCGTTTTGACTCCTCGTACGTCATACTAGTATCTGTTTGTGGTAGTCTTGCACCTTCTTTTGCCAGTCTGTCTGCCTCCTCGTTGCCTTGGATGTTGCAGTGTGATGGGACCCACTGTACCACTACCCTTTTTGGTGCGGACTGCTGGCACAGTTGGCAGAGTGCTGCTCTTAAGTCATTAAGCTCAGTGTTTTTCTGGCTTTTTAGCGCTGTGACTACGGCGAGAGCATCTGTAAGCAGGACTATATGGTTTTCATTTTCTTTGTGTGTCACCTTTAGTGCCTCTGCCTCCGCTCTGAAATTGCTTGTGTACTTACCAGTAGCGAATGACAGTGTTATTTTTCTGCCATTTGGTAGGTTCAGGAATGCTCCTGCCCCTCCGTTCTGTGTAGTGTTTGTTACAGAACCGTCGGTGTATGCATGGGTCCAGTCCATGCTTGGGTGGCTTTTCGATATAAAGCTTAGGATAGTATCTCTCCTTTCTTTTTCAGTCTGGCAGTTTTTGTTTCCAATACCTGGTATATTTTCTACCACCTCTGGAAATATATCCTGCCTCCAGGTAGGTTTTCGAACAGTAGTGATGGGTTTTGGTGTTGTTAGTGCGTTTATGGGATCTTTGTGCATCTTTGCTTTGGCTATTTCTGCAAAGTTTCTCCGCTTTAGTTTCCCATTTCCCAAATTGTTTAGTCTCTGGTGCATTGGATGGTCAGTCAGTCTTCGGAGTTTCTCTGACTGCAGCTGGGCTCTGCAGTCTTTTTTATCGGTCATGGATTGCAGTTTTGTAATCTTTTCAAGTTCTACAATTGGCGTTGACTTCATTCCTCATGTTATAACTCTCATGGCTTGGTTTTGAAGTTTGCTAACTTTATCGAAGTTCGCCTTTGCAGCTGTTGTCCATGCCGCAATGCCATACTCGAGAACTGGTCTCACTCTTCCAGTGTACAGTTTCTTTAGTATGCTTTCGTCTGCTGCCCAGCTTGTGCCAGCAAGTTTCCTCATGATTGCCATTCTTTCTCTGGCTCTCATTCGGTTTCTCTCGATCTGACTTTTCCATGTCATGCGCCGATCAAATGTGACTTCCAGATAGTTAGGGTTGTCGTTTGGCTGCAGGAATTTGCCATTTAAACTTAATTTGGTATTTTGGGGTTTGATTGAAAGCGAGAATATTGTGCATGTGGTTTTCTCCTCGTTTATTTTGACCAGCCACGAGTTCGCCCACTCTTTCAGCGATGTTAGGGCCTGCTGCATCCGATTTCTTGCTATGGTGAGATTCTTTTCAGAGGTCCACATAGCCAGATCGTCTGCAAACATTGAGCTATGGACTCTTCTTGGTACATTATCTGTAATGTCGTTTATATACACCAGGAAGAGTGTGGGTGACAGTACTCCCCCTTGGGGTACTCCCTGCTCGAGTGTCACCTTTTTGCTCATCTGCCCTTGTACTTGGACTCTGGCCGTTCTTTGTTATTAGGTAGTGGTAGATCCCCTTGTACATTTTCCCACAAACATCACTTCTTCTTAGCTTGACTCTAAGTCCATCTTTCCAGACTTTGTCAAATGCCTTTTCCAGATCCACCCAAACAGCTACTGTGTGTTTCTGTGCCTGGTAGGCATCTTCTATTTCCTGGGCTATGAGGATGACCTGGTCCTCAGTGGATCTGTGCTGTCTAAAGCCGGCTTGCTGTGGAATTAGTATTCGTTTTTCTTCCAGATGCCACATCAGTCTGGTGTTTATCATACGTTCCATCAGCTTGCCGACACAGCTCAGTAGGCTGATGAGCCTGTATCTATTTGGATCTGTTTTGTCCTTTCCTGTTTTTGGTACTGGTATAAGTACAGCGTCTTTCCAAGCCTGGGGTACAATTCCCCTTTTCCAGCTTTGGTTCAGGACCGATAGCAGTTTCCTCTTCGCTGTTTGGCCCAACCCCATCAGCATTTCGTTTGTTACGCCATCTTTTCCGGGCGATTTCTTTTACTTCAGAGTTTTCATGGCCTCTTCCATTTAATTCATTGTTAGTTTTGCCATCATGTGCTCCTCTGGTGCCATATTGATGTTGTCGTGCCTCTTTTGTTCTTCATTAATGTCTGTATGTCTATATGCAGGGACCTCGATGTGGTTTGCTCTGGCATAATGTTCTATAAAGGCGTTTGCTGCTTTTTTTTCAGTGAGCATGTTGTCGCCCTGCTTGATGGTAATTTGTTTGTTTGATGGAGTTTCGTCATTCATGGCTCTGACTAACTTCCATAGTTTGTTCCCTTCTTTATCTAAATTGAGGCTTTATGTTTTGTTTTTCCAGCTTTCTCTTGCGGTGTGCGTTGCACTGCGGTTTTTATTTTGCGCCTGTCGGCCCAGTGCATCCGACTTCAGCATGTATTTTATGTAAGGGTCTGCTTGCTCCTGCATTTTCTAAGGTTTTTTTTTTTGTTTTTGTTTTTTTTGCGTTCGCCTTATTAATCTATTCCCCAAGGCGTGTGTGCGTTACACTGTGGTTTTTATTTTTGCGTCTGACGGCCCAGTGCATCCGACTTCAGCATGCATTTTATGTAAGGGTCTGCTTCCTCCTGCATTTTCTAAGGGTTTGCTTCCCCGGGGTAACGGCCGGTGCTGTGATGGGGATCGAACCCAGCACCTTCTGGTTGTGAGCCGTGTCACTTAACCACTAGGCCACGCCGTCACCTCAATTTAGGTCTAACTAAAGCTTTATACAGTTTGACTATCACTTCCTTACTCCTATGTTTAACATTTATTTTAATCATACCTAACATTGCATTTGCTTTATTCACTGCTACCTGGACTTGTTCACTCACCTTACCTGTATGATCTATTGTAACCCTAGTTCCCTTGATCAACACCAGTCAATAATTAATTTTGTTTAAACACCAATACACCAGTTCACGAAAGAAAAATCAAAATAGAAATGAAATATGCTCCCGTAACCCTCAAAACAAGAACAATATTTTAGTATTAAATATAAGCTTGTACCAAAACAAACCTAGTTTAAAAAAAATAATTACTTGTTTCTTTTGAATTCGTGTTAACTCGCAAAGCGACCGCAAACTAACGCGGCCAGGTGTGTTATATTAGTGACCTGGTTAGTTTGTTGGCTCCCGACATAACAGCTTTAGAGATTGATGAGACAAAATGTCTTACGCCCCTTGAACCCTACCCCCCTCCCTTACGCCCCTTGAACCCTACCCCCTCTCTTAAGTCCCTGAACCCTACCCCCTCCCTTACGCCTCTTGAACACTACCCCCCTCCCTTACGCCTCTTGAACCATACCCCCCTCCCTTACACCCCTTGAACCCTACCCCCCTCCCTTACGCCCCTTGAACCCTACCCCCTCTCTTAAGTCCCTGAACCCTACCCCCTTCCTTACGCCCCTTGAACTCTACCCCCATCCCTTACGCCCCTTGAACTCTACCCCCATCCCTTACGTCCCTTGAACCCTGCCCCCTCTCCTACGCCCCTGAACCCTACCTTACGCCCCTTGAACCCTACCCCCTCCCTTACGCCCATTGAACCCTACCCCCCTCCCTTACGTCCATTGAACCCTACCCCTTCCCGTACGCCCCTTGAACCCTACCCCCTCCCTTACCCCCTTGAACCCTACCCTACCCCCCCTCCCTTAAGCCCCTTAAACCCTACCCCCTCCCTTACCCCCTTGAACCCTATCCCCTCCCTTACCCCCTTGAACCCTTCCCTCCCTTACGCCCCTTTGAAACCCCCCCCCTCTCCCTTACACTTATGAACCCTCTCCCCGCCCCACGTCAAGGGAGAGTATGCCTGACGTAGAACTACAAAGACGCTAAGCAAACAGTCGGAGAACCAAACAGAAGCTTTTTAAAAGTGGATGACAAGAAGAATGGGTCACGTTTGGTGAAAAGAAAAATGGGTCACATTTAGTGAAATAAAAAAATGGGTCACATTTAGTGAAAAGAAAAATGGGTCACATTTAGTGAAAAGAAAAATGGGTCACATGTAGTGAAATAAAAAAATGGGTCACATTTAGTGAAAATAAAAATGGGTCACATTTAGTGAAAAGAAAAATGGGTCACATTTAGTGAAAAGAAAAATGAGTCACATTTAGTGAAAAGAAAAATGGATCACATTTAGTGAGAAGAAAAATGCGTCACATTTAGTGAAAAGAAAAATGGGTCACATTAAGTGAAAAGAAAAATGGGTCATATTTAGTGAAAAGAAAAATTGGTCATATTTAGTGAAAAGAAAAATGGGTCATATTTAGTGAAAAGAAAAATGGGTCACATTTAGTGAAAAGAAAAATGGGTCACATTTAGTGAAAAGAAAAATGGGTCACATGTAGTGAAAAGAAAAATGGGTCACATTTAGTGAAAAGAAAAATGGGTCACATTTAGTGAGAAGAAAAATGGGTCATATTTAGTGAAAAGAAAAATTGGTCATATTTAGTGAAAAGAAAAATTGGTCACATTTAGTGAAAAGAAAAATGGGTCACATTTAGTGAAAAGAAAAATGAGTCACATTACGTGAAAAGAAAAATGGGTCACATTTAGTGAAAAGAAAAATGGGTCACATTTAGTAAAAAGAAAAATGTGTTACATTTAGTGAAAAGAAAAACAAACAAATAAAGAGTTTTCACGAGAGTAGAAATAGGAAAAGAAATACCGAAAGACATTACAACTTATCTTATCAAATATTGTGGACATGCAAAGCTTAAGGAGACATGACATACTGCTTGATAATATTGAGGTGAAAGGTTGATAGAAGCCACGCAAGGTGAAGACAGTGATATACGCGGGAGAACAAGAGCAAGAGATGTACTAAAAACAGTTTGTCGGTGTGTACCATCAAGGCAATAAACTGAGGATGTTGGAGGTCTACTGCAGTCGAACTTAGATGCCAAGATGGGAAGCGAAGATGCAACACAGTGAATCAGTTGACAACTGTTAGCGACTCATAGCTGCATGATTGTATCTAGGTCAGAGAACCGGTGCAGACCAAGACCCTATTCCGCCTCCAAGGGATGACCTTGAAAACGGATTGCAGTCTTTATAAGAGAATAGAAATCGCAGTGAGAAGGCAAACCCGTACCCAAAAAATTCTGCTGAAACTGGATGCATCGAGTCAAGAGGCGCAAATCTTGCAGCCTGAATGGCAACTACGACAGGACGTCATAATGTCCTTTTCAGGGCGAACGGCGAAAAAAAAGAAGTTTTTGGAACACAAGAGGAATTCGCTTACATGTACTGTAATCTGGCTTGGCTTCGTTCATTCTCAATCTCCCACTACCAAACACTGAAAGGACTTAAGTAGCAGAATGTAGTCCGGAGAACGGAATGCGTTGTGTCGTAGTTTACAGCTTGACTGCGATATTTGCACCTTTCTCTCCAACACATCCGACTTCAGCAATAATTTTTTGAGTACCGGGTTAGCATTCCCTCTTCGATCCCTTCTCCTTAGCCAGTCTGCCCTGCTGCAGCCTGTTATCCAGGATCACCGCGTGGAGGTGTAGAAGGGTCTTGACAGCTTTGGTTCGCTGGCCCTGACGCTAGCAATCAGATATGAGTCGCTGACCACTGCAGCTCATGCGCTGCTCAGTGTCTTGATCCCAATTTCTGTATTGTATTCCTTTTTCTGTCTCTCCATTCCGTCTTCTTGGATCGTTTGTTGCGTGTCTTTTTTCATTATATATGGGGATGGCGGATCTGCTAGTTCCCCACTCACCGCTTTTGTGAGCTCATCTGATTTCTCGTTTCCAAGGGTACTACAGTGGCCGGAATCCACAATAAACTTGTATTAAATCACCTCGAATTCTTCTCTTTTCTTGACACTATAGACCAGTTTTTCTGAGTCTTTTTTCACAACTATAATTATGGAATCACACGATCATTTATGTAGCTCTTCTTTGTATAATTTCTTGCATGTTTATATCCTTTCTGTGTAAAGGACTCCACACCTCAACACAGTACTCCAATTTGGGTCTCACCAATTATTTATATAGTTTCACTATCACTTCTTAGCTCATATGTATAATGTCTTACTGACTAAGTTTTATTTTGTACAGCTTTTCATGCAAATAGAGAACCTTGTGAGTTCGTTTAAAATTTCGAGTACATTTTGGTGTCATTACAAATATTGTCATCACAGATGCCTGAACGAACAATTGTATTATAACCAGAACTTGATGACGTACATCGCACAATTTCTAAGAGATGCTCTTTTGAACGGAGCCTAGAGATTGACGGTGATATGATCCCTTT
The DNA here is from genome assembly GCA_036924085.1 of Ariolimax columbianus. Lineage (NCBI taxonomy): Eukaryota > Metazoa > Mollusca > Gastropoda > Stylommatophora > Arionidae > Ariolimax > Ariolimax columbianus. Next base: position 114,462,165 of record JAVGWX010000001.1, on the reverse strand, counting down.
AGCTATGAGCTGGTGATAGCACAATGTCTTCCGGACAAAGCACATGTCTTCCTAAGTGCTTGTGGTGATAGTAGAACGTGTTTAATAAGGTGTGGTGTGGTGGGAGCAGCCGGTGTCGCAGATCGGCTAACCCTGCTTACAGAATCAGGAAGTGCTCGACTGATTCTTCGTGGTCGATACAGAATATGCAATTATATATATGCGAGTTGAGGTAGGGCATTGTGTAGTGGTTAATGCACTGGCTTCCCAGCCGAGCTATGGAGGTTCGGTTCCCAGTTGGTGTGCGATGTTTGCTATTACGAATTGGCACCTGAAGTCGACCCAGGCTAAAAAATTGACTACCAAGAATAATCTGGAAAAGTAAAAGCGCGTGTGTGATCTTGACCACATCACCCCTAGTGTACCGTTGGTCAAGATAAAACAGGCCCAATGTGTCACACTGGCGTGTTGACGAATTATTTACTTTTGCTTACCCTCTGAACGACATATGAGAAGACCTGATTGAAAAAATAGGCCAGCGACATCGGCGCCGAAAAAAAATTGCGAAATAACGAACCACCCGTCAAGTTGAATTGGGATTGGTTATAATTGACAAGTGTCGCAAGAGCTCAGTGACTACCCACGAGAGACGAAACAACGAGGTCTGATGTTCGTCTTACTAACATGATTCAAACATTGGTGGACGTATGTGGAGTTTTTGCTAACATGTCTAAATTCCATCTAGTGCTCTATGTGCGCGAGACACCCATTTCAGCGGACAAAGAAAGAAAAGATTGCTCACACTGCTGAACAGAGAGAGAGGGGTCATCATCACATGTGCTGAACAGAGAAAGAGAGTGTTCATCATCACATGTGCTGAACAGAGTGAATGGTCATCATCACATGTGCTGAACAGAGAGAGAGGGGTCATCATCACATGTGCTGAACAGAGAGAGGGGTCATCATCACATGTGCTGAACAGAGAGAGAGGGGTCATCATCACATGTGCTGAACAGAGAAAGAGAGTGTTCATCATCACATGTGCTGAACAGAGTGAATGGTCATCATCACATGTGCTGAACAGAGAAAGAGAGTGTTCATCATCACATGTGCTGAACAGAGAGAGAGGGGTCATCATCACATGTGCTGAACAGAGAAAGAGAGTGTTCATCATCACATGTGCTGAACAGAGTGAATGGTCATCATCACATGTGCTGAACAGAGAGAGAGGGGTCATCATCACATGTGCTGAACAGAGAAAGAGAGTGTTCATCATCACATGTGCTGAACAGAGTGAATGGTCATCATCACATGTGCTGAACAGAGAGAGGGGTCAACATCACATGTGCTGAACAGAGAGAGGGGTCATCATCACATGTGCTGAACAGAGAGAGAGAGAGTGGTCATCATCACATGTGCTGAACAGAGAGAGGGGTCATCATCACATGTGCTGAACAGAGAAAGAGAGTGGTCATCACATGTGCTGAACAGAGAGAGAGAGAGTGGTCATCATCACATGTGCTGAACAGAGAGAGGGGTCATCATCACATGTGCTGAACAGAGAGAGTGGTCATCATCACATGTGCTGAACAGAGAGAGGGGTCATCATCACATGTGCTGAACAGAGAGAGGGGTCATCATCACATGTGCTGAACAGAGAAAGAGAGAGGGGTCATCATCACATGTGCTGAGCAGAGAAAGAGAGTGGTCATCACATGTGCTGAACAGAGAGAGAGAGAGTGGTCATCATCATATTTGCTGAACAGAGAGAGTGGTCATCATCATATTTGCTGAACAGAGAGAGTGGTCATCATCACATGTTCTGGACAACAGTACTCTGTGAGCTATTACTCCGGAGTTACTGGAACATGAGAGAAGAACATCGAATAGTAGCAATGTGCCCTAACAATGTCGATAGACACGACTAGGAAGGGGCGAGCATAGGGCAGACTACTCTTTCATTAAGAAACTGAAAGTCACAAAAACGTCAACACACTCGTATATAGAAAGAATAACTGACGGCCATGAAAGAGCTGACATTTTGGTTGAGAAAGCATCCATTGTGGATACATGAAATATGGATGGAGGAACATATTGAATTCAATCATTGATCGCCTTCTGCATGGCGACACTACAATCAATGAAGTTGCCGTCCACGGGCTGAAAGAGTTTTAACATAAAACGTGTGGCGAGCAGAGAGGGACGCTATATAGAGTGAAGCAATTGTGCGTTCAATCAACTAGCTACTGGAACCATCTGTATCAATGCCCGTCGTCATGTGCCGAGAGAGATATACCGAGCACATACGGATCTGCCGGCATCTGTCATACTGTTCTGTTGAAAGTATGTAGTAATTACGCTGTCAGACGAAAGTATGTATTCTGATTCATGCTCCAGAACTATGCTTCTCGAGACGTGGAACATAATGGCTGTGGGAAGCCATATTGCAAATAAGATATATTGTTTTAACCGCCCTCATTCTTTACAACTGACAGAATAGCCAGACCTTACCACGTGTGCGTGCAAGACACGTGCATCAACAACACATAGAACAGACCAGCGAAATGCCACACTAGGATTAACACACTTTGTAAGTGACAAACGGTAATGCTAAAGATGACTTGCTATGACCCCATCAACATATAAATTTGATTTGGAAAGGATAAGATAAAATTACATAAGATTGATATCCATGATTGTAAAATTTGCTGATGACACAAGACCATGCTGTAGTGTCTCATCTAAAGCAGAAGTGGATATATTGAGGTCGGATTTAGATATAATTCGAGAATGGTCTGTAGGTTGGCAAATGGAGTTTAATGTAGATAAATGTACCGTCATCCACGTGGGTAGATCCAATATGGAACATAATTACAGAATATGAGAGAATAATATCAGAAAGATAGATAAGGAAAGGGACGTAGGGGTTATAATAGATCATACAGGTAAAGTGAGGGAGCAAGTTCAGGTAGCAGTGAGAAAGGCAAATGCAATGTTAGGTATGATAAAACCAAATATTAAACATAGGAGTAAGGAAGTGATTGTTAAACTGTATAAAGCATTAGTTAGACCTAGATTGGAATACTGTGTACAGATGTGGAGTCCTTGTCATTATTATTATGCTGGAAAGAATACAAAAAACAGCGACAAAGCTGATAGTGGGATTCCAGAATTACAGTTATGAGGAAAGACTCAGAAAAACTGGCCTACAGGGTCTAGAAGAAAGAAGAATTCGTGGTGACTTAATACAGGCTTATAAGATGATCAGAGGAATGGATAAATTAGACTATCAAGTTTTTTTTAAATACAGCCACCCACAAGAACAAGAGGGCATAGCTACAAGTTGAGAGGTCCAGATTAGATATTAGGAAATATTTGTTTAGTCAGAGAGTGGTGAATGCTTGGAATGCATTGCCACAGGAGATAGTGGAGGCAGGGACAGTTAATGCATTTAAGAATAAATTGGATGCGCATAACTTTTAGAGCAAGGTGATGTAAATGAAACTGGTTGCATACAGACTCTGCAGGGTTTTCTAAGCCCGTATAAAGACGTTAAGATGGTCCACTAGACAGGCAGTCAGATTGTTGTTGATGCTGGATATCCACAGTGATTAACTTTACTCTATTGTGCGCCCTGAAATGGGTGTTCCGTGGCGGGTTGCAGCAGCTTTTCTCACATTCCGAGTATACTGATGAAGGTGGACCGGGTTCCGCCAGACTGTTGTGCTATGCTTGGTTTCGTCTGAGTAAATCTCACTACCAGTATGTTACCATGCACGCTACATGGAAGAGAGAAATTGGTCTTGGTTAGTGTATTGTGCTTGACCCTGGCGCGACTTCCTGGTATGCTGAGGAAAGTAAGAGTCGGAGGATAATGAAATTTTGCAAACTTTACTGGTGGTATATGCTGTTTACTCAAGAAGTGACGTCATCATGCGCATTGTGCGTATGTTCACTTGGTGCAGTTTGGTCCGGTTTCATTTGAACACACTTAATAGTTAGGATCAATATTTTTCTTCGTCTTGTTCTGTTTGTTGTGTCAACCAGCTTTTGTAAATCTTCTTCATGTATATACGCCGCATCACCTGCCGAACGTAGATAGTTAATCATGTGTTCTCTTATTATTATTTCTGACACATCTTTATCCTCTTTATCTTGTCTTCTAATTGTTTCTTTTAAACTCCTCATGACTGTTTCCCTGTATCAGTCAATCAATGTCCGTCTCTCCTTTCGGAGCAAACGCCATTGATAGCCCTCTGTTAGCAATTTCGATCATTAGCTGCCCTTCTGTCTGTCCCTCTCCGGGTGAGATCCAATGGCTGAAGTTCCTTTTCAGTCTGTTCTCCGGGTATTTCTTGGTCTACCTCTCTTCCTCTTCTCCAGATTCCATAACAGCGTATTCTGGTGACGTTTGGCTGTGCCCTCTGTAGCGTGTGTCCTTTCCAACTTCACTTCTTACGTTTGATTTATTGGCCCACTGATTGTCGCCATCATCTTTCCAACAGGCCCTGTTCCTCACCATGTTCTGTTCCTCACCACGTCCTGTTCCTCATCATATTATGTTCCTCATCATGTCCTGTTCCTCCCCATGTCCTGTTCCTCACCATGTCCTGTTCCTCACCATGTCCTGTTCCTAACCAAGTCCTGTTCCTCAATATGTCCTGTTCCTCACCATGTCCTGTTCCTAACCATATCCTGTTCCTCATCATGTCCTGTTCCTCACCATGTCCTGTTCCTCACCATGTCCTGTTCGTCACCATATCCTGTTCCTCCCCATGTCCTTTTCCTCACCATGTCCTATTCGTCATCATGTCCTGTTCGTCATCATGTCATGTTCCTCACCATGTCCTGTTCGTTACCATGTCCTGTTCCTCCCCATGTCCTTTTCCTCACCATGTCCTGTTCCTCACCAAGTCCTGTTCGTCACCATGCCCTGTTCCTCACCATGTCCTGTTCCTCACCATATCCTGTTCCTCACCATATCCTGTTCCTCATCATGTCCTGTTCCTCACCATGTCCTGTTCGTTACCATGTCCTGTTCCTCCCCATGTCCTTTTCCTCACCATGTCCTGTTCGTTACCATGTCCTGTTCCTCCCCATGTCCTTTTCCTCACCATGTCCTGTTCCTCACCATGTCCTGTTCCTCACCATGTCCTGTTCGTCATCACGTCCTGTTCGTCACCATGCCATGTTCCTCCCCATGTCCTTTTCCTCACCATGTCCTGTTCCTCACCATGTCCTGTTCCTCACCATGTCCTGTTCGTCATCACGTCCTGTTCGTCACCATGCCATGTTCCTCCCCATGTCCTTTTCCTCACCATGTCCTGTTCGTCACCATGTCCTGTTCCTCCCCATGTCCTTTTCCTCACCATGTCCTGTTCCTCCCCATGTCCTTTTCCTCACCATGTCCTGTTCCTCACCATGTCCTGTTCCTCACCATGTCCTGTTCCTCACCATGTCCTGTTCGTCACCATGTCATGTTCCTCCCCATGTCCTGTTCCTCACCATGTCCTGTTCCTCACCATGTCCTGTTCCTCACCATGTCCTGTTCCTCACCATGTCCTGTTCCTCATCATGTCCTGTTGCTCACCTTGTTCTGTTCCTCACCATGTCCTGTTCCTCACCATGTCCTGTTCCTCACCATGTCCTGTTTCTCCCCATGTCCTGTTCCTCACCATGTCCTGTTCCCCACCATGTCCTTTTCCTAACCATGTCCTACCAGCCTATATACATTATCATCCGTAGACGTTTATTGATAAACGAATAGAACATTCTCTGTATTGTCCTGCCGTTCTCCAAGCATCCGCTCCGTACAGGCCTACTGATGTGGCATTGAAGTGAAACAATCTTAATTTGGTATTTAACTGTATAATGTAGGCATGTACATTTTCAAGATCTGGTGAAAGGATTAACATTCGTGTTACTCTTGTTTGGATATGAATAGACTTTCTGAATTCATTCTCCGTTCTAGCTGTAGACTAATGTATTGGATTGAATGTTGATTGTATGGATCGATTTATGGCTGGATGACTGGATAAGAAATGCGACACGAAACTGAATGCAGTGCGTTGCACCCCTAGTGTGTGGTATACCTAGAACGTTGAATCCCTCAAATCTAAAATGTCGACGCATTTGCTCACCTCTGGAACAGTGGACAGAAAAATGTAATGCTCGCCAACTGAAGTCTGGCGCTCACAATATACTAGACAGAGCTTGTGGAGTTACAGAGTAGAATACGTGAGAGTCGGCAGATTATTAATGGGCCCCAACTCTTGGAACTGATGTTGATTCATACCCTCGCCCCTCCTGTAACAGCTAGGGCACTGTAGTACTTCCAGGGGCAAATTGAAGGAGCGCGTGAATGTGTGAATAATTTAGAGCTGCTTCTCTGAGCTTTTTTAATATAGAAGCCATTGGAATAATGGTTCAGTCTCAGAGAACCACCGCATACACATTATCACAGCTACATTCAGGGTCGGCGATACTATTTTGATCACTAGGCAGGCGCCTAGAGCGCATCCTAACGGGGAGCAGAGTGAGGGAGCAGAGTGAAGAGTGTCAATGTTTTAGTAGTAACGCATAGCATTACTTCTGTAGGTGTGTGAGGTGTTAGCGATCTCACATGTCAAAGGCTCGGCTATATGAGGGCGGTAGCCACATCCTCTACCTCGCCGCTTTTACTAACAGTGTGAGAAACAAGAAACATTTGTAGACATGTGAGGGAAAAAATTGTTCATTGTTTTCAACACTGACAACGACGATTAATAGGGTTGAATTGGGGACCAAATTCGCTCAGAAAAAAACACGTGCAAAGTTATATTTTCATGTGTTCTAAGAGTTGTGTAAAGGGTTGTGTAAAGGGTGGTGTTGATGGTTGTGTTGAGGGTTGTGTAGAGGGTTGTATCGATGGTTGTGTTAAGGGTTGTGTTGAGGGTTGTGTTGATGGTTGTGTTGAGGGCTTTGTTGATGGTTGTGTTGTGGGTTGTGTTGAGGGTTGTGTTGAGGGTTGTGTTGATGGTTGTGTTGATGGCTGTGTTGTGGGTTGTGTTGATGGTTGTGTTGATGGTTGTGTTGATGGTTGTGTTGATGGTCGTGTTGATGATTGTGTTGAGGGTTGTGTTGGTGGTTGTGTTGATGGTTGTGTTGTGGGTTGTGTTGATGGATGTGTTGTGGATTGTGTTGATGGTTGTGTTGTGGGTTGTGTTGATGGATGTGTTGTGGATTGTGTTGATGGTTGTGTTGATGGTTGTGTTGTGGGTTGTGTTGATGGTTGTGTTGATGGATGTGTTGTGGGTTGTGTTGATGGTTGTGTTGATGGTCTTGTTCATGGTTGTGTTGTGGGTTGTGTTGTGTTGATGGTTGTGTTGATGGATGTGTTGAGGGTTGTGTTGATGGTTGTGTTGATGGTTGTGTTGGTGGATGTGTTGATGGTTGTGTTGTGGGTTGTGTTGATGGTTGTGTTGAGGGCGTTGTTGAGAGTTGTGTTGTGGGTTGTGTTGATGGTTGTGTTGAGGGTTGTATTGATAGTTGTATTGTGGGTTGTGTTGTGGGTTGTGTTGATGGTTGTGTTGATGGTTGTGTTGATGGTTGTGTTGATGGTTGTGTTGAGGGTTGTGTTGATGGTTGTGTAGATGGTTGTGTTGAGAGTTGTGTTGATGGTTGTGTTGTGGGTTGTGTTGATGGTTGTGTTGAGGGTTGTGTTGATGGTTGTGTTGAGGGTTGTGTTGATGGTTGTGTTGATGGTTGTGTTGATGGTTGTGTTGAGGGTTGTGTTGAGGGTTGTGTTGATGGTTGTGTTGATGGTTGTGTTGTGGGTTGTGTTGAGGGTTGTGTTGATGGATGTGTTGTGGGTTGTGTTGATGGTTGTGTTGATGGTCTTGTTCATGGTTGTGTTGTGGGTTGTGTTGTGTTGATGGTTGTGTTGATGGATGTGTTGAGGGTTGTGTTGATGGTTGTGTTGATGGTTGTGTTGGTGGATGTGTTGATGGTTGTGTTGTGGGTTGTGTTGATGGTTGTGTTGAGGGCGTTGTTGAGAGTTGTGTTGTGGGTTGTGTTGATGGTTGTGTTGAGGGTTGTATTGATAGTTGTATTGTGGGTTGTGTTGTGGGTTGTGTTGATGGTTGTGTTGATGGTTGTGTTGATGGTTGTGTTGAGGGTTGTGTTGATGGTTGTGTAGATGGTTGTGTTGAGAGTTGTGTTGATGGTTGTGTTGTGGGTTGTGTTGATGGTTGTGTTGAGGGTTGTGTTGATGGTTGTGTTGAGGGTTGTGTTGATGGTTGTGTTGATGGTTGTGTTGATGGTTGTGTTGAGGGTTGTGTTGAGGGTTGTGTTGATGGTTGTGTTGATGGTTGTGTTGATGGTTGTGTTGATGGTTGTGTTTTGGGTTGTGTTGATGGTTGTGTTGATGGTTGTGTTGAGGGTTGTGTTGAGGGTTGTGTTGATGGTTGTGTTGAGGATTGTATTTATGGTTGTGTTGCTGGTTGTGTTGATGGTTGTGTTGAGGTTTGTGTTGATAGTTGTGTTGATGGTGGTGTTGTGGGTTGTGTTGATGGTCGTGTTGTGGGTTGTGTTGATGGTTGTGTTGTGGGTTGTGTTGATGGTTGTGTTGTGGGTTGTGTTGATGGTTGTGTTGGTGGTTGTGTTGTGGGTTGTGTTGATGGTTGTGTTGTGGGTTGTGTTCATGGTTGTATTGATGGTTGTGTTAATGGTTGTGTTAATTGTTGTGTTGTGGGTTGTGTTGATGGTTGTGTTGATGGCTGTGTTGTGGGTTGTGTTGTGTGTTGCGTTGATGGTTGTGTTGTGGGTTGTGTTGGTGGTTGTGTTGTGGCTTGTGTTGATGGTTGTGTTGATGGTTGTGTCATGGTTGTGTTGATGGTTGTGTCATGGTTGTGTTGAGGGTTGTATTGATGGTTGTGTTGATGGTTTTTTTAAGGGTTGTGTACATGGTTGTGTTGATGGCTGTGTTGTGGATTGTGTTGATGGTTGAGCTGTGGGTTGTGTTGTGGGTTGTGTTGTGGGTTGTGTTGATGGTTGTGTTGATGGTTGTGTTGTGGGTTGTGTTGATGGTTGTGTTGATGGTTGTGTTGATGGTTGTGTTGCGGGTTGTGTTGTAGGTTGTGTTGATGGTTGTGTTGATGGTTGTGTTGTGGGTTGTGTTGTGGGTTTTGTTGAGGGTTGTGTTGATGGTTGTGTTGATGGTTGTGTCATGGTTGTGTTGAGGGTTGTATTGATGGTTGTGTTGAGGGTTGTATTGATGGTTGTGTTGATGGTTGTGTTGAGGTTATTTTAGGGTTGTGTACATGGTTGTGTTGATGGTTTTTTAGGGTTGTGTACATGGTTGTGTTGATGGTTTTGTTGAGGGCTGTATTGGTGGTTGTATTGAGGGCTTTGATGAGGGATGTGTTGAAGGTTGTGTTGATGGTTGTGAGGGTTGTGTTGATGGTTGTGAGGATTGTGTTGATGGTTCCTAACCACACTAACCGTACTATGAGGATCTTTAGGTTTGGTGTTACCAAAAGATGAATAAAGTGAGATGGACAGAGAGAAAAACAATCAAAAAGGTGATTTTTTTATACAATAGATACAAAAACAACGACTGGCATGGCCAAAACCTTCATCACAATGGCCAAGTGGAGATAGTCTTGAAAGACAGAATACGGGGATTGAGAGGAAAGGTACAGACCAAGAAATACTTTCGTGATACAAGCATGTCGAATCGTGGCTGTGAAGACATGCTGAGCTGAAAAAGGCCGCAGATGACAGACAGAAACGGAAAGACAGAATCCAGAGCTTGACAACTAGTAGCAGGACTGAATGCCTTGGTGGGGATAACAGCTGTGGACATTCCTAAATTGTGGACTACCTATCGTAAAATTCCGAAGTTCGGTGTTACAGATGCATGTTTGATACTTTTCTGCAACCATCTCACATGGTAAACAATGAGGGGAGGAAGTTGGAGGTGGAGATGGGGGGGGGGGGGGGGGGTGAAGGAAATGTCAGGACGCCTTTAGTGGCATGACCAGGGCGTGGTATTTTTTTTATCTTGTCGACTCCCGCTCAGTGAGTTTTGGTCTGGTTTGTTAAGTGTACCATAGCATCCTCACCACCCACGAGTACATATTTGCCTTGTTAACATACTAAACCAATAACAATTCATGATGCTCTCTGGATTGGTTTCATTTCATTCTACGTGCAGCATCAAAATATACTAGCGATGTCGAAGAGCCAGAACAGTCAAACTAGTGTTCATAGAATATGTTGCCTATGAAGTCAGCACTAACATATACGGATGTGCAGTCTCAACACCCACATCTGTGAGCTGACTACAGGGCTATGCTGTCTCAACACCCACATCTGTGAGCTGACTACAGGGTTGTGCTGTCTCAAAATACCCGTCTGTGAGCTGACTACAGGGCTATGCTGTCTCAACACCCACATATGTGAGCTGACTACATGGGTATGCTGTCTCAACACCCACATCTGTGAGCTGACTACATGGGTATGCTGTCTCAACACCCACATCTGTGAGCTGACTACAGGGATGTGTTGTCTCAACCCATAACTGTAGAGCTGATGACGTATAGACGGGACTTGACATTTATTAGGGTGGCTCACCAGTCAGTCAAAAATGTCACCAGTCAGCATTGTTGGACTATAGTCACGCAATTTATGCTAACAAATTTAAACTAGGCACTAACTCGCTTTTATTTTTACTTAACAATACGTACCAATCCAAAACATATTGCATTACACAGTATTAGCCTATTTCTTCTTAAGAGAAAATGTACTACCGTCAGAGGCATGGCGTCTGTGTTATTGAACTTGACTTGCATTTTTAGCAGAATCATTTATCAATGGCTTTAGTAGGTTTAAATTGTAGCAGTGGAAGTCCATTTAGATGCATCATCAAAGGGTCATCTAAACGTTCAGTCTCTAGACATGATCTTACTTTATTTTTGATCAGATGCATCTGGCTGAAACCCCTTTCACTGGTAGCTGAACGAACTGGTAGAATAAAGGCAGTTTTAAGAAGCTTCAGAATAACACGAAACCAATCATCATGGGGCATTGCCTTTCCCAGTAAGTCTATTGATGGCAGTAGACCTTAAGCACATATTTTATTCATACCATTCATCCAGGGCTTGCTTAACTATCCTATTTTGCTATCGTATTGCGAAAGGTCTTTGTAATGAGTTACAATTACTGCCACTTTCTTTTTACCAAACATTTCTGTGACAGTTTCTGGCCATGTGAAAATATCAAATATTGATCAAGCTAATACGTCATCTGGGGCAGTGCTCAAAAACTGCCCCTTTATGTCGACCATTCCCTTCTCAGTAATTTACTTTCAATAACATTCAAACTTGTTTTGTCCATTTTCAATTTCACCAAGCTGGATTTCACTGTACATCACAATCACTTAAGTACCACTTAGAAATGAATTTTCCATAGGTCCTGGATTACTCCCATACATCTCAAATGTGGAACCGATGTTGTGAAAATTGAAAGTCTCGTGACGAAATGGTTCTTTGTCCCATTAACCAAACGTGATGATGAATCGCACAATCCCTTGAACTGCGGATATTCTGAACATCTTGTCGACACCAGTCTCAACTTTCAGCTCTAGCCAGTGAAACTACACCCTTTACCTTAAAACCACAGGGGCTAGATAATTGCGGAGCACCTTGTAGTTTCCATTGTTCTCCGATCTTGACGTTTTAAATTCTTTGTTTTTGTTGTGTGATAAGATAACGTCACAATCTACTTACATTCGCGATCCGGAATAGATTGTGGTAGCGATATCACCCTATGAGAGAATCGATATTTAATCTCGTCAATAGCTCATCTACTCTTTAATCTAAGAGTAATATCGGCATTCACCTTCCGAGAGTCGCTGTTATTGGGTTATTTTTTTAACGTGTCTGCCTCACTAGTTTCTACTGCCGGAGGCGCGCCTATTCCACCCCAGACCGTAGTCAATTGGGCGATATTAAGACGCATGCTTGGATATGTGTGTGCGTCTGTATGTACCTATGCTAGGTTTCTGTGTTCTCAGAAGCCAGCCCAACCAAAGGGCAACAGAAGGGCCTCACCCTAAGGGTGCGTGTGAAAGTTGTGCAAGAGTGTGATTGTAGAACAGAGTAAAAAAAATTATTTTAAAAAAAAATAACAAAATCCGAGAGTACGCATATCCATAGCTTATATTCGAACTATTCGAACCATAATATCGATATTAACTGCGCGAGAGACACTACATAGAAACGATTAAAAATGTCATTAACAATAATTATAACCTGACTTTTGTTTTTGTTTACTCGTCAAGCGAAAATTGCCATGTCAAGCCCTGCGTATAAGGATACTCTGTCTCTAACCACAACTGTGAACTAAGGTACATTTATTTCATCAATCGACCTTTATGTTATCTGGGTCACGAACTCTCACCGAACCCCAAGCCAACTCTCGTAGTTTCTACATGTTTTGTAAAACAACGATTCCAGCAGAGAACCACATCAAAGTGAACTCATATTCCCATATTTCGATTTCATCAATGTGAATGAAGTACAATATTCGTGGAAGAATATAACTAGAAGACTACAACTTTCGCTGCTGGACATACACGCCGATCCCGTCGGCCAACAGCCTGGCGAGTGTAAGGAGTGTTATAGTGTGTAGGTGGGGGTGGATAGTATAGTAATATCTTCAGCGTCTGACATATTGCTTTATAGCAGGTTCCTTTGTGCTCCATGCACCCTTTCCACCATATTACAGAATGCATCTTCTCATTCTCACCCCCCCCCCCCGCCCCTTTCCCTCTTACTTCCCCTTCCCAAAAGTGAGTGTCAGACTCAAAAACTATAATCCAAATACTACTTATATCTTCTTCTACTTCTTCGTTCGTCCGTTCCCAAACTCCTGCTACCAAGCGTTGAAAAGGGCTTTGCAAGTAGCAGGATGTTGTACGAAGAACGGAATGCGTTGTGTCGTGTTTTACAGCTTAACTGCGATATTTGCACCTTTCTGTTCGACACATCCGACTTCAGCAGGCATTTTTGAGTACATGGTTATTGTTGATTCACTCGTACTATCCGGCATGTTACATAACCCTACAAGGAACTCTTCATCCAGCACAATGCATGGCTCCTATATTTGTACATGGCTCCTAGACACCAAACATGTCTGCTACATCCACTGATATGGGCCCGTGTGGTACCTGGGTTGGAAATAAAACGACTACTGTAACATTTGAAGTATGCCGTAAAATGCGATTAAAGAGGGTTGTGTGTGGGCTAGCAACCTCATCATACAAAAATCATACCCACAAAACCACCACGGCAAATGTTCGAATACATGTTTCCTGTAAAGGGGACAACTGTAGTTTTACACTTATTCTTTTTCTTTTTACGAAAAGGCGGATACGTTGAACAGTCAACTTTGAAATTTGTGTAAATTAAATGTAGCTATGTTGGAGACAGTCAATAAAAACATTAAAAAGTTGGGCTCAGTTAAGGCACCTTGACAAAAGAAACAAAACGAAAGTCATGTACCTGCCACTAGACTTTCGTCAGAGGCAAAGAACAAGCAAAAATACATAAAATCACAAAATGAAAACAAAGACAATTATCTTGAAAATAAATGTAATACGGCAGTCTTTGGTCACAGAATGTATAGTTGATAAATGCCTTGGAAATGTTATAGACTAAATCATAGTCTAAACAGCAACTCAGATTCTTATCAGCCAAAATACAACTACAAGAAAAAGGGTAATTCTAACTCATGTCTCAAACTCCAAACAAGATAGACTCGCACGGAATAAAATACATACGCTTGCTGTATCAAGAAACTGATCTAATCTTACAGTGGATTCCAGTCCACTGTGCGATCCTTGGATACGAAAGGCAGATGAGGTCGCAATAGCTGGAAGTGACGGCACGCAGACACAGTTATAAAGAAAAATGGTGAACCTTACCGGACTAAAAGCATAGGGTCAGATGATCAAAAAATAATAAGAGTAGTAGAAGAAAAAGAAGATGAAGAAGAAGAAGAAGATGACGTCTACGCCATGCGTCCATTTAAAGCTTGGTAGATGAGATCATGTTGATACCGGGAGCCGAACACTGCAGCTTTATCGTGAGAAGTAGTCTCTCTTGAGACCGAAGCTAGTTCCACAGCAGATATTGATGTCAGGGATGAGATGTTAGAAACTTGTTGTAGTAGGGTTCAGTTGGGTTGACTGGAACATATCGCTATCTGGGTTCGAACCCGGTTCTTTTGTGCAAAAAGAAAGCGCAATTGCCACTACATTTTATATGTATACTAGTTTGACACCCTAGGACAGAAGGTTAGTTTGCTAGGACAACATGACATATGCTCAGATGGCTATGACAAGAGGACAGACACTTAGCTTGCTAGAACAAGAGAACATAGGCTTAGCTTGCTAGAACAAGAGAACGGAGGTTTAGCTTGCTAAAACAAGAGAACGGAGGCTTAGCTTGCTAGAACAAGAGAACGGAGGCTTAGCTTGCTAGAACCAGAGAACGGAGGCTTAGCTTTCTAGAACAAGAGAACGGAGGCTTAGCTTGCTAGAACCAGCGAACGGAGGCTTAGCTTGCTAGAACCAGAGAACGGGGGCTTAACTTGCTAGAACAAGAGAACGGAGGCTTAGCTTGCTAGAACCAGAGAACGGAGGCTTAGCTTGCTAGAACAAGAGAACGGATGCTTAGCTTGCTAGAACAAGAGAACGGCGGCTTAGCTTGCTAGAACAAGAGAACGGAGGCTTAGCTTGCTAGAACAAGAGAACGGAGGCTTAGCTTGCTAGAACAAGAGAACGGAGGCTTAGCTTGCTAGAACAAGAGAACGGATGCTTAGCTTGCTAGAACAAGAGAACGGAGGCTTAGCTTGCTAGAACAAAAGAACGGAGGCTTAGCTTGCTAGAACAAGAGAACGGAGGCTTAGCTTGCTAGAACAAGAGAACGGAGGCCTAGCTTGCTAGAACCAGAGAACGGAGGCTTAGCTTGCTAGAACAAGAGAACGGAGGCTAAGCTTGCTAGAACAAGAGAACGGAGGCTTAGCTTGCTAGAACAAGAGAACGGAGGCTTAGCTTGCTAGAACAAGAGAACGGAGGCTTAGCTCGCTAGAACAAGAGAACGGAGGCTTAGCTTGCTAGAACAAGAGGACAGACACTTAGCTTGCTAGAACAAGAGAACGGAGGCTTAGCTTGCTAGAACAAGAGGACGGAGGCTTAGCTTGCTAGAACAAGAGGACAGAGCCAGAAGCTGAGCTTGTTAGGGCAAGAGGGCAGAGGCTTAGCTTGCTAGGACAAGAGGACAGCTACAGAAGCTGAGCTTGCTAGGACAAGAGGACAGAAACAGAAGCTATGACAAGAAGGCAGAGGCTTAGCTTGCTAAGGCAAGAGAACATAGGCTTAGTTTGCTAGGACAAGAGAACAGAAGCTTAGCGTGCTAGGTTAAGAGGACAAGAGGACATACGGTTAGCTTGCTAGGACAAGAGGACATACGGTTAGCTTGCTAGGACAAGAGCAAAGAGACAGAAGCTTAGTTTGCTAGGACAAGAGGACATATGCTTAGCTTGATTGGACAAGAGGACATACACACCTTGGCAGAAGAAGAGGACAGAGACAGAAGCTTAGCTTGTTCTGACAAGAGGATAAGAGCAGCTTAGCTTGCTAGGACAAGAGGACAGATGCTTAGCTTAATTGGACAGGAGGACAGATGCTTAGCATGATAGGACAAGAGGACAGATTCTTAGCTTGCTAGGACAAGAGGACAGACACTTACCTTGATAGGACAAGAAGACAGAGACAGAGGCTCAGCTTGATAGGACAAGAGGACAGAGACAGAGGCTTATCTTGCTAAGACAAGAGGACAGAGACAGAGGCTTAGCTTGTTAGGACAAGAGGACAGAAGCAGAAGATTAGCTTGTAGAACAAGAGGACAGAAGCTTAGCTTTCTAGGACAAGAGCAAAGAGACAGGAGCTTAGCTTACTAGGTCAAGAGCAAAGAGACAGGAGCTTAGCTTGCTAGGACAAGAGCAAAGAGACAGGAGCTTAGCTTACTAGGTCAAGAGCAAAGAGACACATGCTTAGCTTACTAGGTCAAGAGCAAAGAGACAGGAGCTTAGCTTACTAGGTCAAGAGCAAAGAGACACATGCTTAGCTTACTAGGTCAAGAGCAAAGAGACACATGCTTAGCTTACTAGGTCAAGAGCAAAGAGACACATGCTTAGCTTACTAGGTCAAGAGCAAAGAGACAGGAGCTTAGCTTACTAGGTCAAAAGCAAAGAGACACATGCTTAGCTTACTAGGTCAAGAGCAAAGAGACAGGAGCTTAGCTTACTAGGTCAAGAGCAAAGAGACACATGCTTAGCTTACTAGGTCAAGAGCAAAGAGACAGGAGCTTAGCTTACTAGGTCAAGAGCAAAGAGACACATGCTTAGCTTACTAGGTCAAGAGCAAAGAGACAGGAGCTTAGCTTACTAGGTCAAGAGCAAAGAGACAGGAGCTTAGCTTACTAGGTCAAGAGCAAAGAGACACATGCTTAGCTTACTAGGTCAAGAGCAAAGAGACAGGAGCTTAGCTTACTAGGTCAAGAGCAAAGAGACAGAAGTTTAGCTTACTAGGTCAAGAGCAAAGAGACACATGCTTAGCTTACTAGGTCAAGAGCAAAGAGACACATGCTTAGCTTACTAGGTCAAGAGCAAAGAGACACATGCTTAGCTTACTAGGTCAAGAGCAAAGAGACACATGCTTAGCTTACTAGGTCAAGAGCAAAGAGACACATGCTTAGCTTACTAGGTCAAGAGTAAAGAGACAGAAGCTTAGCTTACTAGGTCAAGAGCAAAGAGACAGAAGCTTAGCTTTCTAGGACAAGAGCAAAGAGACATATGCTTAGCTTACAAGGTCAAGAGCAAAGAGACAGAAGCTTAGCTTTCTAGGACAAGAGCAAAGAGACATATGCTTAGCTTACAAGGTCAAGAGCAAAGAGACAGAAGCTTAGCTTTCTAGGACAAGAGCAAAGAGACAGAAGCTTAGCTTACTAGGTCAAGAGCAAAGAGACAGAAGCTTAGCTTTCTAGGACAAGAGCAAAGAGACACATGCTTAGCTTACTAGGTCAAGAGCAAAGAGACAGAAGCTTAGCTTTCTAGGACAAGAGCAAAGAGACATATGCTTAGCTTACAAGGTCAAGAGCAAAGAGACAGAAGCTTAGCTTTCTAGGACAAGAGCAAAGAGACACATGCTTAGCTTACTAGGTCAAGAGCAAAGAGACAGAAGCTTAGCTTTCTAGGACAAGAGCAAAGAGACACATGCTTAGCTTACTAGGTCAAGAGCAAAGAGACAGGAGCTTAGCTTGCTAGGACAAGAGGGCAGAGACAGAGGCTTAGCTTGTTAGGAAAAGAGAACAGAGACTTAGCTTGCTAGGACAAGAGGGCAGAGACAGAGGCTTAGCTTGCTAGGACAAGAGGGCAGAGACAGAGGCTTAGCTTGCAAGGACAAGAGGGCAGAGACAGAGGCTTAGCTTGCTAGGACAAGAGGGCAGAGACAGAGGCTTAGCTTGCTAGGACAAGAGGGCAGAGACAGAGGCTTAGCTTGCAAGGACAAGAGGGCAGAGACAGAGGCTTAGCTTGCTAGGACAAGAGGGCAGAGACAGAGGCTTAGCTTGCTAGGACAAGAGGACAGAAACAGCTTGCTAGGACAAGAAAACATAGCTTGCTGAGACAAGAGGACCGAGTAGGACAAGAAGACATACTTAGCTTGCTGAGACAAGAGGACGGAGACTTAGTTGGACAAGCGGACATAGACTTAGCTTGCTAGGACAATATGACAGAAGGTTAGCTTGCTAGGACAAGAGGACATACGTGTAGTTTGCTAGGACAAGAGGACAGAAGTGAGCTTCCTAGGACATGAGGACAGAGACTTAGTTTGCTAGGACAAGAGGACAGAGACTTATCTTGCTAGGACAGGAGTTTAGTTTGCTAGTTCAGTATAAGAGTCCCACACCGATAGTGCCCACTTCTTGTGCATTCCGTTCACTAGAAAGCATAGGTCCAATGTAAATGGTTCTATACAATTAATATATACTCAATCACTGTATGTATTGTGGCGGGAATCTATTTTTTACACGACAATATCGCAAATCACACACACAGCCCTATTTTTGTCTTCTGCATAACTAACCGGTGGTTAAGTGGTTTTAATACAGCTCTTCTAACTAAGTGGAACAGGCTCAAAACCTTGATAGCGGACATTTTTTGTCTATGAAAAGGGGGGGGGGAAGGGTGGTGAGAGTAACATTAAAAGCTAGCCTGCAGACAGCGGGGTGACTGCAGTGACACGCGACTTTTATTCAGTCCAGGAAATTATAAATAAATTCCGTAATGATATTTTTTTACATGTATAAAATGTGAAGTGGATTCTCTCTTTCCCGGTAAGGTAAGGGGAAACGAAATTCACAAGGGGTAGCCTGGTAGTTACTCACGAAAGATGCAGTAGTGTTCTGCCCAGCCCACCACTACCTCCTCTAACCCCCTTCTCCCTTTCCCCCTCCCCTGAGACTAAGATTTGTTGCCCTCGACAAAGGTTAGGTTAATATAACATACCCACAAGTCTACGCTACAATTCCCGAAGCTCAGTATAAAATGAGCATCAAAGCCAGAGCGACAATCCCAGTGAGCGATAAGCGATGTGCTGATCTTTTAGAGTTGTAGACATTGGCCGCTTGACAGAGTATGATACGTATTCCATATAGAGTTATGGACTTTGACATTCTCGGCTCATTATTACCCCGGTCGTTTCCATATGCCCGGTAAAATATGTCCCCAATTTAGCTTAAAGGGTGTCGGTGACTCGTGAACACGTGGTTCGGGAAACTGTTTCCGTAGAAAGAGGGTGTCGAGAAGTAACTTTAATATGTTGTATTTAACAGACTATCCCATATTTAGATATGTGTTGACTTCTGGTCGAACAAGGACGGTTTTAGAAGACAAAAAGGTTTTATATGATAACTGTAGCAGACATATTTCCCTCAAAATATACTTTCATCAAGGACTGGTGGCTCAGTTTCTGACACAAATATTCCGTTTTTGAAAGTATTTGTTTCGCCGTTATGGTTTTTTTCTTCTTCTCCTCCTCTCACTGCTCCTTCTTCTCCTCCTCCTTCTTCTCCTCCTCCTTCTTCTCCTCCTCCTTCTTCTTTTCCTCCACCTCCTCCTTCTTCTTCTTCTTCTTCTCCTCCTCCTTCATTTCCTCCACCTCCTCCTTCTTCTTCTTCTTCTTCTTCTTCTCCTCCTCCTTCTTTTCCTCCACCTCCTCCTTCTTCTTCTTCTTCTTCTTCTCCTCCTCCTTCTTTTCCTCCACCTCCTCCTTCTTCTCCTCCTTTTTCTGCTCCTCTTTCTTCTTCTTCTTCTCCTTCTCCTCCTTTTTCTTCTTCTCCTCCTCTTTCTTCTTCTCCTCCTGCTTCTCCTCCGTCTTCTTTTTCTCCTCCTCCTCCTCCTTCTTCTTCTCGTCCTCCTTCTTCTTCTCCTCCTCCTTTTCTCCCTCTGCTTGTCAATTTTCTCCCTGCTTCTTTTCCTCCTCCTTCTTCTTCTTATTTTTTCCTTCTTCGTCTTTTTCTTCTTCCCCACCTCCTACTTCTTTTTCTTTTTCTCTTTGTTCTCCTCCTCCTCCTCCTTTTTCTTCTTCTTCTTCTCTCATTGTTCTTCTTCTTTTCCTTCTTCTCCCCTCCGCATTCTTCTTCTTTTTCTTCTTCTTCTTTCTCTTCTTCTTCGTTTTATTATTATCGTTCTGCTTTTTCTCCTCCTTCTTTTTCTACTTCTTCTCCTTCTTCTTCATCTTTTTCTTCTTCTTCTTCTTTTTCTTCACCTCTGTCTTCTGCTTCTTCCTCTTCTCCACTTCTCCTGTTTTCTCTTCTTCATCTCATTAGTCGACTGCGTTGTGCGATGCTTTCTTGCGCCTTAGAGCCAAGTACATTCGACTTCAGCACACATTTTTTAAATGCGTATTCACATGTTGTGGGATACGAGTCGTGCCACTAACCACTTCTCAACGCAACTCTCCCTCCCGACTTTAATACTGATTTAGTTTGCTGTTTTTATCTATGTTGCTTCCGTTTTCTTCTTCTTCTTCTTTGTTCGCTCTCAATCTCCCGCTACCATCCCTGAAAAAAGGTTTGCTAGTAGCAGAATGTAGTCCAGAGAACGTAATGCGTTGTGTCGTTGTTTACAGTTTGAATGCGATATTTGCACCTTTCGGTCCAACACATCCGACTTCAGAAAGAATGTTTGAGTACCGGGTTGCCCTCCCTCTTCGATTCCTTCTACTCAGCCAGTCTGCTCCGCTGCAGCCTGTTATCCAGGATCACCGCGTGGAGGTGTAGAAGGGTCTTGGCAACTCTGGATCGCTGACCCTAACGCCAGCAGTCAGCTATGGGTCGCTGACCGCTGCAGTTTATGCCTGCTTCCGTTTGTCCAACCCTTGATAGAGACATATCTAGGCCAAAATATATTTACACATCCGTTAACTGTTCTTATTTTAAGCTTATTTTTAACCATTCTTGTATTTCATCTATTACTGAAATTGAATGCACTAGAGTCCTTCAAGCATTGGTGTGTTGTTAACTTAACTTAACTTAACGTCTTTATACTGGTGCATAGTCTGTATACAACCAGTTACATTTACATCACCTTGCTCTAAAAGTTATGTTGTAGTGTTAACAGTTCAATCATCAGTTGGACGGATGTACGCCAGCCATATTTTATTGGCGATGTGAGAGCGCTTGCTTTTCAAGACAAATATATCGGATTCGACTCCCGTTATCCACACGCTCCAGTCAACCCATCTGTAAACGAATACATGAATTACTGTTAAGGAAGAAAAAACAGCGAGCAAGGAAACTGGCCTCGTAGACAAGTTGTGGCCTAGTATAATGAAGTCTCTAACACTTCATCCCTGATAGCAGTGTCTGCGATGGTATTAAATGTACGCCCTTTTAAATCACATACAGTCTATTCGATCATGTCAGCTCATGTACAGTCTTAAAATCGTCGCATCAAGGGATCAATTCTTGTATAACACTTAAAAAAGTCGTGACCAAACACACGCACGCACGCACGCACGCACACCCCCCCCCCCCCCCCCCCCCCAAGCTTCCCATCCGAGAAATCCATAAGTGCTAGTGTCGGTAATGTTGTTTTATCTTGTTTTATTTCGGAAATAGGACGGACCTTTTTCGCTTAATCTTTTGTTATAGCCTGAACGTTATTCGATTAGCTTAGTGTGATGTGAGCGGCACACGTAGAAACCAGTGAACAGTGACGGTCGCATCCTTTTATTCATGCGGGATCTCTTGGGAAAAATGAAGATAAGTTGACTTTTTCCTCTCTGTACTTTTTCCATGAATGTCACAGCGAAGGAAACATTATCACCTTAAATAATGTATATGACAGATTACTCACCATCATCATCATCATCATCATCATCATCCTCATCACCATCATCATCATCATCATCCTCATCACCATCATCATCATCATCATCATCATCATCATCATCCTCATCACCATCATCATCATCCTCATCACCATCATCATCCTCATCACCATCATCATCATCATCATCATCATCATCATCATCATCATCCTCATCACCATCATCATCATCCTCATCACCATCATCATCATCATCATCATCCTCATCACCATCATCATCATCATCATCCTCATCACCATCATCATCATCCTCATCACCATCATCATCCTCATCACCATCATCATCATCATCATCATCATCATCATCATCATCATCCTCATCACCATCATCATCATCCTCATCACCATCATCATCATCATCATCATCCTCATCACCATCATCATCATCATCATCCTCATCACCATCATCATCATCATCATCCTCATCACCATCATCATCATCATCATCCTCATCATCATCATCATCATCCTCATCACCATCATCATCATCCTCATCACCATCATCATCATCATCATCATCATGTCATTCAGTCATGTGACTGGTTTGCTAGCTCAGGATTCTGTCTTTTTATTTCTACCTGTCACCAGCGGCCGTCTTCAGCTCAGTACAACTTCACCGCCATGCCTCTGCATGCTTGTGCCACAGAAGTATTTCTTAGCCTGTTGCTTTCTCTCTTTCCTTGTGTTTTGTTTTCCAAACTATTCTTCATGACATAGGATGTGGCCCAACCAGGTCAGACGTTGTTTTTGCATCTTTTGTAGTAACTTTCTTTCCTATTTTATTTCCAGGAAAATTCTTCTGTTTGGCATCCTTTCTTCCTAGCTCACTTTGTTCATCTTTCGGTAACATCACATTTCAAAAGCCTAGAAGTATTTCTCCTTACTTGTATTTTTTTGTCCATATTTCAGAACCATATTACGCTACACAGAAGACATATGTGGTTAGGATTCTTTTCCGTAGCGTCACCTTCTGGAAATTGCTTGCGCACAATCGTTCCACCTGGCACACAAGATGCTCAGATCGCAGAGCTTAACTCAGTCGCAAAGGATCAGAGAAAGCGTGCCACCCGATAGAACATACCACCATGGCGCTACCACCGCCAATGCCCCACATAAGTGCACCGAGCGCAGCAAAGTCTGCCGTGCTATGATTGGTCTCTATAGCCATATAACAACACAACTTCGGCACTAATATACATCTTATACCATCTTCGAGTCACAGGCTGCTGTCAGCTCATTCACTGCTGCATCTTCGGTACTAATATACATATTACACCATCTACGAGTTACAGGCTGATGTCAGCTCATTCACTGCTGCATCTTTGGCACTAATATACATCTTATACCATCTACGAGTCACAGGCTGCTGTCAGCTCATTCACTGCTGCATCTTCGGCACTAATATACATCTTATACCATCTACGAGTTACAGGCTGCTGTCAGCTCATTCACTGCTGCATCTTCGGCACTAATATACATCTTATACCATCTACGAGTTACAGGCTGCTGTCAGCTCATTCACTGCTGCATCTTCGGTACTAATATACATCTTATATTATTGAAATCGGTTGCCCATATTATTCACAACGGCTTTCATTATGGTGT
This sequence comes from Ariolimax columbianus, assembly GCA_036924085.1. NCBI lineage: Eukaryota > Metazoa > Mollusca > Gastropoda > Stylommatophora > Arionidae > Ariolimax > Ariolimax columbianus. The sequence goes on along the minus strand of JAVGWX010000001.1, from coordinate 114,439,083 downwards.
CTAGTAGATGACAAGTCAATTATGAAGGCAGCTTGAAATTATTTTTTTAAATTTATACAGGGATAACTGAAGCATTAAAGACTGTTGTGGCCACGTCGAAATTAAGTGTTTTTCCTGTAATAAAGGCTCTGTAGACCAAACAGAACTGACGTAATATGGAGTTAGTGAAGGCCCTAATGCTCACCCAATACAATATAAAGGCATATATTTTTATACTTTTTGCTTAAGGAAAAAAGAACTTTTGTCAAAAATTGGCAGCTCTGAAAAGAATGCATAAATAAGTGGTATATTATTTTAATGTTGTTCATTTTTTTCTTTCATAATAAAAGTTCAAATCTGACATTTCGTTTTATTATCGCGTTCGATGGGCAACTATTATTATTATTTCTGTGGCATGAAAATGATTGTCTCGTCTACAGAATGACATGAACACATCCTACTTGATATCCTGTGTTGTTGAAAGTCAATCAAGGATACCTTGGGGGACACTGAAATATGCTCTTTGATATTTATTAGGGATTACAGCCCAAGCAAGAGCCAATTTGTGTGGACCCTAGGGAAGGGTGTCACTGAGGGGATTTTGGGACCATGATGTCATGTTTGGGGGGATCTGGGATCAAGCCATGACAGGTGAGGTGGATAGCAATTGATGTGACAGAAGAACAGCAATCCGTCTTACGATAATTGACATTCGAAAGTGTGTACAAATGTCTGGGATTGTATCATAATTCTCTGATTGTCTGGTATTGTATCAGGATTTTCTGATTGTTTGGGATTGTATCAGGATTCTCTGATCCCCCTGTACTGTTTAACATGTATTCAGAACAAGTATCCAAAAGGGCTAGGATAACCGTTGACATTTGCAAATGACAACTTCATATACAGGATTGGTTTAAATAGACAAGAGATGGCTAAAAAGCATACAGGTACAGGAGACCTTGACCTTACAAACAATCACACAGTTGTGTTCAGAGACAAGCTCTCGCATCAATCCCAGTTAGTTACAAGATGCAAGAATGAACAAAATGAGGACACTCTTTTGTGAAACCAATAGAAATAAAGGACATTTGAAAATAAAACGAAATGTCAGATTTGAACTTTTATTATGAAAGAAAAAGATGAACAACATTAAAATAATATACCACATATTAACGCATACTTTTCAGAGCTGCCAATTTTTGACAAAAGTTCTTTTTTCCTTAAGCAAAAAGTATAAAAATATATGCCTTTATATTGTATTGGGTGAGCATTATGGCCTTCACTAACTCCATATTACGTCAGTTCTGTTTGGTCCACAGAACCTTTAATATAAGAAGAAAAAAAACTTAATTTCGATGTGGCCACAAAAGTTTTTAATGCTTCAGCTCTCACTGTGTAAATTTTAAAAATAATTTCAAGCTGCCTTCATAATTGACTTGTCATCTACTAAACACCACGATGAAAGCTGTTGTGAATAATTTCGGCAACCAATTCCAATAAGATAAGATTTATATTGGTGCCGAAGATGCAGCAGTAAATGAGCTGACAGCAGCCTGTGACTCGTAGATGGCTGCTTGAATCTGGGCCAGCGTACCAGAGCCGACCAAGACCCGATTTCGCCTCCAAATGGAGACCCTAGAAACGGGCTGAACTAGTGTTGCTAATAAAAGGAATATAGATCTAAGTGGGAGGGCAAATCCGGAACTTCAAAAAGTCAGCTAAAACCGGGTGTGCTGGGTCGAAGTGTGCACATATCGCAGCCTCGCTGTAAACTACGACACATCATACTTTTCAAGACGAACGCCGTAAGAGATGAACATATTTTGTGTTATTGAAACTTCACTTCAAGAGAGTGTGCATATTATGGTCAGTATTTGTATTAATGTCTCCTAAATTAACACGTGTGTGTTTGTGTGTGTGTTTGCGCCTGTATGTGTAGCAGTGCAACACAAAAAGAGGACTATTTAAGGTGAATGGAAGACGTCCTGATTTGTTGATACCATATGGCAATCCTAATTCAAACACAGTCTGTGATAGATGGCACTTTTTGTACAGCCCCGCGGTGAAGGCTGGCCTCGGTTGGAAGACCGTAGATGAGTGTGTCATTGTGAGACTCGAAAGTTTGACACATCTAGAAGTAATATATGATCTCTGCCTGTCTTATTATTACCATCAACCAATAAATGGATGGAGTGTGACAAAGAGAGAATGTGAAAACAAATGCATAAATGAATGCCATCTTCCGAATCGATGAACAATGTCTGGAAAAGGAAGTTGTGGATTTTCACGCATATCGGTATGGCACAGGATGATAGGGAACACTATATTACCGACATTATTCTGACGTTAACTGGTTTGTCGTAAATATGTTTTATTACTGATATCATTATACAATTTTGGCTTTGATTATTAGAACAAAGAACTGAACGAGAGTGCGCCAATAGCTAGGAGTAAATACTGTATTCATAATTGTGTTGGCGACAGGACGGTGGGGAGTCTTGCGTGGGGATTGGTTGGGCACTAAATGATGGCGATCTTGTAAAATACAGCTTGGCATGGCAACGCGAGTCAGCGACCGAAAACAATGTGAGGCACAAAGTAGTCGCAATTAGAGCTCGTCTATAGCAGGTCCGCTTAGATTATCCGTTCATTGTTGCTGTATTCTGTTTTGCGGGCAGTTCGATTTCTTTCGTGATTTTGATTGACATGAATTTTACTGCCAGGGCTGTTTTATAAATGTGTACTGCTGTGAGCAGGAGACGGAACCGCCCGCTTCACACATTAAAGGTGCTAGGTTCAATCCGCGTTGACCCAGCTGGTAATTGGTACCAGGCTTACTGTTAGGGATGGAAAGGTAGCGAGAAATGGAACTGGTCACTCCTGCCTCATTGAAAGCTGAGAACTAGCGCAATGAAGTCTATAATACTTCATTCAACCCTTTACACCAGTGTCGGATATAGAACTGCGTTTCAAATTACCTAGGCCATTACTTAAGTAGATTAGTTTCCAGTGGATTATTACTACAACTATTTTGTAGTGTTTAAAGATTGTATATTTATTACTATTATTATTATTATTACTAAGTATTATTATTACTATTATTATTATTACTATTTTATTACTATTACTAATATTATTATTATTACTATTATTATTATGATTATTATTATTACTATTATTATTATTATTATTATTATTATCACGTTTCATAGGATTATATTAGTAATCAAGCAGACACCGATCCAGAAATGATGTATAAAACTGGCTAAAGGTGAAAGGTTGCCACGGACAAATATTACCTCCTGTTTACGGATGGCCTGCTTCTCACGCCAGGCTAGACAATCAGTGGATTTACAATGAGAGACACGGACGTGGTATTCTGTCTTTCCTTCCTCGTGGTTTCTGGTCTTACACGGGGAGTGGTGGCATTCAACGTTGATACTGATAATCCGATCGTGTTCAAAGGCCCGAGAAACAGTTACTTTGGATATTCCGTTGCTATACTTGAGAACTCGCAAGGTACCTGGTAAGTGTGAGAGTGAATTAAAGATTACTGGAAGATTGTGTTAACATGGACGTTGTTTTATCACTTATTCCACGGGGAACCGTAGTTTAAGAAGTTCTTGAGTATGTTGTCTTATATTTTGTTATTACTGTTGTTACTGAAAATTCTCATTTTCGCTTAAACTGAAGAATAGGATCACCAGTAGAGCTGGCACCTTTACAGGAAGCCTGAATCTGAGAATTTGTGGTAGTGATGGTCGGACACAAATTCAGGGCAGTTGTTGAAACTAAGTGATGGTCGGACACAAATTCAGGACAGTTGTTGAAACTAAGTGATGGTCGGACACAAATTCAGGACAGTTGTTGAAACTAAGTGATGGTCGGACACAAATTCAGGACAGTTGTTGAAACTAAGTGATGGTCGGACACAAATTCAGGACAGTTGTTGAAACTAAGTGATGGTCGGACACAAATTCAGGACAGTTGTTGTTATAACGTGATGGCTGAGAACAATTTGAACATGTTTCTATTTAATGATTTCTTCTTCCTCTTCCGATCTACAGGAAAACGAAGCATTCTTTTTCTATATTTCTTTTCAAAGTAGATTTGCTAAGTTTGATCCCCATTGTTGGTACGCTCCTGCCATCTCTGCTGTAAATTGACACTTTTCTTACTGTTAGGAAAGGAAAAGCAGCGAGGAAGGGAACTGTCCTCATAAAACATTGGGTTCTAGTACAATGAAGTCACGAACACTTGATCCTCGACAGCAAGTGTCTGCAACAGGACTACCCTTATGTCAGGGGTTATCCGTAAAAGACGTCAGCTGGAAGGGGGGGGGGAGGAGTATGTAAAAGATATATTTAGAAGGGAGTGGGTAGTTACGTTAATAGTGGACGTCCAATTTAGAAACCACATGGTAACTCTCACGTACATACAAATCTATCAAAAATAACAAACCCTCTAAACTTTGAAAACTTTTTACTTTTCCTCTAAACCCAAGTTAACGTTATTCGGATTGTATTCCTCTTGCCAGGACTTTCAATCATTCTAGACTCACCATCTCTGATAGGATGAGAATATTTAGTAACTGGTATTTCATATCATTAAATTGTGTTATACCGATGATGTATTGTATAGAACTACAGTCAGTTTTAAATATAAATAGGTGACTGACATTTCGGTTTGTGTATTAAATTAAGGTACACAACAGCCAAATGGCATGTTTGTCTGTATAATCGTTTGCAGGTATATACGATAGAAGACCTCTACGCCTACACCATCACCGGGGTAGAAGAGGGGAGAACTAAGTAAGTTACATTAAGGTAATGTGGAGTGAACACCTACATAAGAGGACATGTCAACCAGAGTGAACAGAGGAGGGCATGGGAGAGGCAAGTGTACAAAAATGTCATAATTTTGTTTATGTCCTTACTTTTTTTTTTTTTTGGTTCTTTTTTTTTTTTTTTGCGTTCGCCTTATTTCTCTATTCCCCAAGGCGGGTGTGCGTTGCACTGTGGTTTTTATTTTGCGCCTGTCGGGCCCAGTGCATCCGACTTCAGCATGCATTTTATGTAAGGGTCTGCCACTGAACCACTAGGCCACGCCGTCCCCCTTAATGTCCTTTATGAATGGCCTCTTACGTTATGGGGTTTTTGAACTTTTGCAAATGGTTTATTTGTTTGGGTAAAGGGGGGGGGGGGGGGAAGTTTCTAGAGATCTAAAGATGGCTTTTGCGAATGGAATTATGGGGATATAGTTTATAGAGATATCTATTGCGAATGGCGGTATGGGGGGGGGGGGGAATAGTTTCTAGAGATATCTATTGCGAATGGAATTATGGGGAAATAGTTTATAGAGATATATATTGGGAATGGAATTATGGGGATATAGTTTATAGAGATATCTATTGCGAATGGCGGTATGTGGGAATAGTTTCTAGAGATGTCTTGTGGGAGGGACTTTGTGGAGGAATAGTTTTTTATAGATGTTTTTAAAACCAAGAAGGATACTTCAATATCATCGGACTTAATGTGAATGGCGGGGTGTGCCACCTTGTAAGATGACCAGTTTTCTACTCAGGGGAGGACTTGATTGCGATGTTAGTCCCTTCTCACGATGTACTACCAGTGTAACAGTTGTCCGATTTACATAAGGAAAGAAACATAAGGAAACTTTGAGACAGTGAGTTGTAAACAAAGAATGTTTACTCGTGGCAACGGACATAAGACACGTGTCCGTCACTTAGAGATCCAGGGTTCAAATCCTTGGCTGCCTATTGCTATTTCGCTTTCTTTCATGCTATTTGTTGTTTCCGAGTGCAGATAAATACTTGTTTTGTGATCGTGTTCACAAACAAACATTCTTTGTTTTCTATTGACATAGTTTTCTATGAAACAACTCAGGTATGCTGAATTTTATAAGAAAGACGTTTCTGGGAAGTTTAACATTACGGCAAGGTTAGTCAACTGATGGGCGTCCAAGGACGAAAGAAAAAGTCACTATCATTATAAAAGGGAAGGAAAATAGGAGTAAACAGAGTTGTGTATGAGGCTTGCAACCTCTTCATGTAAAACAAATTACCACAGAAACTACCAATGTAAATATCGCCCGGAAATGGCTTGGCTTCGTTCATTCTCAATCTCCCGCTACCAAACCCTGAAAAGAGCTTAAATAGCAGAATGTTGTATTGAGAACGGAATGCGTTGTGTCGTAGTTTATAGCTTGGCTGCGATATTTGCACCTTTCGGTCCAACACATCCGACTTCAGCAAGCATTTTTTGAGGACCGGGTTACCATTTCATCTTCGATCCCATCTCCTTAGCAAGTCTGCTCTGTTGCTGCCTGTTATCCAGGATCACCGCGTGGTGGTGTAGAAGGGTCTCAGCAGCTCTGGTTCGTTGGCCCTGACGCTAGCAGTCACCTATGGGTCGCTGACCACTGCAGCTCATGAACTGCTCAGCGTCTTGATCCCTCCCGGAAATGATTTGATTTGTTTACTGTTAAGGCAACCGGAAGTGATTTGGTGCAAGCTTCCTGTAAATGGAGTCAACTTTTGTGGTGGCCTTATGAGTTAAAGGGAAGTTAAAGTGGGACAAACAACCAAGGCAGAACATGGAAGAGCATCTTCAACAAAATATAAAAAAACAGCAATAAGAGCCATGTGGAGATGGAGATCTATGGTAGTATTAGTCTACATAAGACTTCTTCTAGTATTCGTTAGTCTACATAAGACTTCTTCTAGCATTCGTTAGTCTACATAAGACTTCTTCTAGTATTCGTTAGTCTACATTAGACTTATTCTAGTATTCGTTAGTCTACATAAGACTTCTTCTAGCGTTCGTTAGTCTACATAAGACTTCTTCTTCTAGTATTCGTTAGTCTACATAAGACTTCCTCTAGTATTCGTTAGACTACATAAGACTTCTTCTAGTATTCGTTAGTCTACATAAGACTTCTTCTAGCATTCGTTAGTCTACATAAGACTTCTTCTAGTATTCGTTAGTCTACATAAGACTTCTTCTAGTATTCGTTAGTCTACATAAGACTTCTTCTAGCGTTCGTTAGTCTACATAAGACTTCTTCTTCTAACATTCGTTAGTCTACATAAGACTTCTTCTAGTGTTCGTTAGTCTACATAAGAGTTCTTCTTCTAGCATTCGTTAGTCTACATAAGACGTCTTCTAGTATTCGTTAGTCTACATAAGACTTCTTCTAGTATTCGTTAATCTACATAAGACTTCTTCTTCTAATATTCGTTAGTCTACATCAGACTTCTTCTTCTAGTATTCGTTAGTCTACATAAGACTTCTTCTAGTATTCATTAATCTACATCAGACTTCTTCTTTTAACATTCGTTAGTCTACATAATACCGCTTTTGCTTTCGTCCTGGAAGCTACGTTTGTGACGTTGTGTCGTAGTTTATAGCAAGGCTCCGATATCTGCGCCTTTTATCCGGACACGTCCGATTTCAGCACATCATTTTTGGAACAGGGTTTGTTTCCCTTGTCAACCACTAACCTCGCAGCAAGGCTGCATGGTTGTAGTCTGTTTTCATGGCATCCACTTGGATGCGGAATAGGATCTTGATCATTTATTGGTCACTGACTACGACACAAGCAACCAGCTATGGGTCACTGACTATGACACAAGCAACCAGCTATGAGTCACTGACCATGACACAAGCAACCAGCTATGAGTCACTGACCATGACACAAGCAACCAGCTATGGGTCACTGACCATGACACAAGCAACCAGCTATGAGTCACTGACCATGACACAAGCAACCAGCTATGGGTCACTGACCATGACACAAGCAACCAGCTATGGGTCACTGACCATGACACAAGCAACCAGCTATGGGTCACTGACCATGACACAAACAACCAGCTATGGGTCACTGACCATGACACAAGCAACCAGCTATGGGTCACTGACCATGACACAAGCAACCAACTATGGGTCACTGACCATGACACAAGCAACCAGCTATGGGTCACTGACCATGACACAAGCAACCAGCAATGGGTCACTGCCATGAGACAAGCAACCAGCTATGGGTCACTGACCATGACACAAGCAACCAGCTATGGGTCACTTACCATGACACAAGCAACCAGCTATGGGTCACTGACCATAGTCACTGAGTTGCTGTTCATGAACAGGCTATTTCATACAAGACTTAATAATCTCTTTGTTGCTGCAGCGTGTTAAAGCGTTGTACTGTTTACAAACACAATTAATACGAATCTTGGCTTGGCTTGGCTTCGTTTGTTCCCAATCTTCCGCTACCAAACTCTGACACGGGCATAAGTAGCAAAATGGAGTCCATAGAACGGAATGCGTTGTGTCGTAGTTTACAGCTTGACTGCGATATTTGCACCTTTCGGTACAACAAATCCGACTTCAGCAAACATTTTTTGGGTACCGGGTTAGCATTCCCTCTTCGGTCCCTTTTCCTTAGCCAGTCTGCTCTGTTGTAGCCTGTTATCCAGGATCACCACGTGGAGGTGTAGAAGGGTCTTGGCAGCTCTGGTTCGCTGGCCCTGACGCTAGTAGTCAGCTATGAGTCGCTGACCGTTGCAGCTCATGCACGCAAATAATCTAATACGAATACGAAAGTATAAATCGTGGGTGGTCTCAAGAGAAGAGAGGTTGTTGGTTCGAATGCCTACAATGCCTACTCTTTTGTGCGCCCTGAAAAGAACGCTAAGTGACGGGTTGCAGTAGCTTTCTTCACATCCAGAGCGTGCTTGTGAAAGTGCGCCGTGGTCCTTCAGGCGGTTGTACTATACTTGACTTCATCTGCGTGTCGCTCACTACTACGGGGATCACGTCGATCCCCCGCGTTGTTAGCCAGCCTGTTATAAAAACGCCCGGTTCCAGGGAGGGCTACGAGGAAGCCGAAGTGAGGGTCTTGGTCAGTATCTTTTGCATGACCCTGACTAACATGTCTGATCAGTATATTTTTCCTGACCAGACGTTAGTCGTCCTCCCCTATACAAATCTTAATCTTAAAAAAAAATCGGCAACAACAAACAAACAATTGTTATTTCAGAGTTGTTCTCCTTCCTGGGAATCGTTGGGATGAGGGGTAAAGCTGTCGCGTGTGTGAGGATAAACGTCGTCAAACAATCGGTTTATTTGTTCTAGTTTCCATCACTGATAGTGACTCCTGATTAAGATGTTTGCCACTTCACTTAGCATCCGTCTATAACTTAGGGGTTGTAGGGGTCTTTGTATATACTTGCAACCGAGCTTTGGTGATCGAGGAACTGCCTCTATTTGGCCTTTATGCAAGCTACGATTGGATAAGAATTTCGTTACATTTAGAATGTTTGTCTGGACATCTGCCAAGAGCCTGCAATTTTCGGTTTTCAGCTATTATGGGTACGACTACTTAATACGTGCGCAACGAGTACAGGACATATCTGGGTTTTTGTTGGTTTTTTTTTTTTTTTTAGCGTTCGCCTTATTTCTCTAATCCCCAAGGCGGTGTGCGTTGCACTGCGGTTTTTATTTTGCGCCTGTCGGCCCAGTGCATCCGACTTCAGCATACATTTTATGTAAGGGTCTGCTTCCTCCTGCATTTTCTAAGGGTTTGCTTCCCCGGGGTAACGGCCGGTGCTGTGATGGGGATCGAATCCAGCACCTGCTGGTTGTGAGCCGTGTCACTTAACCACTAGGACTAAACACCGGTCTCGCCTTTTCATCCGCGAAGTTCTGCTGAGTCCATTTTCACAGCTCAGGTAGACAAGCCAATCACAGCGTACACCAGTCCCACCTGGATAATTTCGCGTCATTACCTATCACATCACAAAAAGGGCTACCTTGTTAGCCACGTAAAGCAAAATGATGTTTTGTTAGACCTTTTAATTCACCTGACAGTGGTACCGATCACGGCGGTAGAAAAACGGTTGGCCATCCGTTGAACTTTACTGTCCTCATCAAGCGTATTTCATTGCAATGCAGGACTGCCTCACTACCCCGTAGCTGTCCCCAGCTCTCCTGCAGAGCAATAGTTAATTGATGTCAGATCCCACGACTAACAGACACAAATGAATGGGGTAGCACGTGGCAATAACCAGTGTCCTTCCATGAAAAACTGTGGTCTCTTCTTCTTCTTCTTCTTCTTCTGCGTTCGTTTTCAACCTGCCGCTACCAAGCCATGAACAGGGCTTTGCAAGTAGTGTGATGTAGTCCAGAGAACGGAATGCGTTGTGACTCTAGTATTCAGCTTGACTGCGATATTTGCACCTTTCGGTCCGACACATCCGTCTTCGGCAGAGCACAAAGTCTCGAGTTGACTGCTGCCTTTGTTAGAGTAATTGAAATCCGAGTTTGAAGACGAATGAAAAAGTAGCAGAAGAACCATACTCCCACAATAGTGACGACAGCAGTAGAATTACACATTCCAATCACTGCCACTCATGAGATCAACAGGTTGAGAGGCATCCACGCTGATTCATTCAGTGTAGTGTACAAGTGGCCCTGGACATCTAAGGGTGCCACAGAGCGGATGATGCTGGAGGTTCAACTGGTTGAGAGGCATCCACGCTGATTCCTTCAGTGTAGCTGGCACACGAGGCCCCGTACATCTAAGAGCGCCACGAAGCGGATGATGCTCAATCACGTTTGGCCAAACTACTTGATTGGCTAGAATGTCGTTAGTTATCGGAATTAACCAGACAAATAGCTCCAACTAAAAGCGGCCATTTAACATCCATCCCCCCCCCACCCCACCCCTCCCCTCCCTCCCTCCGCCTCCCTAATCAAGAAAGCTTTCAATCGGCCAATCCTTACAGCGACCGGACCGGGTTGGTTTTCCCGTATTTGAATCAAATTAAGCGCATACTCTAAATCTGAGTTGTGCCCTTCCGCCTGATTCTTAAAGTTTCAGGTTTGTAACTGTACTTCACCCGGAATACGTATACTTTGGTTTACCAGAATGCCCTAAAGCCACGGATCGCTAATCGACATCGTTTATGACCAGAACTACGACGACATCTGCCCTGCGGATCGTTAGACGGCATTATTTATGACCAGAATAGCCACAGTATCTTGTCTTGAAGCCAGAACACAGACGGTATCTTCTCGTTTTCGCGCCTCTGACTTTTGCACTTGATAAAAAATTCGTGACAAATGCTTTCCCATGAAATCGTCTTCTGACGATACCAGATTTCCCCCTCATAGCCTCAATATAAATGTCCACTTTTATTCCTGTTAATCATTACCTCCAGTTCCCCAAACCATCAGAACAGAACCGAGCTCCTGTTCCATAATTCCATGCGCCATTATTCAGGCAGCCGAGGCCAGCTTTGAACACTCTAATTACCATCCAAACAGACCCCAGCATTAGGAATAAACGCGGTAATTCGAGTTTTTTTAGCAGAAAGAAAATATTTCTCGATAGAAAGTGGGAACAACGTCGTTTATGTTTTTTTATTGTCTCTTTATCATTCCAGTTGGAGTACAGGGCCACATTACAGGTGACAAAGTTTAGGAGGCCTGCACCAAATTATGTTGTGTGCTTTTGTGTTGCTCTTGTCGCAGTTTGTTTTACATAACGAGGTCGCTAGCCCAATGTATAACTCGCTGTAGTAGTCTTTAACAATATGCATGGCAATTCAGTGGTTCTATTCTCTCCTTGCGAGTAAGGAGTACAGTGATCGACTCGGGGATTTTTTTTTTTTTTTTGGTTGCTTAGATGTTTGCCTCACTAGTTTCTACTGGCGGAGGCGCGCCATTTTCCACCCCAGACCGTAGTCCATTGGGCGATATCAGGACGCATAAACCAGTGCTTGGATGCATGTATGCGTCTGTATGTACCTATGCTAGGTTTGTGCGCCCTCAGAAGCTAGCCCAACCAAAGTGCAATGGAAGGGCCTCACCATGAGGGCGCGTGTGAAAGTTGTGCAATAGTGACCGATGCCCCAAAGACGGGTCTCCGAAACGCTCGGGGATGAACATAAATTGACAGACAAGAGAATTACATGGTTTCAACGAACCACAAGAATGTCTCGAAACCTGCCCGCCACATGAGTCGATAACACCAAATAGAATGACTTCAGAGTTAGAGGACAGACAAGACAAGTATTTTTTGACGGTGCTAAAGAAATGTTACTACAGCATGTATTGAGAAAAAAAAAGCAATAGACACGATAGAAGGTTGTATCTCAACACGACATCTAGCGGCACAAGTGGACAGGTGAGATGGTATGAAGCAAAAGAAATACATTTAAAAGTGGTCTCTCCTTCAGCGGGGAACCACTCCTGAGTTTCACACAAAGTTCGATAACTGCGCTATTGAATCAGCCGGACTGGGAAAACAATAGAGTAGAACATTGTTTCCGTTTTTCATCACGCAGTTGTTGTTGGAAGCCACTAGCAGTATTTTAACTCTTAACAACGATTCTATTGTGGCTGGTTACAGTGGCTCTTCTAAAATCCTGAGGTGTACTTGAGTACGTAGACCGAGGTCATCCTGACTGTAGTGCAATGCTAGACATCCCAGTCAGCTCATCATTACGGGGTTTACAATGCCGATCCCCACCTCTTTGGCCAAACTGATGTGACAGAGCCTGTTTCCAGGGACGCCACGTGGACGAGAGATTACTATTCTTCTTCTCAGGACAGCGTGCATCAGACTGAACAGACATAAGTAACAGTTCGCACTGTCTCCTTTGCGACCGTAGACTCGTGGACTAAACAAATAAACTGATGTGATTGTATTACAAGACTGTTCCATATATGGGCTTGGCTTCGTTCGTTCTCAATCTCCCGCTACAAAACCCTGAAAGGACTTAAGTAGCAGAATGTAGTCCAGAGAACGGAATGCGTTGTATCGTAGTTTACAGCTTGACTGCGATATTTGCACCTTTCGGTCCAACACATCCGACTTCAGCAAGCATTTTTTTAGTAGCGGGTTAGCATTCCCTCTTCGATCCCTTCTCCTTAGCCAGTCTGCCCTGCTGCAGCCTGTTATCCAGGACCACAGCGTGGAGGTGTAGAAGGGTCTTGTCAGCTTTGGTTCGCTGGCCCTGACGCTAGCAGTCAGCTATGGGTCGCTGACCACTGCAGCTCATGCGCTGCTCGGCGTCTTGATCCCGTCCCATGTATGACAAGTTAAGGAAGGTAGATGCCCAACGATTCAGCACTATGTGACTAATGAGGAGCTAATAGTAGAGTTTATCACAGTGAACTCGTCTGACAGTGTAAACATCACAGATGTTACCACAAGAAGAAGAAGAATGGTTTACCTTTATTGGGGTATCTAGTTGCCCGAATTCCCTAACACATTTTTTTCTTGCAGCACGGTGCATTCCTCACATTCGCCTTGCGTATTATTATTTCACTTCCTTTTTGATGTTGTCTGGTGTGTTGTTGTTGTTGTTTGTGACGGCTACGAATTCACTTGTCTTTACAGTTGTTGTGGTTACTTAATTTATTACCCTTGCCCTAATAGCTGGTACATGGAACAAAATAACAGACCCACTGAATCCTACCAAGACTGAAATAAAAGAGGACTGTGAACGGCTAGGGTCATCAATCAGAACATGTCAAACAAATTGCTACTAGGGGCGGTTGCATAGCGAAGTGATTAGTAACACGACTCACAACCCGGACATGTACTGATTCAGTTAGGCTGTGCCCGTATAGGAAATAAACTCTTTGGACATGCGTACTCAAATCAGATACGCTGGCCCGTAAGATACAAAGCACAATACAACACACTTCGACACATGACAAACGAAAAATTTTTTCAGTGATTTGTTTAAAGTGTACAGAAACGACTGCTGAAAGAAACCTATACGTTTTTTGCCAGGCTTCCTGGAAGAGGGCCAGAAATGTAGTGGTTGGATAGTCTTCTTATCTTCGTCGTCCTTTTCAAATAAACTACTTACTTTTTTTCTTCATGTTGTCACTTTCGCGCTCCATGTAAAATATAGAGGACCAATAGGATAGCTAACCCCTTTTATAGAAGCCTGTTTCCGCACACTTGTTTTATATGTTAAGTTTGCTAGTCACAACCTTCTTTAGTTGACTTTTACGACAAGTCTGGAAGGTTCAGGTCATCCAGTAACTGGTGAGGTCGTTGGGGCACCCATGAAGACATCCCCACAACTCTACTCCACCCCTCTCTGTCAGCGTACGCTGGCTGTGCCTCTTCTGGTCGGAGATTGGTCCAATCTTTTAAGTTATCTTTCTCCCTTTGTTGGGGACGACCTCTGCATCATCCACCTTGCACCATAACGTGCGGAATTGTTTTTGTAAGAGTTTGATCTCGACATGTGACCGTATCAAGTGACTTTCCGTCTTTTGACAGTTGCCAAGAGTTGTTCAAAGAACCTATATCTGTTGTAATTCTTTCTCGTATTTCCTCATTTGTAACTCGTTCTATGTATGTGACATTTTTAAGTCTTCTGTAGCTTTTATTATACACAGGAGCGTATCAAATAGGATAGATATGTATGCTCCTTACTGTATTGCAATGCACAGTTTCTCGGCAGGTTCACCTCTAAAAAGATATTGTTTTTACATGCTTTCTCCGTGGTAAGAAAAGAGATAGTTCTCTTCTGGCTTCTACCGTGTCAAGAAATAACTATACAGACCAAATATATAGGTGTCTTCATACAAAATGTGTTGGCTGTATCGTTGATCTTTATAAGTAGCGTGTGTAAAAAATGATATGTTCATTCTATAAAGGCTTGGTCATCCGTTAATGTGATGACGCATATCCTTTCTCAATTGATCTTAAGACGTATGTTGTATTTTCTGGTAGCCTCTTCCATCGTCACCTCAAAATAAGTTTTAGAAATAAGCGTCCCTGTCTTACATCTTTTCTGAATAATAGTTATAATAATAATGTTCGCTTAGGCGTCTAGGGTCCTTTGCGTCGTTCCATGACCCACAGCTGTGGCGTGGTTCCAGGTTTCGTCCAGATCGGAGGAGGAGCTTGCTACTTGCTGAAGCCATACTGTTCAGCCTCCAGCTAGTCGGGGGAAGACATTTGGCTCTGAGGAACAACTTGTGGGCAGGGGTTTCTTTGGTCCAGCAGTACAACATGATCGAACAAAGAAACTCGGCGCCGGTCAAGTGTTTCTGAGATTGGGTGAAGGCCTGTTTTAGCAGAGACCTCCACGTTGCGGATGTAGTCATGCCATCGAATGCCCAGAATACGCCGCTGGTTGCGTATGTGAAAGGCTTCCAGTCTGCATAACATGTTTCATCAACATTTCCTGAATGGGACTGCAACTTATGTACCGTCCTCCAGCACTGATTGTTTGATTGTCATATAGACCCTGTTAGTTTAATCACTGATATATCCACCCTTATCTGTTCCAAAATGTCGCATGTAAATAAAAGTAAGTAGCATGTCCTTTACAGAATGTCGCCACCTGTTAATGGCTGTTATAAGTTTCTTGGCAAGTGTGCAGCACGGTAGGTTGTTATAAGTTTCTTGGCAAGTGTGCAGCACAGTAGTTTGTTATAAGTTTCTTGGCAAGTGTGCAGCACAGTAGTTTGTTATAAGTTTCTTGGCAAGTGTGCAGCACGGTAGTTTGTTATAAGTTTCTTGGCAAGTGTGCAGCACGGTAGGTTGTTATAAGTTTCATGGCAAGTGTGCAGCACGGTAGGTTGTTATAAGTTTCTTGGCAAGTGTGCAGCACGGTAGTTTGTTATAAGTTTCTTGGCAAGTGTACAGCAAGGTAGGTTGTTATAAGTTTCTTGGCAAGTATGCAGCACAGTAGTTTGTTATAAGTTTCTTGGCAAGTGTGCAGCACAGTAGTTTGTTATAAGTTTCTTGGCAAGTGTACAGCAGGGTAGGTTGTT
Source organism: Ariolimax columbianus (assembly GCA_036924085.1). Lineage (NCBI taxonomy): Eukaryota > Metazoa > Mollusca > Gastropoda > Stylommatophora > Arionidae > Ariolimax > Ariolimax columbianus. Next base: position 114,423,271 of record JAVGWX010000001.1, on the reverse strand, counting down.
ATAAGTTTCTTGGCAAGTGTACAGCAGGGTAGGTTGTTATAAGTTTCTTGGCAAGTGTGCAGCACGGTAGTTTGCCATTACTTTCCTTACGCGGAGGAGCGATCACCCGAGACAAAATCCAGTGTATTCCAAAACTGGACATAGTGGGAATCGAATCTTGGGATTCCCTGGTAATCCCTGCGCTGGGATTGTGAAAACCGAGCGAGTTTCGCCCATTTGGATTTTTTTTTTTCTTTAAATTTCAGCGACCATTTAACAACATGAGGTCGCAATTCGTGAGTTGTACCTACAACTCTTGTCTTAAACTAACTCGAAAAATAACTTGGGGGGGGGGGGGGGGGGGTTGGAGAGAAGAGAGAGAGAGAGACAGAGATGAAACAATATTTACAGGCCGAAGGAAATACCAAATGGAAACCTTCAAAGTTAATTTTACAATAGACCGCTACAATAAGCACTGCGATGAATGCCTTTGCTGCATTCAGGTAGACAGCTTTCTATACGGTAAGACACGGTGATTTGATTACTTTCCTGGCGTGGAGCAACAGTGATCTCCCCTACATTCAACGCTAGTCCTGCTGCCAAGTTGCTGTGAGTGAGTGTTCGTGTCCTGGTAGGCAGGCATTCGGTTTTTTTGGGGTTTTTTGTTTGTTTTTGTTTTGTTTTTTGTCGTGGTGTTTTTTTTGTTTTTGTTTTTTAGGGGTGGGGGGTGGGGGGGGGGGGGAGGTCTTAACTGGCTTGTTTTGTGGAAATATTAGGGTTGGCGAAACTACTTTACTGCAAAACTGCAATATCGAAGCACACTATAAACAGATACACACATGCATTCATACACTGTAAATACTTCCACATTACAGATACACACACGCATCCCTATAATACCAACACGTCCACACTACAAATAGATACACACATGCATCCATACTACAAATACGAGCGTAGATACACACATGCATCCATACACTTGTCAATACGTCCTCATATTGTCCAAAGGACTACCTTCTGGGTGAAAAATGGCATGCCTTTGCCAGTGAAAACCAGAAAGGCAAATGTTTAATCAAACAAGCAACAAATATTTAAATATTAGGTGTGTCCTGTGAAAGTAATAGGTGTGTTGTATTTGATTGTTATTAGTGTTGTGAGGGAGTTTTAGGTGGGACATGGAGGAGTATTTGTTGAGCTGTGTGGGAGTATTAGGTGTGTTGTATGGGAGTATAAGTGTGTTGGATGGGAGTATTAGGTATGTTGTGTGGGAGTATTAGGTGTGTTGTGTGGGAGTATTAGGTGTGTTGTGTGGGAGTATTAGGTGTGTTGTGTGGGAGTATCAGGTGTGTTGTGTGGGAGTATTAGGTGTGTTGTGTGGGAGTATCAGGTGTGTTGTGTGGGAGTATTAGGTGTGTTGTGTGGGAGTATTAGGTGTGTTGTGTGGGAGTATTAGGTGTGTTGGGTGGGAGTATTAGGTGTGTTGTGTGGGAGTATTAGGTGTGTTGTGTGGGAGTATTAGGTGTGTTGTATGGGAGTATTAGGTGTGTTGTGTGGGAGTATTAGGTGTGTTGGGTGGGAGTATTAGGTGTGTTGTGTGGGAGTAGTAGGTGTGTTGTGTGGGAGTATTAGGTGTGTTGTGTGGGACTATTAGGTGTGTTGTGTGGGAGTATTAGGTGTGTTGTGTGGGAGTATTAGGTGTTTTGGGAGAGAGTTATAGGTGTGTTGTGTGGGAGTATTAGGTGTGTTGTGTGGGAGTATTAGGTGTTTTGGGAGAGAGTTATAGGTGTGTTGTGTGGGAGTATTAGGTGTGTTGTGTGGGAGTATTAGGTGTTTTGGGAGAGAGTTATAGGTGTGTTGTGTGGGAGTATTAGGTGTGTTGTGTGGGAGTATTAGGTGTTTTGGGAGAGAGTTATAGGTGTGTTGGGAGGGCGTTATAGGTGTGTTGGGAGGGAGTATTAGGTGTTGTGTGGGAGTATTAGGTGTGTTGGGAGGGAGTATTAGGTGTGTTGTGTGGGAGTATTAGGTGTGTTGTGTGGGAGTTATAGGTGTGTTGTGTGGGAGTATTAGGTGTGTTGTGTGGGAGTATTAGGTGTGTTGTGTTGGCGTATTAGGTGTGTTGTGTGGGAGTATTAGGTGTGTTGTGTGGGAGTATTAGGTGTTTTGGGAGAGAGTTATAGGTGTGTTGTGTGGGAGTATTAGGTGTGTTGTGTGGGAGTATTAGGTGTTTTGGGAGAGAGTCATAGGTGTGTTGTGTGGGAGTATTAGGTGTGTTGTGTGGGAGTATTAGGTGTTTTGGGAGAGAGTTATAGGTGTGTTGTGTGGGAGTATTAGGTGTGTTGTGTGGGAGTATTAGGTGTTTTGGGAGAGAGTTATAGGTGTGTTGGGAGGGCGTTATAGGTGTGTTGGGAGGGAGTATTAGGTGTTGTGTGGGAGTATTAGGTGTGTTGGGAGGGAGTATTAGGTGTGTTGTGTGGGAGTATTAGGTGTTTTGTGTGGGAGTTATAGGTGTGTTGTGTGGGAGTATTAGGTGTGTTGTGTGGGAGTATTAGGTGTGTTGTGTGGGCGTATTAGGTGTGTTGTGTGGGAGTTATAGGTGTGTTGTGTGGGAGTATTAGGTGTGTTGTATGGGAGTATTAGGTGTGTTGTGTGGGAGTATTAGGTGTGTTGGGTGGGAGTATTAGGTGTGTTGTGTGGGAGTAGTAGGTGTGTTGTGTGGGAGTATTAGGTGTGTTGTGTGGGAGTATTAGGTGTGTTGTGTGGGAGTATTAGGTGTGTTGTGTGGGAGTATTAGGTGTTTTGGGAGAGAGTTATAGGTGTGTTGTGTGGGAGTATTAGGTGTGTTGTGTGGGAGTATTAGGTGTTTTGGGAGAGAGTTATAGGTGTGTTGTGTGGGAGTATTAGGTGTGTTGTGTGGGAGTATTAGGTGTTTTGGGAGAGAGTTATAGGTGTGTTGTGTGGGAGTATTAGGTGTGTTGTGTGGGAGTATTAGGTGTTTTGGGAGAGAGTTATAGGTGTGTTGGGAGGGCGTTATAGGTGTGTTGGGAGGGAGTATTAGGTGTTGTGTGGGAGTATTAGGTGTGTTGGGAGGGAGTATTAGGTGTGTTGTGTGGGAGTATTAGGTGTGTTGTGTGGGAGTTATAGGTGTGTTGTGTGGGAGTATTAGGTGTGTTGTGTGGGAGTATTAGGTGTGTTGTGTTGGCGTATTAGGTGTGTTGTGTGGGAGTATTAGGTGTGTTGTGTGGGAGTATTAGGTGTTTTGGGAGAGAGTTATAGGTGTGTTGTGTGGGAGTATTAGGTGTGTTGTGTGGGAGTATTAGGTGTTTTGGGAGAGAGTTATAGGTGTGTTGTGTGGGAGTATTAGGTGTGTTGTGTGGGAGTATTAGGTGTTTTGGGAGAGAGTTATAGGTGTGTTGTGTGGGAGTATTAGGTGTGTTGTGTGGGAGTATTAGGTGTTTTGGGAGAGAGTTATAGGTGTGTTGGGAGGGCGTTATAGGTGTGTTGGGAGGGAGTATTAGGTGTTGTGTGGGAGTATTAGGTGTGTTGGGAGGGAGTATTAGGTGTGTTGTGTGGGAGTATTAGGTGTTTTGTGTGGGAGTTATAGGTGTGTTGTGTGGGAGTATTAGGTGTGTTGTGTGGGAGTATTAGGTGTGTTGTGTGGGCGTATTAGGTGTGTTGTGTGGGAGTTATAGGTGTGTTGTGTGGGAGTATTAGGTGTGTTGTATGGGAGTATTAGGTGTGTTGTGTGGGAGTATTAGGTGTGTTGGGTGGGAGTATTAGGTGTGTTGTGTGGGAGTAGTAGGTGTGTTGTGTGGGAGTATTAGGTGTGTTGTGTGGGAGTATTAGGTGTGTTGTGTGGGAGTATTAGGTGTGTTGTGTGGGAGTATTAGGTGTTTTGTGTGGGAGGGCTAGGTGGGTTGTGTGGGTGGGTTAGGCACACACAAAACGAAAACAATTAACAAATCACAGCACAAAACAAGACATGATGTAAGACATACATGTAAGACATACATGTAAGACATAGATCTAAGACATATATGTAAAACAGACATGTAAGACAGACACGTGAAACAGACATACGGTACGGTTTTTTTTAAATGATGTGTTAGTTGTTTTCGTTTGCTTTGTGTGTCTGACGTAGACCTTTTGTCTACATTTGGGAATCGTCTTTGTCACTGGGCCATTGCTTATATTTATATTTATCAACGTTTTACCTTTAGTATCTCAATTGATTTATTTTGACATTTGTAGATATATTTTTTTAAAAATAAGGAGAAGTTAAAGTTGAATAGAACATTAATGAAAGAAATTAGGTTAAACAGATGAAATATGCTGGTCATATAAAGAGACACGAATAGAACATTAATTAAAGAAATTAGGTTAAACAGATGAAATATGCTGGTCATATAAAGAGACACGAATAGAACATTAATGAAAGAAATTAGGTTAGACAGATGAAATATGCTGGTCATATAAAGAGACACGAATAGAACATTAATGAAAGAAATTAGGTTAAACAGATGAAATATTCTGGTCATATAAAGAGACACGAATAGAACATTAATGAAAGAAATTAGGTTAAACAGATGAAATATGTTGGTCATAAAAGAGACACGAATAGAACATTAATGAAAGAAATTAGGTTAGACAGATGAAATATGCTGGTCATATAAAGAGACACGAATAGAACATTAATGAAAGAAATTAGGTTAGACAGATGAAATATGCTGGTCATATAAAGAGACACGAATAGAGCATTAATGAAAGAAATTAGGTTAGACAGATGAAATATGCTGGTCATATAAAGAGACACGAATAGAGCATTAATGAAAGAAATTAGGTTAAACAGATGAAATATGCTGGTCATATAAAGAGACACGAATAGAGCATTAATGAAAGAAATTAGGTTAGACAGATGAAATATGCTGGTCATATAAAGAGACACGAATAGAGCATTAATGAAAGAAATTAGGTTAGACAGATGAAATATGCTGGTCATATAAAGAGACACGAATAGAACATTAATGAAAGAAATTAGGTTAAACAGATGAAATATGCTGGTCATATAAAGAGACACGAACAGAACATTAATGAAAGAAATTAGGTTAGACAGATGAAATATGCTGGTCATATAAAGAGACACGAATAGAACATTAATGAAAGAAATTAGGTTAGACAGATGAAATATGTTGGTCATATAAAGAGACACGAATAGAACATTAATGAAAGAAATTAGGTTAAACAGATGAAATATTCTGGTCATATAAAGAGACACGAACAGAACATTAATGAAAGAAATGAGGTTAAACAGATGAAATATGCTGGTCATATAAAGAGACACGAATAGAACATTAATTAAAGAAATTAGGTTAAACAGATGAAATATGCTGGTCATATAAAGAGACACGAATAGAACATTAATGAAAGAAATTAGGTTAAACAGATGAAATATGCTGGTCATATAAAGAGACACGAATAGAACATTAATGAAAGAAATTAGGTTAGACAGATGAAATATGCTGGTCATATACGAATAGAACATTAATGAAAGAAATTAGGTTAAACAGATGAAATATTCTGGTCATATAAAGAGACACGAACAGAACATTAATGAAAGAAATGAGGTTAAACAGATGAAATATGCTGGTCATATAAAGAGACGCGAATAGAACATTAATGAAAGAAATTAGGTTAAACAGATGAAATATGTTGGTCATATAAAGAGACACGAACAGAACATTTATGAAAGAAATTAGGTTAAACAGATGAAATATTCCGGTCATATAAAGAGACACGAACAGAACATTAATGAAAGAAATTAGGTTAAACAGATGAAATATGTTGGTCATATAAAGAGACACGAACAGAACATTAATGAAAGAAATTAGGTTAAACAGATGAAATATTCTGGTCATATAGAGAGACACGAACAGAACATTAATGAAAGAAATTAGGTTAAACAGATGAAATATTCTGGTCATATAAAGAGACACGAACAGAACATTAATGAAAGAAATTAGGTTAAACAGATGAAATATGTTGGTCATATAAAGAGACACGAGCAGAACATTAATGAAAGAAATTAGGTTAAACAGATGAAATATTCTGGTCATATAGAGAGACACGATTGATTGCTAAAACCTGTACAGAACTGAAACGTATAGACGAGGAAGATTTCATTATGTGAGATGATAACGTCATGAGTGAATAGGAAATTGTATGTCTGATTGCAAGGCCAGAGATTGAAGGCGGAAATACTTTCCAGTCGACCTTCGGTGTTAAGATCTGTCGACAATATTACCCCCAATTGAGACTGGATTGTCTCTTGAGATGTAGGCGAGCTAGATATTGTGTACTTGACAGTGTCTCACATAAATTGAAACCTCCAACAATGGAATACCAATCACAGATTCAACATAGAGAATACGTGGATGTCCACTGTACGATTCGTGGAAATGAAGAGGCAGAGAGATTAGTCGAAGAGGGAGGAAGCAAAAACACAAACTGAGTACAGGGAAACATATGCAGTAATAAATATAATGATAACGATCAATTTCAAAAACAAATTACATAGAAAACACGTAGTATGATATAGGAGAAACATATTACTCCTTAAATAAAGAAGAGATCAAGTGGCAATATCCATACTACGAAATGGCTATTGTATACTGAATAAAATCAACTGTTCAAATTTAAAATTGAACAAACAATGAACATATTATGTGCTGAAGTACAATGCCAAGGTTATGAGGAAAATAGATGTGATTATCTTAGATCTAACGACAAGGATGACAGCGCTACGGTTTATGAAAGCCACTGTTTGATAAAAATTGTAAATATAAAACATACATGTGCCCACGTGAAGAGAACAAATAAACAGAAGAACATGCTCTCCAAGTCTATCGGCTCTATGAGAGGAACAGAGTGACATCAGAGCCCTCTTCTAATAATCAACGTAAAACATAAACTGTGAGGTGACTACATAAGTTAAGGACGGACAGTCAAGTGTATGGGGAAAATAGATGTGATTATCTGAAAGCGAACGACAAGAATGAATATAAGAAATAACAAAAGAAGAGGTGAGATACAATGAAGCCTTTAACACGTGCGACAGGACTACGTTTACGGTAACATTTGTGAAAGCCACCGTTTGATGGAAACTACAAATATAAAACATACATCTTGCAACCTGTCATCAATTACGGGAAGGCGAGCGGGAACAAATAGAGATAAATAGAATGAAGCAGCCTTGCTGTGTGAGTTTTGTACGTACTTGTGCTCTATCGCTGAATTGCTTGTTTGATTTAGCACGTAAAAATAAACAGATTTGTGGAGAAATAACTCAGACGTGCAGTTGAAGTTGTACAAGAAAGTGCCGTAGGGTATACGTAAAGCAACACAGACGCATACACAAAAAGAGCATGGCTGTAATATAAACAAAGTTAAATAGCAATGTTACAATAAGAACGTTTAGAGATGTTAATATTTAAAAACAAATAAAAGACTCTTCTACCTGAATAGACATTTATCAAGGACTAAGCAAAAGATAACAACGGATACTTCTTCTTCTTCTTCTTCTTTTTCTTCTACTTCTTCTTCTTTTGCAAATGGCAGTATGTTGTCCGGAGAACGGAATGCGTTGTCGTAGTTTACAGTTTGATTGCGATATTTGCACCTTTCGGTCCGACACATCCGACTTCAGCAGGCATTTGTTAATACCGGGTTAGCCTTCCCTCTTCGATCCCTTCTCCTTAGTCAGTCTGTTCTGTTGCAGGCTTGTATTCCGGATTACCGCGCGGAGGTGTAGAAAGGTATTGGCAGCTCTGGCTCGCTGGTTCTGACTCTAGCAACCAGCAACAGGTCGCTGACCCTTGCAACTCATGCACTCGCCACCATCTTGATCCCAAACAACGGATACAAAAATAGTCGACTAAGTTGCTGTTGTTTTTGTGTGTCTTTCGGGGTGATTTCGCCTTGTTTCATAATGCGGATGGCGTTGTACTGTGTGTTAATTTGCGCCATAAGGCACAATGCATCCGACTTCAGAACACATTGTATTGTTGAGATTTGGAACACTACCTTACTGAATTCGAACAAATGCATGATTTAGTTGTGAGTTTTCCAAAACCACTCTGCTACGCAGTCCCGAACTTAAGTCATGAGAATATCTGCATACAATAGAAAGTCAAGTCTGAAGAAAATAATAGCTTAACATGTACACTTGGTGGCGACTGCAGCAGAGGCCTTAAATCCTATATGTGGACCAAAGCAGTGGGAGTAAACATCGCAGTGGTAGGTTTCGCTGTTCAAATACTCAGTAGTTAGAATATTCGAGTTTGTATTAATGATGTAAATTGCGCTATATTTGGATCATAGTGAGAAAGAAGCTGCGCTGGTCATAAACCTAACTCTCTTGTCCCGAGCTACCTTGGACTAGTGGCAAGACGATAATTGAATCGACTGGATGTAATTCAAGATACAGGTATTATAGTGCCACCTGTCTTGAGATCAGGGGTCGCTTGAAGCCTGCGGAACTCGATCCCTTGTCGTTTCCGCTCATCGCTTTCAGGGCCGAGGGTCTTACTTCTCGACCACAGTTACAATAGCTAGTTAAGACTTCGCTGGTTAATGGATGTTACCATTCTCTTCTATAACCATTGTTTAATTTGTTTTTTGAGGAGAGATGCCAATGTCTGGTCAGGCAAAACGTACTGATCAGACATGTTATTAAGGGTCATTAAAAATATACTAGCCAAGATCCCCATCTCACTTGCCCGCAAGTCTTCCTGGAAACGGGTTGTTTTAATGGCATCCTGGCTAATGATGTATGGGATCAACGTGTTCCTCGTAGTAGTGAGCGACACGCAGATGAAGCCAAGCATAGTACAACCGTCTGTAGGACCACCGATTCGCCTTCATCATCACACTTGGGATGTGAGAAAAGCCACTGCAACCCGCCGCTTAACGCCCTTTCCAGGATGCAAGGAGGGGTAAATATACTCGCCGTGGGCATTCAACAGAAAAGTAGAATTATTATTGTTGTGTATGCCTCTCGCGGCAAAGGGCAGGGTTCACTGCCTACTTTTAACACGTTTCAGCCTATCCATCTGTAAATGGGGGTATATAATTTACATCTAGATGAAGACAGGACAGCGAAGAAGGGACTTGGTTACCACCACCACAACTCCTACCTCACAAAGCTGAGATGGGAGCTCGTAAAATGAAGTCTCTCACACGTCATCCTCGACGACAGTGCTACGTGACAACTTTTCCTTTTACCCTGGCATTGTACTATAGCACAGAATATGTTTCATTCATAGGCCAAGGCCTAGACAAAAGTCGGGGGTTAATCACAGTGCGTACTTACCATGGATAAAAGCTATTGTCTACAGCGGTACTTTTCAACGGAATTGGTCCGGAACTTTGGAAATCCGATCTGGTGGATCGTAAAAGATAGTACAAAACGACCGCAAGGACCAGTTTATCATATAAACACTCGAACTACACGCTATACACCAAATTGCACGTTTTCACACACGCTGCACACTGCTGTTCGGTCCAGTCGTTTGATCAAGCTAGTTCCATCTATTTCGGTGTGATGTGCTTTTCAGCGCTGCGCAAGAATTTAAGTCTGGATGCCAAATATTGAATAAGAATCATCTTCCGCGTTTTGATACAAATAACAAGACTGTATTTATCGCCCTCTCCAAGTTACTTTATCGCCTTGTCCAAGTTACTTTATCGCCTTCTCCAAGTTACTTTATCGCCTTGTCCAAGTTACTTCCTCGCCCTGCCCAAGTTACTTTATCGCCTTGTCTAAGTTACTTTATCGCCTTGTCTAAGTTACTTTATCGCCTTGTCTAAGTTACTTTATCGCCTTGTCTAAGTTACTTTATCGCCTTCTCCAAGTTATTTTATCGCTTTGTCTAAGTTACTTTATCGCCTTCTCCAAGTTACTTTATCGCCTTCTCCAAGTTACTTTATCGCCTTGTCTGTTACCAAATCGCCTTACAAACTACAAGACAAGTGTGTACTATTGGAGCCGCATCGTCGTTGGACATATTATCTTCTTCTCTTGTGAGACTTTTCTTGGAAAACATGTTTTTCTATCTTGATGTGTTTGAGCAGGTTTTTTTTGTCTCTTTCTGTCTTTAGCTCTCTTTGTTTCATTCTTCCAACTAACTCTCTCTCTCTCTCTTTCTGTCTTTATTTCTCTCTTTCTTTCTCTTCTTATATTTCTTCTGCGTTCGTTCTCAATCTCCTGCTACCAAGCCCTGACAGAGCTTTTGCAAGTAGCAGGATGTAGTCCAGAGGACGAAATGCGTTTTGTCGCTAGTTTCCAGCTTGACTCCGATATTTGCACTATTGGGTCCGACACATCCGTCTTCGGCAGCAATTCTCTCTCTATAGCTATGTATCGCTCTTTCCCCCCCCCCCTCTCTCTCTCTGTTTGTCTCTCTCTCTATCTCTCTCTCTCTCTCTCTATGTGTCGGTCTTCCAAAAAACACGTTGTCTCTATGTCTCTCTCTGTCGCTTTTTCCACTCGCTATCTCTCTCTCTCACTGTCGCTCTGTGTCGCTCTTTCCTCGCTCTCTCTCTCTCTCTCTATCTGTCACTCTCTCTACCTCTCTCTCTCTCTATGTGTCGGTCTTCCAAAAAACACGTTGTCTCTATGTCTCTCTCTGTCGTTTTTTCCACTCGCTCTCTCTCTCTCTGTCGCTCTTTCAACTCTCTCGGCCTATTTCTCTCTCTATCGCTCTTCCCATACTCTCTCTCTCTGTCGCTATCCCTCTGTGTGTCGCTCCTTCTACTCTCTGTCTATTTCTCTCTCTGTCTATTTTTTTTCTCTATTGCTATTCCTACTCTCGCACTCTCTCTTTATCTCTCTTTCTCTCTCTCTCTCTCTGTCGCTCTTTCAACTCTCTCGGCCTATTTCTCTCTCTATCGCTCTTCCCATACTCTCTCTCTCTGTCGCTATCCCTCTGTGTGTCGCTCCTTCTACTCTCTGTCTATTTCTCTCTCTGTCTATTTTTTTTTCTCTAATGCTATTCCTACTCTCGCACTCTCTCTTTATCTCTCTTTCTCTATCTCTCTGGGTCGCTCTTTCAACTTTCTCTGTCTATTTCTCTGGCCGGACTATTGGACAAAATCAATTATTATACCGTTATCTAAGTCTGGAAACCTAAATCTGTGCAAACATTCATTACAGAACAATAAGCCTCATCAGCCTCTTCCCCCCCCCCCTCCCCAGCAAGGTCATGCTTAGATTGGTCCTCGACCGATTTAGACCACAAGCAGAGAACATCATTGCTGAGGAGCAAGCAGGGTTCAGACAGGGAAGAAGCACTACAGAACAGATATTTAATTTAAGGCTGCTAAGCGAGAAATATCTAGAACAGCAGCAAAAACTGTATCATGTGTTTGCTGATTTTAAGAGGGCGTTTGATAGGGTATGGCATAAAGCGCTATGGGCAACCATGAGGATGTATAAAATCTACGAAAATATTCTAACGGTCGTTGAACACCTGTATGACAAGGCGTCTAGCGCAGTTCTTGGGAATGGGAAACGCGGGGACTGGTTTCGCACATCAGTTGGTGTGAGACGGGATTGTACACTCTCTCCAACTTTTTCAATGTATTCCTTGAGGGAGTTGTGAGACTGGGACTTGGAGGTTACGTTGGTACTGTCATGATAGGGGGCCGAACGATTGCCAACCTTCGTTTTGCAGATAACATCGACGGGTTGGCGGGTTCAGAAGCAGAACTCCAGGACTTGATGAAACATCTCTTGACTATGGTATGGAGATAAACGCTGGTAAGACAAAATTAATCACCAACAACGCTGAGGCCTTCAACAGCAGGATAAAAGTTAATTGTCAGGAACTCGAAGTGGTTGACCGTTTTAAATATCTTGGGTCGATTGTCAGTGATGAAGGATCGAAATGTGAAGTGTTGGCCAGAATAGCACAGACAATAGCAGTCTTACACGGCTTAACAAAATATGGCAAGATAAACGGTTAGCACTATGCACGAAAATCAGATTAATGCGTACGTTTGTCCTGTCAATGTTCCTCTAAGCGTGTAAGACATGGACAATTACAGCTTACCTGCAGCGAATGATACAGGCCTTGGAAATAAGATGTTTTCGGAGACTTATAAACGTCACGAACAAAGATCGAGTTACAAATGAGGAAACGAGATAGAATTACAACAGCAATAGGGCCTTTTGAAGACATCTTGGCAACTGTCAAAAGAGGGACACTTGCTTGATACGGTCACATTTCGAGATCAAATGGTCTTGCAAATACGATCCTGCACGGACAGATGCAAGGCAGGCGACAAAGAGGCCGTCACAAAAAGAGGTGGGAGGACAACATAAAAGAATGGACCAATCTGCGACCAGAAGAAGCACAGGCAGCGGCCGCTGACAGAGAAGGGTGGCTTAGGGTTGTAAGGATGTCTTCATGTGTGCCGCAACGACCTCATTGGTTACGGGATAACCTGACCTGACCTGACCCTTTGCGTTGATTATCTTATAAACCTGTATTTTAAGTCACCTCGAATTCTTTTCTTTCCTAGACACTGAAGACTGCTTTTTTTTTAGTTTTTCTTCATAACTGCAATTCTGGAACACAGTTTTGACGCTCTTCTTTGTATCCTTTCCATCATGTTTATATTTTATCTACGATAAGGTTCGATCCCGTTTATCTATAATGGACACCTGGGTTACTATTAGGGAAGAAACGGAAGCGAGGAAGGGAATTCACCTCATTAAAAAATGGTTAGAAAAAACATAATGAAATCCTCAACATTTCATCCCAAGGGAGACTAACGCTCCCTCTACTTTTTACGACTTTAATACTAAACAGACCTATCAAATCATAATGGTTTATATCTTCAAACTGGCGTTTCGTAAAGCCTCTGTGATTCATTTTTTTTAATATAGAAAAAATAATTATGCGGCAGTCGGGATTAAAGAATGACAACTCCAGGGAACGTGGATTTGTGGAATGGCTAAGCTGCTTTCTGTTATATGGGACTCCAAAAAGTACAACAAAATGCTCGGTAGGGGGCTAAGAGCACGGCTGTTTAATTTTTAGCATTATCATTGCGTCGTTACTCAGGTGTTGGAGCTGCATGACTTCGCTCGTCACTTCAATGCAATCTATCAAAACCCTTTTAACTCCCTGTGTCTTCAACAAATACTCTTTCTGTCAAGCCTTTCTGTATCGGGTCAACTTTTCCAGCTTGTCCATCTTTTCCTGTTTCCTTCATGTTTGTCTCGAGCTCTCATGGCCAAGTAATCTTTTGTCTGCCTGACATCTTTTACATTGATGGGGTTATAGAGTATAGATTGTTCTGTAATTCTATAAACTGTCTTCCTTGATGCGTGTTCTGTAATTCTATAAACTGTCTTCCTTGATGCGTGTTCTGTAATTCTATAAACTGTCTTCCTTGATGCGTGTTCTGTAATTCTATAAACTGTCTTCCTTGATGCGTGTTCTGTAATTCTATAAACTGTCTTCCTTGATGCGTGTTCTGTAATTCTATCAACTGTCTTCCTTGTCGTATCATGTAATTCTATCAACTGTCTTCCTTGTCGTATCATGTAATTCTATCAACTGTCTTCCTTGTCGTATCATGTAATTCTATCAACTGTCTTCCTTGTCGTATCATGTAATTCTATCAACTGTCTTCCTTGTCGTATCATGTAATTCTATCAACTGTCTTCCTTGTCGTATCATGTAATTCTATCAACTGTCTTCCTTCACGTGGTCTGTAATTCTATCAACTGTCTTCCTTCACGTGGTCTGTAATTCTATCAACTGTCTTCCTTGTCGTATCATGTAATTCTATCAACTGTCTTCCTTGTCGTATCATGTAATTCTATCAACTGTCTTCCTTCACGTGGTCTGTAATTCTATCAACTGTCTTCCTTGTCGTATCATGTAATTCTATCAACTGTCTTCCTTGTCGTATCATGTAATTCTATCAACTGTCTTCCTTCACGTGGTCTGTAATTCTATCAACTGTCTTCCTTGTCGTATCATGTAATTCTATCAACTGTCTTCCTTGTCGTATCATGTAATTCTATCAACTGTCTTCCTTCACGTGGTCTGTAATTCTATCAACTGTCTTCCTTGTCGTATCATGTAATTCTATCAACTGTCTTTCTTCACGTGGTCTGTAATTCTATCAACTGTCTTCCTTGTCGTATCATGTAATTCTATCAACTGTCTTCCTTCACGTGGTCTGTAATCCTATTGACTGACTTGCTTTAGCTGTCCTCTAATTATTTCAACTGTCTTTCTTGATGTGTGTCACATCCAACCCAGGGCCCGCCCCTGGCGTCATGTTCCATTGATATCTGTCCGGTTGTCTCGTACATTACTCTATTGGTGATCTTTTCATACTTCTTCAGCTCTCGTCCTAAAAATACGTGTGTGACGTTGTGTTGCAGCTTTAATTGAGTTTGCGATATCTGCGCCTTTCAAGTCGATACCTCTGATTTCAGCACGGTATTTTTGGAGCCGAGTTTGCATTCCCTTTTCGATCCCTAATCTCTTATCCTAGCTGCATGGGTGCACTGTTGCAAGTGCTATCACTTGAAGACGGAATATGGTTTTGGTCAGTTATGGGTCACTGACTGATGCAAGCAACCAGTGATGATTAATTGGCTGCTATCAGCTCGCCGTTTGTGAAAGTATGTAACTTTGTCGCTGTTGGTGTGTTTCAGAACCTTACAAAAGAACAGACTACTTTGAAGTCGAACATGTGTATTTTTGCGTTTGATTGAATATAATATCATTTCCATAAGTCCCCCCCCCCCCTCCCCGCCTTCCCCATACAATGAAAGCGCCAGAGTGGAAGATGCAGCCCAATGAATAAGATGACAGCATTAGTGTCAGCGACCAGAGCTGACCAAGACCCGATGTCACCTCCAAGCGGCGGTCCTGGTAACAGGCTGCACTAGGGCAGTCTGGCTAAGAGAATATGAATCGCAGGGGATAGGCAAACTCGGTACCCAAAAGAGCCGGTTCAAACCGGATGTGTCTGGTCGTAAGGCACAGATATCGTAGCCTCGCTATAAACTACGACAAAAGGTCACAACGTCCTCTTCAGGACGAGCGTGAAGAGGAAGAAGAAGAAGAAGAAGAAGATTGATGAAAGTTCCTCTCCACCTTGGTATTTTTAATGTGGTTTCTTTATCTGTATATGTGTCTATATTTCTTAACAAATATTAATGAAGCCACATCTTGTAGTATTAACTTTCTCAACACAATCTCACTGGCAGTATTTGCACTTGTTCATATCCTTGCCTTGCCTTCTCTCTAGATATTCGCAGTCCTCATTTATGTGACCTATCTAGTACACTTATTTGCACCTGACAGAAAGGAAAAGCCATCTGCAAAGTCCAGATCGTCAAATTGTTTTGTCAAATTCCATTATATTTTATTATATTTGGTTTAGTTTTATATCAAAGAATTTATCAATTAAATTTCAAAAATTAATCCATGTTTCTATATCTTGGGCTGTTTCTAGTTTAGAACAAGAGTAGAGCAAGAATACGAAGAAGAAGAATATGAAGAAGAAGAAGAAGAAGAACAAGAACAAGAAGACAATAAAGAAAAAGGAGAAGTAGAAGAAAAATAAGAAGATGTTATCGAAACTTCAGATACCACAAAGGTTTTCTTTGGCGTTATACACTGCATACAATTGCAAAGTAGATTCCGTCCAGAGTGAGGAAGACTAACATCTGGTCAGGTAAAACATACTGACCAGATATGTTAGTCGGGGTCAGGCAAAACTTACTGATCAGATATGTTAGTTGGGGTCAGGCAAAATGTACTGATCAGATATGTTAGTCGGGGTCAGGCAAAACTTACTGATCAGATATGTTAGTTGGGGTCAGGCAAAATGTACTGATCAGATATGTTAGTCGGGGTCAGGCAAAACTTACTGATCAGATATGTTAGTCGGGGTCAGGCAAAACTTACTGATCAGATATGTTAGTCGGGGTCAGGCAAAACATACTGATCAGTTATGTTAGTCGGGGTCAGGCAAAACATACTGATCAGTTATGTTAGTCGGGGTCAGGCAAAACATACTGATCAGATATGTTAGTCGGGGTCAGGCAAAACTTACTGATCAGATATGTTAGTCGGGGTCAGGCAAAACATACTGATCAGTTATGTTAGTCGGGGTCAGGCAAAACTTACTGATCAGATATGTTAGTTGGGGTCAGGCAAAACATACTGATCAGATATGTTAGTCGGGGTCAGGCAAAACATACTGATCAGATATGTTAGTCGGGGTCAGGCAAAATATACTGATCAGATATGTTAGTTGGGGTCAGGCAAAACATACTGATCAGACATGTTGGTCGGGGTCAGGCAAAACATACTGATCAGATATGTTAGTCGGGGTCAGGCAAAACATACTGATCAGATATGTTAGTCGGGGTCAGGCAAAACTTACTGATCAGATATGTTAGTCGGGGTCAGGCAAAACACACTGATCAGATTTGTTAGACGGGGTCAGGCAAAACATACTGATCAGATTTGTTAGACGGGGTCAGGCAAAACATACTGATCAGATTTGTTAGTCGGGGTCAGGCAAAACATACTGATCAGATATGTTAGTCGGGGTCAGGCAAAACATACTGATCAGATATGTTAGTCGGGGTCAGGCAAAACATACTGATAAGATATGTTAGTCGGGATCAGGCAAAACATACTGATCAGACATGTTGGTCGGGGTCAGGCAAAATATATTGATCAGATATGTTAGTCGGGGTCAGACTAAATATATTGATCAGATATGTTAGTCGGGGTCAGGCAAAATATACTGATCAGATATGTTAGTCGGGGTCAGGCAAAATATACTGATCAGATATGTTAGTCGGGGTCAGGCAAAATATACTGGCCAAGATCCTCACCTCGGCTTTCCCATAGCTCTCACTGGAAACGGGCTGTTTTCATGGCAGCCTGGGTAAAGAGACGAGGAATCGAAATGATCCCCGTTGTAGAGAGCGACATGCAGATGAAGCCAAGCATAGCACAACCGTCTGGAAGACCCCGGTCCACCTTCATCAGCACGCTCGGGATGTGAGGAAAGCTACTGCAACCCACCACTGAACGTCTTTTTCGGGCCGCACAAAAGCGTAAACCTACTCATTGTGGGCATTCGAAACAACAACACAGCAGATTCCGTCCTTCAATAGATGCCTCTTTATCACTTACAGTGATGTCTTCGATCGTCGATGAAAGTCCTCATAACATTCACATCGATACCGTCGTCTGTCTGGTTTGCCTCGGACGTTTTTATTTGTTTAAGTTTTCTGCAAAGAATGATTGAGATATTAGTCCACATTGTTATATCGGTTATTAACACGCGTACTCGGTGTTGCTTGGTATAATTATGAAAGTTGTTAATTTTTAAAACCCTCTTTTTTTACTCCTCACCTACTTCACATCCCAAATGTACTCCCTCTCCGAGATCCAATCTACTCTTCATGTGTTTCATCTTTCTACCAATTTACCCCAACGTCCCCCACCCTTCTCAACATGTCCATCTCTTCTTTCTCAACCCACCCACCATTTCGGCCCATCTCGCCTTCCTCATTCAACCTGCACTTATCTTCCTTCCCCCAACAACCGTCTACTGACTCATAACCCAGCCCATAACCCTGGTAATCTCTGCACGTTCCCTCTTCCCCCACCCCCTTCAACCTGCCCACTCCCTCATCGTATGCATGTGCACCCCACTTCAAATAGGTCATGAGGTCACAGTTCATATTTCTATATGAAGTATTTCTAAATATTTAGAAAAATCATGTCCCCATTTAAGGCACCTTTGTCATTCGTCTTTTGTCCAAAGTTGTCATTCGGAATTCGTCCAAAGTTGATCAGCGAGCGGTGATTCGATTTCTAAGAGCTGAAGGATGTCGACTAGTTGACATACATCGCAGAATGCAAGCAGTGTATGGTGAAAAAAGTGCGTCGAAAGCAACAGTGAAGAACTGGACAACGATGTTTAAAGAAGGACGTGAGTTAACGAACGATCTTCTGAGACCAGGTCGTGCGCATATTGTTGAGTCAGACGATGCCATCGTCAAAATTGATGCAGCAATTCGGGTGGACCGTCGCCGGAGTTTACGTCCGCCACACTTTTGTTACCACACACTGCCTGCACTCTGTGATGAATGTCAACTGGTCGACATCCTTCAGCTGTGAGAAACCGAATCACCACTCGCTGATCAACTCTGGACGGATTCCGTTTCCCACCCGCCATGTTTTCAACGGTCTGCTGAAGAAACTATGAGTCGTCGCATAATGAAATTTAGCAAACTTGACAGCTGGTACCTGCTGTTTACATCAGGAGTCACGTCATCATGGGCATCGTTTACTTAGTGCAGTTAGGTTCGGTTTCATAAAAACACGCCTCGTATATATATATATATATATATATATATATATATATATATATATATATATATATATATATATATAAATATATATATATAGATATATATATATATATATATATATATATATATATATATATATATATATACGCAATGGATAGTCATTAAGTAACAGCAATTCTATTATTAAGTGAATAGAAATGTATGTACGTCAGAAAATCTTATTTCAGGAGACAAAATGGCGTTTTAGTATTACTCTATGTAGGGTTTTGTTACAATCGAGCAGTATGCGCGTGCACAATTACAATATAGCGAACAACATTGCCTCACATTGTCAACTTGCATTGTGGAAGAACAACGAATGTTATTCGTTTTGTGTAATCAGTCTGTGAAACTTGAAATCTAGAGAAGAAGGAAGGCTCAGTATGAAGACAGGTGTTTGAGTCAAAGAAGAGTGAATGAATGGGTAAAAGTAAAGGAAAGTAAAGTAATCCATAGGGGTGTGAGGTGTTAGCGATCTCACATTTCAAAGGCTCGGCTATATGAGGGCGGTAGCCATCTTCTCTCCATCGCCGCTTTTACTTCCCGGACTGAACTGGTACCCATTTAAGGCTGGGTCAACCCGGGAGCCATTGCGGTCTGAAAAAACATTACCGATTCAACAGGGGAATGAACCCAGGACCACTCAGATGCGAAGCCAGAGCGCTAACCACTGGGCTACGCGGCTGAATGAATGGGTAGTAACCATTTTTAAATGGATACACAAAACGTCCTTGATGGACCAGCAAGTGTGGTAATTGACACAGTGAAACAGTAGATTTCCCAACTTAGTCCATGGTAATAGGCGAGTCACTATTGATGAAATAGCCGTATATTTCAACTTGAGTCGCGGCGCTGCGCACACAATTGTCCATCTTGACCTCTCTTAAAGGAACGGGTGCAGCAGAAGCAACCAATGCAGATGACAACGAGGTAATGGAGCGGTGCAAAATTAGTTGCAGGTCACACCAACAGACTTGTTTCTAGAGGGCATCCAGTAGCTAGCGAACAGGTGGACAAATTGTGTGAAAAGGCACGAAGACAATGTTGATAAATAAGATACACAAAAATAGCGGTTCGTACTCTTATAAAAATGTTATTATTAAAATTGCTGTTACATAATGACTGTTCGGCGTGCGTGCGTGTGTGTGTGTGTGTGTGTATTATATATATATATATATATATATATATATATATTTATATATATATATATATGTGTATGTGTGTGTGTGTGTGTGTCTCTATGTGGATATAAGTGCGCGTTGGTGCTTGTGTGCGTGCGTGTGTGCCTGAGTGCGTACGTGTGAAGATGATTTTTCCGAACTGTGTGTATAATACTAAAAACAATGAAGATAGAAGATAGAAGGAGTTCAAAAGTAGTAACTACCGTTAAGGATCACCTGTTGTACATAGATAGTATCATCATTCTGTGAGGGGGGAGAGGATATCTTTCCCTCATTCCCATGCCTCTCCTAACTTCTTTTTTTTTTTGCGTCGCTTTATTTCCCTATTTCCCAAAGGAGGTGTGCGTTGCACTGCTGTTTTTATTTTGCGCATGTCGGCTCAGTACATCCGACTTCGGCATGCGTTTTATGTAAAGGTCTGCTTCCTCCTGCATTTTCTAAGGGTTTGCTTGCCCGGGGTAACGGCCAGTGTTATGATGGGGATCAAACCCAGCACCTTCGGGGTTGTTAGCCGAATCACTTAACCACACCGTCCCCTTTCTCTCTTTCCTAACTTTAAATCAGGCACCAATTTACAGCTGGTTAGACTGAAAAAGGACGCGACCTTGGAGCAAACCTGATCTGTCTGATGTGAGCGACATGGGATCTAACCACTGGACTCCGTAATACTACTTTAATTAAATTGATCGAATTATGTTCAGTGATCAATACGAGATATGAAAGCATACCCTCTCCAAATGTAGGCCTACCTTGACGGGGTTGGAGAGCTTGCACCTCCCAGTGATCCAGGGGGCTATGCCGGCGGGAGTTTTGCTCCTGTTAGGGTCACCCAAGCCGGACAGGTCCTTGGAGAGGGGCCAGACTAAGAGGCCGAGGAGCAGGTGGAATCCTTTAGGTATAGCTGCAGAACCCACTGGTGAGTGGCTAAACCAATCCACCCCCACTTCATGGGTTAAATGCATTCTTGCCTTGTTCTTTACTTTTGTCTTCTATCAGTCATCCCAATTGACGTAGAAGAGATGCAGCCCAGCGGACATTGCACCTCTGCCCCTTTGTGATAACCTCTCAGGTGGCGGGGAATGCTAGGCGTACCATCACTGCAGAGGAGCCAAGAATACTAAAGGGGAGTAAGGAGATACCCTGTATATGCTACGTTTCTGGCAGGACGTGACGATCCTGGGACACAGCCACACTAGACTGCCTCTCTTCTGGGATACTTGAAAAATGAGTCCATAAGTTCATATCATCATCAAGAGGACGGCGGGGCCTAGTGGTTAAGTGACACGGCTCACAACCAGAGGGTGCTTGGTTCGATCCCCATCACAGCACCGGCCGTTACCCCGGGGAAGCAAACCCTTAGAAAATGCAGGAGGAAGCAGACCCTTAGATAAAATGCATGCTGAAGTCGGATCCACTGGGCTGACAGGCGTAAATTAAAAACGTAGTGCAACGCACGCCGCCTTGGGGATTAGAGAAATAAGGCGAACGCAAAAAAAAATAAAAATATATCATCATCATCACATATCCCTTCGAGCAAGACCACAGTCTGCCCAAGCAACGTTAAGGTGCTGAAGACGGAGGCAACCAGCCAAAAGGCGCACCACAGCAATCAGGATGCCACGCAAATACGCAATATGAAAGTATGCCTATATCTGCAAAACGTTATGGCGCTCGGCCTGTGGTGGACAACCAGGCAGGTACAGTGCCGGGTCCTCCGTCTCGAAAGGGCCCAAACTTTATTACTGGAGGTACTTCTCGGATGCCTCGTGGACTCAGGAGGCACGAGAATAGAGCTACTGACCAAACAAAACCAAAAACAAAGGAAAGAACGCTTAAAATAATGCACTGGAATGCTGAAGGCGTCAACAGCAAAAGATATGATTATAGTAAAAAATTAGAGCTTGAGAACATTCTTTATGAAGAGCAAGTAAATGTATGTTGCTTGCAAGAAACGCATCTCACCAAAGATATAGCCTTCAAAATTAGAGGATACCAGTGCTATAGGTCTGACCGACAAGACAGGCAGAAGGGTGGAATACTGACACTTGTGAGAAATAGCATCAATGCTTATCAGCAGGAAGTATATATGGAGGGGGCAGAATACCAGATGATGCATCTCAAGACAGAAAGTACAGAATTCCACCTTCTAAATTATTAATGTCCGAGTGATCGTCCACTGGCACTGAATTCGATTGCAACAAAGGAAAGACTGATTGTGTGTGGAGACTTCAATAGCCACTCGCAGAGCTGGGGCTATGATCAAATGGATAGGAGGGGTGAGGAGCTAGAAAACTGGCAGGATTTTTTTTTTTTTTTTTTTTTTTTTTTGCTATCACCTTATTTCTCTTATCCCAAAGGCGGTGTGCGTTGCACTGTGGTTTTTATTTTGCGCCTGTCGGCTCAGTGCATCCGACTTCAGCATGCATTTTATGTAAGGGTCTGCTTCTTCCTGCATTTTCTAAGGGTTTGCTTCCCCTGGGTAACGGCCGGTGCTGTGATGGGGATCGAACCCAGCGCCTTCCGGTTGTGAGCCGTGCCACTTAACCACTAGGCCACGCCGTCCCCACTGGCAGGATGACAATGGACTTATCTTGATTAACCAGCCAACAGACCCACCGACCTTCTACTCGAGATCATGGCACACCACTTCTACACCAGATTTGGCATTCCACTCACCATGCATGGAATGGAACATTACACGCATTGTAGGGAAACAACTTGGAGGTAGTGACCACAGACCAGTATTTCTAACTATTGAAAATAAATATGCCAAGGAAAGTAGTACCCTGCCTCGGTGAAATTACAGGAAGGCAGACTGGTCAATGTACCAGCATCGGTCTAGTGTGCTGACTAGAAATCTAACAACAGATGAAGACATAAATAAGGTAGTCGATAATTTCAGCAGATGCATGCTACAGGCTGTCCATGAAACAATACCTAGAGGGGCCCGCAAACAATATAGGCCATACTGGAATAGTGAATTAGAACAACTGCAAAACGAGGTAGAAACATCTAGAAAGCAAGCAGAGATTAGTCCATGTCAAGAACACCACCAAAAATATCAACATGCTAAGGCCAAATTTCAAAGGGAAAAGTTGCAGGCTAGAGGAAGAAGTTGGAGGGAGAAAACAGAGTCTCTGAACTTTGAAAAGGATACCAGGAAACTGTGGAAGTTGGTAAAACAACTTAATGATGAGGGTGCACAGAGAAACACAAAAATTACATTAAACAAAGATGGAAACATCCTCACAGGTAAACAAGCCGCTGATTACTTTGCGGACTCTTTTGCAAAAGATAGCAACATTGAAGTAGACATAGAGAAACAACGAAGTGTTCGTGAGGAACGACAAAATATAGAGCGAGATGGTGCCATACCTGAAGTTATGGAGACACCAATCACATACAAAGAACTGGGGTTTGCAATATTCAAACTGAAAATGAGAAAGTCGCCAGGAACAGACGGAGTGTCCAATGAGATGATAAAGAACTTGGGAAGCAGCAAAAACAAAGCTGCTTCAGATCTTCAACATTTGTTGGACATCAGGTACAGTCCCACAGACCTGGAGAGAAGCAATCATGATACCACTCTCAAAATCGGGGAAAGACAGTTCCATGGCATCCAGCTATAGACCAATCAGGCTCACAAGCTGCATATGTAAAACAATGGAACGTATTATTAATCTAAGGCTGCAGTGGTATCTTGAGGGGCAAAACCTTCTTGTGCTACAGCAGGAAGGATTTAGGAAATGCAACTCCACTGAAAACCAGGCAACATACCTCTCACAAGAGATCGAGGACGCATTCCAGGACAAGAAATTAGTATTAGCAGCATGGATAGACTTAAGGAAAGCTTTTGATAAAGTTTGGAAAGGACTTTTAAAGAAACTGAGAAATAATGGAGTGATGGGTAGGATGTACAAATGGATAAAAGCATATTTTCATAACAGAAGAGCCAGAGTCCAAGATGGTCTCAAGAGTAAAAAAATTCTACTGAGTCATCGTGTGCCTCAGGGAGGGGTTCTTTCCCCTACACTTTTCATATTCTTCATCAATGATTTGATTGCTGAGCTACCACGAGGAACAAAAGTTGCAATGTATGCAGATGACTTGGTAATATGGTAACCTATGAGCAAGCAACAGTGGCCTCCAGAATTCTGCAAAGAGCTATTGATGCTTTGACCTCATGGACAAACAGATGGTGTGTAAACATTAACACCGAAAAATGTAGCACTACGCTTTTCACCCTCTCCCCAAAACAAAAAGCTGGAGTTATCAAGATAAATGGAGAACACCTCAAAGAAGATAAACAACTCACCTATCTTGGAGTTACATTTGATGATAGGTTGACATGGAGGGACCACGACAACAAGGCAGCCAAAAAAGCCAGGAGGAAGTTAGCCATCCTGAGAAAATTAGGTGGAACCACATGGGGTGCTAGTAGAAAAATGCTTAACAAAGTTTACCAACACGTTATACGGCCACATGTGGAATATGGGTCAGCAGCGTGGTGCCCCGCAGAAAATAAGACCCTAAAAGAGGTAGATAAGGTGCAAAATCAGGCACTTAGGGTCATTTCAGGAGCAATGAAATCAACACCTATAGTGGAGATGGAGAAAATGGGAAGGATACAAGCACTAAGGAACGCAGAGACACAAAGGTATTAACACAGGCAGAAAAGTTCCTCTGCATGCCGAGCCATCCAATGAAAGACAGATTTCAAAATTTAGCAATGGGAAGACTGAAAAGAAGTAGTTTTATGCATCAGGCAAAACGACTTTGCAGGCAAATAATGGATCTACCTGAAGTTGACATACCCTAAAGTCTGTGCCAGAACAAACCCCTTGGAGATAGGAGCACGGACTATCAGTATGCATTCAAACAAAAGTGAAAGGAATATTAGACAAGGATGATCAGTACAGTGTGCAACGTAGGATAGTGATCCTCAATTTCCTGGATGAAGAATACCCACAAGACCTCTGGATCAGAGTATACACAGATGGGTCAGCACAGAATGCAGTAAAAAATGGTGGAGCGGGAGTGTAGACAGAATACCCAAACAACATTAGGGATACAGTCAGAGTACCATCTGGGAAATTCTGTCATATATATGATGCAGAAATACAGGCAAGCAAGGTGGCAACTGAGAAAATGTTGAACACCAAAGTCAGTTCACAACCTGTAGTATTTCTTACAGATGCACAATCAGCACTCCAAGCACTTAATATGAGAAACTGCCAGATTTACAGGCTCTACTCTCTGAACTGAGCAACCAGCGCAAGATTGTCATGCAGTGGATACCTTCTCATTGTGGAGTACCAGGAAACGAGAGAGCAGATCGACTGGCAAAGGAGGGTGCTGCAGACGAGCAACCAGATGTGCCAGTTACATACCAACAGCAGATAAGGATGATCAAATCAATCAGAAACCCACCAACAGTAAAACCAGACGATTACCATAACATGAACAAACAAGAGCAAACTGTTGTGTTGCGCCTTAGAACAGGACACAACCGACTCCGCAGCCACATGTACACAAAAATGAAGATTGGCAACTCAGCCAGGTGTATATGCGGACAGGCGCCCCAGACAGCAGAGCACATATTACAAAACTGCCCCGAATATGAAATACAGAGAAAATCTCACTGGCCCATGGAAACAACACTGGAAGAGAAACTTTATGAACCTGTATGTGAACTACAAAAGACAGTGAAGTTTATACAAGAGACAACATTGCAGATATAGACAATATTTTAAAGCGAACGAAAGAAGAAGAAGAAGAAGAAGAAGAAGAAGAAAGCATACTAACAGAAGTGAGTGACACAAAATGACAGAATTTATTATTTTAACAATTCAATAGCTAATAGAAAAGAAATGCGATTTTTAAAACACTGAGCGGGGGAAGGGGAAGGGCGGGGGAGAATAGTTACACAGATCAGTGGAATGAAGATGAAAAAGCAAGAAAAAATTATTCTATTTAATGGCTAAACAAAGCCGATATGAAATATACAAAAGCACAAAGAAATACAAAGAAAGTTGCCAAGAGGCAAAGGAAAAAGCATGGTGGTATTGTAGGATCAACTTTCAAAATAATCTCCACAAAAGTTTACAAGATATTTGAAAAAGTAAAACTAACCGATACGTATTTCAATCGAATCACAATTATAAATTCTGGAAATGGTCAAGGGAAGGCAGCATGGCGCCCATTTTCACAATCACAATGCTCCCAGTTTGTGTCTCGCCGTGTCCAGTTTTCAAACTAGTTTCTACTGTAGCCAATCTAACCAAAGTGCAATGGAAGGGCCTCACCCTGAGGGCGGCGACACGAGCCTTTTATCGGTGCAATCGCTCCTCCGCGGGCGGAAAGTAATGGCAACCTACATGCCAAGAAACTTATAACGGCCAAATAGGTGGGGGTTGTAAAAAACGAAGTCTACAAAGGACATGCGACTTACTTTTTGACTTATCTGTGAACAAATAATGTGTTGCATATATATATATATATATATATGTGTGTGTGTGTATATATATATATATATATATGTGTGTGTGTGTATATATATATATATATATATATATAACTAAACTAAATTGTATTTAATAGACAGGTGATAAAAAGTTTGTAACCGCTGTGTTTGATCAAGGTCATGTGATGTTGACGAAAATTGAGGTGAGGTATATTCACATTCAGACGGGGACAAAATCCTGAGAGTTTTGTAGAGTCGATGTATGCTCACAGGCCCCATAACCATCTGGGTACCATGTCTCGCAAGAACGCACGTGGAGTGTAACTTGTCCACATGTCCTCCAAAAACGCTCGGTTACCATCCCTAAAGCAGAATTCGTCATCAAAGAAGGTTTCACTTACAAGTCCCGCAACCTCCTTTATTTCATCATT
This sequence comes from Ariolimax columbianus, assembly GCA_036924085.1. NCBI lineage: Eukaryota > Metazoa > Mollusca > Gastropoda > Stylommatophora > Arionidae > Ariolimax > Ariolimax columbianus. The sequence goes on along the minus strand of JAVGWX010000001.1, from coordinate 114,396,748 downwards.
TGTCGTCAGTGTGGTATAATATATATTGTGGATCCTGGTTTGAAACCGTCTGCGCTTTCGGGGAACACCTCAAAGAGATTTGTAACAGCTCTGTCCCCAAAACATCGTCAGCCACTTGAATGGTCCTGATCACCGAGGTAAGGTTGATGTCAGAGTCACAGGCGTCATATCTTGCTCTTCTGATAATCGTCATCGACTCGAACTTGAGAATAGAAGAGTCTCTCGCATGAACTTTCATCAGCACATCATTTACATGTGCATACCTTTACGTAATATGTATCTCCTCTTAATTTTCCTTCATCCCTATGCCTTTCTCCATTTATTAAGTTAGTTCATGTTAGCTCGTATCACCAACTGTTCATTTCTCGCTTGGCCGCAATCGACTTATCTGGCCTTTTTTTTTTCTTTTTTTTTTTGTTTTTGTTTTTTGTTGTTTTGTTTTTGTTGCTTGTCTCAATTTTTACAACTACTTGGCCAGTCACTACCATTCGCTTGATTTATCCATATTTGACCTAACTATTGAAAAGTTTTCTCGCGATTATACTATAATATAGTGACTTCTCATGTTGGATCAAACTCAGATGTGCTCATATCTCTATGTATTCATCTCTTCCTCAATGATTTCTTAGCTTATATTTGTGTTGTTTATTGACCCTGATGAAGGCCTTTAACCCGTATCGCAGGTTCTGTTTCTGTATTTGTCCTAGCGCGGTATCTGACCATGTATATTTATGTTTTTAAATGATTTTATTTTAACTTACAGTACTGTCACAGCCTCACCTTATTTTTAATTCTGCATTAATTACATCAAAATATGTATTGGGGACACACTGCGGCTGAAAGAATTAATTAACAATCAAGTGTGAGATTATAAACAGATAGAAAGGGGAGTGAGGCAAGGTTGTGTTCTGTCCCCCGACCTGTTCTCTCTATTCAGCGAGTTCATCTTGAGAGACATACAGACAATGCCAGCAATATCAATTTGCGAGCACATCGTGACAACGGGGAAGATAGCAGGAAAGAGAGGCAGAGTAAGGTCGAGAGAGAAGATGCTGGACAGCCTGAGAGTATAGCATATGCGACAATCAACAACAGAGTTGGTAAACGACACACGTGATAGAAATGGATGAAGGTCCATGATCGTCAACGCTAACCGGCAGTGCACCTGATGATGATTATTTATGACATGCATATTATGCAAACGTGTTGGCTAACAGATAGAAAGGACACAAAATCGGACTTAACAACAAGCAAGTGCTTATAACACAGTGCATTAATAAAAAGTATAAGTTAAGATTGGTGGTACTCATTTTAGTATGGGCAGAACTTAGTGTTGTTAAGCTATGTATAATATCTCGATTTTCCATTAATGCTTCGGCCTTCTGTCGGAAAATATTATTCTAATATTTCGCCACACGTTTCCTAAATTCCCTGGGAAGAAAAAAGTTCTGCTTCCGACAAAGCGACATTAAAAAGTTGCATAATGTTATCTGTTTGACCTTACACCGAAAGAAAATTGTCGCCCTTTGAGATGTTGAAAGTGAATACCTTCATTGAACAGTTCTTCTTGCTACACCGTAATAACAGATGATTCCCTCTCGTAGTTTCGTCTGCCTCAGGGCTCTACACTTTTCTTCAATGTTGCTTAAGAGTTCAGGTCTGCACAGACAATTATCTCTTAAAGGCCAGAATAAAAATATCTTCATTTACACCAGTTGTCGCTGTAATTGACTCTCTTGGTTAACTGCTGGATGCAGGACAGAGAACTGTATCGCATGTCAATGAATATAGACACTTCAGGGGGTACATTATTATCAAGATGATAATAGATGTGATTCTAGACACTTCAGTGTGTTTGCTTGTTGCTTTTATTAAAATATATTCATCGTTCACAGACATACTCGTACTTACTTTGAACAATTACTAAAGTGATTGTATTAAAAACATATATTCTTCCCAAACATATGTAGCTTCTTCACACGCGCACATACAAACAATCACACACATACGCGCGCGCACGGACACGCACGCATACACCAACAAAGACACTGTCAACGCGTATTGTTACTTTATAGTGTGTGCTATCATCCAGAGAATTCGTCCTTCACATACAAAATTACCTTGACCGTTGTCATTTCATTATGTTTACTTTTATAAAAATAGATGCATCGTTTGTTAGCAATTGCAGATGACTCACATCCGAAAGCCAAAACAGATATATGGATGGCGCGGTATACAGCCATCTTTGTTTTCATGCTAATTTCTATTCTGCTGAAGAATCATTTATTTATGGCAGGGAAAAATCTACTAGTTTTAGCTCCTCTGGTAGTTAATTCTTCTTTGAGTTCTACCTTGTCCTCTACTACAGTACCAACAATATTTGAACTGGTTCACATGTTCCAGAGGTTGTGTTGCTTGGTTGACTGTTATATATTTACCTCTCGTCTCTTAGGACGATGAGGCTAACGTCTGGTCAGACAAAACACATTGATCAGAGAATGTTAGCGAGGGTCAGGAGATATATACTGGCCAAGATCCTCACCTCTTCGTTAGTCGTTCTGGAAACAGGCTTTTGTCAAGGACATTAGTCTGACTAACAAGATGATGTGATCCCCGTAGTAGTGAGCGACACGCAGATGAAAACAAGCATAGCACAGCCACTTGGAGGACCCCGGTCCACCTTCATCAGCACGCTCGTTGTGTAAGGAAAGCTACTGCAACCCACCACTTAACGTCATTTTCAGGGCGCACAAAAGACTAACTAACTCATTGTGGACATTCGCAAACAACAACAACCTCTCTTCTCTTGAGACCACGACGATTTATTTATACGATTTATATTTATAAAGCAGGTGGTGATCTTCAGACTCCGCACAGGCCATACAACAGTCTGAAGTATCATCTATTTAATAAACTGAAGATAGGTACCACTGACGAATGCATCTATGTTACTGGGAAAATGACCGTTGAACATCTGCTGCAAAATTGCCTGAGGACCAGAGAAATCATATGTGGCCATCACCAGTGGCAACACTAGACAAGCTCTATGGCAGTGTCGACAGCCTTAGGATGACCGCTGCTTTCTTTGAACAAATTCAAGTCGATGTCTGACAGTGTACAAAGAAGAAGAAGAAGTAATACGTGTTCAAGGCAAACATATTATTGGCACGTTATATAGGAAAGTCGTTACCTCCTTGCAGGGTACATGCAAGCCGGCCTGTTTTGGTCAGTGGCTTTGTATTCAGTATTTGCAGCCAGCTTTCAAATTAGAGGGTCATTCAACACCCAGCTGACCAACCATGGAAGTAAGACAATCTCCTCCCTCAGGAAGCACATTAACAAACACGTGACCTTCCTAAGAAAAGAAGAGATAATGAAACAAAATAAGACTCCTTCGGGAATGAAAGCCTACTGGTCACACTAACATGGATATTTTATATAGTTGATTAAATCTCCCTTTCACCGGAGAAATGAAAGCCTAGTGGTCACATCATGGATATTTTATATAGTTGGTTAAATCTCCCCTTCACCGGAGGAATGAAAGCCTACGGGTTACACTAACATGGATATTTTATATAGTTGGTTAAATCTCCCCTTCACCGGAGAAATGAAAGCCCACTTGGTCACATCATGGATATTTTATATAGTTGGTTAAATCTCCCCTTCACCGGAGAAATGAAAGCCTACTGGTCACATCATGGATATTATATATAGTTGGTTACATCTACCGTTCACTGGAGGAATGACGATCTGTGGGAAAGAAGCCAACAACAGCCACGGAAAGAACAGATTAAGAGAAGAAAATCGGGTTGGTTTATGCATACGTTGAGGAATGCACCGTCCAACATAGCTAGGCAGGCTCTCGCGTGGAATCTTCAAGTGAAGAGAATGACAGGTAGACCTAAAAAATACACGGAGAAGAGAATGTGAGATAGAACTACGATTAAATGATTACATCTAGAGAGAGCCAAAAAGAGTATCCTATGACTGTGTATGCTGGCGAGATGTTGTCAATGACCTATGCACCGAAAGGAGCAACGGGCTTTGATTGATTGATTAAATATCTTATCAAAATGAAGCAAAATGCTAAGAAGAAACAAAAATGGAAACAAATCAAAACTGAACTGTTATACATAACTGAAGACAGGTAGATGAAAGTAAAAAAATATCGGCTTCTCAGGTATGCTTGGAACATGACATAAATATGAGGAATTGTGAAGATGATCTATCTATATTGTTACCATTTGCTGGATTAATCTGTGGAGAATGACCTAGAAACCTGCAGACGTCATGAAATCGTGAGAATCTTATCAGTGTTGAATGGAGTTTCATATTTTGTACAGGCACGTTAATGATAACACTAAACTCACATAGCTACACAATGGCCATGGTGTACTCTAAACTAACACCTGACTTCCTTACAGCAGTTCCCTACTTTCTTCCTTGAGCCGTGTCTGTTGGAGACTGCAGGTTACTTTATATCATCGTGCACGTTGCTTATGTAAAGCTGACCTGCTATTCTGTAAACATATTTCCCAAACTGAAAGTATATAATACTAATCATGCCACTAGGTGTTGCGCTTTTTTTTGTTCCATCTAAAAATGGCTGCATTTTACATTTGCCAATGTATGCAGATTAATCATTTTCCTTATTTATATTGTTGCTAATATTAACAGAAAGTATATACAGATCAAGGGTTTTCTTTAAGTCGACTTCCCAATGTTAGGACTGAAACTATATATACTATATATATATATATATATATATATATATATTATACCACTCCAAATAATTCAAGAACCACGTAGAAAATCTCACTATATTTTAAATGAGATATTCATTTTTATTTTGGTAAGATTTGGTATATGGCCCTTGAATTAATTTTAGTGGTTGTGAACTTTAGTGGAAGTAATCTGCCTTTTGTGGTCCGCCGGGGTATTTGTGTATGACGAATACAAGAATAGCACCACTGTCCCACAGAGAGCATGCCGTAAGAGGCGACTTAATGTGCGACATGGCATAACACCGCCCATGATTAGGTGGTTTATTATGAGCAGAATAGATGGCGCCTAACAGTCTGCGGATCTATTATGCTTTAATGTTTTAGTCTATTAAGATGAATTCGCACATCGGTTAACCACTCTCCAAGAAACTGGTTGTATACAGACTCTGTATGGTCTTCTAAACCAGTATAAAGACGTTAAGTTAAGTTAAGTTACATTAAACTACGTTAAGTTTAGTTGAGTTATATTAAAGTTTAGCTCCAGTTGAAGCATAATGCGTCCCCTCGAACTGGGCACATTTAGCACAAGAAGTATATATCCGTGCATTTGTTGTGGAAGCTTCACTAGCAAAATGTTTGACATCAGGAGGTTGCCATTCTCATACATATCCCTCTTTAGTCAATTTTTACAATATGCTTGGAAGGTTACAGTGGGTTTATCGTATTTAACTCGGACACCAATCGTGTGAGGTGTTAGTGTTATCTGTCACTTCTGTTCTTTCTCCATTTTAACTTTATTTCAAAAACATTTACTTGTATTTACCAGATGGTATGTGTATTCTTTAAAAGGAATCGTGCTTGATAATTATTGAAACACTTAGTTGGTCACCGGCCAGGTACATTTTAGACCAAATTCTATAGATCTGCTTATGTGATTTCGATTGATATAGCTTCTACCATTTTTCTACAAGTCCCATTTAGTTTCTCTCGAATTTCTTCCATTGGTGTTACTGAAACACTAATCATCTGACTAGTTTAAAGTTTTCCAAGGGTAGGCAGTGCTTATCTTCATATTATGTCTTAATTCTCCTCTAAATTCGTTTCCGTTAGGGCTCCTACACACGTTATGTTTGGTTAATGATTTTGGTCGTCTGACAGAAAGGATAAGATGGATAAACCTGCTGATGGTTTAATGTCTGAGTGTGACGGTGAAAATGTTGATGAAAGTCTAATGTTTGAATGTGGCTGAGACACATGTTTATGAATGTCTAATGTCTGAGTGTGACGGTGAAAATGTTGATGAAAGTCTAATGTTTGAATGTGGCTGAGACACATGTTTATGAAGGTCTAATGTCTGAGTGTGACGGTGAAAATGTTGATGAAAGTATAATGTTTGAATGTGGCTGAGACACATGTTTATGAAGGTCTAATGTCTGAGTGTGACGGTAAAAATGTTGATGAAAGTATAATGTTTGAATGGGGCTGAGACACATGTTTATGAAGGTCTAATGTCTGAGTGTGACGGTGAAAATGTTGATGAAGGTCCAAAGTGTGAATGTAACGGAGACACATTTGATGGAGGTCTAAAGAGTGAATGTGGCTTAAACACGTATTTATGAAGGTCTAAAGTGTGAATGTGACAGAGACAACAGTTGATGAAGGTCTAAAGTGTGAATGTGACAGAGACACCGGTTGATGAAGGTCTAAAGTGTGAATGTGTCTGAGACACATGTTGATGGTGGTCTAACGTGTGAATGTGTCTGAGACACATGTCGATGGAGGTCTAAAGTTGAAATATTACAGAGACACCTGTTGATGGAGGTCTAAAGTGTTAATGGGTCTGAGACACCTGTTGATGGAGGCCTAAAGTGTGAATGTGTCTGAGACACCTGTTGATGGAGGTCTAAAGTGTGAATGTGTCTGAGACACATGTTGATAATGGTCTAAAGTTGAAATATTACGGAGACACCTGTTGATGGAGGTCCAACGTGTGAATGTAATTGTATATATTGGTGGTGTTCACTAACCAGCTTTCTTGTTAAGAATTGTTTAGACCAAGAAGCCTCCACCACAAGAAACACTAAACATCGTACCAGCAGAGGAGTCCATGAGCTTGGACTGCAACCCACTAAGTAAGATAGAAATCTAAAGGGTCATATTTAAACTCAAGAAATTGAAAACGGCAGGACTTGGTGAAATAGGAGCGGAAGTGATAATGAGAGATACAGATAAGGCCACCTGATTATTCCAGAAGATTTGGGAGGAGGAGAGAGTTCCCACAGAATGGAAAGAAGGACATCTGATTAAACTGTCTAAGAAGGGAAATAGAGCAGACTTCAGCAATTGTAGGGGGATTACATTGCTGTCAGTGCCAGACAAGATATTCAACAGAATCGTCTTGGACATTAAAAACAGAAGTAAACAAACAGCTTCAAAAGAAACAGATATGATTTCGCCAGGGAAGATCATGCACATATCATATAGCTACTGTACGCATCATAGTAGAACAAAGTATTGAACTGAAATCATCCCTATACGCAAATTGTATAGGCTATGAAAATAGGAAGATCTATAGTTGAAACTAATAACCTGGCAAAAAATCTAGATGTATGGCGGGTTCGACAAACTGCAATACCGTGCCTAACCGATCTTCTAGGTTACGGGACTAATGATGATGATATATATATATATATATATATATATATATATATATATATATATATATATATATATATATATATCAGGTCAGGTCAGGTCATCCCGTAACTGGTGAGGTCATTGAAGCACACATGAAGACATCCTCACAACCCCACGTCACCCCTCTCTGTCAGATGCAGCTGCCTGTGACTCTTCTGGTCGGAGACTGGTCCATTCTTTAATGTTGTCCTCCCATCTCTTTTTGGGCCGGCCTCTTCGTCGTCTGCCGTGCACCTTCCCGTGGAGGATCGTATTTGCAAGACATTTTGATCTCGATATGTGACCGTACCAAGTGAGTTTCCTTCTTTTGACAGTTGCCAAGAGATCTTCGAAAGGCCCTGTTACTGTTGCAATTCTACCTCGTATTTCCTCGTTTGTAACTCGACCTTTGTACGTGACGCTTAAAAGTTTTCTGAAACATCTCATCTCCAAGGCCTGTATCCTTCGTTGAAGGTCAGCTGTAACTGTCCATGTCTCACACACATAGAGGAATATTGACAGGACCAGTGTACGCATTAATCTGATTTTCGTGGATAGTGCTAACCGTTTATCTTGCCAGATTTTATTAAGCCGTGCAAGCGCCGCTATTGTCTGTGCTATTCTGGCCAACACCTAATATTTTGATCCTTCATCACTGACAATCGACCCAAGATATTTAAAACGGTCAACCACTTCGAGTTCCTGACCGTTAGCTTTTATCCTGCTGTTGAAGCATATGGCGTTGTTGGTCATTAATTGTGTCTTTCCAGCATTTATCTCCATACCATAGTCAACAACTGTTTCATCGAGCCTTCTTACCCATTCCTGGAGTTCTGCTTCTGAACCCGCCAACCCGTCGATATCATCTACAAAACGAAGGTTGGTAATCGTTCGGCCCCCTATCTTGACAGTACCAACGTGACCTCTAAGTGCCTAACTCATAATTCCTTCAAAGAATATATTGAAAAGAGTTGGAGAGAGTGTACACCCCTGTCTCACATCAACTGATGTGCGAAACCAGTCCCCTCGTCTCCCATTCACAAGAACTGCGCTAGACGCCTTGTCGTACATGTGTTCAAGGACCGTTATAATATCTCCGTTGATATTATACATCCTCATGGTTGCCCAAAGCACTTTATGCCATACCATATCAAACGCCTTCTTAGAATCCACAAACACATGATACAGTGTTTGCTGCTGTTCTAGATATTTCTTGCTTAGCAGCCTTAAATTAAATATCTGTTCCGTAGTGCTTCTTCCCTGTCTGAACCTTGCTTGCTCCTCGGCAATGATGTTCTCTGCTTGAGGTTTCTTTTGGTCGAGGATTAATCTAAGCATGACCTTGCTAGAGTGGCTGATGAGGCTTGGTGTTCTGTAATTTTGGCACAGCTTTAGGTTTCCAGATTTATATAACGGTATAACTATTGATTTCGTCCATAAGTCCGGCCAGTTTCCTGTCGCCCATATTTTGTTGCAGATGTGTGTCAGGCCTTCCACCACTACCTCTCCACCTGCTTGTAAGAGCTCTGTTGGTATATTGTCCCTCTTCTCAATGTCTTTACCGCTGCAATTACCTCTTCCTTCGTTATCAGTTGGTTATCCTCTATATTTGTTGGTGTTGGGGGGATTGTTTTCTCAGGTTCTTTTCGCCCTTCATAGTTATATAGCTCGGAACAGTACTCTGTCCATCGTGCCAGTACGTCATTTTCCTCAATAAGGCGCTTGCCGCTTTTATTATAGATCATAAGGTTCCTGCCTTGTCTTGGTGTTACCAGTTCTTTGACAACCTTGTATGCTCCTTTCGCATCATTTCTGTTTAGTCTCTCTTCGATGTTTGTGCATTGCTCACATACCCACGCGTCTTTCGCCTCTCTCATCTTTTGTTGTATGGCTTTCTTGACCTCTTTATAACTGCCGACCTCCTCCGGTGGGTGATTGTGTTTTTTTCAGTGACCTTCTTTTATCACAAAGGTCTAGAATGTCTTTGGTCACCCATGGCTTCGTTTTTGTTTGGTGGCATCCCAGGATCTCTGTTGCAGTATCTATGATAGCTGCGTTAAGAGACTGTAACTGTATCTGTATCCAGTCCCTCTCTGAGAGCCAACAGTGGCGCAAATCTCCCTCCCACCTTTGCTTGGAACACTTCGGTGATTTTTGGGTTTATTAGTTTGTCCAGGTCAAACTTTAGCCTGGTCACATCCTTGTTTGCGACTCCCTTCAATCGCAGACGCATGGTCATCATAACCAGATCGTGGTCGCTTCCTATATCAGCTCCGGGGAAACTTCTCGTTTTGTCGGTGTTTATGCTCGATCCGAACCTCCTCTGGACCAGTATATAGTCAATCTGGCTGTGCACTTCCTGCTTGGGTTATGCCATGTCCAGCGTCTTGACGGCTTGTTTAACCCAAACGTATTTGCCACCAACAGCTATTTGCATCTAGGAGTCTGAGGTCCCGGTCATTGGTTTATTTATTTCCGTATGGGCCACATGTTCCCCTCCAGTCGTAGACTGCATCTTCTCCAATTTTTGCATTCCAATCACCCTGGACTACCAATATGTCTTTTTTTGGCGTTTCGTGTATCAGACTTTGAAGTTGATCATAGAATGCCTCTATTTCACAATCTTCGTAGTCTGCAGTTGGTATGTAGCACTGTATTACGGTAATATTAAACGGTGCTGCCTTTAGCCGTAAGATGATAAAACGGCTAGATATTGGGCGGCAACCCAATATGCATCTGGCTGTGTCCTTATACACACAAGTCAACCTCACCTCCAAGTGGTGCCTACTGGGAAACTATGGCCGCGAGGCTGTATGCAAACGAGGCAATGGCTCGCCTGGGGAGATGGGCTCCTCCAGGTCAGATGCAGATGTTGGCCTGCACCGGCTTGGAGAGAAGATGGGCTCCGCCAAGAGAAAACCGCCCAAGATTCACACATGAGGATACAATCACAATCAAACATACCGGCTCGGTCGCAGCCCGGGTTAACAATGACCGCGCCTGCCGTCCTACACCAGGTCGGAGGCGATAAGTGTGCTACTGGTGGAACCATCAAACTGAAGAAAGACAAGCTCACAATAGGTATGTTAGAACACTGAACCCATGTGGCAAAATCAATGAGCTAACGCACGAGATGGAGAACTACCGGTGTAACATCCTTGGTATATGCGAGGATCGATGGAAAAGCTTTGGAGAGTTTACCACGGAGGAGGGCCACAAGTTCTACTTCAGTGGCAGGGAGGACACAAATTTACATGGAGTGGGGATGCTGGTGCATATATATATATATATATATATATATATATATATATATATATATATATATATATACATACATATATATACATACATACATACATACATACATACATACATACATATATATATATATACATTCATACATACATACATACATACATACATACATACATACATACATACATACATACATACATTCATACATATATATATATATATATATATATATATATATATATATATATATATATATATATATATATATATATGTATATATATATATATATATATATATATATATATTTACAGGCAATTGACGATGGCGTTGTATTGATCCTAGCTGTATCCACCATCGCCAATACCTCTGCAATACTTTTTTTGTCCCCAGAGAATAGGTCCCCGGCTCTAATCTCTTTTGCTTGATCTGTTACACCTATGAACTTGCTCACACAATTTGTAACTACATATGGAACGCACCGAAGGCTGATATAACTGTTCAAAACTAATGCGCTTTTGGGTTGAAACTGAACAGATTTCGTGAAAAACGGGTAACATTATTTCCCAAAATACTCACTGTCATGAAAGGGGTAATCTTGTCAAAAGACCGGTTTCGTCAGAGCGTTGGTTGTTGTATACCGTAAATAAATAACAGATGAGTATTCAGTTTGTTTCATGGCAGGATTCTGTTCCACAAAGAAAATTGGGCTCCCTTATGATGCGGTTCATAAAGTGGGCGAGAATTGTCCCCAAAGGGGTTCCTAAATTTAGTGCCCGAAATTGTTCCGCGTAAAAGGGATAGCAAGAGAGGCAGACGTGCGATGCGGTTGTCAATCGTTCTCAGAGGCAAAAGACAATAAATAAAGCATCCAGGTAGGTCCATTCGAGCTCCAATCTACCAAGCTGTAAATGAGTACCTGACTTACAATTTTGGAAGACAAGCAGCGAGAAAAGGAAGTGATAATCCCCACCCCAGAAAAAGCTAAGACCTAGTACATTCAAGCCTCTGTCGCTTCATCTCTAACGGCAATGCCTCCTATGAGACTACATTTACATTTTACTACTTATTTTTAATCATTTTTATTCGGAACATCCTCAGCAACGGTGCACAGATTGTGACACAGCCGATTCTACTGTTGGTGAATGCCTACATTGAGTAAGATTACTATTTTATGCGCCTGAAAGGGGCGTTAAATGGGCGGGTTGCAGTAGCTTTCCTCACATCCCAAACTTGCTAATAAAGGTGAACACAGCCGATTAAAAACATATACTAGCAGGTATGACCCATTTACCGCACAGGGAAAGAAACAAAACGAAACTCACGTTACAACCACAAGGTCTTCGTTTTGGACAACGACCCTTTGACCATCAGTACTGCTTGAGCGTCGCATTATTGTTATTTATTGTTTGGGACATGGCGCTTCCGATTTCATCAAGTTTGTCTTACGTATCTCTTGACTGTCTCCCAATTACCTACAGAGCAACACGTCTGTATCGCTGCCTTCTTTGGCCCTGCGCTACGTTGAAGACCCTGCTGGTTGCTACGCTACCCCGACCTATCTGTTATGGCCGTAGGAGTTAATAATCTCCCCTAGCACGATAGGACCGAGATACGAACATGAAGTTAAATACTTCTGACCAAACCAGATTCTGGCCCTAGTGGTAGCCAGGCTTACTTACTTACTTCCCGTGTCCAAACACCATGTCACACAGCATCCGTCCAGTATTCAGCAACTTGAACTGCCTTGTCGTTCGCCTCGATCATGTCGTTCATGTCACAGGTTTCATGGAGGTTGGGGCAGGTCATCAGATGATCTTGGTCCTAAACTGCGCCGCATTCACATGTGTCGACATCTGAGTATCCCCATTTCTTCAAGTTCACTCTGCATCTTGAGACACCAGTTCGAAGTCTGTTCATTGCCTTCCACACAGAGTATGGCAGGTGGTGTCCAGGCGCAGCCTCTTCCTTGAGCTCTATCCATGGATCCTGCATTGTTTCGCGCCACCTCTCGATGCGTCGACCTTCCGCGCTTGTCTAGATGGTCTCTGTCGATTTTAAGAAACTGTGTCTTGATTAAAGTCTTGTGGTTTTTCCTGATGGCCAAACAGCAGGTGCCTAGGGTCTAGGGTAGCCAAGCTGAAAAGAATAGAACCACTGTAGCCTTCAAACCATGTCATGTCATAAAAGTGCTTTGCATAGAGCTAGTAACTTCATCATAGAAAAATATTGCTATAGAGCTGCCATTGTAGGTCCTCGGGTACTTGTACGTTAATTCACCCACGGATTATAATAGGTCAAATTTAGTAGAATGTAGCCACACGAAGCACCATACTTTTCAATTCGCGCGTCTTCCATTCGCGCGGTAAACCTATGTCCATGTCATTCTCAGATCTAACACCGTACGTGGAAGATGGATTTATTGCAGTTGTCACACTTGACAGGCAAGACAAAAATTGTGTGCAGTTTTTGCAGGAAAGACGACTTATACACACCGTCCGGCTGTGTGCTAAAAATCATGTTATGACTTTGTCTCTCACAGTTCGCCAAGATCGCTAGAGATGTCGCACATGTCAGCAGGACATTCCTGTTCGTTCTGGCACATGGTTAGAGGGCACCTAATCCTAACCCTAACCAAAACGGAACACACAGACACATGGTAGATTCCTACATGTGTGAGTTTCTGTGGCGACATCGGAATAAAGTCCGTCAGTTAGACCCGTTCGACAATATTCTGCAGGGCATATAGAATTGTGGCCTCCTCTTTAAATTGTGCAGCTACGAACGAACACATTGTGTATGTCCTATATGTGCATAGCTTCAGCGATCCTTGGTGATCTGTTCCCCTGACGGCCCTTTTCAGGGCCCACAAAACCCACAAACCAGAATCAAGGTCCTTTTTAGGGCCCACAAAAAGCAACAAAACTGCACCCTGATAGCTAGACACTTAAAATTATTTTTGTACGGAAAACCGTGTGGTCATTGAATGGTATACAATTTCAGAATTGGTGAATTAACGCACACGAACCGGTATAAAATTTAAGAATGGGCGAATTAACGCACAAGAACCGGTCCTCGGATACAGGTTTTCTTTTTAATATTTTTTTTTCGTGTTTGCCTCACTAGTTTCTACTGGTGGAGGTTTCGCCTATTCCACCCTATACCTTAGTCAATTGGGCGATATTAAGACTCATAAATCAGTGCTTGGGTGCATGTGTGCGTCTGTATGTACCTATGCTAGATTTGTGCACTCTCAGAAGTCAGCCCAACCAAAGTGCAAATGAAGGACCTCGCCCTGAAGGAGCGCGTGAAAGTTGTCCAGGAGTGTGATTGTTGGACAGAGTCAAATGAAGCAAGAGTATGTCGAAAGAGTAAAGAGCCCCTGTAGTGGTGGCCTTAATGGTTCATTTTGGAGTGAAAAGTTGAATCCATCAAACATATTTACAAGACAATATGCTTTGTGTTCCTTTTAGTGATATCATAACGAATTGGTTTAAAAAATAATCGGCATTCATGTATATCTTGAACTGCGCTAAAAACATTTAACTGGAAAATGCTGAGCTTATTGTGATATTTATGAAAAACAACAGCTCATACGATCCTCGTTTTTGTTTTCTCATTCACAGGTTGCTGGCAGGTGCGCCTCGAGCGAATGACTCTTCCTTACCGGAAGTAAATCAACCTGGCGCCATATTCCAGTGTAACTGGCGGTATCCTAGCAGTTGCCAGCTTCATTTTATTGATGATATTGGTTGGTCGTATCTGTTTCTTTGTAGACTTATTTTCTGATTACGGCGACAAATTAAACGTTAACCTCAGACACGTTTCAATTGCTGCTGTGATACAATAACTTGTGAGCGTCTGAGCAGCGCAGTACTAGAGCGCGTGCTTCGCCCAGCAACGAAAGCAGGTTCAATTTAATTATCAACCCTAGTCAGTCCACCAACTATAATTGAGTACCTGGCGTAATGTTAGGTAATAAAAGGCAGCGAGGAAGGGAACTGGCCACCACACTTGAGGCCTAGTACAATCAAGTCTCTAACACTTCATCCTGCTAAGGGACTACCTTTTTTTGTTACTTAACTGTATCCATCCACTGGTGTCGTGGTTGTAGGTCTCGAACTTGGGACTGATGTGGTTGTTGTGAGCCCATGCTAGGATACTTGACTGTATCCTTCTACCGATGTCGTGAAGCGTAGTGGGGAGCTGCAGGTCTCGTACTTGTGCCAGACGTGTTGCTGTGGTTCTTGTAAGCCCATGCTGGCATAGGATGTTTTTGATGTCTATCCATTTGTCTCGCGATCTTCCGTTGGCTCGAAACCCTGATCTCCTATTGTTGTATGCTTTTTTAATGACAGCCGATCTGGTTTCATTCTCATGAGATGGCCAAACGACTTAATCTTCTGTTTATGCGTGTATTCTTGAGAGGATGTTGTTCTTACAATTTTTCTGATGTCAGTATTTTTTATTATGTCTTTTCTGATTACGTTGATGACTTTTCTCTGGCATCTCATTTCACAGGCTGCAATTTTTTCCCCTGTGCTTTAAACCACGAGACCATGTTTGGCACTGATAGTACAGAGATGATTTTAAAAAATAGTGTCTATCAGTTGTCGTTTTATTTCTATACTGATGTTTGTTGGTGACAGTTGGTAGCTCACTGCACTTGCTTTTTGACATTAGTTCGATTTTTCGGTTCAATCGCCGTCCTCAATGAAAATGCTTCACTGTTACTTGACCTTATGCACCTGTTTGAATCTGTTTTTGTGCCATATATAGTTAGAGTGTGTGACCTGCTGATGTTCATAGCTTC
Organism: Ariolimax columbianus; assembly: GCA_036924085.1. NCBI lineage: Eukaryota > Metazoa > Mollusca > Gastropoda > Stylommatophora > Arionidae > Ariolimax > Ariolimax columbianus. The sequence continues at coordinate 114,381,282 of JAVGWX010000001.1, read as the reverse complement.
TGTCTTTGATGTACTATTCTTCATGTTATGTCTCGCACAAGTTGTATTAGACATAATTTTATGATCTTGTAAGTCACTTTCATTTTCGTACATTAAACATTGGTCAAATGCGAAAAGTATCTCAACTTAACGTCTTTATACTGGTTTAGACTACTCTGCAGAGTATGCAGACAAATAGTTTCTCATTCCAGTCGGATAGTGCCGTCACAAAGTGGCCCGTGGACGATTGGAATGGTTATTCCCCCCCACCCCCACCCCCCCCCCCTTCCCTTACCCCGAAGGCGGCTTCACACAATCATGCTGCGCTGAAGCGGTCTGAACTGTTAGCTCTGGGGTTGGCATAGACCATCTATTCCTGATTAGCGGACCAGACTTGAATAGGATTGTTAGTTTCACTACTATTGTCCGGCTGCTGCACCGCTCCCTCTGCCTCCGTTACCCGATGTGTATTTGTAAATTGGCTGCTCCTTTGGTAAGTGCACTGATGAGGAATCCGGAATTCAACAACCCGTGGTCTTTACTTTCTGCCATTGTTATGCCTTCATGGCTTGCTTACGGAGCTATTTTATCCATGTATGTAATGAATAGAAGTGGTAATGAAACTCAGCCTTGTCTGACTCCCGTGGCAATTTCAAATGCATCTGTAGGGCCGTAAGATCTTTTTTAAATTCTTGACACATAAGAAAAATGTGTGCACGTATGTATGGTTTTAGTGCTTACCTACTTTCCGTGTCCTAGGCACCACGTCAGAAATCATGGTTCCAATGTTCATTACTTTGTCGTTCCTCCTCAACATGTCATCCATATTGCATGTTTCCAGAAGGTTTAGGTTGCACATCATGTGGTCATGGGTTTTACTGCTCCACAGTCGCATGCCTTATCCCCTCTGTATCCCCATCTCTTTAATCTCTTCCAGCATCGTGACACACCTATTCTGAGACTAGTTAATAACTTCCATGTTTCATAAGGCAAGTGGTATCCAGGCGCAGGTTCCTCCCGCCGCATTTCGATCCAAGAGACCTGCGTCAGTTCATTCCATTTTTTTATGCTCTCCGTTTTGTGGAAGTCGATTTGTGTTTTTGTTCGGGATTGGGATTTTGAGTAAAACAATATCGCAATAGGTAACTACAAATGTAACTATAGAACATGCAGACTTATCAAATTATCAGCAATCGACAATTGGATATCGGGAAATGTGTAGCCCCCAGGGGATTACATTTTGTAGGCTACTTCTTTCGATAAACCACGAAATGACTTCGATGACCAGTTCCGATCTCTGCAGGAAATAGTTTATCGCGAAGGGTATTTTAGTTTTGCTTGGCTTCGTTCGTTCTCAATCTCCCGCTACCAAACCCTGAAAAGGCAGAATGAAGTCCAGAGAACGGAATGCGTTGTGTTGTAGTTTACAGCTTGACTGCTATATTTGCACCTTTCGGTCCAACACATCCGACTTCAGCAGGAATCTTTTGAGTAGGGTTAGCCTTCCAACTTCGATCCCTTCTCCTTAACAGTCTGCTCTGTTTCAGTGTTATCCAGGATCACCACGTTAAAGTGTAGAAGTGTCTTGGCAGCTCTGGTTCGCTGGCTCTGCCGCTAGCAGTCAGTTATGGATCGCTGATCGCTGCAGTTCATGCGCTGCCGTATTTTAGTTTGATTTGAGTTGTTTTATATAACATGATGGTTGAAAATTATGTCCTCAGTCCTGACACCCGGAGTTTAAAAAAAGGGACATTATATTTACATAATGTGTGATAAAAATTAACTTTCTTCTTCTTTTGTCGTCTCACTTTCTACCGTGTTGTAGCCCAGTGTCGTGGTATGATTATTTGTCTTTCGCCTCTCTCGTGGCTCGAGTAACATTTTTCCCCATTTTACGGCAGGTCTCTTTTACGCTGTCTATCCACATTTTCCTCGGTCTACCTCTCGCCCTTCTTCCTAATGTTCTCCTGTAGAAGGTTGCATGAACAATATAGTCTGGTTGCATTCTCACAATGTGGCCAACCCAATTCATTCTCTGTTGGTCTTTCAATATAAAAAAAAACTTTCTAGAAGGAAAATAAACACGATGTTATAGATAACGGTATATTTGTAGAAAATGAAACAAAAATATTAATGAATAAAGAAACGTCCTTAAGTTGTGAGCCACCTGTACTGTATACAAGTTAGACACGTATGCATGAGTGGAGTTATCATAGTTTCGGTAAACTTTATTTCAGCCAATACAGAACATTTTGTTTCTAAATTAGGCTAGAACATTTCTTATTTTTCAATCAAGCAAAACATTCACATTTTTTTAGTCAAGCTAAAACATCACTTATTTAAATCAGGTTAGAACTTTTGTGTTTCTAGACCAAGACAAAACTTTTCTATCTTTCAATGTAGGAAATCAAGAACAAGCGATACCCAAGTGGAAGGGGAAGAATGTTACAGTACAACACAGTAAGGACAACCAGTGGTTGGGTTCGTCTATGGACATAAATATACATGGTAATTCCCAAGTAACGGTAAGCATTCTTGTCATCAATCAAGTAAGATTTTATAACACATTTTATACATAGAATATTTAATCAAGTTATGTATGAATAATTTTCTCTGTGGATCCCAGGAACTATTTTTTGGAAAGAAAGAATAGTATCCTTGCTCTTTAATTTATATATTGTAAAAGGGGGCAGAATAGTATTCTACTTTTGACATGCACTCTTATCATTACAAATAGATTGTTACAGGACTAGCCTCTGTTAGAGCACATAGATGATAGAATGTAGGCTGCCTGCAGGGATATGGCAAATGTAGTGGTGGACCCATGCTGCTGCTGGAGTGGTAAAGGACATATAAAGATGATGTAATGAAAAGATTAATTTAGCACAACTTCATTTTCAATTTCTTTCCAAGTAGCTCCTGTTGGAGAATCAAATATTAAATCATCATCATCATCATGTAGCATGTCATGTATAGAAAATCGCTCCCATCACAGTCTGTCTGAAAGAAATTCTTTCCCTTGCCAAAACTCCAGCCTCTGCAACAGTCATACCCAGGCATTCCTGAATATCTTGGTGCCATCGTCTTCTTGATCTACCCCTGCCTCCATACCTTCCATCACTGTTCTCTCAAGACCGTTGTGTCTCTTGATGTGACCAAAGTATTTAAATTTTCTGGCCAAAAGGGAATTGATAAACCAGTTCTTCTCTATGTTCATAGACATGGCTCAACTCTTGCGGAATGTCTATTTTTGTCTTTTTCTCCATCCAGGGTATTCTGAGAATCTTTCTGTAACATTTTGACTCGAAGGATATGATTAAAAATATTAATTAGACATCTTATATCTTCTTCGGCAATCATCTTAGAAATCATGTTGTGACATGGTGTTGTAGTTTGCAGCAAGGCTGTGATATCTATGCCTTTTTGTGCTATACATTCGGTTTCATCTGGCTTTTTTTGGGTATAGGGTTTTTCTTCCCACTACAATCCCTATTCTCTTACCCAGACTACACTAGTTAGTCTGCTTCCAGGACCGTCGCTTGTAGGTGGAATAGGGTCCTGGTCAGCTCTGGTTCACTGACCCTCATGCAAGCAGCCAGCTATGAGTCTTTGGCTGCTGTTAGCTCATTCACTGCTGCTTCTTTGACCACATATCTTAAATTTTTGATTTTTAAAAATTGTTAAGGCTGCCCTACTTACTTACTTAGTCGCTCCTCTTCTGCCGTGATGTGTAGAGATTTGCCAAAGAACGCCACACTGCTCTATCCGCCGTCTTTTTCCTGGCCTCTTTCCAATCCAGCCCTCTATCACTTAGGGACTGTCGTATGTTGTCTTCCCAACGTACTTTGAGACGTCCTCGGGGTCTGCGTCCTTGACTTTTGATCTCCCATGACCGCTTTGGTATCCGATCTTCTTCCATTCTACAGACATGGCCAAACCACTGTAGTTGGGACTGCTCCACTCGTGTCTGCAGGGGTTAAACTTCCAGATTGCTACGTATTGTCTGGTTACGGATCTTGTCCCTTTTCGTCACCTGAACCGCCTTTCTTAGGTACCTCATTTCTGAAGTTTGTAATTGCCTTTCTTGGACTGTAGTCATTGCCCATGACTCACATCCATATGTCAGGACAGGCACATAGGTCGAGCAGTATACATCCATCTTTGTTTTCCTGCTTATTTCTCTTCTACTGAGGAAATCTCTGTTTATTGCATGGAACAGTCTACCTGCTGCTGCCCTTCGTGCAGTTAACTCCTCTTTGATTCCTCCCCTGCTGTCTATTACCACTCCTAGATATTTAAAGTTGCTGACCTGCTCTAGTGCTCGTGTTCCCAGGATTATCTGATGTCTCTTCTCATCTCTGGCGATCACCATGGTTTTTGTTTTGGAGTTGCTGATGTGCATTCCTCTCTTCTTCAACTCTTCTTCCCAGACCTGCAAGTTGATCTGGAGATGTGCTTCGGTTTTCGTGATCAGGGCCACATCGTCTGCAAATGCTAGTTCCGATATGTAACTTGGTCTCATCTTCCAGTACCCTACTTCATACTTTTTTGTCCGTTCCTTGCAGGCTTTGACGACTTCATCCATGAGGAGTATGAAAAGGTACGGTGATAGAATGTCCCCCTGTCTTACTCCGCTAGTGGTCTTGAACTCTCCTGACTTTTGATTTGATGTCCGCACATAATTTCTGCATGTTTTATAGAAACTCTGTATGGCAGAGATCAGGTGTCCTGGGATGTTCTTCCTTGTTAGGCACTCCCAGAGTTTGTCCCAAGGAACTTTATCAAATGCTTTCTTCAAATCCAAAAAGCAGAGATGCATCTCTTTATCATATTCAAGAGCCTTTTCACTTAGCTGTCTGAGTGTAAAGATAAGGTCTTGAGTACTTCTGTTTGCCCTAAACCCACATTGAGTGAGTTTCATCCATATTTGGCTCTGCTAGACCTCTTAATCGCCGTTCTAGGATCCTAGAGTAGACTTTCTCGGGGACACTGAGAAGGGAAATACCTCTGTGATTTTCACATTTTCGATGGTCACCCTTTTTAAATATTGGTATTATTATTGCAACCTCCCAGTCTCTTGGTATCTTCTTGTGGCGCCAAGCTGCCTTGAGAATCTTCATGAATAGCATCTCTCCAGCCGCTCCCATGTATTTAACCATTTCTGGTGTTATACCATCATGTCCTGCTGCTTTACCAATCTTAATTTTCTCCAATGCTGCCTTTAGTTCTTCCATTGTGATATTATCGTTTCCCTCCATGGCTCCCTCTTCTTGAATTGGGACTGTTACTTCGAGAGCTTGATTTTCCTCCACTCCAAGGAGATCTGAGAAATATTCTTTCCGTCTGTTCACTACCTCTTCTGGGGCAGTCAACAGCGCACTTTGTTTATCTTTAACAAATTTCAGGGGGCATTCCTTTTCCTTCCTCATGTTCTTTAAGGTCCTGTAGAACAGTTTCTGGTTTTGTCCAGCATTATTTTCCAGTTTCTCTCCAAATTCTTCCCAGGATTTCTGTTTGGCCTTGAGCACAGTCTTCTTTGCTTCTGTTCTAAAATTTACATATTCTTTATATTTCTTTGTTTGTTCTTCTGTATTCCTAGCCCCTAGGTATTGCTTCCATGCCTTTTTCTTTTCTCGTATTATTGTTTTCACTTCTTCTGTCCACCATGGTGTACTCTTTCTCTTCCACCCTTCTTTGGTTTGACCGCATGCCTCTGCTGCAGCCTCTTTGAGGATGTCTTTGAATTTTATCCAAAGCATTTCCATATCTTCTTCAGATTCCTCTATCCTTTCTATTGCTGTTGTTATGAGCCCTTGGTATCTCCTCTTAACATCTGGTTCTCGTAGTTTGTAAGCCTTAATTTTATTTTCTCCTCGTGTATTATGTTTCATGCTTTCTGATGGGTGTTGCCTAGCTGGATAGTGTTTTTCAATTTCTCTCTTTATTTTAACTAGGTAGTGGTCGCTTCCTATCTCTGGTCCTCTGAACACTCTAGCATCATTTACATACTTGAAATCAGTTTTCCTCACTATTGCATAGTCAATTATGGATCTTTCATTTCTTGCCGGCTCACATCTTGTGTAGGCATGGATACGCTTGTGTGGAAACCTTGTATTTGTAATAACAAGGTTTTGTTCTCTGCAGAATCTGAGCAGTCGTTTTCCATTGTCATTTACGACATCTTCTCCATACCTACCGATCACTCCATCCGATCTAGAATAGTCGTTTCCAACTCTTGCGTTGAAGTCTCCAAGGAGAAGTATTTCATTATGGCAATTGTCAATGGTCCTTTGAAGGAGCTCATAAAATTAATCTTTTATATCAGTGCTCTCATCTTCGTTTGGTGCATACGCAGTGACAATATCCATTTGACTATCCTCCTCTTGTAGACTTAGAACCATCAGTCGTTCTGAAATGAACTTCCAACCTAACAATGTTTAATGAATTCTTCTCTTTTCTAGACACTGTAGGCCGGTTTATCAGAGTTTTTCCTCATAACTGTAATTCTGGAATCTTACTATCAGCTTTGTCACTCTTCTTTGTACACTTTATAGATATAGAATTTAGTAAAGTTTAGAAATAAACTATAATATCTCTGGAACATTCTATTACTTTTCAGGTCTGTGCCCCAAGATGGGTTAACAAGAAGTATGATGCACAAGACATGCACCTAATGAATGGCTTATGTTATGAAACAAATCGTGAATTACATTTTGGGGAGTCCAGTGCATTGCCTGCTTTGGAGAACTTGAAAAAGCAAGTTCATGCTAATGGCTACTTCTCTTTTGGCATGGGTAGCCTTGGAACATCAGTTGCATATTCAAGAGTAATTGTTATTTTCTCATCTACTGCTAATTTAAACTGAAATGTTACAGATTAAAAAACAAATTAGCAGAAAGTATGCATGAACGTATAATAATGTTTAAATTAACTATAATTTTGTTAAACCATAAAGAGGAGTAAAGAAATATTTAATTTTGTCTTCTTCTTTGCATCTAGCACCTTGATACACATATCCTGTCCTGTGCTATTTTCGCCAGTTTTTCTAGCTTCTTGTTTTTCTTGTATCAGCCTCAGATTACTTCTCTGTGCGTTGTTTGGTCTTCCTTTTTCTCTGGGAGTTTCATGACAGAGTTTACCTGGTGAAACTGGCTTGGGACTTTCACAACGTGTGCTCCATCCAAAGCCACCTTCTTCCTAAGATTTCCTGTTTCACCTTTTCCACAAACTTTCATTCATAGCCTTGTCGAATCCCTACAGGCAGAGGATCTTTCTCAGGAATTTGTTGATAACACCCTTTAATTTTTTTAAATTGAGTTTTCTAATTTGTCATGCTTTCACTCCATTTAGAAGGATCAAACTTCACATTGGAGTTGAAGATCCTTATCTTGGCATGCATTTTTATATTTAAGAATTCCATATTGTTTCAACATGACAATTGCAACTCTTGCATTGTGTATCCTGATTTTTACATCATCACCTGCACCACCTGTTTTGTTTATGATACTCTTTAGGTATATGAAGCTCTTTACCTCATTCAACATATAATTTTCCACTACAACAATTAATTCTACAATTTTCACATTGGTGAAAATTGAGTTAGGATTTAAAAAATTTTTTTTGCGTTCGCCTTATTTCTCTATTCCCCAAGGCGGGTGTGCGTTGCACTGTGGTTTTTATTTTGCGCCTGTCGGCCCAGTGCATCCGACTTCAGCATGCATTTTATGTAAGGGTCTGCTTCCTCCTGAGCCGTGAGCCGTGCCACTTAACCACTAGGCCACGCCGTCTCCGAGTTAGGATTTAAAAGCTAAGTCTATTTAAAGGATTATATTTCAAATTTGTGGAAACAGGCTGGGCTACAGCAGTCTTGCCAAAGAGGTAGGGGTGGACACTGTTATCTCCATAATGGTGAACTCACTGAGTAGTCTTGCATTGCACTAGTCAGGGGGACTAAGATTCTTCTTCTGAAGTATTCCTCGGTATGTAAGAAGAGATACTGTAGCCTACTCCTAAAGAAATGGCGCCAAGAGCAAACTGAGTTTGAGTAGATTTGAAATCAACCAAGCATGTATCACATGTGTATTGTTTAAACTTATTAATGTTGACAAATGTAGAACATGATTAATGATCTATTCATTTTATGCTGTTTTTCACTTCTTAAAAATTGTAGGAAACCCATTGCAGTTGGTTCCTTACAGGAAGCCTGTCTCTGGTCTCTTTGCAGTGGTGATTTCTGTAACAATTTATGTTACATGATGAGGTTTTCAGCTCTATTTACAACTCCTCTTTAGTCACCTTTTACAAAATGCTTGGAAGTTTTCTGTGGTTCTATTTTGTTCCCCCCAGGATCCACTCTGGTGCATGACAACGATCTATACTAACAAGTTAAGTTTCATTTTATAATAAATATATTTGTCCCAAGCTGCTGCCTCTGATATCCACAAATGTATAACTGACTTAGTCGTTCTCCTTCTAATCTGGTGTAGAGGTTTGCCAGAAAGAATACCGGACTATTTTTTAAAACTGTCTTCCTCTTGACCTGGTTCCAATCTAGCCTATTATAGAATGTCTTCTATTGTCATCTCAGCAACATTTGGAGGGTCTTGATCCTTGGTTCTTTGTGTCACATAACAGATGTGGTAGCTGATCATTTTTTGTTCTGCAGACATGGCCAAACCATTTGAGTCTGCAAGGGCTGAATTTCGGGATCGTGCCTTATTGTCTGATTGTTGACCTTATCTCTTCTTGTTACTTCAACCGTCTTTCTTAGAAACTTCATTACAGAAGCTTCAAGTTGACTATTCTGGTTTGTGGTCAATGCCATTGATTCTCAAATCTGTAAAACAAAACTGGTACATAGGTAGAGCTGTATATAGCCATCTTAGTTTTTTTACCTATTTTTTTTTACCGAGGAATACTCTATTTATTGCATAAAAAGGTTTGCCAATTGTTGTTTTTTTATTAGCCAACTCTTCTTTGATATCTCCCTTCTGATCTGAAATAGCTCCAAGATATTTTAATAGGCTGAGCTGTTTTAGAGGCTGTTTACCAAGCATAATGTGACATCTTTCGTATTTCTCTCGAGACTGCTGTGGTTTTGCCTGAATACAAAGATAATGTATTTGAGTAGTTTGGTTTGGTCTGAAACAATATTGGACCAAGTCCATTTTAGTCTTTGCTTCTAGAGTAGACCTTGCCAGGGACACTAAGGATGGATATGTCTATACAGTTTTTACATTGTCCGTTGTCACCATTTTTTAGTATTGGTATAAGGACAGTTGAAAATTAAGGTGCTCGCCTATCAAGAAACAAATGAAATGGTGGAGTGTTCAAACCCTAGAGATTTTTAATGTCACCTGGTATCAAGAGAGGTGAGACCAGAGTAGTCCTTATAATTCATAGGTCTTGTGTACATGCTGTGCATGCAAAATAACTCTTGGCAGTTGAAAATCTAAAAGGGCAGGCTGTTAGCCATTGTCTGGTCAACAATTTTAAAGGTAACAAAATTCCTACAAAATAGTGACCTTGTATGAAGGTCAAAAAGAGGCAGCTACTCCATTATGCAAACACAAAACAGATCAATCACATGCAAGTATATACAAAGACTTCTACACCTCTTTGTGTTTTGTCAACTTAAATTTTCTCCAATGTGGTTTTCAGCTCCTCCTCTATAATGTTTGTCAATCATTGATTTCCTACTATGTATTAGAGCTTGTCATACCTCTAACTTGGTTGTCCTCTGCACAAAGGGACTCTGAGAAATAGTATTTTCATCAGTCTATTCTCCTTCAGGATGTTAAGCAAAGCACCTTGTTTGTCTTTTGCAAACTTCATTTGGCACACTTCCTTTTTCATGTTCTTTAGGGTCTTGTAGAACAGCTTCTGGTTTTCTTCAGCATTCTTGTACAGGCTTTTTTTCAAAAACTTCCTAGTATTTTAGTTTTGCTGTTAGCACTTTGTTCTTGACTGCTGCTCTGAGTGTTACAAATTCTGTTAGTTTTTCTGCGTTTCTTTATGTATTTTGGTTCCCAAGTATTATTTCTATGCCTTTTTGTGTTCCCTTATTATCATTTTGACTTCTTCTGTCATACCAGGTGACCTCTTGTTATCTTTCTTGACTCTGATTCTTGACACCACATGATTCTGCTGCAGGTGCCTTAAATTCGGTCTACTTGTGTATGAACTCAATTATCATCCTCCCTTTTATTTATTTTTATTTTGCAATAAGAAGAAATTGAAACCAAGCATTTTTTCTAGATATTGATGGGGGTTTTATTGTGGTTTTGTGAAGTTCAAGCTGCAATCAATATTAATTAAAACATTTTATGCACACATTAAAAAATAATTATCTTCAAAAAGTTTTTTACAAATGTTTCTTACACAAATATGTAATGAATGAACTACATGTGAAGACATTTGGGGTATCGGGATTATATATTAAAATGCTATAGAATAAGTTAATTTTAAACCAATCAATGTCTATTTATTTTGAACAGGATGGCAAGTTCACAGTTCTTGGTGCTCCAGGATTGAATGACTGGGCAGGTATTAAATTTGATTATATTTCGTTGTGCAAGCACTTTTTTAAATATTTTTATTGAAACTAAGGGGCATGTAATAAATAGCATGATCAATTTTTAACAATTAGGAGAGAAAAATAATTTCAGATCCAATACATGAGAATTGGTACTCCTTTCACCATAACATTTAGCAAAGAAATTAAAAGTCAGTGGGGAAAACAGTATTTGCTATTAACATAAGAAAAATAAATTAACAATTTCAACATGCTACCAAATCAGTTTTAAGCACAGTCTTTTAACAAAATAAATATTTGTTTTTGAACTTTAATCTGACTGAATATTTGAGATTAAGCCTGATCTTTTCAGTTTTTAAATACTAAGCAGTTTGCAACATCCAACATGTAGTTCAGAATCTTGATGTATAAGAATTCTGCCATGCCATTCAGGCTTATGAATAACTACTCAGTCTTGAAAGAGATTCAAATGCAAGTTGTTTACATTTTACAAAATGTTTTTCTTGTTAGATTGACATCTTTGGTCATGTTCATTTCTGCATGATGATTTCAAAAATAAATGAATGGTGTGTTTAAAGTTATGCACAAAAAGATTTAAATTTAGGTCAACTGTATTGTACATAATATGGCAAACATTAATTGTAATTAATTATCTTCTGCTTATTTTTCAGGTGGTTTTGTTTATGTTGAAAAGGATTCGCAGTTAAGACCTAGAGTCATGGAGCTTTCTGCTGAAATAGAAAGCAATTCTTATTTTGGTATACTTAAGTGTTAATTGTTAAATTATGTTTATTTGGTGTTTTTCTAGCAATTATATTTTAAAATTGAATGTGATGTCTTTAGAAATATTAGGATAGATAGATATATAGATGGATGAATGGTTGGGTGGGTGGGTGTGTTTCAGACAGATGGATGGACAGACAGACAGAACAGACCAGACAGACAGACAGACAGACAGACAGACAGACAGACAGACAGACAGACAGACAGATAGATAGATAGATAGATAGATAGATAGATAGATAGATAGATAGATAGATAGATAGATAGATAGATATAGAAGATAAGATAGAGAGAATGAGAGATCGGCAGGCAGATATATAAAGAAGATAAAATAGAGAGAAGGAGAGAGAGAACACATTTGAAAACTATTAATTTAATATTAAAATGTTGTGTCCTAGGAATGTCTGTCACTACAGCCAAACTGTCTTCTGAAGGTGTTTATACTATTATTGGAGGACCACGAGCTGGAGGTTCTGGTAAAGTGAGTGGCATAAATATGTAATACCTTACCCTATGTTGTTGTTGTTGTTGTTATGGATCCAGCAGCATCTGAGCCCTCGACCTTCGATCCAATGCCATATAATAGTATCTGCACATGTTTATCAGCTGTTGTCTAGCGCCATACAAAGTGTTCCATGTATTTGGCCATGTAGGAAGGAGCATTTTCCTAAAATCATTGAGCGCTGAGCACTGAAAAAGATGATGATGAATGGTTTCATATGGAACACCTTACCCTATATTCATTGCATGTTGTCTCTATAATGAATAAAGACAAAATGTAGAAATAAGAATACTTTATTATAAATATAAAGTCTTTTCAGGGGAATACTGTATAGGTCTTTGGAATCCAGTACAGGCAAGAAATAATCACAGAAGATACCTAGAAGATACATATAACGGAGTCAATTTTGGGAACTTGATGCCCTGTTTACGGGTATATGGAATCCACCCATGGCGAGGTAGCTGGATAGCAATTGTCTTGATTGAGAAAATAATTACACTCAGAATAGGATCGTGGACATCAGAACTAATGCAAATATGTCCAGGACTACCCAGAGGTTCTCTGTTCTCTGCAGTGCTGTTCAACATCTAAACAAAAAAGTGACCAACATTCAACTCCAAAGTATGACTGAATTTCAACATGAAGAAAACCAAGCTCCTAAACTCAAGACTATCAGCAAAGAACTAATTATGCTGGAAGCAGAATAGTTGGAAGAAGTGAATACCTTTACCTATTTGGGCATCACAGTTAATACATTAGGAGTTACAGATGCAGATGTAAGGACCAGAATGGGAAAGGCAAGAGGGACATTCTTGATACTAAACAGCAAATGGAGATCCAGGGAAATTAAGATTCACACCAAAGTTATAATATTCAACACCACTGTGAAGTCGGTGCTGATCTATGGAATGGAGACATGGAGAATGACCAAGGTCATACAACAAAAACTCCAGTCCAGTTCTTCATTAACAGATGCCTACAAAGGATAATGGACATCAAGTGGCAGGACGATGAGGAATGAAGACCTTTGGAAAAGGAGCCAACAGCAGCCAATGGAACAACAAATTAAGCGATGAAAATGGGTCTCTGGAAGGCAGGATAAGATATATGCTATGAAAGGCACTGTCTAAAATAGCTAGACAGGTTGTTACATGAAATCCTCAAGAGAAGAGAGAGAGAGAGATGGACCCAAAAATACAGGGAGAGGGGAGTGTGGGAAGGAACTATGGTTAAACCTGGAGAGGCAGAAAGAGCAGCCCTGGACCATGTGTGCTGGCAGGATGTTGTCAATGACCTATGCACCAAGAAGAGCAACGGACTTTGATTGATTGAACATTCAACTCAGAAAACCAGGGTGAACATTAACATTTTCAGACAACATCCTGACACACAGCACTGGTCCAGATAGGCATGAGATGTTCAAAAACATCCAGGACACTTTGCAGACAATCTCACAGTGGTGTGGACATTCCAGCTACTAGATCAACGCTAGCAAAACGTGCATAATATGGTGCTCCTTTAACAACTCTAAATAGAAGGCTGACCTTTTGACATAACCTTGGATAGAGAGGTCATTGACAAGTGCAATATGCTGAAATATTTAGCAGTAATTGTAAACTAGGTGCAATGTTGACCAAATCATGCAAAGATGCAAGCAAGGGCTAGGGCACACAATGGCAGATGCAAACTTGAAGCAGTGACTGGGCATCCTCACTCTATAAAGATCACAGTATGAAAGGTTGGAGGACATCCAGAATGAACGGATCCAATTGGTTCTGGCTTGCACTAGGGATACATCAATTTTGAAGACAACATACATGTTAGTACTGCTGCATTGAAATTCAGATATGAATCGAAACAGATCAAAGCCTATATGTTAGGTGTTGGAGACATGAGGCATCCACTGTATAATAACATCTCAGAAATCAAGGTAACAAGAAACTGAGAGGAATGTCATGGATGACACAGGCGGAGAGAAAAAGATTGGAAAGTTGACTTGAGGCTATAGTCAAGAGAGAAGAATTATTCCACACCAGTAACAGAATGATGGATTACCACAGTCATCATAACCTTACGTAGGGAATGCATAAAGTGGTGCAATGGGAAAGTAGAACTTGAGATTTACCAGCTGATAAGTAAAAACACTCAGGACATTGATTTCATCATATAAACCAGTGAATCTGTTAGGTTAGGTTGTTGCTAAGCAAAGTGAAACTTACAAGACAACAGCATCCAATATGAGAATGGAAATGGAGGCAGTAACCTTATCTCTGAGGTAACTAGCGGAGATCTCTTTGACAAGGGTAGTCATCAAGTGAGATTCACAATATTAACTTCAGAAGGTACAGAAATACTGGCTAAGGCATGGGTGGATAGCAACTGTAGAAGCTTCAGCTCTCCAGGGGTCATGCTGGGGTTCAGGGCTATGAAACAGTTGACATCCTGGCTTCACAAGCACCCAATATGGACACATAAGATATTTATACAAGTGACATTTTGAAGTCTTATTAATGATCACTTGTTAGATGATGACACCGCAATAGCTGAATCAGCAATTTACAGATCAGCAGGACTTTGAAATCAAATAAGGATTAAGCAGAGTGTGGTGTATGTCATGAAGGAGCAGAAGTGTGTTCAATCACAATAATGGCTCAGTGATTACACCAAGACAAAAAATCAAAACCAAAATCCATGTTGAGACCTCAAGGCGTTCACCAAGGACAAAGAATAAACAATAACAGCAAACAAATACTAACAAAAACCAAGACTCGATATATGATAATGATACAATAGAGTGTGCATTGGTAAACATTACTAGTAAGGGACTTAAGACATGAGAGTCACAATATGTCAGTTATTTAAAAATGGTGGACCAAACAAGAAATGGTTAATATTATTACATGTAAAATTAATACAAATGAAAAAGTGCACAAGTGGACAGTCAATAAAAACATATAGGCAATTCACAAAAACATTTGTTTTACACATAATAATATTGATCATTTTTTTGTTTGGTCCATTCTTTTTCATAACTGGCGTACAGTGACTCACAAGTTCCTCACCACTTTCTAGTAATGGCTGCCACTCAAAATATAATATATTTTTGTCATTTACATCCTAGTTTTTCTTGTGATTTGTAAGTTTTTGTTTTTTCTTTGTCAATTATGAAGGCCTTGTGTCTATAATATGGGTTTTATTTTTGTGCTGGTGTGGTCACATAGTCATTACCTATATATGTTTTTATCAACTATTGATCTTCAGTATTGCTTCTCACAACCAGATTTATTTATTAATATAGAATATATCACTGCGAGAGTACATACGTGTAGCTTTGTAGGTTTCTTGCAAGGAGACCAACTACAGTGATGACTTTATGCTTCTGTTGCAGTGAAAAAGGAAGAATAATGATGATGATGGTATTCAAAATTGAAAAAAATTGGTGCAGAAGACTGATGTGTCAGATTGAAAGGTGCAAATATCGTAGTCAAACTGTAAACTAGCAACACAACGCATTCCGTTCTCCAGACTACATCTTACTACTTGCAAATCAATCCCTGTTCAGGGGTTGGTAGTGGTAGATTGAGAATGAACGCAGAAGAAGAAACAAATTGTGTGTGTGTGTGTGAATGCGAGTAGAGTTAGATATATTATATACAACATAAAAGCATCTCTTATTTTATTCAATGTTTGTAAACTTTGTCCCATTATTTATATTGAAAATGTTAAATGCATGTTCTACTCAAAACTGTTTCAGGTTTATGCTTACAACAGTGACTTTAAGTTGCTTTTAGCAAAGGAAGGAACCCAGGTAATGTCTTAGAATGTCTAAAGTTAAATGTCTTCAGTTAATTTCTTTAGTTTTTATATGCAGGTTTTGATACCTTGATAAATATAGGCCTTTAACAGTAAGGTGGTCCCATTGCAGACACTGTCATTAATGATGAAGTGTTAGACTTCATTATATAATGCCCCAGTTTTGTCAAATCTTTAAATGCCTTATTGGTTCCAGTCTAACTTTGACAGGCTGCTTACTCTTTTAGTCTGGTAGGTTGTGCTATTTTATCTTCTTCCATCTGGCCATATTAGAAATGAAATCGGGCATCAGAATTCCCTTGCATGCTCATTACGCGGTGTATACGTTATTTCGAAAACTAAATTTGATCGTACAAAATGCTCCACATCGTTCGTTCACACCAGTTTGATGTCTACATCATTGAATGCTGTAGGTCATTGTGACCTTGTCAACTATGCTCACCTGGCCAATAATATAATTATACATTTTTATTACACGACCCGTTTTCGTGGAGATATCATGCAGAATACCCTGTTCCAGCTTCCTCATTAGTGTACTTAACCATGGGCAGCAAATTTGCGAGTAAACAAAGGGTAATGAAGGTAGAGGGAGTGATGTAGCAACCCGCCTCAAACCTGGTCTGCTGATCAAGAAAGAGATGGCCAGTGTCAACCCTAGAACCAACAGCCCACCAGACCCCTACATCTCCAGCATGACTGTAGCTTGAACAAAACAATTCAGTCGTCCACTGGTCACTTTGTAACACGACTGGATACAGGGCTGTTGGGACATGCCAAGATTAACTACCTTGTCAAAAAACGAGTTACTTATGACTTATAAATTATTTGTAAAGCACTGAGTATTTGCTTTTAAAAATAGATGGTTCTGCAAGAAAATTAAATGTAAATGTAAAAATTATTATACAATATGTATAATTAGAGTAACATTTCATTGTGATAGGGATTTTGGACATGTCTCCACAGCAAAGACTACATTACATTGCTAAAAACTGAGATAATTAGTTAATGTTCATGCTACACATTAATTATGAAATTTTTCTCCTTCTTCTTTGACATTCATCATTAAAAGGACATTTTGTTATGTTGTGTCATAGTTTGCAGCAAAGTTATGATATCTGTGGCTTTCAGCCCAATGCATCCAATTTCAGTACTGCACTTTTTGGACCGATTTGCCTTCCTTCTTCAATCTCTATTCTCTTAGCCAGACTGCACTCGTGCAGTCTGTTTTCTTGGAGGCGGAATAGGGTCTTGGTCAGCTATGATTCACTAACCCTGATGCAAGCAGCCAACTGGGATTCACTGGCTGCTCTCAGATCATTCCCTGCTACGTCTTCGGCCCCAATTGTGAAATTAAAATACATGATGTAATTATTTATATTTCTTCACTTTTCCACCCAGAAGTGAGTGCATAAATAAAGTTGTGGTTTTCTTAACTGGCAACATATTTGTCTGAATAATATATCACTTTGGAGGTCATGAATTTATATTTTAATAATGTATTTATTGTAAACTCATTGTACGAGGAGCGTTATAATCAAACCGGGACTTTTTGTTCTAGTTCTACCTGAATGGGTTATAGAGTTAGGGGCACTTGTGTCCTATTACTGCTAGGTGGTCCACTTGTCATGGGCTAGTCACGTGACAGATAAATAAAAATGGCAGACAAGACTGTTAGTGCTTGCATGGAACAGTGTGTTTTGATGAAGTTTCTTGCAAAATTGCAAAAATTTACAGAAGACAGCAATCACAATACGGTGATGAGACACTCAGCAGCAGTAAGACATTTTAATGGTGTAAACATTTTAGACAACCCATCACAGTCATTCCTGTGAATATCCAGATTGTGAAACGTCTTATCCTGGATGTTGATTTTCTACCCCGTGGTGCCACTATCAACAGTACATACATATTTTGAGCGATGTGCATAACCGTCTGCGGAAAAAAGAGGCCTTGTTTGATCACAAACGGCGTCCTGCTCCTGCAATTTAACGCGCGCCCTCATACGGCTCACTGCACTATGTGCCATCTGCAACAACTTGGCTAGGAGGTATTGCCACATCCACCTTACAGCCCAGACCTCGCTCCAAGTGATTTTCATCTCTTTGTACCCCTAAAGGAATTCTTGGGAGGTCAGGATTTCAGCACTGATGACAAAGTGAAACTGGGTTGTCTTGGATTGGTTCAGACATACTGACAAATCTTTTTACACTAAAGCTTTTGAAGCATTACTTAAACACTGGGATCAGGTGCATAAATGTTGCAGTAGATTATATAAAAAAATGTATGGCATTTTGACTACTTGAAAAAAAAAATTTTAATTAAAAAAATGAATCCCAGTTTGACATGAGCGCACCTGTATATTTGTGTGTTGTGGTATAGCTTATGTATTCCTAAATTTCAAAAGAGGAGCAAAGAATTGCAACATTTGTTGCCTACTATACCTGTCATAAATGATGACTTATGAGAGTTGTGCATGTTGTTGTTGTTTGGAATGTCCACAATGAGTAGGTTTACTCTTTTATGCGCCCTGAAAATGACGTTAAGTGGTGGGTTGCAGTAGCTTTCCTCACATCCTAAGCGTTCTGATGAAGGTGGACCAGTGTCCTCCAGGTGATTGTGCTATGCTTGACTTCATCTGCGTGTCACTCACTACTACGGGGATCATGTCAATCCCTCACCTAGTTAGCCAGGCTGTCATGAAAACAGCCCGTTTCCAGTGAGGGCTACTAGGAAGCTGAGGTGAGAGTCTTGGCCTGGGGAGGAAGACTAACGTCCGATCAGTATATTTTGCCTGACCAGACGTTAGTCTTCCTCCCCAGCTACTCATGGTAGTTAATGAGATCAGTCACGCTGAGAGTAGGTATTGTTGTTTCTAATGCCATTCACACTTGAGTTTTGCAGTCTTGGCAACTTTTCTAGTTACAGTGGCTCTCCTCACATTCTAAGGCAAACTTAAGAAGGTGGACTGGGGTCCTTCTGGCTATGGCACAATGTTCACCATTATGGGGATCACAGTGCTGATCTCCACCTCATTAGCCAGACAGCCATGAAGCTGCCTGTTTCCTGGAGAACTGCTTCAAAGTGAGGTGGTTTTGATCAGTAAGCTTCACCTGACCTTGACTAACATCATCTGATCAGTATGTTTTGCCTGGTCGGACATTATTCTTTTCTCCTAAGAGAGAGTAGATAGGAATCTGTTTATGTAATGAAAACTTGCATATATAAATGAGCACAAATGCTTGTGGACAGGTGAAGATGGATAACTTAATGAGTTATTGAGGTAATGTTGTACAAGTCAAGGTAGAATTATTATTATTGGACTTTTTTCAGTTCTGTTTATTTTATAAACATTTTGAATTTTTTCCTGTAGAAACATAATAGCAACAAAAACATCTTTTGCTCATAAAGTTTCAAGTGCCATGAAATCTCACAAATAATGCGCAGTTTTTACTCAATTTGGTTGAATAACGTGGGTGCATATTATACAAGAGCACTAAAATAAAAATGTTATTTTCTATACCAAAAGTAGCCTCAATTGGAAAGCTTATCGCAATTTCACAGTGAAAATGGTGCAAAATTGAAAGTGCCATGTGTTTTCTCCCTAGATGGCTTGGCTTCATTTGTTCTCAATCTCTCGCTACCAAACCCGGATACAGGCCTAAGTAGCAGAATGTAGTCCAGAGAATGGAATGCGTAGTTTACAGCTTGACTGCAATATTTGCACCTATCGGTCCAACACATCTGACTTCAGCAAGCATTTTTTTAGTACCGGGTTAGCATTACCTCTTCGATCCCTTCTTCTTAGCCAGTCTGCTCTGTTGCAGCCTATTATTCAGGATCACCACGTGGAGGTATAGAAGGGTCTTGGCAGCTCTGGTTCGCTGGCCATGACTCAAGCATTCAGCTATGGGTCGCTGACCACTGCAGCTCATGTGCTCTTCTACCTAGATGAACTTCTTTCTAGTGAAAGTGATGATGAGGGAGTCCAAAGTAAATGAAATTTCAGATTCTGTGTTCGCATTTCTGTTTGTTTTTGTTATTACCCATACTTTCAGTTTATTATCAAATGTTTCTTAACTTAACTTTATACTGGTTTAGAAATCTCTGCAGAGTATGTATACAACGAGTTTCATTTACATTTCTTTGTTCTAAAAACTAAGCACATCTAATCTATTCTTGAATACATTAACTGTCCCTACCTCCTCTACTTCCTGTGACAGTGCATGTCAAGCATTCACCACTCTCTGACTAAAAAAATATTTCATAATATCTAATCTGGACCTTTCTTTAGTTAATTTGTAAAAACTTGTTATAGTATAATTTATCCTTTCCTTTGATTATCTTATAAATCAGTATTGTCACTTTGAATTCTTCTCTTTTCTAGACACTGTAGGCCAGTTTTTCTGAGTCTTTCCTCATAACTGTAATCCTGAAATCCCACTATCAGCTTTGTCGCTCTTCTTTGTATCCTTTCCAGCATGTTCAAATCTCCTCTACGATAAGGACTCCACACCTGTACACATTACTCCAATCTAGGTTTAACTAATGCTTTATACAGTTTGACAATCACAAAATAAAATTAAATTTTGAGAAATCATGATGCATATTATACATAAATTTTCATTTTACCAGAAAATGGTGGACTAAATCAAACATGCGTATTATATGCATGTGTGTATTATACACAAGATTTTATGACATATGTGAAAATATTTTTTTAGTCAGAGAGTGCTGAATGCTTGGAATGCATTGCCACAGGAAGTAGTGGAGGCAGGGACAATTGATACATTTAAAAATAAATTGGATGCACCACAGCTTTTAGAGCAAGGTAATGCATATGAAACAGACTCTGCAGAGTCTTCTAAACCAATATAAAGACGTTAAGTTAAGTTATAAAGTAATCTTTCAGTTATATAAACATATAAGGACAAGTACTGCAAAACAGGAAAAAAATCAGCTTGACCTATCTTTAGAATAATTTGACTTGTTTTGACCAATATATTGTCATCAATTATAGTTTGAACTTTCATACAGTTAGGCAGTTCATTTGGTGCTACAGTTTGTGCTGTGGATCTGAATGGAGATAGCTTAGATGACCTGGTTATTGGTGCTCCGTTGTTCTCAGAAACCATAGATGAAGGAAGAGTTTATGTTTACATAAACAAAGAATTTGTGAGTACATATTGTTGTATGTCTGTGTATCCACACAAAAAATATTAAAAGTAGTAAAAAATAATAAATGTAGTGTACATTTATAATATAATTAGCAACAAAGATGTGTCACTTTGACTTGAACACGAGGACATAAAAAACAATGTACGTTATTACCAATAGATCTTCATCAGAGACAAATGACAACACAAATGAGGATGTCTAACTAATCTAAGGCTTAAGTGATCACATCCCCAATATGAGGAATATCATATAAAAATGCTAAGATCACAATATAGGCCCACATACTTGATTCATAGATTATACCAAGCAATTGTGTACATCTAGGAAACTAAAATACTTTGATGACATCAAATATCACAATAGCCAGGATAAAACTATTTTTGAGGGTAAGGTACCTGGAAAACGAAACAGAGGCAGGGGGAGGAGAAGATAGACACACAACAGCAAACATGTTGGGAAGATGACAGTGACAGATGTGGCAGAACTGGTTAAAGCTTGAGAGTCTTATATGGTGGCTATGATAAGAGCGACCTTCTGCGAAATACATGATGATAAACTAATCTAAATAAGTAAAATGGTAATGAAAAGGAAGTGAACATAGTTTTGTTCGGAATAGGTGCAACATGTGAAAGTAAGTGAAGTAAAACCAATGACGACATCTGGACCAGAGTTTAATCACATAACAGCTCGACATTCTTGAGCCTCACAGAGGCAAGAGAGCAAGACTATTCCTCTTAGCTGAAAGTTAAGTGAAGTGAAGTAAAACCAATGACGACATCTGGACCAGAGTTTAATCACATAACAGCTCGACATTCTTGAGCCTCACAGAGGCAAGAGAGCAAGACTATTCCTCTTAGCTGAAAGTTAAGTGAAGTGAAGTAAAACCAATGACGACATCTGGACCAGAGTTTAATCACATAACAGCTCGACATTCTTGAGCCTCACAGAGGCAAGAGAGCAAGACTATTCCTCTTAGCTGAAAGTTAAGTGAAGTGAAGTAAAACCAATGACGACATCTGGACCAGAGTTTAATCACATAACAGCTCGACATTCTTGAGCCTCACAGAGGCAAGAGAGCAAGACTATTCCTCTTAGCTGAAAGTTAAGTGAAGTGAAGTAAAACCAATGACGACATCTGGACCAGAGTTTAATCACATAACAGCTCAACATTCTTGAGCCTCACAGAGGCAAGAGAGCAAGACTATTCCTCTTAGCTGAAAGTTAAGTGAAGTGAAGTAAAACCAATGATGACAGCTGGACTAGAGTTTAATCACATAACAGCTCGACATTCTTGAGCCTCACAGAGGCAAGGGAGCAAGACTATTCCTCTTAGCTGAAAGTTAAGTGAAGTGAAGTAAAACCAATGATGACAGCTGGACCAGAGTCAGTATTCTCTTGATGCAATTAAATGTTTTGTAAATTTGATGCAGCACTTTAGTTTAGACATATTTAAAACAAAACCACAGTAATTTAATTACTTCTAAACAATTTGTAATGTTTGTCACATATATTTTTTAACAGACACACTTAACATTGCTGG
Source organism: Ariolimax columbianus (assembly GCA_036924085.1). Classification (NCBI taxonomy): domain Eukaryota; kingdom Metazoa; phylum Mollusca; class Gastropoda; order Stylommatophora; family Arionidae; genus Ariolimax; species Ariolimax columbianus. The sequence continues at coordinate 114,358,956 of JAVGWX010000001.1, read as the reverse complement.
TGAGATATTAACAACTTTAGGGTAGAAGATACTCCAGCTCATGGATTTGCACACCCTTGTTGTTCAGACAATCCAAAAATGTGCAGATTATGCAATGTTTCATTTATGATATAGGAAAACAAGATAACTCATTTTCCCAGGGATCAGAAGAAGAAAATGAGGAGATATGCTTATTCTGGAAACATGATGATGTTCGTCCATCATGTGTGATGAAGACCACTCTCTCTGTTCAACCGTGTGGACAATATTTTCCAGTTGCTCTGTCAGCTGAAATGAGTGACTTGTGCTGTGGTTTGGATTAAAGTGAGGAAGATTTGTTCAATATGTCAACCTCACTCTCTCATCCTGAGCTACCTTTGACCAGTGGCAAGATATTGAGATGACTGGAGATAGTACAGGATGTAGAATTTTTCTCAGGGCTTACTCCCAAAGCCTTTCCTGTAAACAGGTATCCCGCAAGGCAGCTGTGTGTGACATCCAATATGTTGGAAGTGTAGGATGACCAGGACTAAATCTCTATGTTCATAACAAATGGCACAAGAAACTGTAAGTACCGAATAATGTTCCAGATATTCACAAAGTGTTGTCAAAGAGTGAAAGTCAAAGCCACCCACATACTGACAGATGCACTATGATTAATCCAGTTTTCCTGAAACTCACAGGACTCAGCGGAGGTAATACAGCCAAATTGTGATGATGTATGCAAACCAAAGATACAAGTCACAAAAATGTCATCAATGGAAAGTAGAGTTAGTTTCAAAGGATGTTCATCTGAAACTTTAGATTAGTTCTAAATTTGTTTAAACAAATTGACATAAAACGTTCACAAGAGTTTAAAAACAATCACATCAGATTTAACTTGTAAACTATGAATGGATCCGACTTTATGATATGGTTAATATAAACTTATCAAAATGACAATCAATTATTATTATCTTTTCATATTTTAAAGCATAAATTAAATCATAAAAAATTGTGCCATTTGTAAGGTTCATTAATTTCAAACTAAAATACAGAACAATTAGTCACAAGTTTATTGTCAGTCTTCTTAGCATGACATTGTAAACTTACTATCTATTGATATAAATTGTTATAATTTTCTAGTTTAATCTGGAACTGGTGGAGCCATTGTTAATAGGATCAAATACTCCAGGTGCCAGGTTTGGTGCTGCTATTGCAAATGTTGGAGATTTGAATCTTGATCATTACGAAGGTTTGTTGTTCTTCACCCTTATGTAATTAATTGTTATTTAGTTTATTCAATAGAGATCAGCTTTAATTAATCTTTTTATTCAGCACTACCAGCTCTTCAGGTTCATAAATGCAAACAGTATTCTCCCATCTCTGCTGGCTTTTATTACCTCTTAAATTTTCTGTACCTAGTTCCTCCACACTTCTATTTCTACATTGTCAATTTGTCTGGGCTAAATACCTTTTTTGGTCTTGTACATTCAAGTTATTGAGTATATAATTTCTTTGTTTAGGCCTATATCTCTTCAGTACATAATAGTACTCCCACCTATTGTCTATAAATCTTAGCTTTTTATTAGTTCAAAATGTTTGTGTTCATTTTGATCTGTTTGATTATACAATGTAATGTTGTTTTGTGTATATGGTACAATTTCTATATTTATATTTTATTGCTTTGCTTTGACAAGTATTAATTTAATGAGTGTGAATATATATCTTGGCAAATATACTCTGTTAACTATTTTATTACAAAAGATACAGAGGTACTGACTATATCATGAGTGGATAGCAGGTATAAAGACCTCACGCCTCCAAGGGCTGGTATGGATCTATTGTTGTGGTTGTTGTGGGTTTCTGGGACAATCAAAAATCTAACCTTCTGGCTTCACAAGCACACATTATGGGCACATTGAAAATGGATAAAGGGACATTCTGAAGGCTATCAATGACCACCTGTTGGGGGATGACACCACAATAGATAAATCAGAAATTCACAAGCTATAGAACTTTGAAATCAAATGAGGGTCACTATGAACACTATAACAACACCAAAGCCGATCCCTACTGTACGCAAACCCACCTGGAAGCAGCATATCATTCCAGAGGTGGTAGAAAATATACCAGGTATTGGAAACAAGAACAGCCAGACTGAAAAAGAAAGAAGAGACATAATCATGAGGCACATAGCGAAAAACTACCCAAGCATGGACTGGACCCATGCATACACCGACGGTTCTGTAACAAACACAACACAGAATGGAAAGGGAGGGGTATTCCTGAGCCTAACAAATGGTAGAAAAATAACACTATCAGTGGCAACTGGAAAATTCTCAAGCAATTTCAGAGCGGAGGCAGAGGCACTGAAGGCTGCAGCAGAAGCAATGTTTACAGGTGAAAGCAATGAAAGCCAGATAGTCCTGTTTACAGATGCCCCGTCTGTGGTTACAGCACTAAAAAGCCAGAAAAATTCAGAACTTAATGATTTAAGAACAGTACTCTGTCAACTATGCCAGCAGTCCGCACCAAAAAGAGTAGTGGTACAGTGGGTTCCATCCCACTGTAACATTCAAGGCAACGAGGAGGCAGACAGACTGGCAAAAGAAGGTGCAAGATTACCACAACCAGATTCTAGTGTGACCTACGAAGAGTCCAAAAGGTTTATTAGGGACAGATACATGGCCAAATGGAAAACAGGGCATACTGGCTACACAAAAAAATGATGCCTATTACCAGTTGAACAGAAGAAAGCAGGTTGTGGTCTACAGACTCTGCACAGGCCACAACAGACTGAGGTACCATCGATTCAATAAACTGAAGATAGGTGACACTGACGAATGCACATGTGGTACAGGGAAAATGTCCGCTGAACATCTGCTGCAAAATTGCCCAACATACGAGGACCAGAGAAAGTACATGTGGCCATCACCAGTGCCAACACTAGACAAGCTCTATGGCAGTGCCGACAGCCTCAGTATGACAGCTGCTTTCTTCGAACAAATTCAAGTTGACGTCTGACAGCGTACAAAGAAGAAGAAGAAGAAATGAGGGTCAAACAGAGTGGGTCACATGAAAAGATGGAACAGGAGTGTGTGCAACCAACAAGCTTCAGTAATCATCAGTATCCACACCTTTTGCAATTTGCTGAGAGAATCTGAGCATCTATGAGTATACCTGGAATGCAGTGAATGCTATTCTTAGGAACAGAACAGAACAAACATGATATAATGGTTATTTATATTTCAAAACTGCAGCAAAATTTAGGTGTGCTGCTCTCAAATGGCTCAAATTTTTGGTTATAAAACATTTAATTTATTGTTTTCTTGCAAGACAAAATAGAGTGTTTTCCCAGCTGGTTTCTGATCTGCATTTATTCTATCAGCTTTTTCTACTATTAAATATTGTTTTCAAATAGCTCAATAAAAGAGACTGTCACCTTGAACACCATAAATGTATATTTGTTTCTAGTATAAAATCTATGTCTCGATGTAATGGTTTATAATGCAATTGTTTATTAGTTTCAGACTTAATGTTTCTGTTCTATTAACTGATTTTAATAAAACTACACTACATTGATGTCATAAGCACAACTAAGCATAATAATTTAACAAATGAGATATGTTCTTGCTTTTTTGATTGGATGGGTGGTTTCAGTATAATAGTACACTTAGGTGAGAAAGGTCGATCGTGTTGAATGTCCATGACCATATCTGATGGCTGCGTCCCATGTGGCCTGCAGTTCTGTTGGAGAGGTGGCAATCTATTTTATCCAGGTGTTGCAAGGGCAGTTCCAAGGACATCTCCAGGATGAGCACGGCTTCTTCCCGTAACTTGCTCCCACAGTCTGCCAGAGCATCTCGTGGGCTGGGACTTCCCAGGAAAAGTAAACAGCGTGACGGAAGAGGGAGAAACAACGACGATCAATCGTTGAGATAATGCCTGCAAATTGAGTACATTGAACTACTTCACTGTTGGAAATCATGTTGTGCCAGACGATCTCGAGGATACGCCTCATAACGCTGTCGGTCCTTCTGTTGTAGTGTCCAGGACTCAGTCATACAGGAGAATGAGGACAATGCAGGAGGAGTAAATATAAAGCCTGGTCTCCAAGGAGAGCCTTTGTTGGGATCACTCCACGGAGCGAATACATGGATGTAGCCGCTAAGTCTATCCTCTGGGTGAAGTCGTGACTGCTGCGTGCGTCAGAGAACTGCCTGCTGCAGAGGTAGACGAAGTCCTTGATGGTTGCAACAGGGTTGTCGTTCACGATGATGCTCAGCGCATGGGAGCCCCTGCTGAGGTTTTAGATTTTTGTCCTCGTGCAGGAGATGTGCAAGCCTAGGTGGGTAGCATACCAGGGCTTGAGAATCGTGGTCAGGTATGACGACGTCATCAGCATAGACGAGATCAGTTACCAGGGAGTCGCCGACAATGGTAACTTTTTTTAATACTAGACAAGTTAAATGCTTATGGGTTAGAAAGTTAGAACACTTTATGAGAACAGACAACATTGCTGAAAAATTTTGTTCTAATTGCTTTGTATATATGAAAGGGAAACTTATTTTAAGTTTATATAACAGTATCTCTTTCTTTTTTTAGTCTTTTTTCTTGTAATATTTACGTGTACTTTCATTTTTGGCTTGAGCTAAGCATCCAAAAAAAATATGACTTGATCAACTAAGATTAAGTTCTTATTTTTCTGTTGTTAAAGATATAGCAATAGGAGCTCCATATGAGGAAGAAGCTGGAGTTGTTTACATTTACAATGGTGCCAAATCTGGACTACATTCAGAGCCTTCACAAAGAATTGTAGGCAAAAGTTTTGGCAAAGAACTTAAAGCTTTTGGATGTTCATTTTCTCGACCTTGGGATGTTGATGGCAACCACTATGGAGGTAAATAAGAATATTTTTGTTTATTTTAGGTCATATTTGTAACTCATCAATCTTTCTATGTAGAATCAAATTAGTGAGTAAATACATTTTTTCAGCAAGATTGAGATAGTTGTGAGGAACTAGATTTATTCATTTTCTTCAGAAACATCTGAACAGCAGCTAATGTAGGAGCCAGTAGGGATGTCTCCCATTAAACTAAATACAACACATATTTTTGTTCTGCAGCTTAAGCTCTTAAGGATGGCATAGAAAGAGAATTGCATTTGCAATACTTTCCAAGTTCATCTCTTCCTTTTTAATTTGTTAATAATAAAGATTTGAACTCCAACCATTTTGCTTCACATTTTGAGGTCGATTAATATTTTTGATACATAATACTTGTAATCCATTAGATGGCCTTTATAGTATGAGCTCTTCTGTGTGGGAAAGGCAAACTCACCATGCGTAAACAATTAAATTTATTTTATTTATTTTTCTAATAGCTGAGTCTCTCTTCTATTACAATAGTTTATCACAATGAGGTTTTCTCACCCATTGTTTGAGTTTTTTGTGTTTTTACAATGCCACCCACCACACAACTACCAAATACACAATCAGTTTTAGAAAAGAAAGCAGGGGTGTCTTTGTGACTTGGTCAAAAGATCAGCTACTATCCAATGAGCTACTCACTATCATTTGTACTAGCCAATTGTCTATTGCAAATTGAAGTAAGGCTACACTAGGCACAGCATGGTCACCAACAGTGTTATTATATATTTTATTAATGGTTTTGGGGAGAAAGACTAATGTCTAGTCAGGCAAAATATACTGATCAGACATGTTAGTCAGGGTCAGGCAAAACATACTGGCCAAGACCCTCCACCTCGACTTCCTAGTAGCCCTCCCTTGAAATGGGCTGTTTTCATGGCTAACAAGGTGAAGGATTGATGTGATCTCTATAATAGTGACCTATTCATCGTTGACATTTGCAAACAGCAATTAATGGTTTTACTTGACTTAGCCACTCTACTTTAACTGTGGGGTATAGAGATCTTAGAAGAATTAAAGGTGACTTAATATAGATTTATAAGATAAAGGAAATGATAAATTAAACTATAACAAATTTTTTTCAAAATACAACCACCTACAAGAACAAGAGGGCATAGCTACAAATTAACTAAAGAAAGGTCAAGATTAGATATTAGGAAATATTTTGTTAGTCAGAGAGTGGTGAATGCTTAGAATGCATTGCCACAGGAAGTAGTGGAGGCAAGGACAATTAATGTATTTAAGAATAGATTCAATGCGCATAGCTTTTAGAGCAAGGAAATGTAAATGAAATTATATGCTGCAAAGCATAGTACAACACACTCTGTCTTGAGAAATAAGGGGAACACACACAAGACATGAAAAAAATAACTGACCAATTCCCTATTCTGCCTTCAAGCAGTGGCCTGGAAGCAAGATGCTCTAGTGTAATCTAACTAAGAGAATGGGGATCGCAGCGGGAAAGCAAACCTGGTAGTAAAAAAAGCCAGCTGAAATCAGATGTGTCAGGCCAAAGGTAAAGACGTAAACTATGATGTAAACTATGACAAAACATTCCTTTCAGAACAAACGTCGAAGAAAATCCTATATATGATTCAGAAATAAATGAGCAGATAACTATTTTTCCCATGAATGGGAAGAAGAGATGTAATATATAAATTAAGTTTCAAAATCTCTCACTCACAAATGTTCTGATTTTTGAAACCAGATTTTGCAGTTGGATCATATGAATCCGACAAAGTAATCTTGTTGCGAACAAGGCCAGTTTTTGATTTGTTTGCAAGTCTTGAAGTCAGCCCTTCTGTCATTGATTTGAATAGTGTACCAAACTGTATATATCGGGGGCAGCCATGGCACTGTCTGGAAGCGTCTGTATGCTTGCGTTATGTAGGACAAAACCTGCCGCCTTCAGCTGGTGAGTAAATATAAAAGTGTTTTCAAATGGTTTTAAAAAATTTATTTTTACTGTAACTCAATGAACAAAATCAGTCCTTTGTGATCATTATGTTCTTCTTGCAAATTCTAAGAGCCTCAGAGAAGAATATCTATATGTACACCTATTCTTTTATAGATTACACTTACAAGATTGGAGAAAGTTAAACAGAACAATTTTTATAAAGGTTGTATAATCTGTTCTGGGGAGTGGTGTACTTAGGTTGTTAGGGGCACAGCTCACAAATTAAAGTTAGATTCATAAATCTGCAAGACCGTGCCCTCATAGGATGTAATCCAATTTTTAAAATGTAGGCTGTAATTAGATGCACTTTGCTGTGATGCACAAAACACCGTACAATACACTTCACCTTAGAAAACAAAAGTGAATGAGGAAAAAAAATATCTTCTCTATTCTATTCCTAAGAATTGACTTCACTGCACTCCAGGCATACCCATAGGTGCTCAGTCTCTCTTAATAAATGGCAAGGTGTGTGGATATTGATGGTTCCTGTACCTTGTTGATTGTATACACTACTGCTCTATCATGTACCAAACATCTTTTGATTTTAAAGTTCTGCAATCTGTGAATTGCTGGCTAATCTATTGCTGTGTCATCATTTAACATGTGGGCATTGTTCCAATGGAGGTTTGAGGCATCTACATCTGCTATCTACTCATGCCCTAGTCAGCCGTTCTGTACATTTTGACGTAAGGATATGAAGTCTGATATGATTACTACACTTGTTAAAGATGCTTCAGATAACCAGATAAAAAATGAGGTCATTGCCTGCATCTTCATGTTGTACTGTATGGTCCCCTCGTCTCAGCAACAGCTTGACCTCTCACTCTAGCTAGCACATAAATCCTAACCTGATTTCCCACTGCATAGAACTGGTACATCAATATATGTGAAGACATCACTATCCTGAGTTTTATCACTTATCTGCTGGGTGACCTCAAGCTATGATTTTCCATCACACTACTATCTGCATTCTTTTCTTAGGAATGATCTGTTCTGTACGCGTAATGTGAGTTGAACATGTCCAAATATTTAAATACCTACCTAGGAGCTCTAATAACATCACTTTGGATATGCAGCTGTTGTCTTCTTCTTCTTCTTACGCTGTCAGACGTCAACCTGTATTTTTTCGAACAAAGCAGCGGTCATCCTGAGGCTGTCGACACTGCCATAGAACTTGTCAAGTATTGCCACTGGTGATGGCCACATGTGCTTTCTCTGGTCCTCGTATTTCGGGCAGTTTTGCAGCAGATGTTCAGCGGTCATTTTTCCGGTACCACAACTGCATTCGTCAGTGCCACCTATCTTCAGTTTATTGAATAGGTGGTACCTCAGTCTGCTGTGGCCTGTGCGGAGTCTGAAGACCACGACCTGCTCTTCTGTTCAATTGGTAATAGGCATCATTTTTTGTGTAATGCAGCTGTTGAATAAAGTACAAAATCAGTGCCTAAAAAACAAACCAAAAAAAAATACTTCCACACGAACAGTCAGAGGCCCATTCTTGCAGTCCACTTGTATGACGAGGTCACAAACAATGAAATCGCACAATGGATATGCCTCTAAAGCATTCATGAGGCTAAACCATTGCTGTTTGGCCTTATTTGGACATGTGGCCTATCTTACCAAGAATGTCCATTCAAACCAACAATTAAAGCAGGTTATGAACATCAAGTATAGGAAACGACCCTCTTCATTATGGTCGCCCCTGCGGCCATCTATGCACCAATTGGTTGGATAAAATTGGAAAGACATCATCCTCATTGCATGCAGCCTGATACTCAGTCACTCATTGAGGTCATGGATAGTTGGTGTGATAGACCCTTGTCATGTAAGCAGACTACCTACCTGTTAATAGCTAAATTAAAAAAAAATAAAATAACACTTGCATTTGATCTTACAGCAATTATATATCTTAGCAACTACTCACAATGTGTTAATCAAAACACTCAATTAATGTATAAACAGGTAAACATATGGAACATTAATGCTTATCATAATTATTGAATAAGAGGTACCATAGAGCATAGAATAATGCTATTGGTAGTTGAATCACTTGAAACCTAGAGAAAGAACCATATTAGGTTCCATAGATGTCTGTCATATGCATTTTATTTTCTAAAGACATGAAGTCACTGAAACTATATTTTCTCCATTTTCTAGAGTTGAATATCACATTACAGCTTGATATTCTTGAGCGTCACAGAGGCGAGAGAGCAAGACTATTCCTCTTAGGTGAAAGTTACACAGAGATAGAGAGCACTAATGATCTTGTCACAGTCAGGCTTGATAGGGTCTCGTGCTTCAAAAAATACACAGTATATACTAGAGTAAGCATTAGACCATTTCAAACAACATTATTAAGTTTGGTATTTACAATTTTTCGTGACGAAGAGAAATGTATTGATAAATCAATAAATCAGTTTTTTTTCTCAAATTCTTTTGTTTTCTTATGGTGAATCTTCTTCTTCTTTGATGTTCATCCTGAAATGGATGTTGTGACATTGTGTTGTATTTTACAGCAATATTGCGATATGTGTACCTTTGGTCCCAACACATCCAATTTGAGCATGGTAATTTTGAGACCAGATTTTCCTCCTCTCTGCGATCTCTATTCTCTAAGCCAGGCTGCATATGTGCACTCTGTTTCCAGGGTTGCTACTTGGGGGTGGAATAGGGTCTTAGCTATGGTTCCCTGACACAAGCAGCCAGCTAAGAGTCGATGGCTGCTGTCAACTCATTCATTGCTGGTACTTCTGTCCGACCCATTCTCCATCCACCACACCTCACCCCTTACCTATGGTGGATGATCACATGTATTGTATGTCCCCTTCCATAGTTTTATGAATAACTTGTGTAGCATTTCTGTGGTTGATTGAATATCATCTGCTTTCAGGGCTTTGGGATGGTTTCATCTTGATCTGCCACTTTCCTATTCTGTAATGCTTTTTAGTGTGTATATTTTCTTGCTTTGTTAGTGGATTTATGTTCACATTCAGAGATTTCATTGCTTGTTCTATGGTTCTACTATGTTGGTTTGGTGTATTGATTAATTTCTGTTTAATGTTAAATTAAAATATTTACCAATTTCTTTTTATTTCTGATGATCTACCCTCTTCTCTTTTTCACTTATATATGTAACATTCCTGTTTCAGTAGAAAGTGAAACAGTTGTGTTAACCCTCCTGATATGTTATTACATGAGGTCAAGGGTAGTTAGAACAGCTTCACAGTAACAGTGATGAGAATGCTTTTGCCGACATGCATTGTGCATTCACATACCCAAGTTATGAAAAAAATCAATTTCATGTTACTCATTTACATAATATATGAACTTCAGTTCATAATATAACTACAATGAATCAAGTCTGAATCTGTTTAGAAAGGCATACATCTATGAAAATAATACGTTGTTTTGAAAATAACTTCTTTATTTATGGACAGCTATAATATAGAACTGTTATTCTGATCTCCCGCTCATCATCCTCATCAACTTCCACTGATGACTTTCAACTCTAGTAGATCTGGCTACAGGACAAGAGGGCAGCCATGAGGCAGGTGAATAGATGAAATTAGAGTTATTGTGCAATGATACAGATTCACAATGACCGAAGCAAGGCACTTGTCACATAACATGACCATGATGCTCAGCAGAATAAGTGGTCAGGATAGGTCAGGTCAGATCATCCTGTAACCGGTGAGGTCGATGGGGCACACATGAAGACATCCTCACAACCCCACACCACCCCTCTCTGTCAGATGCCGCTGCCTGTCAAAAGAAGGAAACTCACTTGGTACGGTCACATATCGAGATCAAATGGTCTTGCAAATACAATCCTCCACGGAAAGGTGCATGGCAGACGACGAAGAGGCTGGCCTAAAAAGAGATGGGAGGACAACATAAAAGAATGGACCAGTCTCCGACCAGAAGTGTCAAAGAATAACTGGAAAAAAAACTAACTAACTAACTGTTATCCTTACTCATTTTTAACACTGCACTTGTGTTGCTTTCTTATTTTAAGTAGAGTGGAAACAAAAGGAGGCTGCGTGGCCTAGAGGTGATACTCGCTCGGTTTTAACAATCCGAACGTTCAGAGTTCGACTCCCACTTGTGTCCAGTTTGGCAGACACTGGTTTTTTTCTCGGGCCAATGCTCCTCCATGTACAGAAAGTAATGGCAACCTACCGTACTGCACACTTGCTAAGAAACTTATAACAGCAAAATAGGTGTCGGCTGTAAGAAGCGACATTCTGTAAAGGACATGCTATTTAATTTTATTTAGAAACAAAAGAAACTGATTAACTGCAATAAATTTCATTTTGTTATTTAAGTATTTCTGCTGTAATATTATTGATAATCCTTTTTATCTTTTGATAGAAAAGTAGAGATGTTATCACACCATTAATACTGGAACTTGAATATGACATTGCCTCCAACTCCCTTGGCATTGTCAGTATGAGCATTGTTGAACCAATAAGGAACAAGTACAACCCAGCATCTGTCCGTAAAATGGTAAATTTAAATGTCGTTTGAATATTGAACATGGAAGATGAAAAAATAGTGCCTGTTTCCATTTATTTTAAGCAATGACTTTTTTTGCAGCTGGCCCTGCCAAAGACGGTTGTGTCGGACCGAAAGGTGCATATATCACAGTCAAGCTGTAAACTAGCGACACACTGCATTATGTTCTGCTGACTACATCCTGCTACTTGCAAAGCTCTTTTCAGGGCTTGGTAGCAGGAGATTGAAAACGAACGTAGAATAAGAAGAAGAATGCATCTGGCATTTATCTTTTAAATTATTTATTGTTTACTTTTTGCAGTTAAATCAGAATATTATTACCAACTATTTAAAGTTGTGTCTATGACAGGTAATGCATGCTTCCAACCAGCCAGAGAATATTTTACATGTAACAATTCTGACATATTCATCTGAATAAAATGCACTAGATACTTTAATAATAGTTATGAAACCCTTGTACACAACTTTCAATAGTTTTGTGCAGCCTAGTATTAGCTGCCATGCACCTCCAAAGATAATAATAGCTGTAGATCAAGGAGCTTTCCAGCAAAGACAAACTTTACTAAGATACACAGACACACACACATGTGCATGCACATACGTATGTACACATACACATACATACATATGTGCGTACACAGTATGTACACATATATATACATTCATAATTCATACATACATACACACATGCACACACACACGAGGGACGGTCATTGAGTAACAGCAATTTTATTTTAAGTGCATTGAAGAGTATGTACAGCGGAAAATCTTATTTCAGGACACAAAATGGCTCTTTAGCAATACTCCATGTAGGGATTGTGATGATCAATCAGTATGCACATGCACTATATAGAGAACAACATGACTGCTCCACTGATGGCTTCCAAGTAGAACAATAACGAGGCGTTATTAGTTTTTTTCTGATCAGAGGGTGTGAAACCTTCTGAAATCTGCAGAAAAATGAAGGTTCAGTATAGAGACAGATGTTTCAGTCAGAGGAGAGCGTATGAATGGGTAGAAAGACTTCAAAATGGAAGATAAAACGTCATCGATGAACCACAATGTAGGAGACCATTAAGTGTGGCAACTGACACAGTGAAACAACAGATCGACTAGCAAGTCTGTGGCAACATATGAGTCACTATTGCGCTGCGCACAAAATTGTCCATGATGACCTTGGTTATAAGAAAGTGTAGCAGGTGATCACAAGCGTGCACGATAGATGATTTGTCAAGAGCATTTAGACCATCTTGCTCGTGAAGGAGATGTGTTGATGGACGATGAGTCCTTGGTGCACCATTACGAACCAGAGAGTAAGAGACAGTCAGTGAAATCGAAGCACTTGTTGTCTCAGACTAAGAAAAAATTTAAAACACAGACTTCCGCTAAGAAAGTCATGATGACCATAATTTGGTATGCTAAGACCCTATATTGGTGCATTTCCAGGAAAGGGGTGAAATAGTGACTTGTGCCTAAACATTCTAGTGAACAGATTGAAGCCTGTCATACAATTGAAACGTGAGAACTTTTTTCAAAAGGAGTATTGCGTCTGCATGACAACACCCATCCACATACAGCTGTGCATACAGTGGATACAGTTTGTTCTCTGAAATTGGAGGTCTCTAAACATCCAGCATACGGTCCTAACTTGGCGCCATCAGACTTTCACTTGTTCGGACCCTTGAGAGAACATTTATGGGGTCAGAGGTTAGCAAATGACAATGAGATAATGGTGCAGTGCAAAATTGGTTAAAGGTCACACTAAGGACTTTTAGAAGACATCCACAAACTAGTGAACAGGTAGACAAAGTGTGTTGCCAGGCACAGGGACAATGGTTAAAAATAGTACACAAAAAATGTATGATTCGCACTCTTGTAAAAATGTAATTAATAAAATGACTGTTACTTAATGACTGTACTGACACATATATATACATACACGTGCTACTCTGTTATCTCACATCATGTAAGCAGAATTTGTATTTCTGCTTTCTTGTGAAATAGTTGATTAGGTTTTACTCCTCTTGTGTCATTGAAGCCACAGAAGTTAACAGAGATCTTCTAATTTTTGTTTCTATCACCCATACTGTTCTTACCAATTATCAATTCATAACTGATGTTGTCTGTTCCAGTTTTTGCATTTAGATCTCCCATGATCTTTGTCGAGTGTTCCTTGGACCCATATTGTAAAAAGTCTTGTTTGGTAGCTTTGTCTGCATTTTTTGTTGGCTCATAACCCCGTTGATTTTTTTTTTCCTTGTGAGTGGAATTGTAATGTTAGCATTCTGAGTGGTGTCATTTTCCATTCTACAAATGCCTTATTGGCTTCTGTTGACATTACAAAGGCGACCACCTCTGTGTATGCATGGTCTCCATCTTTGTGTCCTGAAAATATTGTTTTATCCAGTGCATAGTGTGTTATTTTCTGTAAATGCAAGACAACTTGTACCACTTCATTTCTTTGACAACTCAAGCCACCTTTCTCATTTCATACATGGTTTCTGGTGCTCCAGGTCTGCATCCTTGTTTTTGCCTTCATCAGAAGAAGATTGGTCTGGGATCTGACCTACACTAGAGACTCATCATGTTGTGTCATGGTCATTTATTGTGAGGAATCTTTGATAATCAAGCCAGAAGTGCTGGTATTTTTAGCATTTTTATAGCATAGTTGCTGCATGGGTCAGACTGCCTCTCTTTGGTCTGTATTTAGCATAATTCCACTGTAGGACTAAATCTGTTTTTTTTAATGGAAACTCGATGTTGTATTTCATTTTGTGTGAGAGTCTATCTTGTTTGGAGCTTGAGAAGGCTTGGAGTACATTCCTGGAGTCGATTAAAATGACTATTTCAATTGTAGGTGTGTTTTAACTGATGAGAATTTGCATTGCTGCACGAACAGCTGTTGCTTAAGCTTTGAAATTGGTATAAGGCTTTCCTGCAGATATGAAGTGGTTTTCTATATCGCGGTTAGAGTGTGCGAGGTTGACTCCACTGCCTCCCTTTTTTTTCGCTCTTTGTGGCTAATCTATCAGTGTACACATGTGCCCAGGCGATGCTAGGGCATTCTTATGTGCAGTAATTCAGGTAAGCGACTGGAGTTTCATGTACTGCTATTTAAGCCAGTTCAGTAAGGTTTTTTTTTGTTTCTTTGTATGTTTTTTTAGTAAATGTTAGTCAGTATTAAATGTCACAAACTTTAACATCACACAAGAATTTGAATGTTGCTAACTTTTTACTTACAGTCCATATTTGCTTTGGGCTGTGGAGAGGATCATGTCTGTACTCCAGACTTAGACATAAAGACAACTGCAATATTTGAAAATGGAGTTGATTATCTTTTGATTGATGATTCACCATCCTTCAACTTGGAAATAGTTGTATCCAACACTGGGGAGATCTCTCATCTTACAGTAGTTACAATAGACTACCCTTCCTCCATCTACTTCTCCACTGTAAGTGTGGCTAATGGAGTAACAAGCATCAACTGTCTTCCAGCACCAGACATTTCAAATGCAACTACAGAAAGTCTAGACTGTGATATTATGTCACCTGTCAAATCAGAAGACAAAGTAAGTGAGAAATGTAATATGTTTTATTATTTTTTTTGCGTTTGTCTTATTTCTCAATTTCCCAAGGCGGTGTGCGTTGCACTATGTATTTTGCGCCTCTCAGCCCAGTGCATCCGACTTCAGCATACATTTTATGTAAGGGTCTGCTTTCTCCTGCATTTCTAAGGGTTTGCTTCCCCAGGGAAAAACTACAAGCCCTATTGGAATGATGAATTGCAGAGATGAAGTCTCAAATGCTAGGAACATGGCAGAGAGAGAACAATCTATGGAGGCAAATATCGCCCTCAAAGCCACCACGGTGAAATACAAATACACTCTAAACCAAATAACAAGAGAAAGTTGGAAAAACAAAACAGAAAGCCTCAATAAAGATAAAGATGGGAACAAACTATGGAAGTTAGTCAGAGCCATGAATGACCAAACTCCATCAAACAAACAAATTACCATCAAGCAGGGCGATAACATGCCCCCCCAAAAAAGCTGCAAACGCCTTTATTGAACATTATGCCAGAGCAAACCATATCGATGTCCCTACAGATAGGCATACAGACATTAGGGAAGAACAAAAGGGGCACGACAACATCAATATGGCACCAGAAGAGCACATGATGGCAAAACTAACAATGAATGAAATGGAAGAGGCTATGAGATCTTTAAAGAAAAGGAAATCACCCGGAAAAGATGGGGTAACAAACGAAATGCTGATGGGGCTGGGCCAAACAGCAAAGAGGAAGTTACTATCAGTCCTGAACCAAAGCTGGAAAAGGGGTATTGTACCTCAAGCATGGAAAGATGCAGTACTTGTACCAGTACCAAAGAAAGGAAAAGACAAAACAGATCCAAATTGATACAGGCCTATCAGTCTACTGAGCTGTGTAGGCAAACTGATGGAACGTTATGATAAACACCAGACGGATGTGGCATCTGGAAGAAAAACACATACTAATTCCACAGCAAGCAGGCTTTAGGCAGCACAGATCCACTGAGGATCAGATCATCCTCATAGCTCAGGAAATAGAGGATGCTTACCAGGAGCAAAAACACACAGTAGCGGTTTGGGTGGATCTAGAAAAGGCATTTGACAAGGTCTGGAAAGAGGGACTTAAAGTCAAGCTACGAAGAAGTGAAGTCTGTGGGAAAATGTACAAATGGATCAGTCACTACCTCAAAAACAGAACAGCCAGAGTTCAAGTACAAGGGCAGATGAGCAAAAAGGTGACACTTGAGCAGGGAGTACCCCAAGGGGGAGTACTGTCACCCACACTCTTCCTGGTGTATATAAATAACATAACAGAGAATATACCAAGAAGAGTCCACAGCTCAATGTTTGCAGACGATCTGGCTATGTGGACCTCTGAAAAGAATCTCACCATAGCAAGTAATCAGATGCAACAGGCCCTAACATCGCTGGAAGAGTGTGCGAACTCATGGCTGGTCAAAATAAATGAGGAAAAAACATGTACGATTTTCTCGCTTTCAAACAAACCCCAAAACACCAAAATAAGTCTTAACGGCAAATACCTGCGGCAAAACGACAACCCAAACTACCTGGGAGTCACATTTGATCAGCGCATGACATGGAAAAGTCAGATCGAGAGAAACCGAATGAGAGCCAGAGAAAGAATTGCAATCATGAGGAAACTTGCTGGCACAAGCTGGGGAGCAGACAATAGTATACTAAAAAAACTGTACACTGGAAGAGCGAGATCAGTTCTTGAGTATGGCATTGCGGCATGGACAACAGCAGCAAAGGCAAACTTCGCTAAATTAGCAAACTTCAAAACCAAGCCATGAGAGTTATAACAGGAGGCATGAAGTCAACGCCAATTGTAGAACTTGAAAAGATTACAAAACTGCAATCCATGGCCGACAGAAGAGACTGCAGAGCCCAGCAGCAAGCAGAGAAACTCAGAAGATTGACTGACCATCCAATGCATCAGAGACTAAACAATTTTGGAAATGGGAAACTAAAGCGGAGAAACTTTGCAGAAATAGCCAAAGCAAAGATGAACGAAGACCCTATGAATGCACTAACAACACCAAAGCCCATCCCTACTGTACGAAAACCTACCTGGAGGCAGCATATATTTCCAGAGGTGGTAATAAATATACCAGGTATTGGAAACAAAAACAGCCAGACTGAAAAAGAAAGAAGAGATACAACCTGAGGAACATAACGAAGAACTACCCAAGCATGGACTGGACCCATGCATACACCGACGGTTCTGTAACAAACACAACACAGAACGAAGGGGCAGGGGTATTCCTGAGCCTACAAAATGGCAGAAAAATAACACTATCAGTGGCAACTGGAAAATACACAAGCAATTTCAGAGCGGAGGCAGAGGCACTGAGGGCTGCAGCAGAAGAAATGGTCACAGGTAAAAGGAATGAAAGCCATATAGTCCTGCTTACAGATGCCCTGGCCGTAGTCACAGCGCTAAAAAGCCAGAAAAATACTGAACTTAATGATTTAAGAACAGTACTCTGTCAACTATGCCAGAAGTCCGCACCAAAAAGAGTAGTGGTACAGTGGGTTCCATTCCACTGTAACATCCAAGGCAACGACGAGGCAGACAGACTGGCAAAAGAAGGTGCAAGACTACCACAACCAGATACTAGTGTGACATACGAAGAGTCAAAAAGGCTTATTAGAGCTAGATACATGACCAAATGGGAAACAGAACATACTGGCTACACAAAAAACGATGCCTATTACCAGTTGAACAGAAGAGAGCAGGTCGTGGTTTTCAGACTTCGCACTGGCCACAATAGACTGAGGTACCACCTATTCAACAAATTGAAGATAGGTGGCACTGACGAATGCTCGTGTGGTACCGGCAAAATGACCGCTGAACATTTGCTGCAAAACTGCCGACATACAAGGATCAGAGAAACGCAGATGTGGCCATCACCAGTGGCAACACTAGACAAGCTCTATGGCAGTGTCGACAGCCTCAGGATGACCGCTGCTTTTTTAGAAAAAAATCAAGTTGACGTCTGACAGCGTACGAAAAAGAAGAAGAAGAAGAAGCTTCCCGGGGATAACGGCCAGTGCTGGGGATCGAACCCAGCACCTTCGGCTTGTGAGCCATGCCACTTTACAACTCGGCTACGCTGTCCCCTATATGTTTGTTTAAAAAGAGTCACATTCATAATTTTCCATTTTTGCTCATGTAAAGCACAGGTCCATCACTACAGATGACTCTCTTACAGAAAGCCTGTATCTAGAACTGACAGTTTCAAAAACATTGGTTCTATATGATATGGGGATGCTAACCCCAGCACACCTTTCTTTAATTGCTTTTTATTACATTGGAAGGTTATAGTGGTGCTATTCTTTCCACCCTGGGTATCAGCTGGTTGCATATTTTTATGACAGCATAGTATAGTAGCTTATTGTTTTATTTGTTAGTTCTGTTTTTAGATTTTATATTTGTTTATATTAAATGTCAGTTTTATAGATTCTGTTTAAAGTCCTAAAGCATTTTGACAATAATACTGGACAAAGAATGTTGACATTTTGTGTGTATCTGAGATTAAATCAAGTTACCTTTTTGTTGTTTAACTTGCTGAAAAGGAATATGGCCATTTAAAACAACTGATTAGCTCTATTTTTTTAAAATATCCATAAAATAAGTTTAACACAATTGTATATAATCATACATACCATTTGATTATAATTCTTATAGCTGCAGCCATTTTACCTGTCGCTTGTAATGCATTTCTGGAGCATCTTTCACAAGGGCTGAACAATAGTCTGCTAGCATTGCTGCATTACATTTCCCTTGATACTTTTTTTTTAGGGTAGTAATGTCCTAATGAAATTGTTCCTCATGCACGACATTGACAACACTGCAGTTAGTAGAGAAGCAAACTACATGAGAGTGCAAAAAGTATTAATTTGAAAGACATGTTGCACTCTAGACTTTCACAGCACTGCAACAGGGTCTCTACAAGTTCCTGGTAATTATCAGCCTTATGGTTTTCTAGAAAGTTTGTGGCCACTCCTGGAAAGCATTCCAAGCTAATATTTAATATCATCAAATCACTGACCCAGGAAAAGCTGATAAATCTGTGGACCTTTCTTGATTTTGGCCTCACTAAGTCTTGAAAATTTATCATGAAAGCATAAAAATCCTGCTCAATTTCCATCCATGGCCTTTACAAAATTCTTTATTAGTCCAAGTTTGATGTGAAGAGGATGGAGCAAGGAGTTCTACAAGGGGTTCATAACATACATTATTTTTTCCTTGTTCAAATAATTGTCATTGGAGCCAATCCATTTTCTTGAAGTGGAAAGTCCTGGCACGGCTGTCCCACGGACAGAAGAAACAGCAAAACTTTGTGTAAACCTGCTGGAGCCCTATCAAGATGGCAATAACCTCAAGGTCACCACAAATCTGCCACTTATACTTGTCATTGGTGACGGTGTTTAACAATTGTTTCATGTTGTTGCGCATTTTATTCATGTGTATTGCATACGCAATTGAAACAGAAGGTAAACTTTTACCATTTTAGTGCCGCATAGCTTTTAGGCTCGCTTGGATGAATCAATGAACAGTCTCCAATCATCATTTGTGTAGATGGTGTATAGTGCTGCTATCAGACCCACTATAACAATGCAAGCAATGAGGTTATCAGTCATTTTGAAATATCGAAGCAGATCTTTTTTGCCAAGCATGAAAACACATAAATATGCACATTCTCTTCTAGATGATTCCATTGCTGCAGTCTAGACCCTAATTGAATGCTTTCTCACAAAATCGTTCAATTCACTTTAAGTAATTTTATGTGGCTCTGCAGACTCTTCAATAGGCACGAAATCAGGATCTCTTGATGTAGATGCTTTCTCGGGTGACAGATGTCCACTGGCATAATTATTTTCTTCATTTTCCAGGGTATAAATATAAGATTCTGATGGATCTGGAGCAGGTAGTCCTTCCCTGTGAAACACGCCGTATTGCAGTGGACATATTTGGAAAGGTCACAGGCCACTTTTTCTTCTTAGAAATACCATGTCCAATTGGAGGAGTGATGCAAAAGTAGCAATTATTAAGATGTTTTGTCTGTTTCCTCAACCCCATTGAAACTGCAAATTGCATTGATCGTCATTTTTGATTCAACCAGCACCACAGATTCATTACACGAGATTGATAACATACGTGTGGGGTCCAATACCAATCCTGGTCAGCAATCTCACAATCAAATACAAACTAAGCTTTCTTTATCATCAGTATAATGGGTTGACTTTGTGAGCAATGTTATTTGTCCGCAAATATAACAAATATAATCCATACTGTTCACACATTCACAAGGCATCTTGCAAATACATCTTTACACTCACAGAATCCAACCCAAATGATGACAAGGAGATGTGATTGCAATAGCTGCTACAAATTGTTTCATTCAATTGATGCTCAAGGTTATCAGTCTCGTGGGAAATCATATGCTAAAAAAAAAGGATAGTTTATTATGTCAGAAAGGTGAATCCACCAGTTTATCTCTTGCCACTTCCCTCATATCTACTGTGTCTTGAAAACTATTTTAAAGTTCATATTCATGATCAGCATGTCTAAATTAGTTAAAAAGAGCTACTTTTATCTCAAATACATTGTTGACCATGTCCAGTGTAATTACAACAACAGCTTATACAAAATATTTGATGAATCAAAACTATCTTTTCAGGTGATAATTACTGCCAGATTTTATGCATATGGTATTCCATATGACATCCATAAGCTTGAAGTGAAAACAAAAGTAAGATCAGAGGGCCAGAGCAAAAGTGTAAGTTCTGCAACCAAGGAAACTGTACTGATTATTCCAGTGAGTTTGAGAACAGAAGTAAAATTTTCTGGGTATGTAATATCATGTTTTTCTTTATCTTTTTCTTTGACTGACTTATCTGATCTAAATTTCTACCTCTTAAAACCAAATGCGGGATCAAGATGCTGAGCTGCGCATGAGCTGCAGCGGTCAGCGACCCATAACTGACTGCTAACATCAGGGCCAGCGAACCAGAGCTGCCAAGACCCTTCTACGGGGTGATCATGGATAACAGACTGCAACAGAGCAGACTGGCTAAGAAGAAGGGATCGAAGAGGGAAGGCTAACCCAGTACTAAAAAATGCCTGTTGAAGTCGGATGTTCCGGACCAAAAGAGGCAAATATTGCAATCAAGCTGTAAACTATGACCCAACGCATTCCGTTCTCTGGACTACATTCTGCTTCTTTAAGCCCTTTCAGAGCTTTGTATGGAGAGATTGAGAATGAACCAAGCCAAGCCAAATCCAAGTGTAAATTTTATTGTAAATAAGTTTTGTTGGTTTACAATTTCAAATGTCTCTAAACAACACTGTATTTTACTTATTGATTTAAAAACGTATAAAAACATTGTCTATTGCTGTGCCTAATCAATTAGTGGTTAGTGAGCTGGCTTCACATCTGAGTCCTGTTCATTCCCCAGTTGAGGCGGAAATGTTTTTTCAGACCGCAACGACTCCCGGGTCGACCCAGCCTTAAAAGGGTACAGGTTCAGTTCAGGAAGTAAAAGCGGCAATGGAGAAGAGTTGGCTCCACCCTCATATAGCCGAGCCTTTGAAATGTGAGATCGCTAACAAACACCTCACACCCCTACGGCAGTAATGCTATGGGTTACTTTACTTTACTTTACTAATCAAAACTAGTCACCATCAGTATTGAATTTTACTGCAATCCCCACTTTTAAAAATAAATATTGATTACTGTCATAACATAGCCACCTTTGAAACCATTAATGGTTAGAGGGTTTTTTTTTCAGTTTTTTTGTTTCATATGGAATTCTGTCATAATAATGTATTTAAAATGATAAAAGTCTTTTTTCTTCGTCAGGGTATCTATTCCTGGTCTACTAACTATGCCCAGAGAGCTTTCTACATCACATGATTATGATGAGTGGTCCCACCTGTCCCATTTGTATATCTTACAAAATCTAGGACCCAGTCCAGTGCCTCATTGTCAACTTACATTGTCAGTGCCAGCAATAGAATGGTTTAGGCTTGCTAATGTACAGGTAAGTAATGTATTTCAAAACGTTTGTTTCTATCTCCCATGCTGTTCTTAACTTCTTAACTTAATTTCATTATACTGGTTTAGAAGGCCCTACAGAGTCTGTATGCAACCAATTTATTCCACTCCACCGATACTAATAATACCTGAGCATCCAATATATTTTTGAATGCATTAACTGACTCTCTCTCTACCACATCCTGTGGCAATGCATTCCAAACATTCACCACTCTCTAAAAAATATTTCTGGATCTGTCTTTAAACAATTTGAAGCTGTGCCATTTTGTTCTTGTAGCTGGTTGTATTTTGAAAAATTTGGTATTATCTAATTTATCCTTTCCATTGATTAATTTATAAACTTGCATTGTCACCTCAAATTCATCTCTATTCTAGACACTGTAGGCCAGTTTTTTTAGTCTTTCCACATAATCATAATCTTAGAATCCCACAATCATTTTTGTAACTCTTATGTGTATCCTTTCTAGCTTGTTTATATCTACTCTATGATAAGGACCCCACACCTTAACATTACTTCAATTTAGGTCTTATAAATGCTTTATATACTTTGACTATCACTTCCTTGCTGTTTATTATTATGTAGGAGTGTCTCATCTATAGCGGAGGTGGATATATTGAGGTAGGATTTAGATAAAATTCTAGACTGGGCTGTAAAATGGCAAATGGAGATTAATATAGATAAATGTAGTCATCCACATGAGTAGATCCAATATAGAACATAATTACAGAACAATATTAGAATGATAGATAAGAAAAGGGACTAGGGGTTTTAATAGAGCATACAGGAAAAGTAAATAAGGCAAATGCAAAGTTAGGTATGATAAAAAGAAATATTAAACATAGGAGTAAGGAGGTGATTGTCAAACTGTATAAAGCATTAGTTAGACCTGGTTTAGAGTACTGTGTAAAGGTGTGTCCTTATCACAGAGGAGATATAAACATGCTGGAAAGGATACAAAGAAGAGTGACAAAACTGATAGTGGGATTCCAGAATTACAGTTACGAAAAAAGACTCAGAAAAACTGGCCTAGTGTCTAGAAAAGAGATGGTGACTTAATACAGGTCACTTCGAGGTGACTTAATACAGGTTTATAAGATAATCACAGAAAAGGTAAAATTAGACTATAACAAATTTTTCTAAATACAACCACCAACGAGAAGAAGAGGGCACAACTACAAATTAACTAAAGAAAGGTCCAGATTGGGTATAAGGAAATATTTTTTTAGCCAGAGAATGGTGAATGCTAGAAATGCATTACCCCAGGAAGTGGTGTAGGCAGAGACAGTTAATGCATTTTAGCATAGAATGTATGTGCATAACTTTTAAAGCAGGGTAATGCAAATGTGACTCGTTGTCTACAGACTCTGATGAGTCTTCTAAACCAGTATAAAAATGTTAAGTTAAGTTATATGTAATGTATCTTTTAATCATACTCAGCATTGCATTAGCCTTTTTCACAGCCAATTGGACTTGCTCCTGCACCTTATCTGTATGATCTATTATAAGACCTAGGTCCCTTTCCTTTTTATTTTACTAACATTGTTCTCTCCTGTTATGTAATTATAATCTCATTGGATCTTCCCATCTGGATCACTGTACATTTTTCTACATCTGCCAGCTCTCAGACAATTTTTTAATCATGCATAAATACGATCTCAATAGATCCACCTCTGCTGGAGAAGGGATCTAACCGCATAATTTTGTGTCCTCCGCAAATTTTGCAATCATGTCCAAATTATTTATAAATATTAATAACAGAATTGATCCAAATACTGATCCCTGAGACACTCCACGTATTACATTATACAAATCATCATGAGGAAACTTGCTAGCACAAGCTGGGGAGCAGACGAAAGTATACTAAAGAAACTGTACACTGGGAGAGTGAGACCAGTTCTCGAGTGTGGCATTGCGGCATGGACAACAGCAGCAAAGGCGAACTTTGACAAAATTAGCAAACTCCAAAACCAAGCCATGAGAGTTATAACAGGAGGCATGAAGTCAACGCCAATTGTAGAACTTGAAAAGATTACAAATCTGCAATGCATGACCGATAGAAGAGACTGCAGAGCCCAGCAGCAAGCAGAGAAACTCAGAAGATTGACTGACCATCCAATGCATCAGAGACTAAACAATTTTGGAAATGGGAAACTAAAGCGGAGAAATTTTGCAGAAATAGCCAAAGCAAAGATGAACGAAGACCCTATGAACGCTCTAACAACACCAAAGCCCATCCCTACTGTACGCAAACCTACCTGGAGGCAGCATATATTTCCAGAGGTGGTAGAAAATATACCAGTATTGGAAACAAGAACAGCCAGACTGAAAAAGAAAAAAGAGACATAACCCTGAGGTACATAACGAAAAACTACCCAAGCATGGACTGGACCCATGCATACACCGACGGTTCTGTAACAAACACAACACAGAACGGAGGGGCAGGGGTATTCCTGAGCCTACCAAACGGTAGAAAAATAACACTGTCAGTGGCAACTGGAAAATACTCAAGCAATTTCAGAGCGGAGGCAGAGGCACTGAGGGCTGCAGTAGAAGAAATGGTGACAGGCAAAAGAAATGAAAGCCATATAGTTCTGTTTACAGATGCTGGCCGTAGTCACAGCACTAAAAAGCCAGAAAAATACTGAACTTAATGATTTAAGAGCAGTACTCCTTCAACTATACCAGCAGTCCGCTCCAAAAAGAGTAGTGGTACAGTGGGTTTCATCCCACTGTAACATCCAAGGCAACGAGGAGGCAGACAGACTGGCAAAAGAAGGTGCAAGACTACCACAACCAGACCCTAGTGTGACCTATGAAGAGTCAAAACGGCTTATTAGAGCTAGATACATGACCAAATGGGGAACCGAACATACTGGCTACACAAAAAACAATGCCTATTACCAGTTGAACAGAAGAGAGCAGGTCGTGGTCTTCAGACTTCGCACAGGCCACAATAGACTGAGATACCATCTATCCAATAAATTGAAGATAGGTGGCACTGACGAATGCTTATGTGGTACCGGAAAAATGACCGCTGAACATTTACTGCAAAACTGCCCAACATACGAGGATCAGAGAAATCAGATGTGGCCATCACCAGTGGCAACACTAGACAAGCTCTATGGCAGTGTCGACAGCCTCAGGATGACCGCTGCTTTTTTCGAAAAAATACAGGCTGACGTCTGACAGCGTACGAAGAAGAAGAAGAAGAAGATTACACAAATCAGATCTAATTATCAATTCATAATTGATGTTGTCTGTTCCAACTTTTGCATTTAAACATACTCTACAGGGTCTTCTAAACCAGTATAAATAAGATGTTAAGTTAAGTTTATAGTTTGGTATAGGCTGTTGAAAGCTGTCAACTTGTAATGTATTTGAAAATGGGAAGAATTAAAAATACTGTTATTATTAATGCATTAAATTTAAAAAATCACATCTGGAATCGTTGTTCTTAAACTTTATAATTATGTCATTTCAGATAGAAACAAAAGGAGCAACAAATGGCTTCTCTCATGTACCAGTTGAATGTAGCATGCCTGCTGATCAAAATGAAACATATGCTAGCCAAACAGACAACAGCAGACATAAGACTAAACATAATGATGTCTTTGTTGATTTTATTGTAAGTGGTGATTTTTTATTATTTAAAAGTAATTAACCTGCACGCCATAATACTTATTTTACGAAAATTTGCGCAAATTTATATCTCACTGTAGTAGTCGACTTTCAAAATTTGTAACTGTTCTGTTTGTTTGTCAATAAATATGATCTTCTTGTGTGTAGAGACACAATTGAATAAAGAACGTGTGGGTGTTATTGTTTTTGTTGTGTGTTTGTTAGTTTCTGAGATACAAAAAGATGAAGTTTAAAATTTAAGGAAATCACGGAAAAATTTGGACTCGACGGCTAGGCCTCGTCGTTCCGATAGAAATCCATGGAAACTATAACAACGTATCGATACTGTGTTTACAATATCGGCACAACTGTTAGTTTCCAATTCAAACATAGTTCTTTCATCTTTGGAAACAAAATAAACAGATCTACTCGATAAAGATCTTTTCCAACAACCTACTTTACCTTTCGCAAAAAGTCGGCTTGCCCCAATCGGCGTATTAGAGGTGTTAGAAGAAGAAAAATCGTTCAAAATCCATTTGTAATCTAACATACGATACTTTTACTGGCAAAATATCATGTGTAGATGGTGACGTATTCAGCATTTTAAAAAATGGCTATGGGTAGGGTCGCCATGCAAAATAATACATTTTTTCCGACTAATATTTGTCCAACCAGTCTAGACCCTGGCATAATGAAGGTTAAAATTGTATCCTCTGTATCTGTCGTCAGTTAAGTATATTACTGTTAAAATATAGATTGAAAAGCAGTCATGCAAATCTGACAGACAGACAATTAGACAGACAGGGCAGCAGTTATATCTAAACTCTGCATCCTGTTTATATGTATTTTTGAGGGGACGGCGTGGTTAAGTGACACGGCTCACAATCCAGAGTTGCTGGGTTCGCTACCCAATCACAGCACCAGCTGTTACCCTGGGGAAGCAAACCCTTAGAAAATGCAGGAGGAAGCAGACTTTTACATAAAATGCATGCTGAAGTTGAATGCACTGGCTGACAAGCGCAAAATAAAAATATAGCGCAACGCACACTGCCTTGTTTAATAGAGAAATACGGCAACGCAAAAACAATTTATTTATTTTTATGTTATTACTTTTCAGAACTGTAATTCAACTGTTTGCTTTAATATAAGCTGCTATGTTGGACTCATGCGCAAGTATGAGACAGTATACATAAACATCAACTTCGTTTTACGGACAAATGTGTTACAGCTGTTGAAGGTAAATATACATTTTTTTAATTAGTAAAATTGCAATGCTTGGGAGGCATCAGTTGTCACTTTCCTATTATAGGCATGTTTATTAGCCATTTCAAATGAAAAAAGAAAATTGTCCAGTATAAATATTTGCCAATGACAAATTTTGGGGGAGCTATAAATGAAGCTCCTTTTACACGGAGAGAAGTAATCCATGTTTTTAGAAGTGTATAATCAAACTGTACAATAATAGCAGGCAATATTGCAAGTAAAGAAGGTATAGGATCAACAGACACAAGATGCTGTATAGCATGATATCAATAAAAGGTATCAGCAGCAAAACCAATAGCAGCAATAATGCTTATAAGTTATGGGGAATCATGATTGTCTACACTAGCCAAAACACGCCTGAAGAAGTTGAGACTGGCATTTGCTAAAATAAGGAACAAAGGGAATTATTTTGTTTTAATTTGTTTTAAAATAAATTATTAATCACTGTAATGTTTTTAGAAATTTATATGATTTATAGTTACTTATTAAGATCTTATTTCTGTCCATTGTTTCCAAGAATCTGAAATGAGTTAATTATAATGTACCATGTGTATCATTTTGCCCTTGCTAGTCTTCTTGGGATTAACAAATCTTGTAAGTATACAAGTATCATGTTTACATTCATTTACCAGGTGGATAATCAGCTTCATGTGATGACCTCAGGATTACTCAGAGAGCCTGATTATACATTCCAAAACTCACTCACTCCAGGCATCGGTGTTAGTGTAAGTTTATAATGGCTTCTTAATTAATAGAATTCATACTTTTAGGTCCAATACCAGACTGATAATTCAGAATATTCAGTGGAAAAGGTTACACATACTATACTCTTTTTCTACTTCTTCTTCTGTGTTTGTTCTCAATCTCTTGCTACCAAGTCCTGAACAGGGCTTTGCAAGAAGCAAGATGTCCGGAGAACGGACTGCGATATTTGCACTTTTCAGTCTGACACATCCGTCTTCGGCAGCCAATATAGGTCTAACTAATGCTTAATACAGTTTGACAATCACTTTTTTGCTCCTATGTTTAATATTTCTTTTTATTATACCTTACATTGCATTTACCTTTTTCACTGCTACCTGAACTTGCTCACCCACCTTACCTGTGAGATCTATTATAACCCCTAGGTCCGTTTCCTTTTCTATATTTCTAATATTGCTCACTCCCATTCTGTAATCATGTTCTAAATTGGATCTACCCATGTGATGACATTAAACTCCATTTGCCAGCTCTCAGACCATTCTCGAATTTATCTAAATCCGCCCTCAATATATCCACTTCTGCATTAGATGAGACACTGCTGCATTAGTTTTGTTTATCTGTGAATTTTGCAATCATGGATCCAATATCATTGTCCAAATCGTTTATATATATATATATATATATATAAAACAAAATTGGTCCCAAAACCAAGCCCTGTGGCACTCCACTTTTTACTTCACACCACTCAGAGTACTCCTTATTTATGCCCACTCTCTGCCTCCTTCCTGTTAACCAATTTTCAATCCATTTGGCAACTTTGCTACCTATTCCATGTGATTTTAACTTCCTAAATAATCTTTGATGAGGTACTCTATCAAAGGCCTTTGCAAAATCTAGATAAATAACATCCACTGGCTCCCCTCCATCTATCATTTTAGTAACCTCCTCCATGAATTCCAATAGATTTGTTAACCATGACCTCCTTTTAGTAAATCCATGTTGACTATTTCTGATTAGATTAAACTTGTCTAAATACATTACAATGTTCTCTTTGATTATTGACGTTGCTCAATATAGATTATGCTTGTTAAACTCACTGGTCTATAATTTGCTGGATCTGATTTTTTACCATTTTTGAATAAGGGGATCACTCCTGCATCTTTCCAATCCTCTTTTGCAAGTCATTCAGAACATAATATGGTTTTGCTAGTTTGTCTCTAATTTCAAACAGCAATTCTGGATGAATACCATCTTGACCTGGAAATTTATCTACTTTCAACCTCTCCAATTTTTTAGAAACTATTTCCTCTGTAATAACAAATTGATCTTAATTCCGATATATCCATGAGGGCCTGCTTTGTCTTTTGTTCTTTGTTTATTTCTAAGATTCGCAGATGATATCCTAATCTACAGGACTGGTTCTGATAGGCGTGAAATGGTTAGTGATATTCAAGACACCTTGCAGGCAATCTCAAAGTGGTGTGGAGACTCCAGTGCACAGATTAATCCAAACAAGGCCGGTGTGATGTGGTGTTCATTGAACAACTGCAACGTGAAATACAACCTCCCTGGCATCACATTTGATGGCTGTGTCATAGACAGAAGCGACAGGTTGAAATATCTCGGAATAACATTTGACCGCAGCCTGTCATACAAGTACCACGTCGACCAAACTATACAACGATGCAAGAGAGGACTGGGTGCACTCAAGACAATGGTAGCTGCCAACTTGGAACAACAGCTGCTATTCATACTCTTTCGCCAGCTGATTCTCTCGGTCATTGATTATGGATTGGGTATACTCACCCTATCAAGATCACAGTGTGAGCGGTTGGAACGAATCCAAAATGAAGGAATGCGGCTCGTGTTGGGTTGCACCAGAGATACCCCGATAATAAAGATGAGGTATATGCTGGGACTGCCATCCGTAACATCCAGGCATAAAGTAGCACAGGCTACAGCTTATATGCAAGTCATAGCAGACAACAGGCACCCGCTGTACAATAACACTGCGGACATCAAGGGAACCAGAATCAAAAGAGGTATGTCATGGATGGCAGAGGCAGAATGAACGATACGAGAGGTGACTGCAGTCGAAACGATGGTCAAGGGAGAGGGATGTGTCCACCCTGGGGATACACTAACAGAGTATCAAACAGTCATCATAACCATGGGCAGTGAATGTAGGAAGGGGTGAAACAGCCAGACAAAGCTCGAAGTCAACTGGCTGATAGGTGCCAACACGCATGAAAGTGATACCATCATATACACTGATGGGTCGGTGCAAAGTAGTGGAACATCAGGCTGGGATTTCTCGGCTAGAATAAAAGACCGAATCGTTGCTGAACGAAGCTGCGCATACAAGACTACAACATCAAGTATGAGAATGGAGATGGAGGCGGTGACAGAAGCTCTGAGGCGGCTGTCTGAAACATCTTCAACAGGAGCAGTTATCGTGTCAGACTCCCAAACACTACTTCGGAAGAATGGGTGGCTATGACATGAATGGAGAGCAGCGCTGGACACCTCAACGCTGGTGTGAATCTACTGTCCTGGTCATGCCGGGGTTCCGGGCAACGAGCGAGCTGATTTTTTATCATCACACGCACCCATAACAGGCACAGTGGACATGGATGAAGGTGACATAGTGAAGGTTATCAAGGACCACCTGATAGAAAATGACACTGTTTTGGATGAGTCTGCAAGGCACAGGCTGCAGCACTTTGGAATAAAATTAGGATTCAGTGGATCAGGTAACCTGAGAGGACGAAACAGGAAGGTGTACAACCAACAGGCTACAGGCACCATCAGCATTCACACTTTGCGCCATCTGCTGAGAGAGAGACTGAGCACCTATGGGAATGCCCGGATTGCAGTGAAGTCGACTCCTAGAAAAGAACAGAACATTAATTCTAAGATAAGAAAAGAAGCTTTTATTATCAGTCTTAATCCTATGAGCAAGTTGTTTTTTTCAAAATCTTATTTTTGTTGCTTTATTTTCTAAATGTTTAACTTAGACAGCCATACGAATTTGTTATGTTGGTCTAACCATTGTACTTCATTAGTTGTGTACAATCTAGTTGTTTGTTTTTAGTCAATGTTAAAGTAATAAATTTTATTATAGTTAAGTAGGTTATCTTGTTTAAAATTTATATTTTCATTTATTTCATTCAAGCGTTACTCAGTTTGAAAATAGAACCACTGTAACCTTCCTAGCATGTTATAAAAGGTGACTTCCTCTTCTACATTCATTCTGGAAAGGACGTTTTGTCACAATGTGCTTATAGCAAGGTTCAATTTATGCGCCTTT
The DNA here is from genome assembly GCA_036924085.1 of Ariolimax columbianus. NCBI lineage: Eukaryota > Metazoa > Mollusca > Gastropoda > Stylommatophora > Arionidae > Ariolimax > Ariolimax columbianus. Next base: position 114,328,068 of record JAVGWX010000001.1, on the reverse strand, counting down.
CAATCTGACACCTTGAATTTCAGCACAGCATCTTTAGGATCAAAGTTTGCCTTCTCTCTCAATCCCTATTCTCTCAGCCAGGCTGCATGGGTGCAGTCTATTTCCAAAGCTGCCACATGAAGACAGAATAAGGTTTTCATTAGCTCTTATTTGCCAACTCTGACGCAACCAGTAATCTATTAGTCACTGTCAGCTTATTCACTGATTCTTTAGCTTCATAGAAGGTAACTAAAGATGATTGTGTATGGGGCAAGCAACCTTATCATATGAAAATATTGCTAATAAAATTACTACTGAAAATGCTTGGTTGCAGATTTCCTGTAATAGGGGACAGCTGTTGTGGCCGTACTTGGACCAAAAGGGTGACTCATTAAATCATTATCATCATTGATCACCTAAAATGTTTTCTTGTTTCATAATATTTTTGTAATGTTTTTCCATAGACAACAACATATGTTATGTACAAAGTAACACCAGGACAAAGTGTTACATGGTGGCTTCTGACCATTAGTATTTCCAGCGGTATTTTGCTGCTCTACATTCTTGTTATTTTGTTATGGAAGGTAAGTGTTTTTCCTCACTAAGAGGATGAGTGCCCAACTAATCCAAATGTTTGTATAAATTTACTTTAAAGAATAATTTAAGAATTTTGTTATAACTTTCCAAGTATATTGTAAAGGATACTAAAGATGGTTGTGCGTGGGGCTAGCAACCTCTTCATGTAAAACTATTGCTATGGAAACCACTTTTGCAAATGCTTGGATGCATGCTTCCAGTAAAGACACCAGCTATAGTGATAACCATATACTTTCCTTGAAGCCACTTTTGATTTTGACATTCAGATGCAAGATCTTGATGCAGACTTGGGCAGATAGAATCTACATAGAGAGGTGGAATCAAGAACACAGAAAGCTAATGTGGTTTCCTATCAGCTCTCACCATTACTAAGACAGCCATTCCAATGAAAACAAAAAGACAGCTGATAAATAGTATTTTTATACCAACTCTCTACTACCAGTATCAGATATGGACTCTTATCAAGGCACAAGAAAGAAAAACCATGGTATGTGAAATGAAGTGTTTGAGAAAAGCTGTTGGGGTCACAAGTCTGGACAGAATATGAAACTAAGTAATCAGACAGAAGGTGGATGCAACACTGTGCATGGAATACATTGAAAGGCAGAGAATAAAATGGTTCGGACATATGACAAGAATGCAACCAAAGTTACCAGACGCTTGTATCTTCAATACCAAACATTAGGGTTGCAGAGCAAGAGACCACAAAAAGGATGAATAGATGGTGTCAGTGAGACACTGAAGAAACACAGAATGACAACAACATCGACAACAAAGATGGCACACTACATAAAACGACACCTCCCACAACGTCTAACGACACAAGTGGACAGAAGATGATGATGATGATGCAAAATCGGGTGAAATGGGGCATTCTGTAGGAGGCAGGTCACATGACCAAAGAGGGAACGTCATGGTTAAGTGACACGGCACACAATTCGAAGGTGCTGAGTTCATTCCCCAATCATAACCCCGTGGAAGCAAACCCTTCGAAAATGCAGGAGAAAGCAGACCCTTACATAAAATGCATGCCAAAGTCGAATGTACTGGGCCAACAGGTGCAAAATAAAAACATAGTGCAATGAAAACCAACTTGGGGAATGGAGAAATACGGTGAACGAAAAAACAAAACATAACCAAGGTAGCAGTCCATAATAGAAACGATACTCTCAAGATGTGTTTGCCAGACGACCTCAATGTTGATAACCTGGTCATACCCGTGGATTACAAAAATGCGCTTCTGACTCCACATTTGGAAGGCTTTAAGACTCCTCTGATCTCTTTCCAAAATTGTCCACGTTTTAGAGCCATGCAGAAGGATTGGAATGATGCATGTTATTGTTGGTCTATATAAATAATATATTCTAAAAATAATTTGTTGATTAAGTTGTATTTACATAACATACCTTTTATTGTTGCATTTATTTGTATCTTCTTAACAGCTGCATAAATTTTCTCCATTTGTTTTCATCATATGTCCTTTTTCATTCCAGTAGCATTTCATGGGGTTGCCACCACAGTTATCCTCCTAGTAGGAAACCTAGGGCGAAGCATTTATATCTTCTTGTAGATGTGGTTTCTGTTGCTGTTTGTTTTACATGATGATGTTGCCAATACATACACAGCCCTGCTTAGTCAACTTTTACTATATGTTTAGTAGAGTGCAGTAGTTCTTTGTCACTTAGACAATCAGACTAGACAAAAAAAATACAATTATTTATTTATTTTATAACAATATTGCAATTTCTGTATCCATTTATTTATAACAAAATATTGTTAAATTTGTATTCTTTTAGTGTGGATTTTTTCGGCGGAAGACGAGGGACAAGATGCATCTGTTATGCAGATCTTTAGATTCTGAACGAGAAATCCTTCATTCAGATTCACTTAGTGCAGACTCAGGAGATGTTATGGTCCTTCCACCAGGTCACAGTTTGTGCACTGCAAACCACATCACTCACAACCCTGGACTTTTTTTTTATCCTCATCTTGAGCCAGATCATCAAACATCTGATCAGAATTTTCAAAGACACAACTTTTTTCAAAACTATAGCCTAAATAGAAGAGACGTGAATCATGGCTTTTCACAAAATTTCCATACATTACAGTGTAGAAACCACAGAGATGTAATCTACCCTGGCAGTTCCTTCAGAGGTCGTCATCACCACAGTGGCACCATTCTAAGAGATTCAACACATAATGGTACCACACAACCAAACATCTGGATGGCACCGCCACCAGCTTCCACTTCTCCACCATCTTTTAATAATGACATGTATTTAGAGCCCATAGAGTCTAGAACATAGATGAGCCAGAATATTCTTTCAGCACTTTCTGTTGTTTGCACCTCTGATTTTGTATGAGCAGTACTAAATTAATACTATTTTCCATGAGAAGACAGAAAGCATTTAAATTGCATTTAATTTGTACATAATTAGTATTTTCTTCATCTTACTAAAATGTAATAAAACAATCTTTGTTCTCTAAAATTTAAAACTAAAATTGTGTTCAGATAATTGTTTTCTCATTAGCATACAGGATACTTAAATGAAACTATAAACTTTTTAAAAAATAAACAAAGAACATCAGTAAACAGGATTTTACCGTAAGTGTTTTTTTAAAATTTACAATCATTTTGTATTTGTTTTTAAATAATTTTTGTTTTGTTTTGCGGTCGCCTTATTTCTCCATTCCCCAAGGCGGTGTGCGTTGCACTGTGGTTTTTATTTTGCGCCTGTCGGCCCAGTGCAACCAACTTCAGCAAGCATTTTATTTAAGGGTCTGCTTCCTCCTGCATTTTCTAAGGGTTTGCTTCCCCGGGGTAACGGCCGGTGCTGTGATGGGGATCGAACCCAGCACCTTCAGATTGTGAGACGTGCCACTTAACAATTAGGCCACGCCGTCCCCTATTTGTTTTGAAATGACTTTGACATGTTGTTAATGGAATAATTACAACTTTTTTTTTATAAATCAGTAAATAATACCATTGTTGATAATATTTTTCAAAGAGTATATAATATTGATCTTATCGTTCTGTCTTGTAAGAAAAGAAAATTGTGTATAAAATAAGTAATAATTTACTATATTTTTATAATGTACTTCATTTCTGGGATATTTAAAAACTGTCAATAAGTATGGCTTGGCTTGGCTTCGTTCATTCTCAATCTTCCGCAACCAAACCCTGAAAGGACTTAAGTAGCAGAATGTAGTCCAGAGAATGAAATGCGTTGTGTCGTAGTTTACAGCTTGACTGCGATATTTCCACCTTTCGGTTAACCACATCCAACTTCAGCAAGCATTTTTTTAGTACCGGGTTAGCATTCCCTCTTCGATCCCTTCTCCTTAGCCAGTCTGCCCTGCTGCAGTCTGTTATCCAGGATCACCTCGTGGAGGTGTAGAAGGGTCTTGGCAGCTCTGGTTCGCTGGCCCTGATGCTAGCAGTCAGCTATGGGTCGCTGACCACTGCAGCTCATATGCTGCTCACCATCTTGATCCCGTCAATAAGTATGATATTATTTTCCGTTAACCTTAAATAAAATTAATGTGTAATGGAAAGTTTCAATGTCATTTCTTGTTATTTAAATTTTTTGTTGTCACAAAAAATGGGCAGAGGATGACAAAGATAATGAACAGTTTATCTTCATGGTATGAAAGAAATTCAACAAACAAAGTGGCTAGACAACACTATGCACAGAGACCCATAATAATTTATGTCAGTTGGCATGACACAGAATGAAACATCAAAATTAGTTCACTTCATATATATACTACAACCATTTCATCAAACCAGTTTTCAGTAGTATTGCTTTGTGATGGGTATCCTTTTGTTCTATAATTACATGTATTGTAAAGAACATGATGCTGGTTGTTTCCTTAAAATGCTCTGCTCAAAATTAGGGAAAGTCTAAAATGTTATTCCGTCAATGTATGATCTAATGGTGTATATAGTAATTTTTAAAATATAATTTAAATACTGTATAATATTTGTATATCTCTTATTTGTCTTTGGTCTAAGTGTGCTTATCTTTCAAACCACAAGAAATATTATTGAATATTTCAGCTTTTTCTCTGCCTTTGTCTCTTGAAATCTGACTTGTTATTGTTTTTCATTATTTTAAATATTAACATTTTTTTTAAATTTTGATAAAGGATAATGTCCTAGTTGAATACCTGTTTCTTCTTTCTGTCTCGTTTTCTCTTCATATGAAGCAAAAGGCCACTGTTGCAGCTAGTCCCATCACAGGAAGCCTATATCAAAGCACTTCTAGATGGCTTGGCTTGGCTGTAGTCCAGAGAACGGAATGCTTTGTGTCATAGTTTACAGCTTGACTGCGATATTTGCACCTTTTGGTCTAACACATCCGGCTTCATAAAGCATTTTTTTAGTACCGGGTTAGCATTCCCTCTTCGATCCCTTCTCCTTAGCCAGTCTGCCCTGCTGCAGCCTGTTATCCAGGATCACTGCGTGGAGGTGTAGAAAGGTCTTGGCAGCTTTGATTCTCTGGCCCTGACGCTAGCAGTCAGCTATGAGTCGCTGACCACTGCAGCTCATGCGCTGCTTAGCATCTTGATCCTGCACTTCTAGATGCTTGTAGATAGGAAAATTAAAACATGTCAGAGAGCCTTCGCTGTGATGTATCAATTGTCACTACTTCTTTAACACCAAACATCAGTTTGACAACTAACAACAACTGATTAACAGTGTATTTATACCAACTCTGTGCTGCCATTGTCTCACTTGATATTTATCCAGGGTACAACAGATGAAAATAAGTTATGAAATTAAATATTTTTTTTCTTTGGCGTTCGCCTTATTTCTCGATTCCTCAGGGCGTTGTGCATTGCACTATGTTTTTATTTCACGCCTCTTGGCCCAGTGCATTTGACTTCGTTAAGCATTTTTTGTAAGGGTCTGCTTCCTCCTGCATTTTCTAAGGGTTTGCTTCCCCGGGGTAACGGCTGGTACTGCGATTGGGGATCGAACCCAGCACCTCTGTTTGTGAGCCGTGTCACTTAACCACTAGTCCACGCCATCTCTGCTCCTCTTTTGAACTCTGGTAACACTCTGGCAAAATAGCGAAACACAAACAGCCAAAATTCCCCCAAGTTGTACCAGAGTGGTATCTGAGTGGGAACTGGGGTAAAAAGAATAGGACCAGTGTGACCTTCCAAGCAGTGGAAACACTGTTGCGGGTCCCAACTTCTCTTCCAACGGTCTCTGTCTTGGGCCAAGGTGGATAATGAGTCGCCCATCTGTGGCATTGCGAATGTTGTTGTGGAATGCAAGACAGTCGAACCAACATGTTGGTGGTCGTTTCTTATCTCTGGGGTACCATATTGCTGTTGCTGTGCTCCAACGATCGCCTGTTCTTTGCAGAAAGTGGCCCCTCAGCAATGTTTCATCATGTCTGCATAAATAACTGCATCTTCTACCAGGGACAATTGATGTATGTTTGAGTTGTGAAACCTTTTTTGTGCTGGCTATGAAGTGTGAGGCCGACCATACATCTCTCGAGGGAGGCTTTAGCTTGGACTCCGTCTCTTTCAGAAGTGTCCATGTTTCCGCTGCATAGCATATTGCAGGTAGTACTGTGTAGTTGAATAGAGTGGTGCGCAGGCTCTGGTTGTGGATGTTGTCCAATACCAGCTTTATCAAAGAGAAAGCAGTCCAACCCGCATGACACTGTCTTGTCAACTCTGGGCTTAAGTCGTTCTGCATGTTGAGCAGATGTACTCGCCCACATCATCGAGTCTCTCTCCATCTAGGAAAACTGGGTCGAGGGAAGCAAATCGTCGTGGACATGTTCACTTTGAGTCCCACTTTCTTTCCCTCTCGTGGAGCGCTGTTAGCATTTCATTGGCGTCTGTGGCTGCCTCCGTGATGAGTACTAGATCATCTGCAAAGCAAATGTGGTTTAGCAGGCTGCCATTTATGTTGATGCCAAAGGTATCCCAGTCGCACTGGCTGATGATGGATTCCAGGCATGCACTAAAAAGGCTAAGTGAGATGGGGTCCCTTTGACGTACTTTTCTCTGTGTGGGTAATACTGCCGGTCTTTAGAAGGTAGTTGTGCAATCGTTGTAGCAGTCAGCAAGGATTCTCGTGTATCCCGGGTCAATCCCTTGATCTATTAGAGATTTGCTAAAGACAATATGACTTATACGTGTAAAAGTAGAAGAGTAGTAACAAGTGTTTTTCAATCACAATATGTACAGTTTAATCTTCATTAAGATCACATGTGACCCCAATACTGATGTCAGATTGAAATTTTTTATTATTGATTTATCTTGCCTTCGTCCTTCTGTTCATCTGATTATGCCGTCTTCCTCTTCTTCTTCTGCGTTCATTCTCAATCTCCCACTACCAAGCCCTGAACAGGGCTTTGCAAGTAGCTAGATGTAGAACAGAATGCGTTGTGTCGCTAGTTTACAGCCTCGCTGCGATATTTGCACCTTTTGGTCTCACATTCGTCTTTGGCAGCTTTACACCATCTATAATTCCACACAGGTTGACAAACTTTACTACCTTATTTATGTCCAATAAACTAATTATGACAACGCTGATCTGGTTAAAGTCATATTTTTGTATCGCATTGAAATACTCTTCAATGTATTTTGTTTTGTCATTCCTTTGTGTTGTCAAATCACTAATTGTCTTGTCTTCCTTCTTACAATTTTGATCTTCAAATTGCCATCATTTCACACTATATTCAATTAATTTTCTGGCTAAACACCATTGCGAACCAAGACTGCTTACCTTCAAAAGATATGCACATCATCATTCTATTTCCTCAAAAGAGGACTGTCATGTTATGGGCCCAAGATGATGGGGGAAAAGAGGTAGACAGAAATTAACTATGTGAGACCTGGACCATTACAGCAGATATCCAGGACAGAATACATGCAATGGAAATGCGGTGCTATAGAAAACTCCTAAATGTTACATATCAGGATCGTGTCACGAACGTAGACATCCGTCAGAGAGTTGAAGACGCTATTGGTCCTTTTGAAGATCTGTTCACAACTATCAAAAGACGAAAGATGGCCTGGTGCGGGCACGTCGCGAGGTCCAACGGAATTCCCAACTCGATACTCTTTGTATCCGTACCGGGACAGAGAGGACGTCCAAGGAAGTGATGGGTGGACAACATCACTGAGTGGTCAGGCCTTCGTCCTGATGAGATACGTCAGGCGACGACAGACAGAGAGAGCTGGCGTGGGATTTTCATGTCTTCATGTGTGCCCCAACGACCTGATGGGTTACGGGATGAACTGAACTGAACTATAAAAACAAAAGGGAAGAACATGAACCACAGTTAGGGCATTGTACAAAGGATAATAGAAGACCAAGCAAAAGGGAGGCAGTATATTGCTGCACTGAAAGATATCATCAGGTCAATACCTGTTTTGTCAGTCATCTACCAACAATTTTTCTACTTCTTCTCCGACTTTCATCCTGAAAAGGATATTTGTGACATGTCATAATTTACAATGAGGCTGCAATATCTGTGCCCTTCAGCCCAGCATATCCTATTTCAATACAGCATTTTTTGGACCAGGTTTACCTTCCTTCTTTGTATTCTGTTTCCAGAGCTACTACTTGGAAGCAAAAAAGGGTCTTGGTCAGTTATGTACCACTGACCCTGACGCAAGCAGCCATCTAAAAGTTGCTGGCTGCTCATTTAATATTGCATCTTCAGCCACCACTAAGAATTCATGTCCTATTTTTGTTTAAATATGTGTAATATTTCCATTTTTGTCTACAATATTGTTCAATAGTTATCTTACTTTCTTCATATATCCAAAGATAATTCTAATATGAATGAAAATCTGTATAAGTACATTAATGGTGATTCTTAATGTTTAATAGTTGCCACATCTAGTTGAATTCTGAGTATTAAAATGTTTATGAAAGCACTAATGGTGTACATTTAATTTTCAATGCTGATGTATAATATACTTTTATGGCATTCGTCCTGAAAAGGATGTTTGTGACATTGTGTCGTAGTTTATAATGAGGCTGCGATATCTGTGCCTTTCGATCCCACACATTCGATTTCAGTGCAGCATTTTTGGGACCCTCTTGAATCCCTAATCTCTTAGCCAGGCTGCATGGTTGCAGTCTGTTTCCAGGTCTGCCACTTGGAAATGGAATATGGTCTTGGTTAGTTATAGAGGTCACTAACCCTGATGCAAGCAGCCAGCTATGAGTCGTTGACTGCTGTCAGCTCATTTACTGCTGCATCTTTAGCACGTGCGCTTGATTTCAAAGTTTTGAAGTCTATGTATTGCTGATTCATCTATTGCAGTGGTATCATCCAACAGGCCGTCATTGATAGACTGCAAAATGTCATCTCGAAACATATCATATGTGCCCATAATGGGTGCTTGTGAATCCATGTCAGCTCTTTCATTGCTAAGAACCCCAGCATGACCATGACAGTAGATCCACACCAGAGGAGATTTCTTCAACTAACAGTCATATTTTCTAGAGGTAATAGAATACAGCAAATTCATTGTTCCATTGCTTTTTTGAAAATGTAAAGGCAAAAGTACTTCTAAAATCATACAAAACTAACTCTTTGGTTGTATGCTTGAAGTTTGTCAAGAGTTTATAACTAATGAAATCAAAAAGCCTACTTTCCTAGCCGGTGTGGCTGATGATACTACAGACATCTCGAATCAATCCAGACAATAATAGTGAAGGGACTCAGTGGTCTTGAGTTGAGGTGTCCGCTTCGGGTGCCGGAGGTTGCGGCTTTGAATCAAGGTGGAGACTGGGATTTTTTCACGTGGATCTTCTGGTAAAATTCCACTGATCTCTGAGTAGGGAGATTGGACTCCCATGCTCAGTGTCAAGCACATTAAAAGTCCCTTGGCAGAAATAAAAAAGAGTAGGCTTAACGGCTGCTGCCAGGACACAATTAAAAATTCTAGTAAAAAAATATAAAAAAATTATTTGTACCTTCCCCCAGGTCTAGTAAGCCACAGGAAGTTTAAAATACCTACTACATATAGCCTTCGGCTACATGGCAATAGATATTAACAACATGCTTGTTTGAATAAGTAACAAGTACTATGATAGTATTTCAATGCGAGTTTAAGCTCTTAGTTTGTTTTCATTTCTCTGGTTGAGCCCCTCAAGAATAAAATCCACGAGCCACCACTGGTCAAATGAGTCGTCAACCGGCGTCAATGGAAAATCATCTTCATGTTGTCTATCCACCTTCCAACCGCTCACATTCTCACTTGGAAACTGGACCGTCGAGCACTCATAAACTCGCAGGTGAAGCTGGTTAAGGAGTTTCTCATTAGATGACCGAGTCATCGTACCTTCTGTCTGGACATGTATTCAACATTTGGAATAGAACCTACCCTTTTGCGAATGTCTTAATTTCTCATTCTGTCACCTTCCAAAGATGCGGGCGGCCATTCGCAGGCATCTCATTTCAAAGTGGAGATTTTGCTCCCTCATTTCTTGGAAATGTCCCATGTTTGGCTCTAGTAGCACAGGGCTGGTGAGGAAATGCTGAAAATCCGTTGCTGCTTTGTTGCCAGACCAATGTGGGGATGTTTGAGCAGTGCTGCCAGTTGATAAGTCACTCCTGCTGTTTTCTGGCATCTGGTCTCAATTTCTCTGTCACACCTGCCGTCTTCTGATAACATGCTGCACACAGTGGCATAGCGACGATCTACGGCACCCGGGACAAATTTGGTAGGCTGGTGCGACCCCCCCCCCCCCCCGCCAATAAATTACCACAACAAAATTTGAAATTTACTCTCTATCCTTCATGTTACTTTTTAATGGCGTATGTTAGATACCTACTAGATTAACAGTTAACTAAATATGACCGTCAATTTTAGCTAAACTAGTAGGCCTATTAAATACAAAACAAGTTTAAAATTATGAATGGTTTTGTGCAGTGAACAATAGTCTAACAAAGAAGAATGACAATTATAATAATCGTTTTTCAATTGACAAGGGGAAGGAAGACTAACATCTGGTCAGGCAAAATATACTGATCAGACATGTTAGTCAGGGTCAGGCAAAACATAGTGGCCAAATCCCTCACCTTGGCTTCCCTGGAAACATGCTGTTTACATGGCAACCTGGCTAATGATCCCCGTAGTAGTAAGTGACACGCAGATGAAGCCAAGCACAGCACAACCGTCTGGAGGAGCCTGGTCTACCTTCATCAGCACGCTTGAGATGTGAGGAAAGCTACTGCAACCTGCCACTTAACGTCTTTTTCAGGACGCACAAAACAGCAACAAATAATTGACAAGAGATTCATTTTCTTGGCTTTCACGGCAGCAACTGTATCAATAACATCGACAAGGTCTGTTTTCTCCAGCGCTTCTCTCTCAATACTAAGTAGTGCTAGATCACTTAACCTACCCTGTCCCACTGACGCTCGCAAGTATGAGAGTATTCATTACAGTTTGCTGAATCATCTTATCATTCATAGCTAACTATGGACTCTGAAATCGTAAAAAATGTGCACAGCGTTCCGTAGATTTGAAAAAACATCTTTGCCTTAACTGATGATGAAATGATGAATTTCCAAGTCAGTAGTTGGATTTTGTTAGAACGGCAATTCAGCAACATCCAGTAGTCGTTAATCTCAGTAAAGAAACTCACATCGATCAACATTAGTGTCATAACAAATTCCAAGATCAAAGCAATCTTGTCTGAGAAGATCCATATGTTGTTGATTGTCGATTCGAATAAGATTTTGTATGTCAAGCAAAATCGACATTTTGAATTGAGCTCTTTCAATCTTGTAAATCATGTATTAACGTTTTGCTGGAATCTGTGAAGAACACTTTTCATTACGCGCACGGTGACGGCGTGGGTTAGTAGTTAAGTGACACGGCTCACAATCTGAAGGTGCTGGGTTCACCACAGCACCGGCCGTTACCCCGAGGAAGCAAACACTTAGAAAATGCAGGAGGAAGCAGACTCTTACATAGGATGCAGCCAAATTTGGATGCACTGGGCCGACAGGCACAAAATAAAAACATAGTGCAACTCACACGGCCTTGGGGAATAGAGAAACAAGGCTAACGCAACAAAAAAATACACGCACAACTTCTTTCTCAGCAGGAAGACCTGCGTCTCGAGTCAATTCTCCAGGCATCATTCTACATCTTATAATTCCTTTAACATAAATTTCGCAGGTAGCACATTCGCTCTTTGCATCCATGACTGTAGGTGTTCACACATCTTTTCGAATTTCTTTCAGTTTATTTTCAAGGCCTACTAGATCAGAAACGGCATCCTTGAAATTCAGGGTAGGATCCTTCAGTCAATTCTGTACATGGTCGATTATTCCAATAATGGTGTTCTAGAACTATTTAACAAAAAAATGTTACCCCTTTGGTCCCTTCCCCATCCTCCCCACAGGCTGGCGGTCGCCCTGTCCTCGCTACGCCACTAGCAGCACATGTACCTGACCTCCTCAGTCTGCTGGAGAGCCACGTTCTGAATGCTTCAGTTAGGTGGCCCCTGTGTTCTGCCCATCCACAGAGTTATCATACTTATGGCAGGTTGCGACCAAATGATTTTGAACTTTCTGTTCGTCTGTACGTGCAAGTGATTGGTCATCTGTGAAAAACAGTTTATATTTGGAACTGATATGGATCATGTGTCGCAGCTTGACAGGTCTCTGGCACAATTTTGTCTGTATAAATACTATAAAGCAGTGAGGACAGCACACATCCCTGACGTGTACCCTTGGTGGTTGCAAAAGCCTCTGTGAGACAGAGTTCCGTACGCACCACATTTTTGTTTTGTTCTCTCTGTACAGAGCACTCGCACTGTTAAGTAACTAACTTCATATCCCATACTCCTCTATTACCGTCCAATCTTCTTCTTCTTCTGCGTTCGTTTTCAATCTCCCACTACTAAGCCCTGAACATGGCTTTGCAAGTAGCAGGATGTAGTCCTGAAAATGGTATGCACTGTGTCGCTAGTTTACAGCTGACTGCGATATTTGCACCTTTCGGTCCGACCCATCATTTTCGACAGGGTACTATTTCTGTCAACCCTGTCGAAAGCTTTCTCTTGGTCAATAAATACTAAGTTGAGATGTTCGCCGTTTTCAATAGTTTTTTTCTCACATTTACCGTATGGTAAATAAAGCATCGTTCCACCTCTTGCCCTTGTTTGGAACCGAAATGGGCTTTGTTGAACTGATGTTCATCAATCGATCGCATTCTCGTTCTAGAAGTTTTGCAAATCACTTCCATGTATGATTTGAAAGCGAAATGTTCCTATTAGTGTCACAGTTCGGCTTCAAGCCATTTCCTTTCCACATGGATACTTTTGTAGCCGACTGCCAGTCATTTTGGACCATTTGTTCCCTCCGCGCTTTAGTAAATATTCTCTTTAGCCACGGTACTCTTGTTTAATTGCCTTGGAAGGAATGGCAGCTCAACCCGTAGATATATTCTTTGGACTATTTTTGAGTACCCTTTCCACCTCCTGGATCACTACTCTTTTCTGTTCATAAGAATCGACTTCACTGCACTCCGGGCATAGTATCTATCTCAGTGAGCAGCACATGAGCTGCAGTGGTCAGCGACCCATAGCTGATTACTAGGATTATTAGCGTCAGGGCCAGCGAACCAGAGCTGCCAAGACCCTTCTACACCTCCACGCGGTGATCCCGGATAACATGCTGCAACAGAGCAGAAGGGATTGAAGAGGGAAGGCTAACCCGGTACTAAAATATGCCTGCTAAAGTCGGATGTATCGGACCAAAAGGTGCAAATATCGCAGTCAAGCTGTAAACTATGACACAACACATTTCATTTTTCGGACAACATCCTTCTACTTGCAAAACCCGTTTCATGGGTTTGTAGCGTGAGATTGAGAACATTTGGAATAACTCTGGTTGACAATGAAAGACCTTTGTATGTGTCATATTAGAATGTAATCTATTTGAGAGGACACTGCAGTGTCATTCCACCCATACCGCGTCTTGATGTGGCTGGGCCTGTGTCAAGAGAAGAGTTGCTGTGACATCCAAGACATTGTGACGACTTCTTTCTCCCTGTTATGTCGTTGAAGTCACCAATCACAACCAGATCGTTCCTCTTGCTCACCCTACAAATTACATGTGAAAAAAAACTCACGTTTTCCCTCAGCGTTGCTCTTATCGTTGCATGGGGCATACACTTGCACAAAATGTTATGGTTTTTCATCTTCGTATAATAGCAGACTTATTAGAAATACAATAATCTATTCAAATTGCTTACCATATATTGATACACAAAGAGAATTGAGACAAGAATGTGTGTTTTGGCCCTACGTGTTTAAAAAAATCTACAGACAGATCAAAGGTATGACATACTGAAGATCAATAAAAGAGATCATCCGTTAAAAAATTCCTCTGATCTCCGAGTTGTGAGATCAGTCACCTATGTGCAGTTGCGCAAATGTTAAAAATTACTTGGCAGTTGGAAATCAAATTGGAACAAGTTATTCTAGGAAGTCTCGTTTCACAGAGAAAAAAGGGGACTGTGCTCTAATTTACAAAAGTAATTATAATAACTGCTACAAAATATAAGAATACATGGCTATATATTTATATCTTCTTCTTCTTTGTTCGTTCTCAATCTCCCACTACCAAACCCTGAAAGGGCTTAAGTAGCAGAATGTAGTCCAGAGAACGGAATGCGTTGTTTCGTAGTTTACAGCTTGACTGCGATATTTGCACCTTTCGGTCCAACACATCCGACTTCAGCAAGCATTTTTTGAGTACCGGGTTAGCATTCCCTTTTCGATCCCTTCTCCTTAGCCAGTCTGCCCTGCTGCAGCCTGTTATCCAGGATCACCGCGTGGAGGTGTAGAAGGGTCTTGGCAGCTATGGTTCGCTGGCCCTGACGCTAGCAGTCAGCTATGGGTCGCTGACCACTGCAGCTCATGCGCTGCTCAGCATCTTGATCCCATATATTTATATAACTCATTCTCAATTTTAAAATCCTGGTATTCAATCAGCGTCTGATGCCAGGTAGCCAAATGTTGAGTAAACTCATTTCGCTCTTTTATCTTGGTGTACCATGTTGGGCCCAGGGCCTCCATTATGCCATCTCTCCACCTCATCGTCGGTCGCCCGCGAGGACGACTAAAGCTGTATGGCCACCATGATGTCACTTTACGTGTCCATCTGTTATCCAACATGCGTAGCACATGGCCGGCCCATCTGTATTTTCGTAACAGCGCGACATCTACGATGCCAGAAAAGGAAGTTCGACGTCTAATATCTGCGTTGCGGATTTGATCTCGAATGTAAATCCTCAATGTTCTTCGCTCTATCGCTCGTTGAGCAATGCGTAGTCTATCTGCCTAAGCTTTCCATAGGTTCGACACCTCGCAGCCATATACCATGTCTGGAATAACCACACTGTTGAAGGTGTGAGCTCTAGCGTTGTCGTTTTGCATGTTGCAGTATGTGTTTAATACAGTTGAAGCTGAGTCAGCCCGCTGTTATCCTCTGTGGTTGGTTGGTGGTTGGTTTCTAATGAACACAATGGGTTGGTAACCCTTTTGTGCGCTCTGAAAAGGATGGAACTTGTGGCAGAATGTTGTAGCTTTCTTGACATCCCGAGCGTACTGATGAAGTGGACTGGGGTCCTCCAGGCGGTTGTGCAATGCTTGGCTTCATCGGCGTGTCAGTTACTACTACAGGGATCACGTCGAACCTCACCTTATTAACCAGACTGTTGTCCTCGACAACAGCCCGTTTCCAGGACAATCATCGAGGAGGTCATGTGAGTGTCTTGGCCAGTATATTTCTCCTTGGCCCTGGCTAACATTGTTTGATTAGTGTGTTTTGCCTGACTAGACGTTAGCCTCAACGTCCAAATTACCCTCTGTGAGATCTCCTGATTGATTAAATGTGAGTTCGTGATTTCTTGGCTCAAGTAGAAATACGAATTTACGTTTTCGACGGACGTTATTTCCGTTTGGGCATAAGGTGTTGAGCATGAACTGGGTTTTCTTTCTATTGATTTGTAGGCCAACTACAACACTTGCTCTGCTGAGTTCATTTCAGCTTCTTTGACGTCGTGGTTGATGATGACAATGTCATCAGCGAAACTCAGATAAGTAAGAATTTTTCCGCCCATGTGTATGTCCCTATCCTCTCAGTCCATGTGTTTCTTCTTCTTCTTCTTCATCGTACGCTGTTTACAGCGATATTTACGTTGCACTGTTTCAATTTGTTAGCCAGTGGCTCAGTGCATCCGATTTCAACAGGCGTTTCTGTAGGGTTGCCCTCCTTAGCCTTTGGCTATCCCCAGCCTAACTGCAAGGCAGCAGTTGTTTTTGGTCAGAGTTGTCTCTCTTAGGAAGTTGTCTTGCAGGACTATCGAGTCTTCCCTACTCGTATCTATAGCGTTTGGCAATGATATGATGGACTATGTACTAGTTTGTACTATCCCGGAAGAGAGGCAGTCCAGTGTGACTTTTTCCCAGGATCGTCACGTCCTGCCAGAAACGTAGCATATGCATATGAGTGAGGTATCTTTTTGCTCGCTTTATTTTCTCGGCTCATCTGCAGTGATGGTACGCCTAGCATTCCCCGCCACCCGGGAGCTTGTCACCATAGGGTAGGAGGTGCAATGTCCGCTGGACTGCATCTCTTCTGCGTCCATTGGAATGACTGATAGCAGACAGATGCAAAGAGCGAGGAAGGAGTGCATTTTACCAGGTGCATTCCTGCGGCTCGATATGGACGGGACGCAAGCCCCAGCCATGTCGTAGCCTCCCATCTCAGCGGTGCTGAGATTTAGGGCGGGATTCTGGCTTAGAGGCGTTCGGCCGTAATCCCTCAGATGGTAGCTTATCAGCCAAGCACGTGGAGAAAATGTCAGCGACCTGTGATTCCTCTCGAAATAGTGCATTTGACCAGGTGACAAGCCTAGTCTTGCACGGAGATGTTGTTCGCCTGGGGAGCGGACATATCTCATGGTCAAGGGTTGAGTCTCAGCAGTTCGCAGTGAGATAGCTGATCTACTGCTTAGGGCACCCCGACCGAGAACTAAGTCTTCACAAATGATTTCATACCTCATCGCCGTATGGGGTGAATATCGAGCAGCTTCCCGCCCGCTTTGATCAGCGGACGGCAGAGACCTCATTCTGCGGCTTGACCGGGCGGGGCTGGAGCGTGGGCCCCAGGTCCCCACCATGTCGAAGCCTCCCTTTGCATTCGTGCTGAGCTGCTTTCGGGCGGGATTTTGGCTTAGAGGCGTTCGGCCGTAATCCCTCACCTCGCACCGTTGGCTTATCAGCCTAGTACGTGAACCAAATGTCTGCGGCTCCTCTCGAGTTTAGCAGGATTACCGTAGCAACGCCCTGTCATTAGTAGGATAAAACTGACCTGTCTTCCGAGGGTCTATTTCCAGCACCCGTTCAATATTAGCCAGAACGTATCAATAGAGGGCTTTTAGTTTGTCAATGGCCAAGTTTCTGGAGCCTGCGATTTCTGCAGGGTGAAGACCAAATTACCGCTCTTTCATTTGGGGGTTAGGAGACTGACCTGTCTTCCGTGGGTCTAATACCAGCACATGTTCACTATTAGACCCCACGAAGGTGCTCTCATTTTGACAGTCATTCTACAGTATTGGCGCGTTAAGTCAATTAAAGCCTCAGGTTCCACTCCTGATAGTGCTGTTCCGTCAATTCCTTTATCAAACACTGAATGCAGACCAACCGAGCCACAGAAAGCATAACCCCAGATTTTTGAGGGTCTAAATCCAGCACCAGTTCCATATTAGACCCAAGGAAAGTGGTCTCGGCATGTCAGTCATTTCAGTGTTGGCCGTGTTGAGTCAAATTAAGCCTCAGGCTCCACTCCTGGTGGTGCCCTTCCGTCAATTCCTTTAAGTTTCAGCTTTGCAACCATACTTCCCCCGGAACCCAAACACTTTGGTTTCCCGGAAGCTGTCCGCAGAGTCATCGAAGCAACTCCTGCGGATCACTAGTCGGCATCGTTTATGGTCAGAACTACGACGGTATCTGATCGTCTTCGCGCCTCTGACTTTCGTTCTTGATTAATGAAAACATTCTTGACAAATGCTTTCGCAGTAGCTCGTCTTGCGGCGATCCAAGAATTTCACCTCTAACGTCGCAATACGAATGCCCCCGTTTGTCCCTGTTAATCATTACCTCCAGTTCCGAAAACCAACAAAATAGAGCCGAGGTCCTATTCCATTATTACATGCACCATTATTCAGGCAGCCGAGGCCTGCTTTGAACACTCTAATTTTTTCAAAGTAAACGCGCCGACCACCCAGGACGCTCAGCGAAGAGCACCCGTGGGAGAGAGCCGGCAGACGGTAAGGCAGCAGACAACGGGCAGTGAACCGGCGCGAGCCGGACCGCCCGCCTGCGCCTGAGATCCAACTACGAGCTTTTTAACTGCAACAACTTTAATATACGCTATTGGAGCTGGAATTACCGCGGCTGCTGGCACCAGACTTGCCCTCCAATAGATCCTCGTTAAAGGGTTTAAAGTGTACTCATTCCAATTACGGGGCCTCGAAAGAGTCCCGTATTGTTATTTTTCGTCACTACCTCCCCGTGCCGGGAGTGGGTAAGTTGCGCGCCTGCTGCCTTCCTTGGATGTGGTAGCCGTTTCTCATGCTCCCTCTCCGGAATCGAACCCTGATTCTCCGTTACCCGTTACAAACATGGTAGGCATGTCACGTACCATCGACATTTGATAGGGCAGACATTTGAAAGATGCGTCGCCGGCACATGAGGCCATGCGATCAGTACAAAGTTATCCAGAGTCACCAGTGGGGACGCCGCAACCCCGCGAGGGGAAACGACGATTGGTTTTGAACTAATAAAAGCGCTCTTTCCGCGAGGGTCGGAGCTTGGTAAGCATGTATTAGCTCTAGAATTGCTACAGTTATTCAAGTAGGATCGTGTCATCTAAAGAACCTCGACTGATTTAATGAGCCATTCGCGGTTTCACCGTGAGACAGTGTGAACTTAGACATGCATGGCTTAATCTTTGAGACAAGCATATGACTACTGGCAGGATCAACCAGATATCTGTCGGAGACGTACGTACAGCACACACCGGTCGGCGGAGGAAGGGTGTGTAAAAAGCCTCACTGGGACGGCCGCAGGGACCGACTGACGGGACGGACGGACGGTTGTTCCACCCGTCCCTCACTCCGTCGACCTAGGACCGCCTGACAGGGGCCTCCTACACGCACCAGACGACCGACCGAAGGGGCTCGCTCGAGGAGGGATGGCAGCGCTCTGTGCAGAACGGATCCCAACGACCTCGGCGATGAATTTCACTGGGACTAGAGACAATTTGGCCTGCCGGCCTGCCCTTCTCCGGAGGAGAACGCAGGGCCTTGAGGCAACGATTCCTGCTTTCCATTTGCCGGTCACAAGCTCTTTGCGAGAGTCGGACCACCAGCGAGACGTACTGTCGAGCTCTGCTATAAGCCTTAGATAAATCACCACGGACGGACCACGTTTCCTGATACGAACCAGACGAGCGCACCTCGGTGGAGGAGACGCCACAACAATCCGCACCCAATTCGCTCTACGGGGAAAGGCAGGCGAGCGTTTTCCGCAAGCCCGCGCTATCGCTCCGCCTGGCGGGACTGAGATCGCTTTACGAACACTGGTTGTAATTGAGTCGCGGCGGCGAGACAACTACCCCAGATAGTCCATGTGTAGACCTCCTTAAGGGCTGCTGTAAATAGCTTTGGTGAGATTTTATCACCCTATTGGACGCCACGTTGTATCGGTATGGTGATCGGTCTATAGAATAGCGTGATATCCGTTGTGCATCCGCTGTTTATCTCCTCTATTAGTTGAGCGTGTTTTTCTGCAATTCCCTGATTTCTCAGGGCATTTATTATTACACAATTAGATACACATGCATATGTGAAACAGAATGCATGTAAAGTATAGGAATGACCATAAACAGACACACAGTTAGGGGACGGCATGGCCTAGTGGTTAAGTGGCACGGCTCACAATCCGATGGTGCTGGGTTCGATCCCCATCACAGCACCGGCCGTTACCCCGGGGAAGCAAACCCATAGAAAATGCAGGAGGAAGCAGACCCTTACATAAAATGCATGCTGAGGTCGGATGCACTGGGCCGACAGGCGCAAAAATAAAAAACACAGTGCAACGCACACCGCCTTGGAGATTAGAAAAAAAAGGCGAACGGCAACATAAAACAAAAACAAAAAAACAAAAAACAAAAAAAACAACAAAAAAAAAGAGAAAAAAAAAAAGAAAAAAAGACACACAGTTAATTAACGACAAGTGTAATATTCAAGTAATAAAAAGTAAAGCAGAAATAACTTTTAACGTGCAGTAAAAGGCAGGATTCTGATTCTTATACTGTGGATATTCCATGGAATGTTGGACTTCATTCATGTGATGAATGTGTCATGAATTCATGTTTAGAAATATCAACCTCATCATGTAAAACGGCAGTGCATAAGCTGCAGTGGTCAGCGACCCATAGCTGACTGCTAGCGTCAGGGCCAGCGAACCAGAGCTGCCAAGACCCTTCTACACCTCCACGCGGTGATCCTGGATAACAGGCTGCAGCAGGGCAGACTGGCTAAGGAGAAGGAATCGAAGAAGAAATGCTAATCCGGTACTCAAAAAATACTTGCTGAAGTCGGATGTTTTTGATCGAAAGGTGCAAATATCGCAGTCAAGCTGTAAACTACGACACAACGCATTCCGTTCTCTGGACTACATTCTGCTACTTAAGCCCTTTGGCTTAAGTTTGGTTGCGGGAGATTGAGAACGAACGAAGCCAAGCCATCATGTAAAACAGAATACTACATAAGCTACTACTGCTACAAGTGTACATAAATACTTTGACAAATGCTTTATTCAAAGAGACCAAATACAGAAGTGTCACATACTCCGAATAAAGTGAAAACGGAGGTAATGTTTCTACCGACGCCCGGGAAGCCCTGCCACGAATCAAACTTCACTGTATATGGCCATCACTTACAAGCAGTTTATAGCTTTACCTACCTTGGTAGTACTCTCACCAGCGAAGGAAATATTCTTCTTCTTCTTCTTCTTCGTACGCAGTCAGACAGTAACCATTATTTTTTCGAAAAAAAGAAGCCGTCATCCTGAGGCTGTCGACACTGCCATAGAGCTTGTCTAGTGTTGCCACTGGTGATGGCCACATCTGCTCTCTCTGATCCTCGCAGTTTTGCAGCAAATGCTCAGCGGTCATTTTCCCGGTACCACACGGGCATTCGTCGGTGCCACCTATCTTCAATTTGTTGAATAGGTGGTACCTCAGTCTATTGTGGCCAGTGCGAAGTCTGAAGACCACGACCTGCTCTCTTCTATTCAACTGGTAATAGGCATCGTTTTTGATGTAGCCAGTATGTTCGGTTTCCCATTTGGTCATGTATCTAGCTCTAATGAGCAGTTTTGACTCTTCGTATGTCATACTAGTATCAGGTTGTGGTAGTTTTGCACCTTCTTTTGCCAGTCTGTCTGCCTCCTCGTTGCAGTGAGATGGAACCCACTGCACCACTACCCTTTAAGGTGCGGCCTGCTGGCATAGTTGACAGAGTACTGCTCTTAAATCATTAAGTTCAGTATTTTTCTGGCTTTTCAGTGCTGTGACTACGGCCAGTGCATCTGTAAGCAGGACTATGTGGCTTTCATTGAAGGAAATATTGACTTTCAGGGCCACAACATGATTTCCAAGGCGAGTGCTGCTTTTGGAAGACTACGAGCAAACGTTTGGAACCGGCAACGAATCAATGTTATCACCAAGATAAGCGTGTATCGTGCTGTTGTGTTAATCACCATTCTATACACATGCGAAACATGGACAGTCTATAGCGGCATGTCAGGAAACTTAATCATTTCCATGTAAACTGTCTCCGCAGACTGCTAAGGATCGGTTGGCAGGATAGAGTGTCCAGCTCTGTAGTTCTCAGCAGGGCAACACTTTCTGGCATTAATACGCCTTTTACAGAGATCCTAGATACGATGGACTGGGCATAGGGTAGGTAGGGGCAATAATACGCACTTTCAATCTCGGGTTGTTTATTACAAAATGTGCATTACTTATGTGTCTGGAATTGTAATTGTTGGATACAGTGTTCATTTACCCATAATATTCAAAATAGATTTAAATCTGAGGGTTATCTGTTAAAGTACAAATTTGACTTTTCATGAACTACCCACATTCGTACTCTTGCCCCATTGAATGGGGCAAGAGTACGTGCGTGCGTACTTTTACCCCGCGATAAAGATATAGGGATACACATACTTTTACACAACAATAAAGTTTTTAATTACACCTTTGAAATATAACAAGCTGTTTAATTCATAACTGAAGACATTACAGAAAATATAGACATTCATTAAACCTCTTTAAAAATATATATATAAAACAAAAAAAGTTTAATCCAGAATAGAAAGTAAATTGGCTGAGGTCATTACCGAAAGTAACATAATTGTTAAACCTAACGGAACTACTAATTATCAGCTGTGAAAGCTTAAGTACAATATCATCTTTTTGAAAGAAGGCATCTTCAGTTGTCTCTTGGAATCTGAATGTTTTTGGCATTCTTTTTTAAAAGACTCCTTCGTAACCATCACTTCCAGGTTTGCTGACTTTGGCAACGAATAATCTGTACAAGACTTTTCCAAAAACCTTGACTACTGCGAAGTTATCAGAGTGAAGCTCTTGCCAAACACTGTCCAAGTCGTTGTCTTCTGCAGATGAAATGAAGTTGCAGGAATCATCACTTTCCAAAAAGGACATTGTGACTGATTCATCAGATGACGAATCTTCTTCAAACAGCTTTCTCTTTAAGCCAACTTTACTTTTTCGAGAATTGGTTTTTAACTTTTTTAACAGCGCTTTTCTCTCTTTTTCTCTTGCTGCTATCTCCTTTTCTACCTGTAGGTTCATGAGTCGTTCCTTATTTGGTGTTGAAGTCAAGAGAGTGGATTTTAGGCTTCGTCTGGTACGTTTTCTGTGTATTTTAATTTTTGGGAAGGGAATGTCTGAAGGTGAAGTTGAAAGTTGGGCTGGATCATTAGAATAATCCAAACATTGTGGAGCATGTGCAGCGACATTTGAAGGTCCAGGTTGAGGACTCGACAAATCTGTTTTTGAAGAATGTCCTGAATCGTTACTATTACCACAAAGTCATCTGAGGCACTCTTTTGTTGTTGTGGTGGATTGAGTGGATGGTCTTTATCTTCAAAGTGGATGATGGCTCGATCTTCTTCGCTAACATCTGTGTAGAGATCCTGATCTGTTTCTTCAGCTGGTATGAAATCGTCTGTAAAAATGTTTTTGTTTAGAGGAAATATTCCTGTAGCTAGGAATCCCTCCTTTACTATGTCAACAGTCGCTGTCTTCATGAATGCTGTACTGAAAAGACCAACTACATGATAGATTGAGAGAAATTGGGCTGGGTTTGATGTGGTCCAACCATCCGCTACCCCTTCATAGTATGCTTTCAGTGGTCTGAAAAAAACTCGATCTAGTGGCTGGGTCCTATGGCTGCTATGAGGTAGAATACTTAATAAATGGATATGGTTACTCTTTGCAAATGTCACAGCCTGGAGACTTGTGTGAGACACATGATTGTCCAGAATTAAGAGAACAGAACTCTGTTCGGTTGGATTGTTGTGCTGTTTAAAATGTTCAAGGTACTTTATAAAAGTTGGTGTGTTCATGTAGCCTGTATCAGTGACAGTCATATCGCAACCAATCGGTCCATCTTTTATTAAAAGCAGATTCAGTTTTTTTTCGAGCAAACAAAAAATAAGGTGGAAAATGATGACCTGTGGCACTCATACAACAGACAGCTGTTATTGTCTGCCCTTGCTCAGCAGCCACTGCTTTTGCTACATCTTTCTTTACAATTGGAGCAATATGTTTGGGTAGTTTATTTGGAACCGTCTGAATCCCAGTCTCATCAACATTGTAGATACGGTTCGGAGGAAATTTGTACTTTTGAAGTACTTCCTCTAAATTGTCAAAATACTGAGCTATTTGTATTTTGTTAAACCCCATGGTTCTTGCAATGCTAGTTTTCCGAGGCGTCCTTAAGGATAGCCCATTTCTCTTCATAAAACTTCTTGTGAAGTCTCAACCTGCCAGCTTGCTGTCAGTTGGGAATGGATGTTGAATATGGTTCCTTTCCACATAAGCGTAAATTAGGAAGCGCAAAGACTTCAACGTAAATCCATAAAACCTCTTGTCTAGGTCTTTACAATGCTGTACTATTTCATTTTCTTGGGCCAGGGATAACACTGCTCGAAATCTTCCCAAATTCTCTGCACCCCTCCCCTTCTTCAAACGACTTCGTAGAGTTGCTTCATGAAATCCGACAACCTTTGCAGCCGGCCGCATGGACACACCCGAATTGATTAGCTTGCGCGCTTCACTTAAAATGTCATCCGTCATGGGCTTTCGATTGGACGTCCTTCAATAATTCCTAAAAGACAAAGCAAAAAAAATAGTTACCACGTAACATAAAAGACATAAAATATCATGCTAACTAGGTAACAACGAAGACATTTTAGCTGTCAGAAATGGGGCAAAAGTACCCATGCGTATTTTTACCCCATGTTGTTAGCGTACTTTTGCCCCATTTCCGACCAAATTAAACAAAAATGTTTTGGCCATTTCACAATCTAACCTCATCTTGGAAAAATATAATGTGTGGGTATTAAACAAAGCTTATACTTTACCCACAAAAATTAAATGGAAAAACATTTATTTTCATTGTTAAAAAAATTCATGACGTGAAGCAAATTTTACATTGAAACATCAAAAAACACACCTACCTCATGATTAATGATGTGGCCGTCAGAACCAGTATTTCATTCACAGCTCGCCTGCAGTGTTTCCCGCCATAATCTTTAACACTGGCGCAAAAACAAACAACGGCGGCAAATTTAAGCAGGGTGCGTACTTTTGCCCCCACCTACCCTACTATTTTGCATGTCAGATGTGCGCCTCCCTAAATAACCATTGTACGGTGAGCTCATGACAGGATAGCGCTCGGGGGAGGGCGGGGGGAGAAGACAGAAGAAACGATACAAAGACACTTTAAAAGCTTTTTTGAATAGTTTTTCCATCGATGTCACTGCCTGGGAGCGCCTTGCTCCAAACCGCCCAGCCGGTCGCACTGCTATCACACATGACGTGGTGCTTGCATCGCTGAGCAGAGACGAATTATGTAAGCGCAGGAAAAGCGAGCTGCACGAAAAAACAGAATGCAAGTTGGCTCAATTACTAACGCTTTTCACATGTGCCCTACGTACGGAAGTTTGTCATGTTCAGATAGGAATGTACCGTCATATGCGGTCACATCTGAGTAAACATGTCTGTCGCTATCTTCGCTTGCGATTGACCACTAACTAGAGCGAAAAGGAAACAATTATTATGGCTTGTGGGAGATTGTGCTTCTTAAATTATAAAATTATATTTGGGCACAAATGGACGGTTTTTAACAAAAAGCTCTACCATATGAAAAAAAACCCACACTGAAGGTTGGTAGGAGAAGGGGGACAATACGATGATGACAACGTTTTGGGTGAGCGGGAAACATCAAGAAGTGGATATACAGTAATCTCCTCCTACTGCATTCGTTCTCAATATCCAGCTACCAAGACCTGATCAGGACTTTGCAAGTAACAGGATGTAGTCCGGAGAACAGGATCCGATGTCTCGCTAGTCTACAGCTTGGCTGCGATATTTGCACCTTTCTGTCCGACACATCCATCTTCGGCAGCATACAGTAGTCTATGTGTACCACTAGTGCAAGAAACAGACGATGCTGAGAAGAATTATGGCCAATCCCCCGAGTTATACCTGGGTTGAAAATAATAGGATTATTTAACTTTCCAAGCATGTTGATATTGATGAAGCATGTTGTAAAAGGCGACTAAAGAGAGTTGCGAATTGGGCTACTGAAACTGCTAAGATACAGGTTTCCTTAACTTAACGTCTTAATACTGGTTTATAAGACTCTGCTTCTTGCTGTACAGGGGTCTGCTGTAGTGGTGGCATTAATTTTCACGTTGGCCAATCTCTAATGTAGAGATTGCACACAACCATGCACTAATTTTTTTTACGTTTTACTCAGTTTAAATTTTGCCTTCGTAGAGAAATCTGTCAAAGGCTGCAGGCAATTTGCGATTTGTCAAATGGTACGATGATGTGCTTGAAGAACAGATATACACAGTTCTGCTATCCCTTAAGCACACAGTCATTTTCTTTTCCAGAATTTTGAAACATTGTTCTGGTAAAAATTTTTAGCAGATTGAAAATAAACCCTTTACTAAGAGTTTAAGGCCTACAATTTTTATTAAAGTAAATACGCATTTGAACTTCCGTTTAGCGTGTATGAAAAATCTGGTATAGTCTCTCGCATTTTTGGCGTCCATCTTCTAGCAGTGTGCTGCTTGTGGTTGTGAATCAATAATCGTAATTATTGTGCAAACAGAAGACATGGAAGACGATAACATTGATGAGTATGATTATTTGTAGCTTTTGACGAATATTTGTAATAGTGTAATTTAATGCACATGTATTATGCGTTAGAAGTTATGTTTTTTTCCCTGTTTACATTTGTAACACCTATTACCGATAGGCAATATGGAGATCATAGACGCTAATGCAGTCAGACACAGCATACTGACGAGGACGTAGCGTCGCGGTCAGGTATTATACTGACTAAGACCACATTCTTTCTTCCAAGTAGCGTTCCCTGCCCTGGAAACATGCTGTTTACAAAGCAGTCTTACTGACGAGATGTTTATCAAAGTGATCCTCTAGTAACTGAGCGAGCGTCACGCAGTTGAAGACAAGCATAGCGCAACCGCTCGGAGGACCGCTGTCTGCCTTCATCAACACACTCGAGATGTAATCTCCCACTTAAGCTCTTTTTCAGGGCCCACAAAATAGTAAACATATTACTAATTGTGTATAGTTAATAGCTGTTTGGCAAATATAAAATATTTAGACTACATGAAACATTTAGCCTGACAACTTGAAAACACAATACACATCTACTTCCTCGTTCGACATTACACGTCTAAAACAATAACTTTTAACAGGCTTAGCCTTAAGGCTCCCGACATTGGCATGCAGCTTCTCAAATTTTTTTGTTGAGGTTGAGGTAGTAAAGCGGGGCATTGTAACATTGGTATCATTTTTGCAATTTATGCACAGCCAAGCATGACCATGTGTATTAGCAATGTAAGTCAATATACCGTAGAAATACAATTCACACACTATTACAAAGGTTGTGCACTCAAGACATATTTTATTTAATTTTTATTAACATTAGTCTATACCAAGAACTGAGAAAGTGAGGCAACAGGCACCTAGCCTTGGGGTATTAAGCACCTCTCTTTACTATGTGCAAAAATCACATACATTTTTGTCCTTCCAGGTCTTGAATGCTGGAAGCAATATATAGACCTAGTCGCTCTATGTGGTACTACTTATCAAGGTGTCCACATCTGTAACCTTCCTACAAATCTTCCTAATTTTGAGCTATTGAACTCTGGCGTTGGGTATTCCTGCCTCAACCTCTTCCTCCTCCATGTCCACATGATATAGAAGCCTCCTAAGCAGCAAATCTCCCTTCTTGCGGAGCTCATCTGTTCATACATATCTTTTACGCGTGCATCAGTTAAGAGTAAGACCTTGTTCAGAAGGGTGAACCAGTGATTTATGACCTCCAGGTCCTCAGCACGATAATTTCACTGGCAAGTAGTTTTGTGAAATAAGTTTTCTGTGGAGCTTGTAATCACACAAAAAGTTCTGAGGCAACAGTCAAGATGCTGTGAAGGAAACTGCTTTTTCAAATTTTTATCTTAGTTATGCAATGATCTCTGCCATACAGAGTTTCTAGAAAACATGCAGAAATTATGTGTGGACATCAAATCAAGTCAGGAGAGTTCAGCACCACTAGCGGAGTAAGACAGGGTGATATTCTATCACCGTACCTTTTCATACTCATGGATGAAGTCATCAAAGCCTGCAAGGAGCAGACAAAAAAGTATGAAGTAGGGTACTAGAAGATGGACCAAGTTACGTATCAGAACTAGCGTTTGCAGATGACATAGCCCTGATCACGAAATCCAAGGCACGTCTCCAGATCAACTTGCAGGTCTGGGAAGAAGAGTTGAAGAAGAGAGGAATGCACATCAGCAGCTCCAAAACAAAAAGCATGGTGATCGCCAGAGATAAGAGACATCATATAACTCTGGGAACACGAGTACTGGAGCAGCTCAGCAACTTCAAATATCTAGGAGTGGTAATAGACAGCAGAGGAGGAACCAAAGAAGTGTAAACTGCACGAAGGGCAGCAGCTGGTAGACTTTTCCATGCAATAAACAGAGGATTCCTCAGCAAAAAAGAAAAATAAGCAGGGATACAAAGATGGATGTATACCGCTTGACCTATATACTTGTTCTGACATGTGAGTCATGGGCAATGACTACAGCCCAAGAAAGGCAACTACAAACTTCAGAAATGAGGTATCTAAGAAAGGCGGTTCAGGTGATGAAAAGGGACAAGATTCGTAATCAGTGAATACGTAGCAATCTCAAAGTCCAATCCCTGCAGACACGAGTGGAGCAGTCCCAACTACAGTGGTTTGGCCATGTCTGTAGAATGAAAGAAGATCGGATACCAATGCGGTCATGGGAGACAAAAAGTCAAGGACGCAGACCCCCAGTACATTCCAAAGTATGTTGAAGACAACATATGACAATCCCTAAGTGACCGAGGGCTGGATTAGAAAGAGGCCAGGAAAAACATGGCGGATAGAGCAGTGCGGCATTCTTTCTGGAAAGCATTTACACCTCACAGTAGAAAAGGAGCGAGTAAGTAAGTTAGCTTAACCATCTTTACTCTACAGGTTTGACAGACTTACCTCTTGATGGGTCTTGTGACTATGTGATTGGAAAACTAGTCTGTTCCTTCTATGCATTATGTAGAAACTCTCCAAAAAGAGATTGCGTTACACTGTTTTCCCATAGGCACACAGCATATTTCTTAAACCTTCTCAGTCCGGGCTAATTTTGTCAATTTGTGTCTTTCACTGAACCACAATGCTGGAATTCCATGCGTCAAAGTTTTATTCCAAAATTTATTATTCAACAAATTGATCTAAAATTATGATATAAACATCGTGAGACACATTGAATTATCTATGACATGAAGTATGCGAAATAAAAGTTAGATCTATATATTAGTATAAACTTATGTATTATAAACTCAACACTATCAGCAAAGAACCAATCATGCTGGAGGGAGAGCAGTTAGAAAAAGTGGATACCTTTGCTTATTTGACCAGCACAATAGATATATCAGGAGATAACAGATGTAAGGATCAGAATTGGAATGGCATTCCTGACAAATGACGCTAAACAACATTGATATGGAGATCCAGATAAATCAAGATTCATATAAAAGGTAGAATATTCAACGCCAGTGTTGTCGGTGTTGCTGTATGGAGCGGAGACATGGAGAACGATTCAGGCCATAAAACAGACACCAGTTCTTTGTTAATAGATGCTTTGGAAGGATAATGGGCATAAAGTGGCAGGCCACGGTGAGGAATTTTTTTTTTTTTTTGCGTTCGCCATATTTCTCTAATCCCCAAGGCGGTGTGCGTTGCACTGCGTTTTTATTTTGCGCCTGTCGGCCCAGTGCATCCGACTTCAGCATGCATTTTATGTAAGGGTCTGCTTCCTCCTGCATTTTCTAAGGGTTTGCTTCCCCGGGGTAACGGCCGGTGCTGTGATGGGGATCGAACCCAGCACCTTCTGGTTGTGAGCCGTGTCACTTAACCACTAGGCCACGCCGTCCCCCATGGTGAGGAATGAAGACCCATGGGAAAGGAACCAACAACATCCATTGTAACAACAAATTAAGCGATGAAAATGAGACTGGATAGGACAAAAGGTGCAGAATGCACAGACCAGCATAGCTAGATAGGCTGTTATATGGAATCCTCAAGGCGAGAGAGGAATAGGCCCAAAAATAAGCGAAGAGAGCGTGAGAAGGAACTAAATTAAGAAATGCTTAAATCTACACCTGGAAGGAGGCAGAAAGAGCAGCCCAGGACCATGCATACTGGCAGAATGTTGTCAATGGCATATGCGCAGAGAGGAGTGACAAGGCTTTGATTGATTGATAAACTCGCAGCTTTAGTCTTGTCAAGATCTTTTAAAACAATGTGCTTGTAATTGAGTTTTGATGTTTGAATGCTGGGGTACTTCACGCTTAAAAGCATGGGTATCCTCATTGGACCTTAGTGATTGCACTTTAGCTCTGTAGTACTGTACAACATTCAGTTGCAGTTTAAACATGGTAGCTGCATTATGAAATGTTATAATGATTAATTAAAATAGCATACACATACCACTTTAGAGTTGTTATGAGTTACCAACACAGAGCTAATTTAACTCTTTAACGACTTTCTTTGGTGGCGGGTGACAGTAGCTGTTTTTACATCATGAGGTATAATTGAGAAGGTGGACCTGCATCCTCATGACTGTAGTACAACACCAGGTCCGTCAATAAGTTCAGCACAGCATGTGCCAATCCTCACCTCGTTACCTAAGACTGCTATGACAGAGCCTGTTTCCAGGAGTGTGGTGGGGAGTCATGTTGGGTCTTTTCACTTGACCCTGATATTACTGTTCGATCCCCACCATTTGGGAGTCTAATGGTCAGACAGCAACAAATTAATTGGAAGTTATTTCCATTGGTTACATGACATGTATGGTAATGCAATTACAAAAGTGCCCTTTAGAAGCATGCCTGTTGCACTCTAGTATTTATTAATAAAAGTTGTAAAAGCAAAGCTGCAAATTCTACAATTATTCTTTGACATGATTATACATTCCGCGCAAGGGAGACCAGAAATAAAATATTTTTTTCACATATTTTTCCACATAGAACAAGGTCCAGATCCCGCTCTCCAGTGCGGAGATCAAGATCCAGATCTCCTAATAGGAACAAAAATAATCGACAAAGATCATTTGGAGGGGGTCGTCGTGTTGTTGTTCGGAACATTCCATATGATGTGAAATGGCAAGATCTCAAAGATATGTTTAGAAATGGAAGTAAGTGTATACATTTTATGGTTTTGCTTCAAGAAACAATTATATGTAAATGAAAAATTTGATTTTGAAGACTCTGGTTGTTTTCACAAAATGACAAGTACAATGAAATTGTAACTTTATCACCGTGCAACGTGACAAACATAGAAAGGTACAATTTTTGTGTGAAAATTAAAGTTAATAAATTACTATGACAGCTCGCTCACATAATACAGAATGTGACACGACACTGCTAAATAGCATCCATATCTTTTTATTTTATGATTGTGTAATGCTTTTCTGTTTTTCATCAGTTGGTGATGTTACTTATGTGGAAATGCTGGAGACACCAGAGGGAAAATCAAAGGGAGTTGCGTAAGTAGTTCCTTTTTTTTTCTTCTAAGAATTTCAAAAAGGAGAATACACACAGGTCTGACCATGAAAAAAAAGTGTTTCTTTGGTTAAGATTATTTGTTGAATCTGGCCAATTCAATCACATGTGCAAGTTGGAATTGGAATCCTGGTATTCAATCAGGCAGATCAGTGTCTGATGCCAGATAATGGAAAGTTATCCTTTTGTTCTGAAAATCCATCTGGTTTGCTCTTAGAAGGCTGGTTTACTTTTCAGAAGTTACTGAGTCTAGCGTTTACAGGTTTTAGCCTGTTGCCATTTAGCAGCAGTATAGATTATGCACTCTACTGTTGACAAAACTAATAACTGTTAAGCTGTCATAGTGTGAGGTCTTGCTGCTAGGGATTTCCCACCATCACCTCCAGGTGATAAATTGCCACACTATTTTAGTTGCAGTTAATGATTGTCAGTAAATGAAATAATCATATGATGGTGTTTATGGGTATTTCTGATGATTGTTCTAGGAAAATAAATTTTCTCCTTTCCCAAAAATAGAGTGGTGGAGTTCAGAGATCCTCTGCATGCTGAGAAAGCCGTAGAAGAGTTTCATCAAAAGAAGATCAAGGACAGGGCCATTATTGTCAGAGAGGTAATGCTATTGAAATATAACGTCATTGTAGACTTTCAATTTTTTAAAACAATTATCTCGTTTTGCTGCCTTGAGTCACAAGTGAGTGGGGGAACCAAATAGGAACCAGGCCATCCTATGCTGCTACAAAGTGAATGTGCCTTGGTACGATTCATTACACGCTTCTCTCTCTTACACACATACACACCACCACCCGCCGTATGCGTTAGCCTTTACCACACCATATGTAAAAACTTTATTGGTGCATGCAGCATGTCAGGTTTGTCAGAAGATGGTGACAATTTATAAAAACATTTAGACTTGCCGATTAGGGAACGTCACACCTCATTAAATCCATTGAAATCACCACAAAGTATCGATGGTGTCTTTTATAATATTAGCACAACAGCTAGTTTACACTAAAATGTATTTAATTTAATCTAAATAAACAAACTAACCAGATCAACCTCAGAACTTCACTATTCTCAATAATGTGCTGGCCTCAATCCGCGAAAAAGAAGATAATAAAGAGTTTCACATCAATTTCTAATTTAACACAAAATACTTTGACTGGTAAATGAATGTGACATATTCATTACAAACTGTCTATTTTTACCGAATTGGTAATTATATGAATAACCAATATATGAACTGCTGTTTTACCACGGTTTTTTGTTTATGTCCATTTGTGTTTTCCATCCACTTGTGTGAGTGTAATCCCATTACTAGCATTACCATGTAAATGTCACTGGCAATATAGCAGAACACATGTGTTAGCTGCCAATTTCGTTAACATCGAACTGTTTTACATGCCATCAATTTTGATTGGATGGAACTAAGGAGGGTTAAAAAAACAAACTCTTTGTACCACTCATTGTCTTGACCTATATGAGCATTAAACATTTCAAACAATGCAATTTTTTTCTTTCATTTCATAAGGAGCGTGAGAAGGATCGTCAAGAATTTGCACAAAACAAGATTATGAGGGAAAGAGGAAGATTTGGTCCAGTTGGTGACAATTCCATGGGTGGAGGGCGAGGCATGGGCTTAGGGTCAGTTGGACTTCCTGCCCAGATTAACCCTCAAATCAACCCTCAGATTTTGCATCAGTTGGGCATTGACGGTCCAATTACTAGCACAGTATTTGTGGCAAATGTGAGTAGTACTTGATGTTATTGTGCTGGTGAAAGATTTTATTCTCAGTCCTTTAATAAGAAACCTAGCATAGTCATATTAAGTTTTCTGTCATTAACCATCATTTTTGATAACTTATTTACAATGCACATGTTCTTTATCTTTGTGCATTTGCAATAGGTTTTTATTTATCATATTTTTTTTCTGAAAATATCTTTTAAATAGCTGCATGAAAATTATAGTGTTTCTTTAGATGTTTTTAGTAGCAAGGATAAGAAGATTCTCAAGTAATATTTTGTATTTTTTTAAGAACACATTCTTATATTCTTATCCAGTAACTCAAGGAAGTCGATAACCATCAATTGTGTTATCTTTTAGAGCAGTCCAGTTTTTCTCCACTTTGCTAGACCCAGCTCTGGTTCATGATTTTAATTTCCACTTCTTTAGTTCTCCACCAAGTTGATTTAGATTAGTTTCATTTTGCTTTTCTTCTAAAATTCACATAGCTATTCTGGTGATGGTATCGAGGTCATTTCTGGTGATGTTACCAATCCTATTACGAAGTTGTTTTTTTATCACATGAAGGTACTAAGACATAACTACGACGTAGCTATTTAAATAGTAAGCCAGTAATCTAATTTTGTACACATTTTGTTTTCCAAAATACATGTTTTGTGTTTCTATCTCATAGATAAAGACACCCTTGTTTTGATTAATTTTAGTTGGACTACAGCGTGACTCTGAGAAAACTAACGGATGTTTTCAAGCTAGCTGGAAATGTCATCAGAGCTGAAATCAAAGAGGACAAAAATGGACAGTCAAGAGGGATGGGTGTTGTTGTTTTTGAACACCCAATGGAGGCTGTTCAGGCAGTGTGTATCCTTGACTGAAATTAACCTCATATTAGCACAGTAAAAAAATGTATATTCCTGCTTTAATGAAAATGTTTCTGTAAATTCAGTTATTAAACCATGATGCTACCTGTTTTTTCCCCCACAAGCTTTCATCTATAACCTTGTTGAGTCAATGCAGATCAAAAGTCTTTCTATGGGATTTGTTAGGCTGGTGTGACCTGTTCGCAATCAGAATTTTGCAACTTGATCTCTTCTTGGCAAGTAGTATGTTTCTGCTATACTTCAGTTTTTGGGCGTTCTCTGTGCCATTTGTCTTTGAATATTTTTTTTTTTGGGTGGGTCTTTATTTCTTCATATGTAGTCTGGTCTTTAGTTTAGGCTTCACTTCCTACCTCTTCAAAAAGGGAACAAAGAATAGTAACACTAATCTGCAAAGGCATATCACAAGAGGCGACTAAGGAGGGTTGCAAATCGGGTTGTCTACCTCATCCTGTAGAAACTTTAGTCCACAAGCATAAATATGAGCAGGGGAACACATTTTTTACGATTATGTGAAGATTTATGCTCCATAGGAGTTGATAAATATTTGTTGTTTCATGTCCTGCATCGTTCAGTTTAAAAAAAATGGTTTGCATAAATGCATACATTGTTCAGAGCTCTCATATCAAATTCATCTGTGTATATGCTGGTTACATTCTGTGGTTGGTTATTTCTTTTGAATATATTCCATTATATATTTTCTCTGTCTGAATGTGCCTTTTTAATTTTTTCTTGTATGTTGTATATCAGCTCTGATAACTTCTCTTTTATGGTGGAAATGTGATGCTTGTCTATATGCCACTGCCTTATCTCTGTGAGGTCTGGCATGGAGGCGGGGCTAGATTTTTTTTTCTGTTTTTGCAAATCAGCTTTTCTTGAATTTTGTTGACACTTTTCAATTTGATTTCATTGTCGTTGTTCCTGGATATTGCAGGATTCTTTACTTCTGGTAATTCATCTATTTAGTTTGAGTGATCTTGTTTGCCATATTTGAAAGTGTAAAAATTGCTTGTTGTTGATGTTTAGGAGCCATTTATGAGTCCACTGATCTAATCTTTATAGAGCTTGCAATTTGTCATTTTAAAAGTTTTCTTCAGCTGCCTATAAAACTAGATCATTGTCGAATAGTGAGCTGTGGGGACCTCTGTGGTATTTTATCCACTATGTTGATGAAAATCAAGAACAGTGATAGAATACTGCCCTATGCATCTGTTAGTTGTGTGTTAATTATATTTTAGTTATGTGTTTTAGCAGAGTAGGAATATTCCTTAACTGGCAAAGCTATGTTTAATGGACAATTGCTGTATGAGAGAAACATGGTTGTCCGTGTTGACAAGGATCTAGAACCAGAGCAACCTAAACTACCAAGTGAGTCATCTTCGTGTGAAAGTGAAAACATGTTCATTAAATATATATTGATTTTAATATTTGCTTTCTACACCTTTATAGTTCTGACACCATTATGTGCAGATATGCAAATATTGCCACTGTGTATGTCAAATAGTTTTCTTTTCTCTAAATTCACATACAATTAAGATTATGATTTAAACACTGTAAGGCTTACAATAAAGCAATGTATGACATGAAGTATCCATAAGAAAAATGATATATTTGTAAACATATATTAGAAGAGTTAAAATGGCATTTAACTTTACTACGGGCAAACATTTTTCATAATTTTTCTAAACTTAATATTTTACTATAGTTATTGACCCTGAGAGCCTGTAACTTTCTGTTTGTTGGTCAATAAATATGATTTTGTTGTGTGTAGAAACAAATGAATAAAGAGCTTTTATAAAAATCTAAACACAAACATTTGGATTTGCAGATTGGGGAAAGTCGCTCCTCTATAAATCCACTGAGATCACAACAAAGTATTGATACTGTGTATAATATGTTTACAGCTGTTAGTTTCCACTTCAAATGTATTTATTAGTTTAAACTTCAAACGTATTTATTACATCTAAATTAACGAAGTAAACAGATCTACCTCACAAAGGTCTTTTAGAACTTTACCATTCTCAAAAATGGGCTGGCTCAAAGCAGCGCAAGTAGATAATTTCAGTAACTCCCTTTGCCATATGTATTTCTGAGTTAATAAATGCCATTGTCACAGGTTCTTTTGTCTGTGTCCCATTTGAAGTCTGAATGGGAAGTGTGTTGAATAGCCACAAGTAAACCAGATCCATTACCATTGATGTCCTGACCAAATAATAAATTTCTTTGGTCTTGAAGTCCTAACTTTCCTAGTGCCAAATTTGAAGCTTTATTACAATGTTCCTAAATGTTTATCTATCCACATCCTTAATGGTATAGGCACTTGTATTTTGCATTTCTCCCTCACTATGATGTGAAAGGAAGCAGCGTGGCTCGGTTGTTAGTGAGCTGGGTTCATTCCCCAGTTGATGCAGAAATGTTTTTTCAGACCTCAACCGTTCATGGTTCGACCCAGCCTTAAATGGGTACCGGTTCAGTTCGAGAAGCAGAAGCGGCGAGGGAAAGGAGATGGCTACTGCCTTCATATAGCAGAGTCTTTTAAATGTGAGATCACTAACACCTTACACCCCTACGGCAGTAATGATATAGGTTACTTTACTTAACTTTTATGATCTGAAATCAGTTTGTTCAGTTGTGATATCTTTTGTGTTTTAGGTGGTTTGAAGTCCATCGGTATGGGCCTTGGCTCAGGAGGCGTGCCACTCACAAACTTTGGTCAGCTAGGCAATAGTAAGTAGTATTGATTTGTTTTTATAAATAATACTCTACTTTTTAAAATTATTTTATAATCATATTATAGTGCTGTGTAAAGACAGTTTTTATGTCTGATATAACCAGTGGAACCTCAAATTAATGAGGAATATATGTATAATTCACATGAATGTTTTGTTTGTGTGAAAGTCCCTGTTTTTAATATACTGGAACTCACAGGAATTGAAAATGACCAAAATAGTACGTGGGCACAGTTGACAGTGAGTGGCGAATGCCTAACAATCTTAACCCTTAAGTAATTAATGTCCGCATAGGTGGACAAGTAAAAATACTCCAAGTCCCCATACAGTCCACCTAAACCAAGTCCCCATACAGTCCACCTAAACGGACACGGGATAAGAAAATTTGCCGATCGTCATCAAAAAGTTATCCTAGAGCAATTGCCGTGTAAGAAAATTTGCTGATCGTCGTCAAAAAGTAATTCTAGAGCATTGCCGTGTGTTAACACAGGTTGATATGCGGCCATTTTGAATCTATATATAGGGATGCCTTCATTGCCATTGTAAACAACCAAAATGGCCGTAAAGTGACTTTGAAAGTGATTTTAAAACGGTGTGTTTGCGTTTTCGGGACTTGCGGATTATTCCATTATTGCGGGTGATAAAGGTAAGTTGTTCCGACATATTGTTGGGAGCTCGATCTGTTTAATTTGTTTATTTAGCAGTATTAACTACATTTGTAAGGGAAAATAGCAGATTTGACAATCTTGTAAGAAATACTATCTGCACTCTGTGACGATTTTCACATTCTGACGGTCCCGATTCCCCGCGAAATGGGCAAAATCGAAATGTTGCGGTTTTAAAAAAAATTTTCACATTAATCTTCTTGTACCTCATACACTAACACACAACACATCAAAAACAATAACACCAAGTAGTTCTTTATTCATTTATGTCTCTACACAAACAAAAATCATATTTATACAACAAACAAAACAAAAAAAAACAGATTGTCAAAGTGAACAACCTAGAAAAACGTGACCTGCTGAAAAATAATTCAGTGGCCGCGGGAACTTCCGTACTTTTATAACTCAGGGCCCTAAAGGTTAAAAACTGGTTCTTTATATATATTATTGACCTAGAATGTTACTGATGCACAATTTTAGCACAGAGAATTTGAGTTGTCGCTTCTCCTATTTCATGACTTTATTACTAGTATACAGACCAAGCTTTGTCCTGGATAGTTATGAAAGTTGCTCATTTTTAGAGCCCTCTTCCCATACTCCTCACATTCTTCTTGCCCACCTTCAAACCCACCCTTCCCATCAACCTTAACCCCCGTTTCTTCCCACCATAATCTGCTCCCCTCAGCAATCCTTCCACTCCCCTCGCCACTTTGAATTGGGTCATGTAGTCACAGTTCATATTTACTTTGTACATTTTGGTTGAGACCTGTTTAACGGTTTAGAATTAAGTAGCAAACTGACATACTTGCTGTGTTTATATTTATATGTTGAGATCAGTTTTGTTATGATTTTTTGCAAAATTCCAAGTGTTGACAGTGGAAATTGTTCAATTTCAATCTGTTATAAACTGTTTACATTCTACTGGTGCTTTTATCCTGTTCACATTTCTAAAATTTTATGCTGTACAGATCAGATTATGTGTGACTTTTGTCTCAAAATATATTTGATTTTGCAGAATTGTATGCTTGTTTTATCATTTGAAGAGAAATTTCTCTGGCATTTATATTTAAGGTGTCTCATGATTTATATGTAATAATAAATGTATTTCAGGTCTTGGATTGTCTGGAGGCAGTGGGCTGTTGGGAATGGGTGGTGGAGGAATGGGAGGTGGAGGTCTAGGAGGCTCAGGTCTGGGTCTTTTAGGTGCAGGATCTGATATGCTAGGGATGGGTGGTGGCTTTGGAGGTGGTTTGGGAAACAGTCTTGGGGGAATGGGTCTTGGTAGTGGAGGGTCACTCAGCTCAGGCAGACATGGTGGAAGCTCTGGTGGAATGGGTCTGGGTGGAGGTTTAGGTGGATCACTGTCAGATTATGGTCTTGGAGGATTAGGAGGATCATCTAAGATGGGTGGCTTGTCTGACTCTTTCTCCAACAATTATGGTGGGTTTGGGGACTCCAACTACAATGGCAACGGCGGCCTATCAGGTCTTGGATCAAATCTGAGTTCGCTCACAGCTGGACTAGGTGGGATGGGAGGAAGTGGTAGTCTGTTAGGCGGAATGGGAGATGCTTTGGGTCTTGGCAGGGACAGATTGGGTATTGATAGGATGGGTGTCTTGGGGGATAGGATGGGTGGCTTGGGGGATAGGATGGGCGACTTGGGAGGTAGGATGGGTGGCTTGGGAGATAGGATGGGTGGCTTGGGAGATAGGATGGGTGGTCTTGACAGAATATCGGAGCAGCTGAGAGATAACTATGGTGGTGGTGGAGGCAGAGATGATGGGAACCGAAGGATAACCCGCCCTGATAACTGCACAGTTGTGGTGAAAAATGTAAGTGGTTTATCTTGATTGGAGACAATTGTCTTGTGTGGCAGATGACAGTTTGGAATTAGTTTTTATTAGTCAAATTGTAAATTGGTATGTGTTATGTTATTAGGACTTATTACTTGGCAGACAGATTTTATGTTTCTTTTAACCAGAGCAAAAGGGCATTCAGGCCACTTTTATGTGTTCCCATCATCTTTTGATGTGTTTAAATTTTCTTCCATGAAGTGTTAGCTTATATTTGTATTGGTTGTAACGTAGGTTTTGTTCTTGCTTTTATCTATGCAGTATTTGAACCATATCTATGCATGTTTTTTTTCAACTTGCTTTTATTTCTAAACACTTTGTCCTCAATTTGAATATATCTGAAGAAAGAAGTGGTCAACCTGAGTTTATTTGAATATCTAGAATGTGTCTTTGAATTGTGTTGATAATGGCCATACATGCATTCAGTTCCTCGTGCACTTCTGCAGCAGATTTTGGGTATTCATTCTTTCAATACCAATTACATTCATATGTAGTGTTGTATATAAATCCTAATCTGTTGTGATCTGTGATGGAAACTTGTTTAGTATTTTTGAGCTGGTAATATACATAATTAATTAATGGTGGTCTGGATGCTCTATTTGCATTTGTTCCTTGTCTGAAAGTGTCTTGACTGACAGACATTTAAACTAATATGGGTGCACTATTTGGAAGCGTTAGCATAATTTAGAAAGTATTGCTTGAAATTAATTTCAGTCTGGATTTTTATTTAAGTACTTTGTACTATCACCGAAAGTGAAGATGACTAGCTGTCTCTTTGTGTTTTGAGGTTAATTTATTATGCTATCAAAAGTAACAATTTAAAAAAAGACCCAAAAAATATACATTGTATATTTTTAAAGTGTTTGAAACTGAAGATACTTAGTTGTACAACAAGATGTACTCGACAGGAAATGTATTGTTTTGACATTTTACTGGTTCTTTGATGACGTTCATCCTGAAAGGAAATTGTGCAGAGTTACAATGAGGCTGCGATATCTATACCATTCGGCCCAATAATCTGGTTTCAGCATGCCATTTTTTAGTATCAGGTTTGCCTACCTCTGTGATTACTATTCTCTTGGCCAGACTACACTAGTGCAGCATAATTCCAGATCGGCCATTTGTAGGTGGAATAGAGCCTGGTGAGCAGCGATATGCTGACCCTGATGCACTCAGCCAGATACGAGTTTCTGCCTGTTATCAGTTCATTCTCTGTTCTGTGTCTTCATCCCTGATTTACGGAGGCAGCATGGCCTAGAGGTGAAACTTGCTTGGTTTCACAATTCCAATGCACCGGTACGAATCCTATTTTGTCGAGTTTGACAGAACCGGTTTTTTGTATTAGTTCAATCATTTTTCCACATAGAGAAAGTAATGGCAACCTACTGTACTTCACACCTGCCAAGAAACTTATAACAGCCAAATAGGTGAAAAGTTTGAGTGACGTTCTGTAAAGCAAAGCTATTTCTTTTACCTCACATTACTGAAACTGAGGAAATGTCTGTTTCTGAAATTGTCATTATCGCATTTGCATGTACAATTTTTGTCCCTCTCTCTTTCCATACACATCACCAGCTGCCCTATAGTGTTACATGGCAGGCTCTGAAAGAACACTTCCGGGATGCAGGTATGTTCTGAACCTATCATCATTCGTACATTTGTTTAAGAATTGAAATTTAAGTTATTGATATTTTAAAATGAATGTAACTTGTGCGCTTTGATGAAGCTGGAGATTTATAAATTGAATAATTATGTTTTAGCCTGTTTGCATGCTGCTGTGTTGTTTACATGATCCACATAGAATTTTCTCTTCTGGTCTGACGCAGGACGTAACTCATTTATATTCTTAGATTTCTCTTCTCGCACACATACCAACACCAAACATATATACACATTTCTGTTAACTCATAATTTGATTGAATTTAACCTTAAACAGTTTTACTTGATGAGAGGAGTTTTACAGAATAATTTGACTTAAATTAACTTTAAAAATTGTCCTGGATTGTAATTATACAGGCAGTTAATTGTCCAACATTACTGATTGACACATTTTTCATCCAGGTGATGTTAAGTTTGCAGAAATCATTGTAGATAAAGGAAAGTCTACAGGTGTGGGACTGGTCAGGTTCAGAAGTGAGGCTGATGCCCAGAGAGCAATCTGTATCCTATTTTGTATTATTTTGTTAAATAGGCATGAACTCATTCTTTCTATGTCTTGGGCTGTTTCAATAAAGATGGGCAGGCTCTACAACCGTGACATGATTAAATGACAAGTTCTTAACCTTTAGCACTCCAATGTCCGATCCCTTCTAACCAGCTCGGCCTGCAAAAACGGTGTGCGGAAAAATTGTTTTTTTTTTTGAACGGAGTCACTCCTGACAGCCATTTTTTACTGCTGAGTACGTCCTCCATATATACACGATATTTTGCCGGTTAAAGTATCGTATGTGCGATTACAAATGGCTTTTGAACAGTTTTATGTGATGGATAATTTTGCAGATGTATAATTTTCAATTTTTAGCCAAGTGCCAGAATTGTGTATTTCAAAGTTTTATTCAAAATAAAATAAATTGATATTCAGTAAATTCAGCTAAATTATGATCTAAACATAAGGCACATAATTAAACTATCAATGACATGAAGTATTCATAATTAAGGTTATATATTATTATGAAGTGTTCAATTACATTAATGTTGAGGTGGAAATTTGAGAGGAATATTTTTGTACTTACAGCATTGTGTATTTCACGATATATCTGTCGATTACATTACAAATAGTTTTGTATTATGTGTCCAGCTAACAATGACTTGGTTGTGTATTGACTACACAAGTTATCCAGATTCGTGATCTTGAAGACACAACTTTCCTCGTGATACATGATTCGACTTACAAACATCGTAACTTTCACAAATGTCTGCCAATCAGAAATAACTTAAACAAGTTAAATCTTCGTCTTCGTTTGTTCTCAATTTCCCGCTACCAAACACTGAAAGGGCTTAAGTAGCAGAATGTAGTCCAGAACGGAATGCGTTGTCGTAGTTTACAGCTTGGCACATTTGCACCTTTCGGTCCAACACATCCGACTTCAGCAAGCATTTTTTGAGTACCGGGTTAGCATTCCCTCTTCGATCCCTTCTCCTTAGCTAGTCTGCCCTGCTGCAGCCTGTTATCCAGGATCACCACGTGGAGGTGTAGAAGGGTCTTGGCAGCTATGGTTCACTGGCACTGACGCTATGGGTCGCTGACCACTGCAGCATCTTGATCCCAAACAGTTAAATCAATTGCACATGCTTGGATGCCACTATTACATATATCCAAAAAAATTCCACTAACTAAAATACAAGTACGTGTTTCAAAAGTTGTTTGGTTGTAAAGTGCTACAATATTTGGTTTTACATCTGTCTCGAGTGGCTCCAACTAACTAGAAAGGGTTCAAACAGATATGGTTTTTTGATAACAGAATAAATAAATAAAATGCAAACATAGTCTATATAATCATATATTTGTTATGAAGTTTTTCAGCATGAACTCTGTATTTACCTTAACATGTATACAGCCTTAAAAAACAAGTCTGGAATGGAACGACGAAACATTGATGTTTCTCTGCACCGAAATTAGCACCACGCTGACCAGTGAGTAACAGCAGATTTTGTCCATTGCATCGACGAGAGTTTTCTGGCAGGATTTGTTATTGGTCATAGAGGATTATTTCAGGCCACAAATGAGCAATTCTTCTTGCTTACTTTACATTTCACTAAAAGTGACAGTAATGGGCAGTTGTTCTTGCCAATTTTGAATCATGTTTTTTTATTCTACTTTGTCCAGTTTCCATTGTGGAGTGTTTTTTCGCTTGTTGTCTTCCTGTGTCAGTTATAATACACATTTTATCAGTTGAAACTTTCAGAGGAGAAATGTAGTTTTGTGTATTTACTGTGTTGCTTGTTGATACTATAGATTTTAAAAGTTACAAAAATTCTCCTCATTTTCATAGCTATTGGTGAAAGAAGTCTTCAATTTGACTGCTTCTCCAATTTTTTTGGTAAAGATCATGGTAATAGTTTTATAAGTTGGAAACTTTTTATTATATATATGAGGAATCAAATTTAATTGCAGAAAGTTTCCATGTTGTTTCTTTCCAACTTCCTTTTTCACGTGTACAAAAATACTAGGACATATCTCACATTTTATAAGACCGTCGCTAGCTTAATAACCTGCATAATTGTTATAGTGCTATCTAGAACATACATTTGTTTCTGTCTTGTCATTGTTCATTGGAAGCGTAGACAGCGTTTGCACTTGTGAACTTGCTTACATTTTCAGTTTTTAACATGCGTATTTATCAATTCAGTAACAGCAGTTAATTTTTAGCAACTTTTTTTTACCTTCAATTATGTATTTTAAACTCTTAGAATGGTCTTAGGTAGTACCTTCTACTTATGTAACAAATTAAGTTGTTTCGTGCTATTTCATATTTGTGTTTTTACATCATAACATTTATTTAATGGTTTAAGTTTTTAGCTCATGAGTTTTTTTGGCAGATCTCTATGATCCATGTGGTCTGGTATTTTTTCTTTTGTAAAGGCGAATAAAGTTTTGGTATTCTGTGGATGATTTGGTCTTCCGTGTCACATCAAGCTGTGTTTGTCTGGAGTGTTTCCGAGGTTGATGATAGTGACTGCTCTTTAGTTGTGGTATCTAGGCATGGTGACTGAATGCAATACAAATTAAAAGTCACACAAAATTAGGCATATTCTAGTAAACTAATATTCTTTCATTGTTGTTCAAAGTGTTAAACACCACCAATTTATAAGTAGCAGCATTAGATAATCATTGGGACAAAAGTCAACATTAGAAGTATCTATACCTTTCAGTAAAAGTTATAATTGCGTCAAAAATGAACAATTGGTGTAACAAAATAACGAACAGTTGTCTTTTCATAATGCTCTAGTTGTCACTACAACAGTAGTGTGAATCTCCATTTCTGGTTGCAGTTCTGAACTTTACTACCTGCCTAATTTGGTAGATTTGTGTGAGACAAGTACTACAATTCTGTATGTCAAAATAAATTGATATTAACTGTATAGAGTTATGATCTAAAGATCTGAATACACATAATTAATTTATCTACCATATGGAGAATTTAATACATATATATAAATATTAGTGTGAAGCATTAAATAATGAATGTGCAGAGGCAAAATGTTATGAAAGAAGTGGTGAAAAAAAAGGCACCCAAACAGAATTAGAGATAAAACATATAGCTTTAGAATATATTAAAGGAACATACCCAGCTATAGAATGGACCAACAATGATACCCATGAAAAATGTAGGTCTTTACACAAAATTAAATAATAGACAGGAAATCCATATCTCAGTGGCCATTGGAAAATTTTAAAAACATCTTTAGAGCTTAGAATGAGGCTCTATGAACAGCT
The DNA here is from genome assembly GCA_036924085.1 of Ariolimax columbianus. NCBI lineage: Eukaryota > Metazoa > Mollusca > Gastropoda > Stylommatophora > Arionidae > Ariolimax > Ariolimax columbianus. The sequence goes on along the minus strand of JAVGWX010000001.1, from coordinate 114,283,665 downwards.
GCAATAGATGTGCCCATGTGGAGAGAACAAACAAACGGTGGATCATGTTCTGTGGATATGTTGGCTCCATGAGAGGAGCAGAGCGACTACATGGCCATCCCCAACCCAATTGCAAGACAAACTGTATGACGACGACAAAAGCTTCAGAATGACTGCTTGGCTTATGAAGGAAATAGATGCAATTATTTGAGAGTGAACACCAAAGTGGTCCAGTCTGAATTTAACTTGCATTTAATATCCAGATGTATGGTCATTGACCTGATAAAATAAGTAATAATTTCTTTGCTATTGAAGTCCTAATTACATTGCACAGTGTGTGACCAGGTTAAAAATGTCACTATATTCGTAAATACAAGCCAGATGAAACTACATTAAATTAAAAGCCGCACATTGAACTGGGCATCATTCCACTATATTTTAGGTCAATGTAAACATGGTTCCTAAGTGAATAAGTGAACACTGACATTAGATGTCGATTTCAGTTCGTTGGAATTTAAACCGATGATTATATGCTGTTGATTTGTATGTACTAAAGAGTTTTTAGCTAGTGCGTTTCATTGCTAATATTTCCTCAATTTTATCTGGGTTTTTGTTCAAATTTATTTCCTATGTCTAGATTGATTCCTTTTGCAGTGATCAAATCTATATGATAATGTAAAAACAGCCTACTTAATTGTGATACATTTAGCCATTGCCATACACTTTATCTTCTTAATTCTCGTTCAAAGAGTTAGGGGTTACTGTGGTATATTTACCATTCTACTGAGGGCATTAGCTTGTGTTTTGTGCACAGAACACTTCTTGGAGATATTTTTTGGTACAATGCATATGTATTTTCAGATTAGCAATCTCACAGTACCTGAAAGTAGTGTCACTAGACTTGCATTGTCATATTAGTCATTCTCAGTCAATCAAAACCTTTTGTGCTCCCTGTAGGACATCGACAAATACATACTTAGTCATCAAACTTTGACATGTCAATATCTGTTGAAATTTGTGGTTTAAGTTATTACAGGATGGAGAAGCCAGCACTGCACACAGGTTATGTGAGACCAGTGTTAGAATACAGGATAGCAGCATAGTCCACAGCAACAAAGAGTAACTTTATAAAAATATATACAACCCAAAACAGGTATCATCACTGGAGCTATGACAACACCAATAAATGCAACAGAGAATATCACACGAATCGAAGGTATAGAAACGCGCAGAGACCAAAAAAACACCCCAGCAGGGAGAGAAGTTCAAATGAATGACTGATCACCCAATATATGACAGGATACATCGCATGGGAAGAGGGAGATTAAAGAGAAATCAAATCATAAGCCAGACATTGGTTAGAAATCTAAAAACACCCCAAATCCCACCATGGAAAAATCCAACTCCTTTGAGATGGTAGAAACCATAGAAGGAAAAATGGAACTGATTAGAAATGAAATTTATCACAGAAGGATATCTTAGAGTATACCCACCAGAAACATGGATACACTTATATACAGATCGCTCATCTAACAGCCACATTCAATGAAGGTGGAGGAGGGGTCTGTTACCGACTAAGGAATGGAGAAGAAAAAACTTGAGTATTAACAACGGGAACATGCTCCAATAATTTCTGTGCAGAAACAGAGGCACTGAAGGCTGCAGCTGAGCTTGTAATCCAAGATAAAGATATCCAAGAAAACATAGTATTCCTGACTGATGCCATGTCAGCATTAGCAGCGCTAATAAAACACAAAGATGATATCGAGCAATGTATTTTGACACAGCTCTCAGCAGAACACCCAAGGTTGGCCATACACTGGATCCCATCCCACTGCAATATTGAAGGCAATGAAGCTGCAGACAAACTAGCAAAGTGTGGAGAAGCATCGCATATAGTGAGGCCAAGACCATAATTAAAGGAGAAAATGGGTCGATCAACACTCCGACTTCCGAAATGAAGACAGCTACGTTAACTTAACTAGAGAACAGCAAGTCATCATCTTCAGGCTAAGAACTGGGCATAACAGACTAAGGGTCATCTTTACAACAAAATGAGGATCGGGACAGATAAGTGTCTATGTGGGGAGCATATCATGACAGTGGAACACATACTGCACGCTCACGCAGGAAAAGAGAACAATACTGGCCTCGCAAGACATGAGACAAAAGCTGTATGGAGATAAAACAGTCTTACAAACAATGGTGTCCTTTGTAAGAGAAACTGTGATCTTTATCTGAGGATGAATGAAGAAGAGTAGCCAGCATCATGTCCAATTCTTCTGAGTCACCTTTTATGATGTGTTGCAGGTTACTATTGATCTTTGCTTCCCGTTTGGGAGATCAGTCATATTATCCGACCTGAAAGTTCTGCATTGTCAAATTAATCATGTCACTGGACTTACTGCATCCCCATGCAGAGTTTTGTTACACAAAGTTGAAATATTTTGACCTCTGATCGGATTTATTTAGGCATGTAAACCTGCTTTGCGAATCAAGTACTTTTGACCTATTTATCTACCAAAGATTGGACAAAAAGAAAAGTGGGATATTGTGACATTGTTTTATTTCCGGAAATTATTACTGACCAGTCCTTTATATTCCACAATATATTTATACAAAGTAATAACTGGCTTTTTAACTGAAGATAATTCACTCCAGAAGAATTTGTTTCATCTAATTTGGCGTTCTATAATTTTCAGAATATACATTTCAGTAAAGGCATGTGTAGTACAAAGAAGCATGAACATAGTTCAAGTTTTTAAAGGTTAAGTCTAAAATCTTCTGGAAAAGAACAGTAAAATATCTACACTCATCTTGTATATTTCTCAACTTGTCAATACTTTGAGTGAAAATTTTGAACTTTAGCCGACATTGGCGCAAAGAACTTTGAGAAAAGTATGCAAGCTGGTGTACCTGTGTGAATCAGTTGTTTTTTTAGTGGTTTCCAGTGAGTTCTGAGGTGAACTTGAAGAAAATGGTATGGAAAGTCTCTGACAAAGCCGTATTATGTTATCACTTGAACTCATCTTTGTGGACAAAATGACACAAGCGAACAGAAATTCAACGATCATTATTATTTGATAATTGTTTGGTATAAGATGATGCTCACTTTGAGGATTGTGTAAAGTCTCCATCTTCTCTTAATCACTCCTCTTCTACCCTGTAATGCAGAATCTAACAATAGAGAGAGTACCATGCTTTACAAGAGGCTGCTGCATCCAATCACATTGCCTTCTAGGAGATTCTTGGGAAGTTGCAGTAACCTTACTCTTCCTGATTACCACTTGAGTGAACTTATTTTTTATAAAGCAATCTTCTGGCAAATGTTCCAGTGTGATGGTTGGTATTTCAGCCAATCCTGACAATTGACAAGAAATCATGTTTACATGACCGTCTTTGAGATTAATAAAGAATGAGCCTGGTTTTAAAGATTTTACACTTTCTTGTTGAATTGCAAACCACATTTAGTGGTTAATATTGAAAATTCATTGTTTATAGAGTATGGCGTTCTGTTGCACATTTCAGGATCTTGCATTTACTTTTGTTTACACTGATATATTTCTATGGAAATATGTAGGGTGTATCTTGCTATGCTTTTGATAATTATTGTTCTAGTGTTGTTTTAGTAAGACTTGAAAAAACAATTTAGGGCCGATGACTTTTGATTTGGCACTACAGGTATGAATGCAACTTTCCATCCTTCACATAAAATGAACAGTATAATTTCCAGTTCATTCACTGATACTTTAGGATTTGAGTTTGTAGAAAGCTTCAAAAGATTGTGTGATTTCTCAAACCAGCCAAAGTTGGTGATGGCGAGCATTGAAAATTACTTGTCTGTTGCAGGACATGTAACACTTTTGTATCTATTGTATAGGAGTCTTTTAAATTTCTTCTGTTTTTGTTTTGCCAGTTCATTCTTGCATTCTCTTAAAATTCGTAGATAACTGGCAGACAAGATATATCCACTGTATATGAAAATCATTTTCTTTAGTGCAATGAGAATAGAAAGGGATGACTTGGACAGAGAAGATTAATGGATAGACTACCATGGTTTAAACAAACTAGAGAATGCATAATTCACTGTAGCAGGAAAGTATATCTTGAAATCAAATGGTAATGCTGGAGACACTGTTATAGATACAGAGCCTTCTGCAGTCATTCAATGACAGCTTGCCAGATGATAACATAGTCAAGAAAGCGAAAAATTTTTAGACCTCGGAATTTAAAATTTGCTGAAAGAGACATCACCTCTGGCTCTGCCCTGAGTGCAGAAATTTCAGTTCTGTTGGGAGTAAATTGTATAGTGCATTCACATTTGATGGAGGGAGATACAACAAAAGAAATTTCCACTCGTATTGCGTCAACAAGCTGATGAACATTTGGAAATTGAAATCGAGCAAACACACAAAGCTCAGGCTGTCAACTCTTGTCATACATATCAGTGCTAACAGATGTGAAGGCTAGAAAATGACAGACACTTGAAAACAAACTGAATGCTTTTGAAAATAAATGTTTTAAAAAACATTTGAAAATTCAAAGAATTCAAGACCAATAAGAAAAAATGGTGGGCATGTACTTAGAAAGAAAAACAACAGACTTCCATTACAGGCGAATATGTGGACTCATCTGACAGTAAAAAGAGATGGCAGCCAAAAGTGACTTTGCAGAACGGTTGTCAGAGAGGGCTCAATTATGAGTCTAAACAGCATAGAAGAACTTAGACAAGTGGCATCACTCAGTTTAAACTGGGTATTGCTTGTTTGTGCATTATGTGCAATCTTTGCCGCTTAAAGAATGTAGAGAAGGTACATGTTATATCCTTAGTGAATTTACCGGAATATTGTTTTTGGTGACATTGCTGAGCGATGATGTATTTAAAAGTTTCTCAGTGTAATGGAGCTCTAGTTGATTGCGATAGTTTTGCCTAGAGAAAAGGCATCTCAGATTTTCAGACATCATTAGATCTATATGAGAAGGCATTCTGCACACATGAGTATGTGCTTTAACAATTTACATTCTTCATGAACTTATTGCCATGTCCCAATTGAAGTTACAAAGGTAAGCTCTTTATTTTGCACCTCTTTGTTCAGCTTCATCATATTGTTGTTCCCTGGGTCAGCTTTGCTGATTATTATTGTTGAATTTGGTTTGTACTTTTATGTTTTAACATGATGATCAGGACGAAGCAGACACATGGACAAAACTGATGCTGTTGTAAATATTCTGGACATGATCCGCCATTGTGACACGGCGTCTTCAAGTTTAATTTTTAAAATGTATATGACAAAAAAAAGGCGGTTGCTGAAACGGTTGGACATTCAACGATTTGAGATATTGATTTTGCTGGTACTTGATGCTGTCATTTCATTACTCCCAAGTTCTGGTGTGGTCACATAGAAAGACAGTCATCAAGTCAATCATGGTCCTGGTTCTTTGTTTTCAAGGGCTTGCCAAATCTTGTTATTCAGACTTTTTAGTTGAAGACTGTTGTTGCCAGCAATGAAGTTCAGGTTTGTTTTGCGGAACAGGACAGCTCAGCAATGGTGTTTGTAAGTATGTTTTCTAATCAGTTTAAAAAAATGTTCTGCACTTATTGCTCACGACCTTTCCCAGTTGATGAATATTTTCGAATTTCCTTTTTGTTATATATTGATGTTCGCAGTGGTGGGTGCAGTCAGAAAAACACTTTCTCTACACGTTATGGTTTCGTGTGGGTTGATGTATCATTTGCTTATATTGCAGTTAAGAAATTGTAAATCTCCTATTCTCATCCTAAATAAAAATATTTGGTGGTTGATTCTTATTTGAAGTTGTGAAGGCACAATTGCGTTTTATTTAATGTCTCATATTTCAGTTAATATTTGACTTGGGTGCTGGCTGTGTCACACATCAAGTGTTGTGTTATTCATTAATTCTCTTTATTGCATCCAGCCTCAGATGACCATCAGTTCTGTTGTTGACATACTGCATTGTTAAATTATTCCATATCAACTATTTTCTGTCTTTATCATTCTCTTCCATTCATTTAGAGTGTTATCACATTTTATTTTAATTTTAGAAATAGACTTTCCTGTTCTGATCTATGCAGTGGTTTTCCTATGCTTGTTGGCCATTTTAAGACACATTCATTTGAATTTAGGTCATGACATTTGTACAACTATTTGTTAGAAAATTCATGGTATTTTGTTTGTTTATTATCTTCAATTTGATTGATGATAGTCTTGTGAATGATGGCATTGACTTTGTAACAAAGGAATGCTGTTTTTATTTCATGGATTAAATTTGTCGTAGAATGGCTTTTATTTACTAGATAACACTTTGTATGGAAATAAAATATCTTCCTGACATACTTATATACAGTGGTTAAACAGAATAAAAAATAAGAAAGAATAATGTCAACAAAACTACAAAATATATAGTTAACATGAGAGACATAAATTTACATTTTAGAAAAGTTGTCAAGTGGAGTATTGTTTGGCTGTGTATGGTGGTGTGTTTAGTCATTCAACATAACTTGTGCTGGTTAAGTTTTTTTAAATGATTACAAACTGCAGAGAAAATAAAAAGTTTTGTTTTACAGGTGCAGTGGTAACTATACCCTGGCTATGATGTTCATGGACTGACAGCCAGTTGTGTTGAGCAATTTAACAGAAGGTTAGTCTAATCCATTTTACAAGTCATAGTTTTGAGTTAACGTTTAATTTTGAAGTCATGTTTAGAAAGTTGCATTTTAAAATAACTTTGATACTAAAGATCTGGTTGTAATGTGCAAGACGGCTTCATCAGGATGGAAGGAGTTGATAGTTATCTGCATCAGAAACCACAAATAATAGCACCACAATTTCCTAGATGTCCTACCCAGTTGGTAGTATGATCTGTGTTGATCTACATTGTCAACACCACCCATATGTTGATTATAGGAATGGATTGGCAGAGGTATTCTGCTGTCTGTTCTGCCTTCCTTTGCATGATGCGAAACAGAACTCATTTCTCCACAACAATTGGTTTACAAAACAGTCTATTTGGCACTTGTCATACTGTTTGAGAAATCGTTTCCACTGAAGCCAATCAATGAAACAATGCTGAGCTCTCACTCTCTCCAAGGATAATAGTTTGTCTGACCATCTCCATTATCATCGGTCAAACTTTATGGGGTGGGGGGCACTACCTGACTTGGATCTAGAAGAACAGCCTTCTCCAAACCATTAATTAAAACATTCTTTGACATCACATTAGCATTGTCTAATAGATGACTAGTATATGGCATTAGACTAATGATGTCTAGTCTATAGGTTTGTTTCAGGCAGTGCAATTATGCCAAACATAAAATTGATGTAGAAGAAACCTGTAATTTTTTCTGTTGAGCATGGCTTCCACCAACAATTCTTTGTCTTTGCTTAGAATATAAATTAGTTTGCTCTGTGCACAATTCGTAAAACTGTTCATTTGTAAATAAACTGAAGTAGTAGTCGTATGGCAGCGTCAGCATTTAAATTGTGTTTAGGCACAGAACATTCCACAAAGTTTGAAATTCCTACAGCAGTATGCTGTATTGACCAGACTTCATCAGTCATCGACAATACTAGGCCCAGCCCTAGTAAAATCTGTATTAATTCCTGGAAATATTCGCCGATTTCGTTATTCAAAGCATCACTCAACTCGGTGTCTAGGCCTAGTGTCTTCTAAATCGCTGCATTCAATTTCCACATCGAATTCAGCCGAATATTCCGAACAATCATCGAGGGTGTTGTCATCTTTCAGTGACTGAAGCAAAGATTTCATCGCTTCAAATGTCGTAGTTTAAAAAAAATATCACAGAAATTATAAATTTTGACCGATTTTCAAATGGTTTTCTATAATAGACAGGCATGTTTATGTAACGGAAGCACGTCATTGGTTCAGATCTCGCGCGATGTGAGATTACGTTGCTATGAAACGGCGAGAGAAGCCACTATCTAGCTGCGTAGATCGGGGTAGTTGGACCTGGCGGCCTTCTTTTTTTTTTTTTGCAAGGTTTAGCGGGGTAGTTGGACAATAAATGGTTAATACAAGAAGGATGACAGATGTGTTAGTACAGGAAATGCCAAACAACAGATGGGAGTGAAAGTATGTGCAGTGTGGGAGCAATGGCAAAATTTAAAGTTCATTATACTGAGTTTTGACTAAGCAGTGGGGTTGTTGTTGTTTAATGTCCACATTGAGTAAGTTTACTATTGTGCACCCTGAAAATGACGTTAAGTGGCGGGTTGCGGTAGCTTTCCTTACATGCTGATGAAAGTGGACCGCAGTCCTCCAGGCAGTTTTGCTATGCAGGGCACTCACTACTACTAGGATCACATCGATCCAAATCTTGTCAATCAGGCTGCCTTGAAAACAACCTGTTTCAAGGGAACACTACATGGAAGAGAGATTGTAGTCTTGGTCAGTGTATTATGCCCGACCCTGATGTAACATCCTGGTCAGTATGTTGTGCTTGACTGAACTAGCGTCTGTTCCCCAAGGAGTATGGTAAAATTAAAAAAGGTGGAATTAGATAGAAACGAACGATATTGTGGAATGAAATGTGAAGGCGGCAGTCAAAGACAAGAAATTGTCATTTGTGAAATAGCGGCGATTTAGGACAGATGAAGGCTATATCACTTAAGGAGGCAAGACGTAAATCCAGGGCGATTGTACACCTGAAGAGTGAAAGTACTTATCCAAAGTATGGGGACGTACTGAAAGAGCTATGGTTCAACAGCCCCCAGAGATTTTTACTGAAAAATTGTGTGCTCTGTGGTTGAGATGAGCAATGCTGTCCTTACACAGTAGTAAATGACAGAGGGGCAACCACTCTATCAACCTGAAAGGATAAGAGGCAGATGGGAGGAGTATTTTACAGACTTGTTTGAATCGGTCATGTCTTTTGAAAAGACCTGATACCATCATCAGAACTGCCATGATATGAACTTCAGAAATAAATGAGAGACAAAACAATTTGATGAACAACTATAATAGTCTAAATGAAAATTATGCAAGGGCACCATACAAAGGATGACCAGAGTGAAGTGGAGGGAGTTTCCTGCTGGCATGACACATTATTGGACATGTTGATCGCTTACTGCTTTGGCACTCATCGACCAGGGATGCAAGAAATGTTTGTGTAGAACGTAATGAAATGATTTTTTTTCCCTTTTAAGTTTGTTTGATATTTCTGTAAATGTCGTTTGTACTTTTAGATCATATGTTTGAATAAATTTCTTTTCAGGCATACTAAAACCCATGAGTTTGGGAAATACATGCACAACCTATGATGCTTTTAAGATTGATTCACGGTTTATTGATTCACGGTTTAAAAAACTGATGGTATGTGTTTCAATGACAGAAGAATAATGTATATAAATTGATATATTGTGAAAGAATCTCTCAAACCAGTTCAGTTCATTTCTTCTTCTTACGCTGTCAGACATGACCTTTATTTTTTCGAAAAGAGCGGCAGTCATCCTGAGGCTATCGACACTGCCATAGAGCTTATCTAGTGTTACTGCATCTGCTCTCTCTGATCCTTGTTTGTCGGGCAGTTTTGCAGCAAATGCTCAGTGGTCATTTTCCCGGTACCTCACGAGCATTCGTCAGTGCCACCTATCTTCAATTTGTTGAATAGGTGGTACTTCAGTCTATTGTGGCCAGTGCGAAGTCTGAAGACCACGACCTGCTCTCTTCTGTTCAACTGGTAATAGGCACCGTTTTTTATGTAGCCAGTGTGTTTGGTTTCCCATTTGGTCATGTATCTAGCTCTAATAAGCCGTTTTGACTCTTCGTATGTCACACTAGTAGCTGGTTGTGGTAGTCTTGCACCTTCTTTTGCCAGTCTGTCTTTCTCCTCGTTGCCTTGGGTGTTGCAGTGGGATGGAACCCACTGTACCACTACCCTTTTTGGTGCGGACTGCTGGCATAGCTGAACACTGAATGCAGGCCAATCGAGCCACAGAGAGCTTAGCCCTAGATTTCCGTGGGTCTAAATCCAGCACCCGTTTCATATTAGACCCAACGAAAGTGCTCTCGGCCTGTCAATCATTTCAGTGTTGGCAGAGTCAAATTAAGCCGCAGGCTCCACTCCTGGTGGTGCCCTTCCGTCAATTCCTTTAAGTTTCAGCTTTGCAACCATACTTCCCCCGGAACCCAAACACTTTGGTTTCCTGGAAGCTGCCCGCAGAGTCATCGAAGCAACTCCTGCGGATCGCTAGTCGGCATCGTTTATGGTCAGAACTACGATGGTATCTGATCGTCTTCGCGCCTCTGACTTTCGTTCTTGATTAATGAAAACATTCTTGACAAATGCTTTCGCAGTAGCTCGTCTTGCGGCGATCCAAGAATTTCACCTCTAATGCCGCAATACGAATGCCACCGCTTGTCCCTGTTAATCATAACCTCCAATTCCGAAAACCAACAAATTAGAACCGAGGTCCAATTCCATGCACCATTATTCAGGCAGCCGAGGCCTGCTTTGAACACTCTATAATTTTTTCAAAGTAAACGCGCTGGCCACCCGTGACGCTCAGCGAAGAGCGCCCGCGGAGCCGGCGCGAGCCGGACCGCCTGTCTGCTCCTGAGATCCAACTACGAGCTTTTTAACTGCAACAACTTTAATATACGCTATTGGAGCTGGAATTACCGCGGCTGCTGGCACCAGACTTGCCCTCCAATAGATCCTCGTTAAAGGGTTTAAAGTGTACTCATTCCAATTACGGGGCCTTGAAAGAGTCCCGCATTGTTATTTTTAATCACTACCTCCCCGTGCCGGGAGTGGGTAAGTTGCGCGCCTGCTGCCTTCCTTGGATGTGGTAGCCGTTTCTCATGCTCCCTCTCCGGAATCGAACCCTGATTCTGCGTTACCCGTTACAAACATGGTAGGCATGTCACGTACTATCGACATTTGAAAGATGCGTCGCCGGCACATGAGGCCATGTGATCAGCACAAAGTTATTCAGAGTCACCAGTGGGGACGCCGCAACCCCGCGAGGGGAAACGACGATTGGATTGGTTTTGAACTAATAAAAGCGCTCTTTCTGCGAGGGTCGTAGCTTGGTAAGCATGAATTAGCTCTAGAATTGCCACAGTTATCTAAGTAGGATCGTGTCATCTAAGGAACCTCGACTGATTTAGAGCCATTGGCGGTTTCACCGTGAGACAGTGTGAACTTAGACATGCATGGCTTAATCTTTAAGACAAGCATATAACTACTGGCAGGATCAACCAGATATCTGTCGGAGACGTACGAACCACACACACCGGTCGGCGGAGGACGGATGTGTAAAAAGCCTCACTAGGACAGCCGCAGGGACCGACTGACGGACGGACGGTTGTCCCGTCCCTCACTCCGTCGAACTAGGATCGCCTAACAGGGGCCCTTACACACACCAGACGACTGACCGACCGGGCTCGCTTGGGGAGGGAATGCAGCGCACTGTGCAGAACGGATCCCAACGGCCCCGGCGATGAATTTCACAGGGACGAGACGATTTTTGCCTTCTGGCCTGCCCTTCTCCCAAGGGTTGGTCGGGCGAGGACAGGGCCTTTAGGCACGAATCCTTTCCATTTGTCGGTCACAAACTCTTTGCGAGAGCATGACCACCAGTTCATTTGATTTCTTATTTTTGAGTTGTTTAGAGTAGAGCTGGTATGACTAATATTTGAAACTTTTTAACTGAATCTGAATAACTGAATGCAGCATACACAGCAAAAGTGCTGCTTGCTTGTGTGGACCTTTTTGGTTTACCGTAAATGTTTGGTTCAGCAAAATTTTATACTTGTACTTAACCCTTTTCAATCCAGGCTAATTTTGCTGATTTGTGTCTTTCAGTCCTGGCCGGAATTTAGTGCGTCAATGTTTTATTCAAAATAAAATTAATTATATTTGAACAAATTGAGTTAATATTGTGATCTAAACATTGTGAGACACATAATTTAAACTATCTATTGGAATATTCATAATAAATATTATTTATTAGTACACAGTTTTAAGCTCTTCACAACACTCAGCTGCAGAAGAGGATGGAAAAGTCAGTCCTAAATGGTAGACTGAGAATATATGTATACTCTAATTTTTTTCCCGTTCCCTTTATTTCTCTATTCCCCAAGGTAGTGTGCGTTGCACTATGGTTTTTATTTTGCGCCTATCGGCCCAGTGCATCCTCCTCCTTCGTACGCTGTCAGACGTCAACTTGAATTTGTTCGAAGAAAGCAGCTGTCATCCTGAGGCTTTCAACACTGCCATAGAGCTTGTCTAGTGTTGGCCACATGTGCTTTCTCTGGTCCTCGTATGTCGGGCAATTTTGCAGCAGATGTTCAGCAGCCCAGTGCATCCGACTTTGGCATGCATTTTATGTAAGGGTCTGCTTCCTCCTGCGTTTTCTAAGGGTTTGCTTCTCCAGGGTAACGGCCGGTGCTGTGATGGGAATAGAACCCAGCACCTTAGGATTGTGAGCCATGTGACTAGCCCACCCCATTCAACTGTTCCTGAGAAAATACGCACATGGTAGACATTTGAGGGAAGCTAATTACAATGACAAAACTATGTGCTCTAATGTTACTGTTACGCCAGTAGATTGTGAAATATATTGATTGAAAATCATCTATCGTGATTACTATTAAAAATGCTTCCTATGTGCTTTTGGGTCTGTTTTTTTTAGTATTGTGTAGGTTCAGTGGCTCTGGTCTGTATTTCACAGATCAAGTGATTTCATGTTAACATAACAAACCAAAATGGTATATTAAAATTGTAATCTTTCATCTCTGTTTCTTTTCAAGCACAGTGTACAATATTTTTTATTTTATTTCCTCCAGGATATCAAAGACTGTTCACAAATGAATGACTGTTCAGTGGTTTCAGAACTTCCCCAAATCAACTGAATAGTGGGAATAACCAGTTTTTGCATCATAAATAAACTTGAATTATGTATCTTTGTTTATTGGACTTCTTTTGTATGTGTGTTGTTAGTTGCAACATGATGTGAAAGAATGGCAGGTTATTTATGCCTATTTAACAGAAATCAAACAAGCAACACATATAAAGGGCACATATATATTCTCTAAACAAATAATAAACCTTCATCAATGGAATGGCTAGTCAATTTCATTGAGTGATCAGTGTCTATAAAGTGATTGAAGACTAAGACAGATGTCTGATTGCATTTCATTCTTTTAGCAGTTCTAAGTAGAACAAGCTGATCTTGTATAATTCTTCAACAAAATGTAAAATCACTCTTGAGTGTACATTTTTGTGATTTGGCTCAGATTAAACTTGTGATGTTCATTTTAAAGAAATGTATTTCACACAACTAATGACTGAAATTGTTATGTTAAGCAGAACCAGCATTATTGCACTTCTGGCAGACACATATGTACTCTCTACAGATAGGTAAAGTGTATATACATGCTCTGGTGGTTTCTGTAACTCAATGGTTGTACACACTCCTGGTCCAAACTGTCAGTCAACTCTTCCGCTCTGTTATACCATCCTCTATTTCGTTGGTTTTGCCTATGTTTCTGATGGCTTTCATGCCCTGTATTAACTGCTCAGCAAACAGAAACATCATTGACAGTTTAAAGATCTGATTGGACAATTTATAATTTTTCTCCTCCTGCTACCAAGCCCCGAACAGGGCTTTGCAAGTAGCAAGATGGCGAACGGAATGCGTTGTTGCTAGCTTACAGCTTGACTGCGATATTTGCAGCTTTTGGTCCGACACATCTGTCTTTGGCAGGAGGAGATGCCATTTCTGGCAGATAACATAAAATGTATTCATTATAGCAAGGTACAAATAGGACTGCCTAGAAATTATTTCAGCTATGTGTTTAACATTTGCATATACAAATATACATTAATGCCAAATGCAATAACCGGAAACAATTTTGTATAATAAAATGCTACAAAATAATTTGCCAGAATTTAAATGACATGGAATGAAATTCTGTATATTTATCTGATCTGTCTCAATGTTAGAGGCAGGTGTGCTTTAGGTACCAACAATTTGACAAAAATGTTACTTTTTGTGGGAATGGTTACAAGTTATGTACAAGGTCAGTTCAAAATGTATCGTACCTTTGTCTGGGAACAATCCAATTACTCACAGTAAATCTGAAACCCTAATCCCATTCAAAGTACTCTCCTTGGGGCTGTACAAATTTCTCCTAGGTGGTCCCATCATTGATGGATTCATTTCAAGGCGATCTCTTTGGGAATGGAGTACAGCTGGTTTGTTCTGTTTCGCACATCTTCTCGTGATTCGAATTGGGTCATTTTCAGCTTTGTGGACAGACAAAAATAGCAAGGAGTCATGTTGAGAGAGTAGGTTAGCAAGACAAAACAGGAAAGTCTGAATCCGATGAGAAGAATGGGCAGGTTCATTGTCATGATGGAGCTGACAAGTTTCCGTTACCCACAGGTCCAGTCGTTTGCATTGCACATCATAACAAAGGCGATAGATGACCTCCAGGTAGAGTACTCTTTGGTGGTATTGGCCTTGTGATGCACCACACTGTGTAGAAAATGGTTAGCACAGAAGACGTTGCTGCTCATACACCTTGCTTTTTTGGTCTCGGGGATGATGACAGTACATTGATTTCTCGGTTGTACCTGTAATCTCATCATGGTGTTTAGGAATTCATGGTTGCCATTTGCGCAACCTAGCATGTCCTGCTACCATCATTTGCAGCTTTGGCACGAATTTCATGGACACTCCACAAATTTTTTTTTTTTAAAAGTCTACCGAACCAATTCTTATCCCCCACCACGTCTACAAGTTCTTGGGTGGTGACACTGCGGTTCTGCATGACATCATCATTTCAGCTTGTTGAGGGCCTACTGGAACATGTACCTCTCTTCACTTATGTGCGGCCATCTTTAAATTGATTCTATCATGCTCATGGCATTGTCACCAAAAGACTTAAATCTTTCAAATGGTTTCCATTTGGGTGTTGCCAAGAATTGGTACAAAAATTGATGCAATACTGTTGCTCAGCCATTTCGCAGCAAATGAAAATCTGACAGGTGTTCACTACACAGACTTGACTGCCAGCAACTGTTGCTCTTTGTGGACGTGAAAAAATTCACGCATGTGCAGCCAATTCTTCTCTTATTACACTTAATTTAGTAAAATCATGACGGTTGATAAAAAATGTGCGGAACTCGACTACAGCCACATTCAACTAGATCATTAAGTCATCATTTTCACCAGGTTTCTCTGCCGATTTGTGTTAGCGATCGTGGACTTCTATCATGCATGTCGTTTATCAACTCTGTTATTGATTGTTCCCCGTGTCAATCCCCACCAGAGGACACCTCCCACGTTTCCTTTGTTTCTGCTGGAAAAATTCAGATTCAGTACATTTTTTTACAGACCTGAAACATGAAATCTAAACAAAAATGATGAAAATATCTTAGAAGCTTTTGATGTGTGGTGGTATTGAAAATGCAAAAGGTGCGCAGTAAACCAACAAAAATGTCAAATGATCAAACAAGCAAGTTTTTAATATAGGGACATGTAGACAACTAATGGAAGACAATTCATTGGAAAATATGTATAAGAAATAATTACATTGGTATGGTGAAGACTTTTGCTGAGCTGGATAATTGCTCATAGAACTGACTACACTTGGGTACCCCCATGTGTGCTGATTCCTTTCATTGTTGGAAGTGCTGATAAAAGCACAATTCTGCAGCAGCTTCAAAATTGTCCCCTGACTTTACCAGGTAAAGGCGCTGAAGAACACTCCATACAAAGAAAAGGAGGGTGGGGAGGGCAATCAACATCATCATTATTGCCCACAGGATAAATCTCACCTCGCAATGGATCCCTGGATCTAGTGGGCTACTAGGAAATGAGATGGCTGATAGATTGGCAAAAACAGGAGCCTTGAAGCAACAAATGGATAGACCCTGCAGTAACAACACAGTAAAACAAATTATTAAGAATAATATTCTGGAAATCTGGATGAACAGGTGGGCGACGGGAACAACAGGTCACAGTGTATTTAGTGAAATGTCACATCCAAAAAGTTCAGATGACATAAATAAACTACATAGAAGAGTTCAAAGTCTAATCTTTCAGTTCCGAACAGGTCACACCAGAGTCAATAGCAACTTAAACCCAGTACCTGCCCCTGTGTAGACATTGCTTCATCCTAATGAAATAGTTCGACACCTACTCATTGAGTGCAAGGCGCTTGCAGATATGAGGAAAAGGTTCTTACAAGCACTGCCGACAATTGCTAACACACTATACGGAGCAGTGAAACAACTGAAGAGGACCTGTATTTATATAAGAATGGCATTGGGCTTCCAAGAGCAGGCTTTGCTCAGCAGCTATGGGATAACAACAAAAATTTTACCAGGTACCCATTTAAAGCTGGGTTGATGGGGAGAAGCCCAAATTGACTACGGTCTGGGGTGGAATAGGCGCGCCTCCGCCAGTAGAAACTAGTGAGGCAAACACATAAAATAAAAAAAAGAAAAAAAGAAGCAGACATACCATGAAAAAACTGATATAGACATTATTTGAACCTGGTATATAGGGTTTGTGAAGCAAACTTGCATCTTAAGATCTACAGAGAACAAAACATTAGTGTGACACAAACGACTTTAATACGACTTCGGACATCATAACTTCAGACTTCATTTAGCAAATATTTTTTAAAACAAAAAAAGAAATATTACGCCATCTTGCTTATTGGTTGTGGAAGGCATTTATAGCGAATGTGGAGTAAAACCTTAGCCCCTCTGTGTGGGCCAGATTTCTATTCTCCCCCACAATCAAGTTTGAATTCCAGTAGTGTGCATAGGGATTCTGTGGCAAAGTGGTTAAGCCGTCGGTTTCGTGATCAGGTCGTGTGGGTTCGACTCCTGACTCTGCCGTCTTTTTCACAGGTCCTCAATGTGGAGTCCCCTGCATCTCGTAGTCGCCCCCTAGTCGTCTTGCCCTTGACTTGCCACTGGCGTCGAGTAGCACGAGACGAGAGAGTGAGGATAAAAAGTAGCGCAGTTAATCCTTACTAAAAATAGCGCTAGCAAAATAAATTATGCCATCATCGTCTACGATGGACAGTAGCCTTTGCCGTTGCCTTTTAGTGAGCATAGGCAAACAACCTTTATTTCTAAGTCCTGCAAATCATTCGCTCCTCACATTCTGTTCATTGGACTATATCCTGATACTTGAAAAGCCATTTTCAGGGCATGGTAGTGTGAGTTTGATAATGAACGACAAAGAAGACGGCAAATATATGTTACAAATAGCATTGAAAAAAACATGAAGAAAATAACTTTGAAGATACAATGCTGAATACGAGAGTTATGTCATATGTTGGTTTTGTGAACAATGAACTTTGATTTTATATTGAATCCCACTTTGCTTGATCCCATATTGTGATCTTTCATGAAAAGGCGGTGTTCCCACTTGTGTTGTACGACATTCTTCATTAGATTGTTTAGTTTGGCATTTTTGTGTGCAAATCCCATAGCTAAATGCAAACAAGGTAGCAACAATGATCCCAAAGACATGTATACTATAAGCTCCATCAAATAACAGAAAAGAAAATGAAGTTATTGGCACTATAGAATCAAACACCAGACCTCTAAGCCAATGCTGTCCAACCTTCCCTTACTGTGGGCCACTGGGATCAAGATGCTGAGCAGCGCATGAACTGCAGTGGTCAGCGATCCATAGCTGACTGCTAGCGCCAGGGCCAGCAAACTAGAGCTGCCAAGACCCTTCTACACCTCCAAGTGGTGATCCTGGATAACAGGCTGCAGCAGGCAGACTGGCCAAGGAGAAGGGATCGAAGAGGGAATGCTAACCCGGTACTCAAAAAATGCTTGCTGAATTCGGATGTGTTGGACCGAAAGGTGCAAATATCGCAGTCAAGTTGTAGAACTATGACACAACGCATTCCGTTCTCTGGACTACATTCTGCTACTTCAGCCCTTTCAGGGTTTGGTAGCGGGAGATTGAGAACGAACGAAGCCAAGCCACTGTGGGCCACTTAGAAAGTTTATATGAAGCTGAGGACCACACCAAGGTTTAAAATGTAGAGACTATCAAATTTACTACTACCGTTAATATTGTTGGGCCGAAAAAAAAGAAGAATGCTGACATTCGACAAGAGTTGGGCATAAAAAGAACTGGTTCATAAATTCCATTATGAACAGAAAATTAACATACTTTAGCCACATCAAAAGACACAATGGTAATGAACGGTAATGGAATGTATAATGCTGGGAGAGACGGGCCAAGAAAGCGATGGTACCAAGATGTCAAGGAATGCTTTGGCATGACTGGAGATTAGGCAAGCGATTGAGTTTCTTTCAGATCAGCTGTGATGGGAACAACATTTTGTAAAAGACATGCTACTTGATGATATTATTGTTTAGTGACTTTATTTAGTTCACTTATTTTAAGATAATGAATGCTTTGAAATTAAGACATGTCATAAACAAATCAGCACACAAAAGCTTCCATTTAATAGTGAAAGATCATGATGATCAAGATAGTTGTAAGTTCGTGAGATCTTCAATTGAATTGGCAATTTGTTTAATTTGTGGCTGGTACTAAGTAACACCTGCCAATGGAAGCTGAGTGCTGCCACTAAAGTTGACTTCTTTGCACATATCCTGTACTAAAGTATTGTATTTGCTCTTTAGTGATGATTTCCGTAGCACTTTAGTTAAGATCAATGGTTCTCAAATGTTTTTTGTCCATCGTCCACTTTTGAGTTGCATTTACCTGTGGCCTACCTGTCCTTGATACTCACTGTTGGTTGTTAAGAAAGGTCTTCATTCATCCAGAAAGAGATGTTTTATTGTGTTTGAAGTTAATGACGAGGCTGTGATATCTGCACCTTTCAGCCCTACATATCAACTTTTAGCACAGCATATTTTTGTGGGACCATGTTTGCTTTCCTTCTTTGACCCCTATTTTCTCAACCCAGAAACTTGCAGACAGAATAGGGTAAAAATTATTTATCAACTCTGTTTATTTATAATAAAAACTGTACTTATAATAGAACATTTATAATATTCATAATATGTATACTACTAAATAGGAAATATGAAGCTTAAATATTGTCATACAATTATTGTCACTTTACTTAATGATATCCTTCAAGTTGATGCAAACTAGCAAACTTTTGAATACCGGTATCTGGTTGCAGTGTTGTCAGTGATAATCAAAGATCACCTCTCTTCGTAATATCAAGACGGTTAATAAAATGCGAGGAACTTGACTACAGCCACATTCAACTAGATCATTAAGTCATCATTATCATCAGGTGCCCTGCAGATTGGAGTTGGCAATCATGGACCTCCATTCACTTCTATCATGCATGTCGTTTACCAACTTTGATGGTTGCCCTTACCATTCTTTCAGGATGTCCAACATATTCTATCTCTGCCTTCCTCTCTCTTTCCTGCTATCCTTCCTGTTGTTACAATGTGCTCCAAGCAGCCTCTTGTCATAACATGCCTGAAAAAGGATGACTGCCTTGTTCTGATCTTTACAATGAGTGCCTCATCGAATACTGTGTCATTAGCCTTCCTTGTAGTCCATGGGATCTGCAGCATATTTCTGTAAAACCACATATCTGTTGCTTCCAAAGATTTCTGCGCTTTCTTGCTGACTACCCATGATTCACTGCCATATAACAGTACTGGTTCCACGTAGCATTCATGAACTCTCTTTCTCAGTTCTAGCAACAAGGATTTGTTGCACAATATTCCCTTCATGGTCTGGAAAACAGACTTTGCTTGGGATATTCTGCATTTCATTTCGTAATTCATCTGATGTTATATATGTGCCCGGATATTTAAATGTGTTTACTTGTCTCAATTTGGCGGCCCCCCTCCCCGGGACGGCATGGCCTAGTGGTTAAGTGGCACGGCTCACAACCAGAAGGTGCTGGGTTCGATCCCCATCACAGCACCGGCCGTTACCCCGTGGGAAGCAAACCCTTAGAAAATGCAGGAGGCAGCAGACCCTTACATAAAATTAATGCTGAAGTCAGATACACTGGGCCGACAGGCGCAAAATAAAAACCACAGTGTAACGCACACCCGCCTTGGGGAATAGAGAAATAAGGCGAACGCAAAAAAAACAAAAAAAAACAAACATTTGGTCCCTTTGGCCGATTTCCTTGTCACTACTAGAAAAGTAGTGGAGAAAAAAAATAAATTATTTTGCCGTCTTCTTGAGTTGTGGAAACATATCTACAATGTCACTACTAATCCAGAAATACTATTTGACTATTTTGAATATACGAGGCGTGTTCAAATGAAACCGGACCCAGTGGCTTTATTACAAACATATGAAAGTTACATCATCTGTTGTGACAGAATTAAATATAGCAATTGTTATGAAGCAAACATGCCACAGGGTTAATTAGAAAAATTCACCATAGGCATTCAGACACTCATCTCACTGCTTGGGAGATGCCGTCTGAAAAAAATGACTTATTGCCCTTTCAACCACTTGGTCACAGAGGCCATGAAATCTGTATCAGAGTCTAATCTTTGTCGCATCAGAAATTTTGTTAAGGGTCCGCACAAATGGAATTCACAAGCAGACATATCAGGACTATAGAATGGGTGTGGCAGTATTTCCCACCTTTTCTGTGCTAATGCTTTCTGAACAATGGAATTACACCATGTGAAAGCATGCCAGGTTGTGTATTCTTGATTGCCATATGCAGCTTATCTAGTGTCATTGTAGAGGATGGGATTTATGTTCATGCCAGGCTTTTTAAAGTCTACCAACAAAAGTCCCTTGTGGTAAAAAAACGCTGTCAGAATAACCTCACCAGAAGAAATGTGTGACTTGCATTTTTTTGGTTTCGGTGATCTGGGATGTTTCCATTGCATACTAGCAGTTTTGCTGCTCGGCTCAAAGTTGTGGCACCACGATTTATCACTTGCCACTATGCACAAAAGAAACGAATCACCCTCCTCTTCGTATCGCAGCAAGTGGTTCAAACTCCATCCCATGCGTTTTTCCTCATGGTGGTTGGTCAGCAACATAGGTACCCATTGTGAACACACCTTCTGATACTTCAGTTACTTGCTAACCACCATTTGAACTGTCCCTAGTGACACAGCGAATTCATCTGCTAGCGAACGTATGCTCAGGCGACAGTCCACCTGAATTGCTGTATCAATTTTGGCGATGGCATCTTCTGACGCAACAATGTGCGCCTGACCTGGTCTCGAAAGATCTTTTGTTAGCTCACGTCCTTCTTTAAAAATTGTTATTCCGCTCTTCACTGTTGTCTTCGACACACTTTTGTCACCATACACTGTCTGCATTCTGCGATGAATGTCAATTGGCTGACATTCTTAAGCTGTTCAGTTATGCCATGTTTTCAACGAGATTCTGAGGAAACTATGAGTTGGAGAATAATGAAATTTTGCAAACTTGACAGTTGGTATGTGCTGTTTACACCTGAAGTGAAGTCATCATGCGCATAGTACGTATGTTCACTTGGTGCAGTTAGGTCTGGTTTCATTTGAATAAGCCTTGTAGTTTCAGCTGTTACACTGCTCTGCAGGTCATTCAGACATTCTTGTAATGTAACATGAACTTCCAATTGTATTGATCCACCTGGAATATCCATCTCGAGTAGGTCGTCGTTGAACTGTATATCACAATACATATGCTTCAAATGCTCAGCATACACTACACATGTAGAACTTCACCATGTAACACTGTGTCAATAGTAGCCATTGAGGGGAAAATGCATTAATTCATGACATTCCCTGTCGAAGACGGATGTGTCGAACCGAAAGGTTGAATGGGAGATTGAGAACAAACGCAGAAGAAGAAATGACATTCAATGTTACTCCAGAAAGGTTTTCCAAGAGAAGCAGTAAAGACCTTTATGCAAGATATAAGATATTCAACAAGTATGCGTTTCCAAAAACATTTGAGTTGTTTATAACTTAGAACTATTTATAAATAATAGCAACATTTTTTCAAAGTGTAACAAAATGGCGCAGACAATTTCCTTTTGATAACCATCAAATCTCTGTAGGTGTTGGTGTGCAAAAATCTTCATTATTTTCCTCACACAATTGTTGGAAAAGACAACCTAGAAGTGTATTTTATTTGATGAAGTTGACAGTTACACTTACAATACAAAGAAAATCATGCAAATACCCTCTCAATTTTGTTGCGACCAAATGTTAACAGTGCACCACACAGCAGATGCAAAAAAACTACAATAACATCATTTTTTAAATGAGCAATCAATCCTCTGTATCTGTACACCTTTAGTGGCACAAACTATTATATTTTCTAGCGGAAAATAATCTTCATTATGAATCTTCAGAATGTTGTTTCCCTGGAAATAATTCCTAACTTCTATTATGCTTAGGGCAAATAACGTTTACTCACTATAAGTATCATCATTCAAGGAAGAAGACTTACATCTGGTCAGGCAAAATATACTGATCAGACATGTTAGTCAAGGTCAGGCAAAACATACTGGCCAAGACCCTCATCTTGGCTTCCTCGTAGCCTTTCCTGGAAACAGGCTGTTTTCATGGCAGCCTGGCTAACTAGGTGAGGTATCAACATAATCACCGAAGTAGTGAGCGATGCGCAGATGAAGCCAGGCATACCCCAACTGCCTGGAGGAACCTGGTCCACCTTCATCAGCACGCTTGGGATGTGAGGAAAGCTACTGCAACCTGCCACTTAACGTCCTTTTCAGGGTGCACAAAAGAGTAACCTACTCATTGTGGGCATTTGCAAACAACAACATGATCATTCAAAAAACCTGTTGTATGTTATCAGAAGGGCTTCATTAAGTGGATTTATTGATCTGTAAGGCACAATTTTGAACTTGGGAGTTTTGCAACTAGATGTTGTGCCACATCATCTGCCACTTCATCAACATGTCTCAATACTGAAGAATTGCACAAAAGGATGTCCTGAATAATGTCATGTGCATTCTGATTTTAAAAAGTCAAAATTATAATAAACATTGCAGAGAAAATCAATGTTTTGCCTATATTATGTGGCTTGCCAGCTTTAGCAATGAACTTGAGAATCTTGTAAGATGCAAGTAAACTTTTGTCAATTTAAGTTACTCTTTGACTAAACATTTTTTTCACTGGTTGTCCTTGTCTTAAAATTATCCTGCAGTTAAAAATAAATAATCTGGCCATTTATCCTCCTTGTCTTTATCTCCAGGTGGTTCCTCACCTTGCATGACTGCATGCTTTCATATAAAAGTGTAGTCATACAAATAAGATGCAGTGGTAGCGTTATGTCATGAGGTGATAGAATAAAATTGGGGAAACATATTCATTGGAATATTGACGATGACAATTTTTTCTAAGCCACAACAGTCATAGTAACCTGATTATTTTCTATAAAATAAGTAGAAAAACAAATTCAATTTTAAAAAACTCAAAAATACATTGCTTGTAGATAGAATATAGGTCAACATAGCAGAAGTCATATTAATGAAGTTCATCTCTAATCACATGAAATAAACATTGAAAAAGATGTTTTTAATATGACCTTACATTCAGTTTTACACTCTATACCGCAACACAAGTAAAGTTAAACCTTATATTTAAACATTTATATGCAGGTAATCTTTTAAGGAATCTTTAACATGGTTTGACAGAATTCCAAAAGAGGTCATCACCCCGCCTAATGAAGCTTGAAATCAAGAGATAAAATAGATTTACACATGGTATGGAAGCCTACATTGTGCATTATGTAACAGGGCATCTGTGTAGAACCTGCAGGGTAGAAAAAAATAAATACCGTTCTACAATATTTTTTCAACTGAACTATCTGTCTATTGAGGTACATTATTCATATGGTTAAAATACCACACTAAACGTAATCCTTTAAACTAGTATTCATAGAACTTTACAATTTAAAAAAACCAACATAATGGTTTATAAATTATGGTGCAACTATAACTGAGTCATGAAAAATACAATATACTGAATTATGTATTGTATTATTAGACTTACACTTACAAAACTTTCCTTCTCTGAAATATCGTCATTGGCATCTGTCTGTCTTTAATTATCCTTAACTGTTCTTCTATCTAATTCTGAGTTCGTGGTGTTACTAAGTTTAAATTTTGAACCTACAAGAAAGCATATATTATTGAGATTTGAAAGAAGAATATACTGTTATAATGGGCCTGATGTCAGTTTTAGTGAAACTGTTACTTACACTCTTAGTGTACGTATACCAAAACAACATTATAACAAACTTAGGTCCCTGATTTTGTTTTTAAGCTTACAATACCATTTAATATTTTACCATCATTTTCTTATCTTAAATACTAGAGAAATGTTGTTTATATCAAAATGTACAGAATCTTCACTAAAAATATAATCAGATTCTGAGCTGTCATCATCTCTGCTCTTCGATAACCCTCATTTCTGTATTTAATCCATGAATAAATAAGCTTTGATGCTTACTTTGCTGGTAATCTTTGCATGATATTCTTGGAAATCATCCTGAAGACACAAAAATGTGTTTGCTCAAACCGGTTGATGAATAAAATACTAAAATCAAATTATTTGACGTACCTGAAACCACGTTTTGCTTCAAATGTAAACAATAGTAACATGGGAAGTGACTTTATAAATAATGGATTGATGAAACATTGATAATTTTTATTTAAATTCCTACCATTTATCACTTTTTCAAGTGGTATGTTGTAAATTTGGAGGAATTAAGGCAGTTGAATTACAAAACAAAAAAAAAGATGTTTGTCGTAGCAGAGGATTGCCCCGTTTGCTTTTCTTATAAAGAAAAAGAAAATATTTAAATAATTGTTAATATATATCAAAAAAATAATGGTCAGCAGTGAACTTTTTAGTGTGTAGTTCATTCAGACAACAACATGGATCCCTCCCATTTTATTGTTTTTTGCCTGTGGCCCATCAGGAAATTGCTTTGACCCACTAAATGTTCGAATGGACCATGTTGAAAAGCAATGGTTTAGATGATAAGATTGTCAGCTCCCTAGCACAACTCTCCTTAGTAGTATTTTTATGACAAATATAGCAGAGTGCAGTGGGCTCAATACTTTCCTCCCTGGGACCCATACAGAGGAAATCTTAATAAAATGTTCCATTTTTATGATAATAATTAACAATAATGTAAACATAAACCAGTAACAGTTTTATAATATTTCCACAACAATTATATTAACATCACTTTTTAGATCAATTTGATTGAGAAGGGAGACAGACCAAATAAAATATCTGGGAAAATATCAGACAAAGTTTGGTTGTAAATTCACAGCTATAAATGAGTACCTGACTCCATTAGAGGTGAGGAAGGGAAGCGGTCCACTCTTTCTTTCTTTCTTTTTTGCATTTTGTTCTGCTTGTGCCTTTCAGCATCAGGTTATGAAGAAGCTTCTTGACCGGACCTTAGTATGTGCTTTGTACACGAGGAGCTTTACTGCTTCTGTTATTTCTGTCATCCATCTTTTGCGTTGTCGGCTCTTGACTATGTAGCTATTTTATCTGTATAGCCTTACTTTCTGAGGGATACTATCTGGTGTTTGTTGTGTCATGTGCTCAAACCATTTAGTTTTCAGTCCCTTGATGAGGTCCAGCACTGGTGTTGTACCTACTTGTCTCCTAACCTAATATCTTCATGTCTGATTCTATCCATTCTTGTTACTTTAAGCATTCTGTGCAGGCATTTCATCTCTGTTGTTATGATGTTTCTTTTTATAGTGTTCGTTTTGAATCCATTGTCACATGCTTACATAGAAATTATCTCAAAAATTAAATGAACAAAATTGTGTGTATGTGTGTGCTCTTGCAGAATATAACCACAAGAATCACTTCAAACCAAATCCCAGTAAAACTCAGGTATGTGCCTACCACCTTAGAAACAGAGAAGCAGAATAAAACTTCAGATTAGATGGCAAGGACACGAGCTTGAACACTGCACGGCTACCAAATATATAGGCGTGAAGATAGACCGCAAACTGTCCTACATAACGCACTGCCAGGAAACAAAGTTTAAGATACACGCAAGAAATAATATCTGAAAACTGACCGGCACAACATGGGGGGCACAGCCATCAGTCCTTCGAATATCTGCACTTGCCTTGTGTTTTTCCGTAGTTGAATACGCTGCGCCAGTCTGGAAAAACTCTGCCCATGTGAAACTAGTTGATACAGCAATAAATGAGCGGGTCGGATTGTGTGCCTTCTTCTTTGCGTTCAGGATCTTTTGGTCATGCTATATATGCAGGCCAGTCGCTATGATGAAGTCTGTAGTCTTCACCAGGTTGGAGCGGCTGCCCCACAGCTTTTTGTCTCAGCTCCGCACCCTCTGGCCAGGTCTGGCATCTCATTTCCCTATAGATTGGGCATTCTTGTAGAATATGCTCAGGGTTCTGGCATCCTGTTCCACATGGGCACTCATCAGTGTGTGAGATCTTCAGTCGGTACATTGGTGTATATACGGATTTCTGATGATGTTCTTGATTTCTCTGTATGGTACTCTGTGATTAAATTGTGCCTTTTTGCTGCCATCTTTTGCCAGAGCATCAGCTCTCTCGTTTCCCATGATTCCGCAATGGGAGGGTATCCACTGGAGCACTATTGTTGAGGATCTCTGGAGTTTTCCCAGTTCTGCTCTGATCTCTGATAACAGTGGTTCGTTGTTTGTTTTTTGTATTGTCTCTAATAGTTCTCTGCAGTCCGTGAATACAGCTATTTTTGTTGGACGTTGTCTTTCTGTTGGAAGTATTCTCAGTGCTTGCAGGAGGGCCATCGATTCTGCTGTAAGGTTTGTGGACAACTTTCCTGTTGGGAGGGCCTCTTCTGTTATATTTCCTCTTTTGTGTCTTATGAATATGCCTCCTCCCCCGTTTCGGCCTGCCCACTCTGCTGAACCATCTGTGTACACCTGTGTCCATTCCTTGGTATTATATTTCTCCTCAATCATTGTTTGTGCTAAAATTTTCAGCTCGTGGATACTGTGTTGGTCTTTTCTTCTTATTCCTGGGATCTCTGTACTTATTTCGATGTTGTTTATGTTGCAGCTTGGCTCTTCATAGTTAATAAGCATTTCTATTTCTGTAAGTTGGTTGGGAATTAGTTCTTCATATTTTTGGTGTAGGTGGTTTGATATATGAATGAAGCTGGTTCTCTTTAGCCTATTTTTAACTGGGTGTTTTAGTTTGATATGTATGGAATGATCAGGAATGCGTAGCATCTTTTCACTATGTGTCAGCACTCTTTCCTCTCGTCTAGTATTTAGGGATCTTATATTTGTATATGTTTCCATTTTCTGGATTGGTGTAGTCTTCATTCCTCCTGTTATTATCCTTAAGCCTGAATTTTGAATCTTGGTTAGGCGTTCCGTGTTTGTTTTTGATGCTGTGGTCCAGGCTGTCATGCCGTATTCAAGTACTGGCCTGACTGTGCCAGTGTATACATTTTTGAGGATGTTGCTATTTGCATCCCAGCTTGTTCCGGCCAGCTTCTTCATGAGGGATAGTTTTCTGGTTGTGTTTTGTTCTATCTCCTGTATGTGTTCCCTCCATGTGAGTCTCTTGTCCATTTTAACTCCGAGATACACAGGGGTATTTTCTTGTACAAGCTCTTTGCCATTTAGAATAAGTTTTGTTACTTCCTTGGTGTTGGACAGTGAGAAGCATGTTGTAACTGTATTTGAGATGTTAATCTGCAATCCCCAATCTGTAACCCATTTTCCAACATCAGTGTGCCTAAAACCCACACCCATTGATAAAATGTACCCCATAATTGGCATAGCACCACCCGAGGTTCAAAAAAGCATCGCAGCAGAAATTGAATAAGAAAAACAGGAGCATGACCAAGGCACCCAATGTTTGGACATCAGGTACAGAGCACAAGACTAAAATCCAGACATAGCTTCCTAAAATCAACACTGTCCATACTGACAAATCCTGAAAGTTTCTGCATTGAGAGATGGCACGAATTGATGCAGGCCCCAAAGATGGAACTTCTGGAAGAATCTGCCCCTGGACATCATCTACCATACACGACATGGAAGTCACTAAACAGACTCAGAACTGATGTATCACGGTGCACAAGGAATATGAAACGATGGAAATACACAGATGATGACACATGTGACTGTGGCGCAATACAGGACCCAGACCACCTGATGACCTGTCCCAACCTCCAGGAAACATGAAATAGGTGTGACATGCTGGATGCAAATGACAAGGCAATCTATGTTTCTGAATACTGGATGTATACTGTATAACGTGGTGCTTGGACACGGAAAGTAAGTAAGTAATCTCTCAATTCTTTTATTGTTCTCCATGTTTGAGAATCATACAAAAGAACTGATTTAACATTGGAGTTGAATATTTTAATTTTTGTGGTGGACATGATTTCTGCAATACAATGAAAGCTCCTGTCCCCTATGTATTCTTATTTTAATATCTTTATAAATACGTTGGTGCATACATAATGTGAAATATAGACCAAGTATGTGCTTTGTCACAATTATTTTAAATTATTCACAAAAATAATATGCAAGCATGAGAACATACAAATATAGGGTGATGTTTCCAGTTGTTCTTGGGGAATGATGCATCAGTGACTTAATTTTACTAGATCCCATAATTTGTATTTTTGTTTTTGAGTGACTGATTCTCTTCCTTGCTGTCTTGTCTTCCCTAATTTTAAGTCAGCTGCCCATTTACAACTAAGCAGACTGGAGTGTGTCAAGGCTGGAGATTGAACCCAGTACCTTTACTGTGAGAAACAAATGCTCTAACAACTTTGCTACTCAAATGCTAAATATATATTATCACAAACATATTACAATGCTGCTAATACATATTGAAAGACCAAGTTTTCGCGCACGTTTGTTGACTCTGGAACCTTTCTAGCGACTTAGTCACTTTATTTTGTTACACACAAGATGTTATTTTTTAATCTTAGTTCTTGTTACTGTTGGTAACAAGTTGGTAACATTATGAAGTTGTTAACCTCAGTCACAAACATCGTTAATTTCATTTATGACATGCTTAGTACTGTGCAGCAATCACATTCCTTTTCAGTAAATGGTCCCATTATTTAACATGTTTTTTTGTGTAACATATCTTAATTTGATTTATTTGCCGTGAAATTGATTACAAAAATATAATAAATTATAGCTATTCATGGATGATGAGCAAGAAGAAGAAAAGGAAGAAGCTTGATGTAATGGCAAAACAAATGATAATTTACACAAACGATGCATCGTTTGTCATTTAAAAAACAAATACAATATTTTAATCATCAAAATCATCATCGTCGCTGCTAAAACCATTGTCTGCATCTGGCGAAGACCCTCGAACCCCCTGACCAATCTTGTTTAGGAGAGTATTGTGCAGCTGGCTCCTGGCATCATTACCAAAGACAGATGAGGTAGATGCAGTCATAATGTCATTTTGACGTTCTCCGCTGGCATGGTCTGATTCCACTTTTCTGAGAGTTACACCTGAGCGGATCATGCTGAATATATCTATCAGGGGATCTAGAAATGTTAATGAAACAATTGTTAGACATAATCTATCAAGTTTGTCATTACAAAATGCAAGATATGAAGTGCATTTATATTCTAACTAGCATAAAAAGTTCCAGGATCAACTAGTACAGTTGTTCTTAACTCTTTAAAGTTCCATCTAACAAACTGCAGCAGCTAATAGTGTCATTTCATGAGGATATGAAAGAAACGATCCAGTTTGATGGTAATACATCACAGCTATTCAGTATTCAATGTGGTGTTAAACAAGGATGCGTCCTGGCCCTGACACTATTCAGAATCTTCTTTGTGCTGCTACTCACGCGCGAATTTGGTAATGCAACATTAGGGATTTGCCTTCACACTAGATCAGATGGCTGTTTGTTTAATCTTGCGAGACTCAAAGCTAAAACCAAGATCGGGAAGTTACTGTCATGGACTTGTTATTTGCTGATGATGCTGTCATTGTCACTCACAGTCAACATGAACTCCAGAGATTGATAGATCGTTTCTCCCAGGCATGCAAAGATTTCGGCCTCACAATAAGCCTGAATAAAACAAATGTGCTGGGACAAGATGTAGATACCACCCCAACCATCACTATTAATAACCATGAACTGGCAACTGTGGACCAGTTTATTTACATGGGGTCCTTCATCAATAATAAGTTCTCCCTAGACCCCGAAATAGGCAATCACATTGGCAGGGCTGCTACCATATTACGTGTCTGGGAAAACTCCAAACTTACAGCCAAGACCATGGTCTTCAATGCTTGTGTCATCAGTATGTTTCTATGTGGCAGCAAAACGTGGCCAACCTATGCCAAACAAGAGCATAGTCTCAACACCTTTCTCCTATGGTGCCTGAGATCTATCCTTGGCATCTCATGGAGAGACAGGGTGACAAATGCGGAGGTGCCTTCTTGCACCGGTTTCACAAGTATGTACACCCTCCTTCGCCAACGAAAACTGCGATAGCTTGGTCATGTTCGCCGCATGCAAGACTGTCGCATTCTCAAAGATATTCTCTATGGGCAACTGGCATGTGGTAAAAGTACAGCTGGCCGACCACAGCTGCAGTTCAAAGACTTATGTAAGCGGGACATGAAGCCTCTGGATATGGATCTGACATCTTGGGAAGACATAGCTGCAGACCGATCCAAATGGAGATGCAACTCGAAGAGCCACCTCAGGCTGGGTGAAAATAAGCTCGTGCAACACAGAGAAGTGAAGAGACAAGACTGAAAGGAAAAGGAAAATCCAAAACTCAGTAGAGAGTTGCTACTCTAAGGTCGCATCAACCTATAGTCAGACATGACTAAAAATGGGCCGCCGTCACCACCACTACTACTACTCTTCTTCTTTCGCTCTTAATCTCCTACTACCAAACCCTAAAAGGGTAAGTAGCAGAATGTAGTCCACAGAACGCAATGCGTTGTGTCATAGTTTACAGCTTGGCTGCGATATTTGCACCTTTCGGTCCAACACAACCGATTTAAGCAAGCATTTTTTGAGTACCGGGTTAGCATTCCCTCTTCGATCCCTTCTCCTTAGCCAGTCTGCCCTGCTGCAGCCTGTTATCCAGGATCACCGCGTGGAGGTGTAGAAGGGTCTTGGCAGCTATGGTTCGCTGGCCCTGACGCTAGCAGTCAGCTATGGGTCGCTGACCACTGCAGCTCATGCGCTGCTCACTACTACTACTAAAGTTCCATCTAGGGTTTCGCCGATAAGCAAATTAGTTATTACTGATTGTCGACCACTGATTAGTAATAATGTAATTATGTATTGGGATATTAAATAAATATTGTAATTAATTGTGGTAACTTGTTATAATATTTTGTAATGAATCACAATTATAGAGCTACTATCAATAACAAGTAAAAAGTGGTATAAATTATACAAAATTAAATGTTATTCTTGTAATTATACTTACTGTAATTGCTTTGTTTTTTTACCCTATTAATTTTGACAATTGTCTTATAGATGTGCAATCACTGCTTAATCCAATGATGTAAACAAAACGTCCCTATATTGTGTAACAAGTGAACTAAGTAAAGAAATATTAATATTTTCTACGTGAGGATAGACCCTGCAGTAACCACACAGTAGAACAAATTATCAAGAATAATACCAGAGAAATTGTGATGAACAGGTGAGCAATGGGAACAACAGGTCACAGTGTATTTAGCTAAATGTCACAGCCAAAAGGTAATGATGACATAAATAAACTACATAAAAGGCAAAGGCGCGGGTTCATCTTAGACGATGATGGCATAAATTATTTGCTAGCGTTATTTTTTAGTAAGGATTAACTGCGCTACTTTTTATCCTCACTCTCTCGTCTCGAACCGCCTGACCCCAGTGGTATTTCAAGGGCAAGATGACTAGGGGGCGACAACGAGATGCAGGGGACTCCGCATCAAGCACCCGTGAAAAAGACGACTTAGTCCGAAGTCGAATCCACACAACCTGATCACGAGGTTGACGGCTTAACCACTTTGCCACGGAATCCCCTACAATACATAGAAACTACATAGAAGAGATCAAAGTCTCATCCTTCAGTTCCAAACAGGACACACCAGAGTCATATGCTGCTCAGCATCTTGATCATGTCTCTTGCCTTGATAGTACACTCTGCCAGGCTGACATTAATCCATCTTTTTATGTTGCTCTCCCAGTTATATCATAGCATACCTCTTGTCAACATTTCTGTCCAGTATTGTTTTCAATAAAGTATCATGTCTTTTTATAATATAGAGGAGTTTTAAGATGCTTTCCAAGCAAAGAAATGCGCAATGATAGTCTGGATAGACTTGGAGATAGAATTTGACAAAGTAGAAAGCAAACATATTGAAAAAGACTTCTAAAATATCTGACTCTTGTAAACTACCTTGAAATGGTGGGACAGCTTGAGTGGTTGGATGATCCTAGGTGCTATGTTGGTGGTAGTCTTTGGCTTCTGGTAGGTTCAACCAAGCCAAACAGGTCACAAGAGGAAAGACCAAACTAAAAGTGCTCAACCATCTCCCAGATTTTTGGGGGATGGGTTAGCGCTAACAACCCAAACCTAGAAAATACAACTGTGTTACATAACTGCAATTGAAAAATCAGAATACCAGTACTACTGGCCGGATTCTCAAGGATCCCACACAAACGAGACATATGATGCAACTTGATGAAATCCGGCCAAAGGATGTCAGCCTGCTGACAAATCTTCTTACGATGAAGATCCAGGACAGGTTCCTGAAAGATCAGAACACTGTATAAAACGGGAAAGGCGGCCCAAGTTGCCAAAGAAATGAAACAATACAAGTTGAATCTCCTGGGTCTTGCAGAGGTAAGATGGAGTAGTGTAGGATCCATCACACTAAGTACTGGAGAAATCATCATATATTCATATATCCTGGGC
This sequence comes from Ariolimax columbianus, assembly GCA_036924085.1. NCBI lineage: Eukaryota > Metazoa > Mollusca > Gastropoda > Stylommatophora > Arionidae > Ariolimax > Ariolimax columbianus. The sequence continues at coordinate 114,250,738 of JAVGWX010000001.1, read as the reverse complement.
ATGCTGAAAAACCAAGCTGTTTAAAATCAACAGCGTTAAGCAAAGAGCCAGTCATGCTTGGAGGTGAGGCACTGGAAGAGGTAGATACCTTCACATATTTGAGCAGCACCATTGATAATTAGCAGGCACAAAGGCAGATGTAAGGGCTAGAATTGGAAAGGCAAAGACAGCATTCCTGTTACTGAATAATATATGGAAATCCAGGGGAATCAAGACTAATACCAAGTTAAGATTGTTTAATTTCAATGTCAAGTCAGTACTCCTGAATGGAGCAGAAACTTGGAGAACGACAAAGGCTATACATAGGAAACTCCAGGCATTCATCAATAAATTGTCTACAGATAATGATGGGTACATACTGGCAAGACATGGTGAGAAATGAAGACTTATGGGAAAGGAGCAAACAACAACCAGTGGAGCAACAGATCAAATGTAGAAAATGGGGTTGGATAGGATACATGCTACAGAAATCACCATTAAATGTGACCAGATAGGCCCTGACACGGAATCGACAGTGGTAGACCAACAAACACCTGGAGAAGAGACTGTGAAAATGAACTACAGTCTCTGGACCTCAACTGGAGAGAGGTAGAAAGGGCAGCTCAAGACCACACCTGAAGAGTGTTGTCAATGGCCTATACCCTGAAAGGAGTGGCAAGCATTAGTGATGATGATGAAAGACCACATGACCACAGAAGGGGTCGCTTTCATGATGTTAATAGAAGAGAAGGCACTTATAGAAATGGAACCAATAAACAACCAGAATAGTAACAGCTGGATTTTACACAAACGGGAGAACAAATAACTGTCATGCACCATAAAAGTATGCTGATGAAAATACCAAACAAGAATTCTTTGATATGCTCCAAGAAACTATGGACAGAACTCTGAGGAGTGATATAAGATTAGTCATGGGAGATCTAAATACAAAAGTTGGAACAGACGGAGATCTAAATACAAAAGTTGGAACAGACAATAGCAATCATGAATAGATTATGGGCAAAAAAGTTATGAGAAAAATGGGGAAAGTTTCTAAAATTTCTGAGACTTCAATGACCTGACTCCATCTTCCCACACACCAGAGTACATAGGAGTGTTCACTGACAACCAAATTGACGATTTCACAACAGATTGGAAATGGAGACATTGCTTGCATGATGTAAGAGTAAAGAGAGGAGCAGACATAATTTCAGACCATCACCTGCTCCTAAGTGACTATGGCAATAAAAATGAAGGCTTCCAAAGATAGGCAGCTAGCCATAAATACAGCACACAAAATATACCAAATAATGACACCAAGGCTGAAATCAAACTAAATCTGAAGAAAACATTTGAAATTCTTGGTGACCTCACAGATGAAACCATAGATGGCCACTGGTACAAGCTTGAGGAAATAATTAGGAAAAAAATGTGTGAAGAGGTTCTTGGATAGTGAGGCAAACAGCATAAGGAATGGTCCATAGAAAGCATATGAAACCTGATTTGAGAAAGAAGAACTCTGAAACAATATGAGTGCGCACATTATATTCTGAGCTAAACAAGAAACTGAAAAAGAGAAAACACAGACAAAATGGCTGAGGATGCTGAAAAGACTGCAAGACAAGGTGATCTAAAGACATTATACTTCTACTTCTACTTCTTTGCTCATCCTCAGATCAAGGTCCAGGCTTCTCTTACAATGACACCCTTGTTTGTGAGACTGTTTTATCTCCTTACAGCTTTCATTTCATATCTGTCTCGTGAGGCCAGTATTGTTCTTTCTCTTTCTGTGTGAGCATGTAGCTTTGTAAGAAGTGTTCCATGGTCAAGTAGTGTTCACCACATGGACACCGGTCATCTGTCCTAATCCTTATTTTGTTGTAAAGATGACCTTTGAGTCTATCATGCCCAGTTCTCAATCTGAAGATGATGACTTGCTTTTCTCTCGCTAAATCATGTGTTAGTTCTCTTCTTTTCAGAAGTGAGGGTGTTGATCAGCCCATTTTTCCCTAAAGTTGCTTTAACTATGGTCTTGGCCTCATTATATGAGATGCTCAGGTCTGTTTGTGGAGAAGTTCCTCCACACTTTGCTAGTTTGTCTACAGTTTCATTGTCTTTGATATTGCAGTGGGAGGGGATCCACTGGATGACCAACATTTGATGTTTTGCTGAGAGCTGACTGTGTTAGGGAGTACATACATTGCTCAAGATCTTCATCTTTGTGTTGTTTTAACACTGCTAATACTGACGAAGCATCAGTAAAGACATTATAGTAATAGTTGAACATCGCAAGCAAAGATGATGCAGCATCAGACTAATGCTACAAGATGTGTTCTCATATGGTTATAGAGACCAATCCTGGCATGGCAGACTTTGTCGTACTCGAGGCATTCATGTGAGTAGTCAACTGTGGAAGCGGCATGTATTCTGTTCTTCAGGTGGCACGCCTTCTCTGAGTCCAGGTGATGGAGTTACGCTCTACAATCTGAGCACCTTGCATGATGCAAGCGTGCCAGGTGGAATGGTTCTGCCCAAGCAGAAACACTTTCAAGGAGTTGCAATAGCGTTTTTTGTGTCCTCCTAAATATCGACTGTCTGTACATAGCTCACCATATAACAGCTGCTTGTGGATGCACTTATTGGTATGCAAACAACATTTTCTGTCCATCATAACTGAGTTTTTTTCAGAAGCGTATGAATGCTCAACATGTTAGAAATATCAATAATTTTAAGCATAATTTACATAATTGCTATGTAATCAGAATACTAACAAGGAAAAACCAGAACCACAATACATCAGTGAGAGACAAACAAGTACATAAAATCTGCAGTTAAGAGAAATAGTGAGACAGATGGTTGGAATACTTTAAAGAAACACTACACAGAAATTCACTGATATCCCAGACTGACATAGAAACAACATAGGAATTTTTAAAGGTAAATTTAAATTGACAAACAAAACAAGAGATCATGCGAGCACTCAAACTACTAACAAAATGGGAAATCTGGAAATAACAATATTCGCGTAGGCGTCAAAGGCCCGTTGCGTCTATCGACCACTGCCATATCCAACTGCTGAGGCTATGTCCATGTGTAGATGTCGACCAAACTCCCTACAGACTGCCCAGGTGGAACCGTGTTCGACGCAACCTTAGGATGAGGGCCGCGAGGAGTGTGTTAGACCAATGTTTGTGTCAAGCTTTCTGTGTCTGTCTGTGTCAAACTCCCTATTTCCACGTGTCCCACCGCCGCGGCTTCTGACTGTGTCCACCTGTTGGTCAGTGTGACCCTTGCTGTGCTGAGAATAAGAGGTTGGGAGAGGTATAGTGTAACCTCAGGTAGAGGGAGGGGCGGGCAGCAGGAAGTCGGCTTCAGTCCGAGCAGAAATGTTCTTGAATAGTGATAATCTGGACTGAGTTCTGGTGTACAGTTAAGCGAAACGTTGACTCCGTCATGGATTAGCTTCCCACGGCTTGAGCCAGGCATGAAATGCAGGATAACAAACAGGATAACCAATCCAAAGCCCATCAATTCTACAGTACAAAGTCTTTGATACCACCTGGTGAAGGAGTTGTGAAATATAATTCGAACAGGAGCCACCAATCATTGAAAAACTCAACACAAATACCGGAGCGAGTCGAAAGCGCAGCCACTAAGGCGCGGCCATCTGACTTTTTCCAAAGAAATCTGGAAGAACAGATAGAATTCCATTTGAAACCATGAAAGCAGACATCTCAACCATCAACCATCTAGATTACTCATAGATATTCAACACACACCCAATTCATACTTTGACTGGGACACAGAAGAAATAGTCTGTGGTAAAAGAATTGAAGGTTATTTAAATGCAGAAATACACACGATGTGATGAATTTTAAAAAAAGATTTCCTATCGTATTTCCATCCCTGCAATGCCATTTAACACTTCAAACTACATTTAATATATAATTTTCATTATGAATACTTGATATTACATATAGTTTAATTATGTATGACGATGATTAGATCGTAATTTCAGCTAAATTTGTTTAATATTAATTAATTATATTTTGAATTAAACTATTTGACATATGAAGTTGCAACACTTGCCCTGAATGGAGACACAAATCAACAAAAAATACCCAGGACTGGAAGGATTAAAAATGTAAATAAAAAAAACTAAACAACAAATTACTAAAGAAAAAATTTGCAGAAACTATCTGGGATGCAGATCCTCAAATACTTAAAATGTTGTAAACAGAAAATGTTAGACCACCATTAAAATATGAAATGCGAGCCTTGGCAACAACTTCAAAAGTAAACTTTAAAGAAAAAAAGGCAAAAACAAAAACCATGCAGAAAGAAATATTACTGAAGTAAGGAAGTTTCCACAGTTGCTGTCAATGAGGAAAACATGAACACTACAACACATGGCTGATAGAGGGATAAGGATGTACTACAACAAGCCTGCCGAAGATGGATGTGTCGGACCGAAAGGTGCAAATATCGCAGTCAAGCTGTAAACTAGTGACACAACGCATTCCGTTCTTCAGACTACATCCTGCTACTTGCAAAGCCTTGTTCAGGGCTTGGTAGAGGGAGATTGAGAATGAACACAGAAGAAGAAGAATAAGACTACAACAAGCAGAACTATTTAAAAGGCTTCCAAATCATCATCATCATCATCAGTCCCGTAACCTAGAAGGTCGTTGAGGCCTCATTATTGTAGTTTGTCGAACCAGTTCATGCCATACATTTCAATTTTTTGCCAGGGTATTAGTTTCAGCTATAGACCTTCCCATTCATTCTTTTATATTTTCCTCCCATCTCTTTGTTTGGTCTCCCTCTCCCACGCTTCCCAGGTACAGTGCCTTGCAGGACGGTCTTGGTCAGCCCCACCGATCGTGACATATGTCCATACCATGTCAATTTTCGTGTTTTTACTATAGTCAATAGGTTTTTATACTGGCTTAATTCCTTCCTAACAATTTCAAGAACACTCTCATTTTTAACGCAATCCAAGAATTCTTCACAAGCATCTCATTTCCATTGCGCAAATGGGATGTTGACCATAATCTTCCAAATCATCAAATTAAAAATACTCTAGAAAACTATTGTCGAAGCAGACTCTGGAGACAATGCTTCGCACACACAAAAAGATGTTTTTAAATCGCAGGAAATTAATATCTTAGTAAATTAGCAAATTATAAATTCTTAAACAACTTGGGAGCTGAGGCAGATTCAATAAGTACAGCTAAACCTGTTATTGTAGAAAACAAAGAACTTGTTAAAGAGAAGGTAGTTTTTCTTACAGATTCACTATCAGTCTAAATGGTCCTCACACCCCAAAAAGACAACAAAGATCCAGTTCGTCAGACGCAATAATAACTTTAACTGAACAGAATGAAAATACAGTAGACTTCTGCAAGTTACATGGAAATGAAGATGCAAAGAGACTAGCTAAAGAGGGAGGAAGCAAAACCCAAACTGAAAACAAGGATAACAATAAACTTCAGAGACAAATGACACAGAGAACACACAGAGTTATATATGACAGAAGCTACTATTTGCCAAGAACAGACCAAGTGACAATATTTAAACTATAAGTAGACTGATGAAAGCTGCAAAATCAGAGTTCTCAGCTGTTTAATACATTTTTTTAAATCGGACGCACAGGTACACGTTCAGGTACACAAATAAACAGCGGAACATATTCTCCAAGTCTGCTGGCTCGATGAGAGGAGAAGAGTGGCAGCAGGGTGCTCTAAACACAAATGAGAGAAGTACTGTATGGTGACGAGTGAAGCCTGAGACACTACCATGTTCACGAGGGAAATAAATATGTCTACTTGAGAGTAAATGATGAAGCAGAATAGTTCTACTTTGATATTTAATGATTTTGACTCACCTGTACCCTGTTTGACTAACCTCCATCCTGTATTTCACTCACCTGTATTCTGTTTGATTCACCTGTATTCTGTTTGACTCACCTGTATCCTGTTTGACTCACCTATATCCTGTTTGATTCACCTGTATCCTATCTTCGACTCACCTGTGTCCTGCGCACCAGTTAGTTTCTCCTTCCTTTCTGATGCAGGTCTTAATCTTGACCTGGATGCCAGAATACTTCCAAGGTCAATGTGGCCAGGTTGAGCTGAGCTTTTGGTGATCTCGGCCTGTTCAACTTTTTTCAGTGTGCCCAGGCCTTGACTAATGTTAGAAAGGCCATTTGTAAGTTTTGGCAGAGCATGAGCTACTAGAGGAGGAGGTAGTGGTGGGGGAGGGGGAGGTGGAGGAGGTGGTGGTGGAGGTGGAGGAGGTGGTGGACCTGCAGGAGATGGTGCAGGTGCAGAAACTATGGTGGTAGAGGAAGACAACTCAGTTGTACTGTATTGGTCAGAGTTCCCAGCTGTAACCTGGCCAGGTTTTCCAGCTATATGTATTAAAACTGGCACATGATCTGTTTTGTTGGTGATCTTTTTCTTTGGCTGTGCCCAAGGCTTGTTTGTGTTCATTGATCTATCTGAACTGCTGCTCTTTCTGTTGGAACTTGTACTTGAACTTCTGTGTAATGACTGTGATGACAAAATATTTGTTTGTTTCTTCACAGCTCCTTGTTTTTCACTGGGTTTCTGATATCTTGGAGGTTTTATTGTTGCAGGGCTTGCATATTTCTGTAAGAAAATAAATTATTTACAGATTATTTGTTGTAAAATTTGTGCCAGCTTGGGTGACTTGGCTGAGTATCTGAGATGCAGAGAGTACTTTCGTCTTATGGCAAACCAGTCACAGCATGTTTCAGTGCACCTATCTGTAAATCATGCCTGACTGTTCAAATTAGAGAAGGCAAAGCAGTGAGGAATGGAACTGGGCATCCCCACCTCCCACACTTTTAGTACAATGAAGTTTGTATTACTTCATCCCCAATGGTAATTACTGCTCTGAGACCACATTGACCTTTTATCAGTATTTTTGTTTGTTTTTGCGTTCACCTTATTCCTCTAATCCCCAAGGTGGTGTGTGTTGCACTGTGGTTTTTATTTTGCGCTTGTCGGCCCAGTGCATCCGACTTCAGCATGCATTTTATGCAAGGGCCTGCTTCCTCCTGCATTTTCTAAGAGTTTGCTCCCCAGGGTAACGGCCGGTGCTGTGATGGGGATCGAATCCAGCACCTTCCGGTTGTGAGCCGTGCCACTTAACCACTAGGCCAAGCCATCCCCCTCTTTTATCAGTATGATAACTATGGTATACTATCCATTCTCCTTTGACCTTTGCTATGCATATCATAAAAGGTGCCTAAAGAGGTTTGTGCATGGCTATGTTTGAAAGTTAAGATTTATGTTCACTTTTTCATGTACTATTCCTCCTGTAATTGTAAACTTACAAAATATTTAGTTTGCACCAAAAGATAAGTAAACTGTCAGAATTTGACATCCCTGCCCCCTGCTCTCTGAAGACAGATGTGTCTGATCGAAAGGTGCAAATATCGCAGTCAAGCTGTAAACTAGCGACACAATGCATTCCTCTTTCCGGACTACATCCTGCTACTTGCAGATTCCTGTTCTGTTCATGGCTTCGTAGCGGGAGATTGAGAACGAATGCAGAAGAAGAACTCTTGTGATTCATTCACATAAGAAACAACAAATGCAAGATTTACTGACATTCTTCCTTACTTGTGAAAGCAGTGTAATCATTATGAATGCAACTCAGAGTCAGTAATGAAATCTAATTACCACTTTGTATTCCTTTAATCTCTCGACTGTTTTCTTCCGTTCTTCAAACACAAAACAGTGGCGCTCTCTTTGTTCTTCTTTCTGTTGTTCTCGCTTCTGAAAAATTGTAGAGCACCAAGAATTTCATTATTACAGAACAAACTAAAATCTAAGGGACAGCAATACTCACAACCTGTCAACTAAAATTTCTAGCAATGGTTTCTGAAAAATGTACTGTAAATCATTTTCAAATATATATATATCAGTGATGCATCGAATAGAGGTGTTTACTATTTAGCCGAATATGAATAGAAACATTTAACTATTTTAATGAATTTGGTTATGAATAGTGAGTGAACGTTTTACATAAAAAGTATTCAATTCATCTACTGACGTTTCTTATAATATACTTATAAAGTTTTGACATTTGTGTTAGACTTTTTGAAATTATTTCTTATGTTTTCCGCTTGGATTTGAAGATCCACCCATTAATTGAGAATGGGGAAGTTAACTTTCTGTAACATATTTTTTGGAGGTAAATCTATTTAGTTTGTTTATGTAGATACAATAATTATGTTTATAGTCGAAGGTGACAGATATGGTCATTATGGTAAACATCGATAGTCCGTTTTCGTGAATTTTTTCTTTTTCTTTTTCAACCAAGGGACGTCGAAAGCGGGTGAGTCTTATATGTTTGTGCTGTTTTTCAACACTATCACCTTCATCTTATTGTATCTCAGAAACTATTCCACTCAAAACAAAAACAATAACACCAACAAATTATTTATTCATTTATTTCTCTACTCCCAAACAAATCATATCAATAGGCCGTCAAATAAAAAAGTTACAGGCTCTCAAAGTCAACAACCCTAGAAAAATGTGATGTGCTGAAAAATAATGCAGCTGCAGGAGAAATTTAATTTATAAATGCAGTGTCAAAAAGGTTAAATATGGCTGCGAGAGGAATAGGTTGGAAGGTGAAGCTTAGAAGGTTCTGCTTTAAAAAGTCATATATGATTGGTGATGAGTGATGTGTGGTGAGGGGGTATGCATGTTTTATAGAGACATTAGAAGCATTATTTTAATCTGTTTCTCCCTGCCATGTCCAATGTATGACAAGTATTTTTGACATGTGCTGTTGGATAAGCTAATTGACGCATGTGTATTGTCAGCTGTTTAAAATATATTTCAATAATTATTTACTGATTTGAAGTCTGCATTTGAAGAAACACATAAGTTCTATACGTTAGTTCTTACGTTGCCGAGCAAAACATTAAGTGTTGAATGCAATTTTTCAGCTTATGAAAGAATAAAAGCCTATAAACAAAAAAACAGTATGAATATATATATATATATATATATACGCACGCTCGCACACACACAGATATATATATATATATATAAAGGAAACTGTATCAAACTGCAATAAGTGGTGAACATACAATGCGCATGATGACATCACTTCTGGTGTAAAGAGCACATACCAACCGTCAAGTTTGCAAAATTTCATTGTCCTCCAACTCATAGTTTCCTCAGCAGATCGTTGAAAACATGGCGAGTGTGATACAGAATCCGTCCAGAGTTGATCAGCGAGTGGTGATTCGGTTTCTAAGAGCTGAAGGATGTGGACGAGTTGACATTTATCGCAGAATGCAGACAGTGTATGGTAATAAAAGTGTGTTGAAGATATCAGTGAAGAACTGGACATTGATGTTCAAAGAAGGACGTGAGTCAGAGGATAATGACAGTTTGCAAACTGTTGGTATGTGCTGTTTACACCAGAAGTGACGTCATCATGCACATCATATGTATGTTCACTTGTTGCAGTTTGGTCCGGTTTCATTTAAATAAACCTCGTATATACATTTTTGTAGTACATTGTAACTGTTTTTGATTTAATATTTTTTTATTATCTGTGTGTGTGTCAGGACAATTAAGATTGAGTTGTATACAGTGACTCAAAAATGACTTTCATAATATTGAAACAACATAAGGCATTGGCTTTTGCATTTTTTTTAAATTGGCTAAATTGGACAAAACCTAAGACAGTAAAACAATTAAACCTTCTGAATCTGATGATGCAGTTCATGTTTCTTTCCTTCCTCATCTTTTTTATGTAGCTTAGACCGAATAGAGCTCAAAAACAGCTCCTGTAAATGAATAGAAAATGTGAAAGAATATCAGGATCAAATGTCTCAAAATGCTCTTATATAATTAGCGTTTCATATATTTCAGGTAATCATTTCATTTCTGAAACCAATAGAAAACTCAGAAATTGAAAAGGCTGAAATGCAATATTACTAAATATAAATGTGTGACTGTAGTAAAACTAAAAAGTGGAGAAGAGATCTCATAAAAGGCACATTACAAATAAAACCTTTGCACACTACACACATGCTTCTCACCTGGAGATAACATCACTTCCAAGAGCTGATAGAAAACATTCCATTCATTGAGATAAAGATCATCCAGACAGAAAAAGAAAAAACCATAACTGTAAAATGCATAGAGAAACACAACCCAAGTAATAAATGCAACAGACATTCGAGATAGAGGGATCTTTCTGTGCCTAAAAAAACACATACAAAGAAAACTATCAGTGGCAACAGGAACATTTTCAAGTAACTTCAGAGTAGAGGTGTTAAAAATTGCAGCAGAATTTCTAATGACAGATGAATTAAAGTACATATCATACTTGGCGTGCACTTTCATATTTAACCTGGCTCTCATCTTACCTTGCACTCTGTTTCAATTTACTCTGTCCAACAATCACACTCTTACACAATTTTTAGACACGCTGTCAGGATGAGGCCCATTCTGTTGCACTTTGGTTGTGTTGACCTCTGAGAGCGCACTAACCAGCATAGGTACATACGGACACACATCCAAGAATTGGTTAATACATCCTGAAATCGCTTAAAAGGCTGCGGACCGTGGTGAAAAGTGCGTGCCTCCACCAGTAGAATACAGAGAAGCAAACACTTTACAACAAAAAAAACAACAGCAAAAAATGACAGATGAAAACACACAGATGTAAGTGGTACTTTTCACAGAAGTGCTGTCAGTGGTTGCGGCACTGGAAAGCCAAAAAAAATTCATACATTAAGGAACTAAGAGTGATGTTCTATAAACTATATCATCAGTTCAAAGGACAAAGGAGTTATGATACAGTGGATTCCATCTCATTGTAATATTTTTATCTATGAAAAGGCTGACAGACTGTCTAGAGAAGGTAGAAAGTTACCTCAACCTGATATAGGTATAACTTATAAAGAGGTCATGAGGTTTACTAGGTGCAGATAGAAGAACAAGTGGGAAGAGGAGCACTCAGGCCATGAACCAAATGGCAGATATATCAAGCTCAACAGAAGTGAGCAGGTGGTAATCTTTATACACTGCAAACAGGCTACAACAGATTGAGATGTCATTTATTCAACAAATTAAAGATGGGAAATACTGATGAATGTTTCTGTGGCACTGATAAAATCTCTGCTGAACATTTGCTGCAAAGATGTCCAATAGTTGAGGAATAGAGCAAGTACATATGGTCATCACTAGCACCATTCCTGAACAATCTCTATAGAGATAATAATAATCTGAGGCTAGCCACTGCTTTCTTTAGATATAAAGCTGACATCTGTAAGTGTATGGCAAAGATGAAGAAATTGGTATTTCAGCCATTCATCATCATTAGTGTCTCAGTCTCTGTAGACCATGCACGTTGCGCCCTATGAGTTTTGTCCAGCTCTGCCTTCTGTATTTCAACAGTACGCTATGACTGTAAAGACTGATCCGTGAGTGACAGTCACTGCCACAGATCATACAACCACACTGAGGAGACTGGTTTGCCAGAGTATCCCCCGATCTCTTCAGTCTTTCTCTTTTCTCTGCAGTCTGAAGGCCTCTGGGAGCATCAACAGCCATTATGTCCCTTCCAATTGACTGTTTCCAAACAGCTTGATCCGGAGAAATCTTTTCCCAGCCCTCTGATGGGATGTTGTATGACTTCATGTCATCCTTTGCATAAATGCAGTTTTATTTTAAAAAACATGGAGATGAGATGTCTGTGTCAAATCCTCAGCATTTTGTATCTAGTAGTAGCCCCTTTCAGTCATGACTGACTATAGAATGATATGACTTGGAGTGGAAAAAAAATTATGACAACAAAATATATACTTAGCTTTTGTTGTCTTTCTCCTTGCGGCGTGGTCTTTTCACTTCTCTGTGTTGCAAGAGCTTCGCTTCACCAAGCGTGAGCTGGCCATTCAGGGTACATCTCCACCTGGATGGTCTGCAGCTTCATCTTCCCAGGATGTCAGATTCATGTCCAGGGCCTTCATTTAACGTTTGCACAAATCTTGCACCTCAACTGTGGTCGGCCGACTGTTCTCGTGCCATTCGCCAACTGTCCATTGAGCATATCTTTGGGAATACGGCCATCTTCTATGCGACGAACATGACCAAACCATTGTAGTCTTCGCTGCCTCAGTAGAGTGTACATGCTTGGAAGACCAGTGCAAGAGTGCACCTCTGCATTTGTCACTCTGTTCCTCCATGTAACTCCAAGAATGGATTGCAGGTGCCGTAGGTGGAAGGTGTTATGCATGTGCTCTTGTTTGGCATAAGTTGTCCAAGTCTCGCTGCTATATAGACATGTACTTACAACACATGCATTGTATACCATGGCCTTGGTTTTAATTGTCAGCTTCTGGTTTTTTGAAACACGCATTGTGAGGCGAGAAAATGTTGTGAGGCGAGAAAATGTTGTGAGGCGATCAAATGTTGTGAGGTGAGCAAATGTTGCAGCAGCTTTGCCAATGTGCCAATGTCTATTTCTGGGTCTAGAGAGAGCTTGTCATTGATTAGGGATCCCAGGTATGTGAATTGATGCACAGTTGCCAGTTCATAATTATCGAAGCTAAGATTTGGATTGGCATCTACTTCCTGTCCCAGAACATTTGTTTTGTTGAGACTTATTGTGAGCTCAAAATCTTTGCAAGCCTGGGAGAAGCAATCTATCAATCTCTGAAGTTACTGCTGACTGCGGGTGACAATTGCAGCATCATCAGCGAAAACCAAGTCCCTGATGGTGATCGTCCTTTTCTTCATTTTGGCCTTGAGCCTTGCAAGGTCAAACAGCCCACCATCCGACCTAGTGTGAAGGCAGATTCCTTCATTTGCGTTACCAAATGCATGTTTCAGTAACAGAGCAAAAAAAATTCTGAACAGTGTCGGGGGCCAGAACACAGCCCTGCTTAACACCACTTAGAATTCCAAATGGTTGTAATATGCTACCATAAAATTGGACTGATCCTGTCATGCTCTCATGGAAAGATATTATTAGTTGCAGCAGTTTGTTTGGGCAGCCTATTTTAGAGAGGATTTTGAAGAGGTCATATCTACTAGCCAAATCAAATGCCTTTGTCAGATCAATGAAGGCAACATAAAAGGGCTGGTTCTGCTCATGTGATTTTTCCTGAAGTTGTCGAAGAGAGAAAATCATGTCGATCGTTGATCTTCCAAACCTGAATCCACACAGTGACTCCAGATACATACACTCAGCCAGTTTCTGTGGTCTTAGTAAGTTAACTCCGGTGAAGACTTTGCCTACAACACTAAGCAGAGAGACACTTTGATAGCTATTACAGTCACTTCTATCACATTTGTTTTTGTATAATGTTATTATCTGTGCATCTCTCATATCTTGAGGTATTGTGACCTTTTTCCAGCACTGATGTAACATCATATACAGTGGTTGCAAAAGTGTATCTTTACAGCGTTTGATCAAATCAGATGGGATCCCGTTGCTGCCTGGTGCTTTTCCCAGGACCAAGCTGTCAATAGCTTTATTCAGATCTTCTATATCCATATTTGGATATCTTTTGACAGCTTCAAGGGCTGTGGGATTGACTATATTGACACACGAGTAGAGCTCAGAATAGTGCTCGACCCATCGCTACATCTGCTTTTCCTTTATCTGTTATTTTCTCACCAGTAATGGATTTTAACGGTGCTGTTTTCCTACTCGCAGGGCCAATAGCTTTCTTTATACCATCGTACATTTGTCTTATGTTCCCTGTTTGTGCTGCAGTCTGGATGTTTTCACTAAGCTGTCGCCAATACTCATTTGCACACCCACGAGCTGTTTGTTGCACCTGGCTTCAGGTGGACTTGAAGTTGTACAGAGTACCTGCATTTGGAAGTTGCCTGTATTTAATCAAAGCAGCATACTTGGCCTCAATGACGGGTGTCATATCCTCCACTTTCGCTTCAAACCAGTCATCTGATTTAACAGTTCTTCTTTCAAATGTAGCAAGTGCAGTGTTGTGTATGACATTTCGAAGATGCTTCCAGGTCTCTGTAACAGCGGTGTCATGATGTTGGATATGGAGAGTTTCCTGAAAAACATTGTGAAATCTCTTGATCAGCGCAGGATCCGACATTCTACTTGCGTCGATGCGTGGCTTGCCTTTGCTTCTGGTGTGATGGAACTTCTTTGGCTGCAATTTTATTTTACAGCGAACCAAAGAACGATCAGTGTCCCAGTCTGCACTATGGTAAGTGCGCATCAGGAGCACATACTTAAGGAGAGATCTTCTGACAAGAATTAGATCCAGCAGATGCTAATGCTTTATTGTGGGTGCATCCACGATATCTTATGTTGGGGTTTGGACTGAAAATAAGAGTTGGTCACACAAATTTCATGGTAGGCACAGAGCTCTAGGAGCTGCTGACCATTTTCATTAATTTGTCCAACTCAAAACTTGCCAAGACATGAAGGCCACGAGTCGTGATCAGCGCCCACTTTAGCATCGAAATCACCTAGTAGAACAAGCTGTTCTTGACTATGGATGCTTTTAATGATCGCTGATAAATCATCATAGAAATCATCTTTGACTTCAGGTGTGGAGCACAAGGTAGGTGCATATACACTGACAAGGATGACGGACCTACTGTGGTATGGAGACGAAGCGTAAGCAGGCGTTCTGAACCATTCTCACCTGGTCCAACCATATGTAATAGAAACTTTTTAACTGCAAAGCCTACACCGTGCTCTCTCTTTTCGTTAGGGTCTTTTCCTTGCCAGTAGAATAAGTAGTCTTTCTCACTCATTGTCCCCGAGCACGCTAACTGAGTTTCTTTGAGTGTTACAATGTCCACATGCAGTCTTTTCAGTTTGTCATTGATTACACATGTCTAGACCCTGTCACGAATAAGGCAGTTCAGGACACCATTAGTAGAGAGACATCGGCCCATATAATTACCTATTGACTATGGTAAAAGCATGCAAGCTCACATAGTATGGGTACATTTCAAGATCATCTGGGTTAACCAAGGCGGTCCTGTGCCTGGGATAGGGAGGCAGAAAAAGATATGGGAAGAAAACATCAGCGAGTGGACAGGAATGTCCATAGCTAGAACAAATATCCTGGCACAAAAACTGAGTGGAGTGACGGGAATTAGTCCAACAATCTGCAGTATTGGTGCCCTAATGACCTTCTAGGTTACGGGACTGATGATGAAAAAAAACTTCATTTTAACAATTTAAGTGTCTTAAATTACTATTGTTCTCCAGTTTTACTGCAGTTCTTGTTAATATGAACATTTCTGAAACTCAATATTAAACCGATTTCAATTTTAGCAGCCACAAAACAATATGGAAAAAAATATAATCTTCATCTCAAAGTCATATTGATAAGTTTAGATAGCAATGAGTATCTTAAACCTTGTTAAACAATATAGAACAATGATACACTTCACATGCACATGCTCATGATTGACCTTTATATTACAAATGAGTAAGGAATAACATTTCTTGTTGTTTCATAAAGGTAAAGGTACTCCCATAGCAGACACTACTGCCTGGGAGGAGGAGTTAGGGCCTTCCATGAACTGTTCAAATAGGTCTCATCATTTTCTTAAGTGGGGTAACCAGTTCCTCGACACCACGCCTTTCCTAATTGTAAATCAGGTTTACAACTGGGTAAACTGGAGCGTGTCAAGATTGGGAGGTGTCAATACCTGTCCGTTTACTGTGACACTTAGCCACTCATTAATTTCATCTGTGGTCTTACCTTCTTAGCTCTAATTTTTGATTGGTGTTGAGAAACTTTAATCCTTTCCTGTTTCAGTTTGGCTAGTTCCACATCGGTAATAGTGGCATTGTCAGCATCATCATCATCATCATCCTCTGACAGCTCCTCAACATCTTCGACAGCATCGTGAAATTCAATACATTCGTCTTGAGCATCTGAAAAAAATGTACATATTTCTACTAAGTATGAGAAGACAAGACCTTTAACATCACTTCCCCTAGGCAAACGCAGTGGTGCATTGCATAAAATAGTATACATGCTGCACATCAAACAGAGACCATCACAACATCTGAAACAGTGTACACAGAATACATCAGAACTTCAAATGGAATATGAATTTCCTTTTAACATAAAGCAGTGCAAATGAACATATATTACAGTGAAACTAGGGCATTTCACTTGCACCTTCTTTAATCTTTGCCATTTGAGGCTTTTTCATCTTTTATAATGTTGGTTCACATGTCAATACACTCAAGGATTTTGTAGCAACACTCACTAATGGTAAGAAGTTAAGATTGGATACAATATTGTAAGTAATGTAGAAAACTTGGCCACAATGGAAGCACCTGAGAGTCCAATGTTTCTGACCACAATGGGCCAGCAAAGAGCTCTCCAGAGGTCAACAGGATGGCTTTAATTGCTTCTTTTACATTAGGGGATTTTGTTTCAGTCCAAACTCAGTATTGCTGGGAAGTGTATAAGAAAGTAACAATAACCAACACAGATGGAAATTAATGAGAGAAAGTGTAGATAGATTCAACACACCCTGAGGAGGAAACCTTAAAATACAACCAAATGTGCAGTGGGTTGTAACACACAGGGTAAGAGAGGAGTTGGGAGGCAAAAATAGAGCCTCGTGGGCAGAGTTAAAGAAGATGGTCTAAAATATGAATCAGTCCTGCGTGATCATTTCAGCTCTATGCTTTTATACAATGAACAGTTATAAGAGAAATCAATGTAAATCAATTCAATGCAATAAAGAAAACATGCCATTTACCTGACAGCTCTCTTCTTCTTATGTCAATTTTGATGTTTAATAGTTTGCTCTTCTCTCTCAAAATGTCCAGCTCTATGTTGTAGACTTTTTCCTGAAGCTTGTTTTTCTCACTCAACAATTTCTTGGCTTCAGGACTTTCCAAAGCTGTGATGTCCTCAGGAATCTAGTGAAAAAAATGTTGGAGAAATCATTAGCCTCCTTGAGTTTTCTAAATGTCCTTTAAAAAATTTAGCCTTTGGTTTCTAAAATAATAAGAGCATCTGAGCTGCAAAGTGGTTAGTAGGCTTGTTTCTTATGACAAAAGGACTGGGTTCTATCTCTTACCCTAGATACACCAGAATACCCAAATGTAAATGGGTACCTGACACACAGTTAAGGAAACAAGCAGTGAAGAAAACGTTGAGAGGGGATATAGACATGCTGGAGAAAATACAAAAAAGAGCGACAAAGCTGATAGTGGGATTCCAGAATTACAGTTATGAGGAAAGATTAAAAAGAACCGACCTACAGTGTCTAGAAGAGAGAAGAATTCGTGGTGACTTAATACAGGTGTATAAGATGATCAGAGGAATGGATAAGGTAGACTATAAAAAGTTTTTTAAAGTACAACCACCAACAAGGACAAGAGGGCACAGCTACAAGTTGACTAAGGAGAGGTCCAGATTAGATATTAGGAAGTATTTCTTTGGCCAGAGAGTTGTGAATGCTTGGAATGCATTGCCAAGTGAGGTGGTGGAGGCTGGGATGGTCAATGCATTTAAGAATAGATTGGATGCGTACAGCTTCTAGAGCAAGATGATGAAATTGGAACTGGTTGTATACAGACTCTGCAGAGTCTTCTAAACCAGTATAAAGACATTAAGTTAAGTTAAGTTAAGTTGATACCTAATACAACTAAGTCTCAAACACTTTATCTCTATGGAATTACATTAACCATTTACCTTCCTATACAAATAGAACATGACATCTCATTTAAAGCTATTCACTCATCTCTGGTTACACAAAATGAATACTCTGTGAGCTAAAAGAAAATATCTCTGTCTTATCTTGCACCTGTCACAAATTGAGTGATCATTATCAGTTGGATCTTTGCAGCCAGTCTGTACCAAAACAGTTCTGTAGTGTTCATTTATGGAATAATTTATTTTACATGAAAAATGGTTCTTGTCACCTATGAAAAACAAATTAGAAAAAAATATAATTTATCATTATAGACTTTACAAATAACTTAACTTAATGTCTTTATACTGATTTAAAAGACTCTGAAGAGTCTGTTTACAACCAGTTTCATTTAAATTTGGATGCTCTAAAAGCTATGCGCATCCAATCTATTCTTAAATACATTAATTGTTCTAGCCTCCACTACTTGCTGTGGCAATGCATTCCAAGCATTCACCACTCTCTGTTTAAAAAAAATATTTCCAAATATCTAATCTGGATCTTTCTTTAGTTAATTTGTAGCTGTTCCCTCTTGTTCTTGTAGGTGGTTATATTTTGAAAAAACTTGTTATAGTCTAATTTATCATTTCCTTTGATTATCTTATAAACCTGTATTGTCACCTCGAATTCTTCTCTTTTCTAGACACTGTAGGCTTTTCTAATAACTGCAATTCTGGAATCCCATTATCAGCTTTGTCGATCTATTTTGTATCCTTTCCAGCATGTTTACATCCCCTCTACGATAAGGACTGCACACCTGTACACAGTACTTCATTCTAGGTATAACCAATTTTTTATACAGTTTGACTATCACTTCCTTGCTCCTATGTTTAATTAGTTTTGAAGAAAGAATAATGTACATAAATATCTCTTTATCAGTAATGTTTTGAACTTCCATCACACTTTAAAGGGTTTTAATTTAAAGCTGCTTTGTAGTTTATTCAAATGCATTTAATAAATAGAAAAATGTCTGAACTATTTCCTCAAATTATAAAAATGATCATATGTAATAATAACTAAAATATACATTTTTGTCAAATATGTAATTCTTGATAATTTCTGTTTACAATGAATTATTTACATTATACCTTTTTGCATGCCACATGTACTTCTCAATGGTGTAAAGTGTTAAAGAGCAAAAAAGAAAATAATATCCAAATTGTAATCTGTATACACCCAAAATACAACTTGCGATTTAACAAGACAAAGACAGAAACTATGAAGATCAGCAGAGCACCTGAGCCACTCAACATAAGTGTAAATAATAATGCTTTTCAACAGACACATGTGTTCAGGTATTTGGATAGTATTTTTGTTGCCAGACAGGAAAGTCGAGATTAGGTGTCAGAAAGCATCTACTGTGACGTATCAGCTGTCACCATTGCTTAGGCACCTGAACATTAGTTTGGCAACAAAGCAACAGCTGATAAATAGTTTATTTATGCTAAATCTGTGCTTCTAGTGCCAAGTATAGTTCCTTTCCAAGGCGTGTGAGAGCATAATTTTGACGTGTGAAATGAAGTGTTTGAGGAAGGTCATATGTGTTATCAGGAAAGACATATTGCCAAAAGGAGACATTTGAAGTATGGTTAAGACTACGTCTGTGCAGACTACATTTTCAGGCAAAAAATACATTGGTTTGGTCATCTCGTGAGAATGCACCCTCATCAACATCCACTGATGCTTACAATACTGACAGATATGGCTACAGAGTAAAAGGGCAGCCACAAGGCAATTGGATAGATGATAGTGATTGTACAATGACACCGGCTCACAACGACCGATGCAACGCATGTGGCAAAGGACATGACTTGAGCTACCCACAACATTCAATGACATAAGTGGAAAGAGAAATTAAAGCAACTCAAGAAAAATGCATCACATTTTCTGGTGGGACAACATTCCCAACCAAGAGTTACTGACCCAGAATTTACAAAATGATATACACATGACTATAGCCTGTTGCTGTTAAGAATGGATCTGCCATATCCTTAGAAGATTCTATCAGAACTACAATGCTGTAAACTCCAGAAGGAAGATAGAAGAGAGATCAGCCTAACACAATTAGGCAGAGAACTATATAAGCCAAAATCATGAATCAGAGCTAGGGCAACATACTAAGGATGACTCAGTCTGAGAGGAAGTGTTGGGTGTTTGTTGCTACTCTGAAAGACCTAATCAAACATTTCTGCTAACTGACTGCTTTGTTCAATCATTGGCATGATTCCTAGATTAAAAACGTATTTAACATTCTCTTGTACGTCTATGTCTCCATTGTGTCTCCTACCTGTATTTCAATTTTATCTTTAAATTGCTTGAGCTGTTGTCTCTTGCTCTGTAGCAAGTAACCTGTAGCTGTATAAAGTTCCTTGTACAAGCTGTGGATAATAAGGATAGTTTCATATAAAGTCTGGTTAGAACTTAATTTATGTTTGCATAGACGGTGTGGCCCAAAGCGTAGAGTAACTACCACTACGTCAAAGTTGGGTTTTTACAGTGCGTTTTTTGAACAAAGTCGTTGCTGGCTGTTAACTGGTGACAGGAAACTTTGTGACCTGAGACAGAGCCACAGAAACAATGTGTAAGTCCATCGTTGGCCTGTGTTAATATTTCCTAGCCACATGAAAATTGGCGCTGTCAGCAAACAGGGTGAAGGGTGGCATTCTTGTCAAGTTCAGCTGTTTGCATTGGACCCTGAAAATACGACATCGGGTAAATGAAGTAGCAGATGACTTTGCCAGGATCGTTGAAGGGAAAAACACCACAAATTGAATAAACTAATTAATCCAAATTGAAAATCACATCACGTTACCGTGGATACAGGTGTAAGTCGTCTAGAGTGAATTTCAGTAAAATCCATGACATGGTGACATCCATGATAGACTCAAACATGAGAGCATAATAGATCGAAAGTGTGTTAGGCACCATCTTTGGCAACACTATTGAAACCAGTATTGATTAACATATAACTATGCATACTACTGAATGTCAAATATTCTGTTGTTTGAAAATAATATTCAGAGAAAACTGATAATACATGTACAAAGAAGACAAACAACATTCAATGGCCATATACTTCAAACTCAGAGTGCAGAAGACAAAAACAATTTCTATTATGAGCCATCTTCTTAAACAACACGCAAAATACTCCAAATAACCTCTCCCAATGTTATTTGTAAGTGTACTTTGCCTTCTACAGTCTTCTCTTTCCCTGTGGGTTCCAATCCAGTGCATGTCTGGCTATATTGTTTGGGTTCTTCCTTGGGTTCAAATAAAACCGGACCTAACTTTGTGAACCAAGTGAACATACGTACGATACACATGATGACGCAAATTCTGGAGTAAACAGCACATACCAACTGTCAAGTTTGCAAACTTTCATTATCCTCCGACTCATAGTTTCCTCAGAAGACCGTTGAAAACGTGGCGGGCGTGATACGGAATCCGTCCAGAGTTAATCAGCGAGCGGTGATTTGGTTTTTAACAGCTGAAGGATGTCGACCAGTTAACATTCATTGTAAAATGCAGGCAGTGTATGGTAACAAAAGTGTGTCGAAGACAACAGTGAAGAACTGGACAATGATGACAAGGACGTGAGTTAATGAAAGATCTTCCGAGACCAAGTCAGGCGCAGAAGATGCCATCACCAAAATTGATGCAGCAATTTGGGTGGACCGTCGCCGGAGCTTACGTTCGCTAGCAGAGGAATTCGCTGTCTCGCTTGGGACAGTTCAAATGGTTGACATCCTTCAGCTGTTAGAAACAGAATCACCGCTTGCTGATCAACTCTGGATGGATTCCGTATCACAGCCGCCATGTTTTCAACGGTCTGCTGAGGAAACTATGAGTCGGAGGATAAAGAAATTTTGCAAACTTGACAGTTGGTATGTGCTGTTTACACCTGAAGTGACGTCATCATACGCATCGTACTTATGTTCACTTGGTGCAGTTAGATCCGGTTTCATTTGAACACACCTAGTATTTGGTCATCTGATAAGCAGTTTGTGACAGAAATCAACTGATGAAGTTCTGCAATTTTGGTTTATGATACTTATTCTTGCCATGTTTCAGAACTATAGAGCAGGACAGACTTTACATTGGCGTTGTTGAGCAGTCTAATCTTATTTTCATGAGAGAACACTGCCAAGTTCCATTTCGGACATACAGAAATGAAATCAGATCTTGCATTGTTAGACCTCATGCTTGTAACAGTCTGAATAAGTATTACAGCCTGACTCACATGGAATTAGCCTAAATGAAACTCTTTAACCAGAACTTGGACACTATAAGAAATATGGTTGCCAACAGAGTGAAGTGGAGGGAGTTTATTGCTGTGTTGAGAGATGCCATCAGATGTGATTGTCTGGATGCAGCAGTGAATGAGTTGACAGCAGCCAGCAACTCAGCTGGTTGCTTGCATCATGGCCAGTGACATATAACAAACCAAGACCCTATTCCATCTCCAAGTGGCAGTCCTGAAAACATACTGTAACCATGCAGCCTGCCTAAGAGGTTATAGACTGAAGAAGGAAGGCAAATACCTGGCTACAATTGGATGTGTCGGGCTGAAAGGCACATTAATTGCGGCCTTGCTGTTAACTACAAAATGCCACAAAACTCCTTTTCAGGACAAACACTGAGGAAGAAGTGATGGTCTCTGGCTGCATTGTGAGACATCGATCACTGACCCAAGAAACAAATGAAGATGTGGTCAAACATAAATTAATTATGTATGTAAATCCTTAAAACACGATAACATTTGTAAATCAGGGGAAACAGGCAAGATTCAACATCTCCTTCAAAGATAACTAACTCATCACAATAAATAAATAAATGTGAATAATGAAGAAAACACTTACAGAAGTTCTCTGCCAGCAGCAACCAAGTCATATGCACCAGCTCCAAATCTGTTTCTATCTATCTTCATCTGCTCAATTAGTTCTGAAACAAGAAGAAAATTTGCTCTTCCAATCAGATGTAGTTGCAACATTATGTTCTTTCTTGGCTTGGCTTGGCTTCGTTTGTTCTCAATCTCCTGCTACCAAACCCTGAAAGGGCTTAAGTAGCAGAATGTAGTCCAGAGAACGGAATGCGTTGTGTCGTAGTTTACAGCTGGACTGTGATATTTGCAACTTTCGGTCCAACACATCCAACTTCAGCAAGCATATTTTGAGTACCAAGTTAGCATTCCCTCTTCGATCCCTTCTCTTTAGCCAGTCTGCCTGCTGCAACCTGTTATCAAGGATCACTGCTTGGAGGTGTAGAAAGGTCTTGGCAGCTCTAGTTCGCTGGCCCTGACACTAGCAGTCAGCTATGGGTCGCTGACCACTGTAGCTCATGCGTTGCTCAGCATCTTAATCCCATGTTCTATCTGTTGTTGGAATTCCCGTATTGGTGAGCTTACTGCAAAGTGTCACATTGCACTACAGCCAGGAAGACCGCTGGACACCTTCTCAAGTATGCCTTAGGATCAAAGAAAAGCCATTGTAAACAGCTACAAAAGAAGCATCATCAAGAGTTAACTTGATTCAGTACAAGTAGCTTCTAACAGCATCTATTGTTGAAAAGTTCACAAAAAAACTCAAAAATCAATGCTGGAATGTTTTCTGAATGTAATTACAAGAAAAGAATGAGAAGATTCCATGACAACACACTAATTTAAGTATTATATTTGGTATTATATATCTTCCTGTCATAGTGTCATCTGGCTAGATCACCATATAAACACCTCAGATACAATTATGCTAATCTCATGTTAATTTTGTTTCACCACCAAATGCCATAATCATCTTCCCTACAGCTACAATTTAACCACAAAAAAAAATTCATATATATCATCATCTTAACGTTTCTGAACCAATAGTAGCACAGAGCCACACTGCATTTAGCCTCCATGTAGGAAGTCTGGATGAAAGTAATGTTGATGTGTTCTGTCATGGTGCTTTCCATAAATACTGTGATTTACATGATGAGGTTGCTAGCAACATGTGTAAATCATCCTTAACATTTACAACATGCACACCTGTAAACTACCAAACAAATTATTGCAGGAAGAATCACTGCAAGAGAGCACAAAAGTGCTGTCATATAGGTCTTTAGCAAACAGAAAAAAAAATTGAAAATGGTTTATAGAACTGACTTCATTGCACCTGAGCGCCCCATATGTGCTCAGTACTGAAAGTGCCAACAACAGAGCATGAACTCCGTAGCTCCCGCATCAACTATAAAATGTTCCCCTGACAAACCCATTTACAGCTGGGTTACTGGAAGAAGCAATCATGCCCTGAAAAAATCCATGACATACCTGGTCTGTATATGATGTGATTTGAACCTGGTATGTTGGTATTATAAGCCAAGCTCACAACCCCTAGTCCACCAAATCTCTTTAGCAAGGGAAGGGAACCAAGCTGTAGTAGTCACCTTAGAATTCTTATAGAGCAAAAAAGAGAAGAAAAAGAATAGCAAGATGCAGTGGTCATAGTCTTTCCTCCCAACAGATAGACACAGGATTTTCAGCACTGGAATCTGAGTCTCTTTACTTCTTCTTCGTTCGTTCTCAATCTCCCGCTACCAAGTCCTGAAAAGAGATTTGCAAGTAGCAGGATATTGTCAGAAGAATGGAA
The DNA here is from genome assembly GCA_036924085.1 of Ariolimax columbianus. NCBI lineage: Eukaryota > Metazoa > Mollusca > Gastropoda > Stylommatophora > Arionidae > Ariolimax > Ariolimax columbianus. Next base: position 114,226,413 of record JAVGWX010000001.1, on the reverse strand, counting down.
TATGCTGTGTCATAGTTTACAGCTTAATTGCGATATTTGCACCTTTCGGTCTGACACATCCGACTTCAGCATAGAATTTGTAGGTACCTGTTTAGCCTTCCCTCTACAATCCCTTCTCCTTAGCCATTCTGCTCTGTTGCAGTCTGTTATCCAGGATCACCACATGGAGGTGTGGCCCTGACGCTAGTAGTCAGCTATGGGTCACTAACCACTGCAGCTCAGAACAAACAAGATTTATAACAAATTCCTACCTTGAAATATTGACACAATTTCTGCTCTATGCTCAATGTAATGCTTCTGTATGACATCCTTAGCTTCCATGAGCAAACAACTCCAGTACAAATGTTGCTCTTTACTTTCATTTTTCACCCGCTCCCCAAGGTCTGGGTTTTTAATTTGTTCGCTGTAGTGTTGGATCTTCTTACTGGCCAATGACTGACTGTCTAAATATGGCTGCAACAAAACATCATTCAAAAATACATGTTGCATTTTAAAATGTGTAAATTTTCTAATAACAATGTTCTAAAAGTTAAGTCAGCAGTTGAAAAAAAAACTGTGATACAGTGGATGCCTTCTAATTGCAACATGTGTACTGAGTACTGTGCTGATTTTCTTTGATCATCTGATGGTATAGTCCGGTGAGGTTCACGAAGGAGACTCTGTTTCAAGTCTTCGCTGATCCCCCACAGCTTGTTGAGCATGGTTGCTCCCCCGAGCCAAACTGCCTCTCTATGGTCTGTATAAGTAGGACAGTCTTGCAGGATATGTTCTGGTGTTTGATTGGGTGCTCCACAATTGCATGTGGTGGTGTCTCTGAGATCCATTCTGTGAAGGTGGACCTTGAGTCTGCAATGTCCCGTTCTGAGTCTGAAGATCTTTATCTGTTCATCTCTACCAAGTTTGTCTATACTGTCATTTTCTGGCTTATGTTCTTAGTGCTGGTCTCTCCATTCCATCCTCAGGGCGAAATGTTTCCTACCACTAAGACAACTTTTCTAGAATTTGTACACACACACTGTCAAAACCAACTGTTGACAGAATTTGTATACACACACACAGACTATCAAAACCAACTGTTTACAAAATTTGTATACACACACACACACACACACTGTCAAAACCAACTGTTTATAGAATTTGTATACACACACACACGCTGTCAAAATAGGGTGCTATAGAGGATGTAGTCAAAGGGGAGAGTTTGGGTCAGAGAAGTGGGAATTAATTAGTGGAAAACCAAACATTAGAATGATGCAGCAAAAGCAAAAAGTGGAAAAACAACAAAATTGCAAACTAAAATGTTTTTATGCAAATGTGAGAAGCATAGTTAATAAAAGAGAAGAATTGGAACTGTATGTAGAGGAAGAAAAACCAGATATAATAGGGTTAACAGAATCATGGGCATATGAGGACATTGCAGATGGTGAATTTGAAATAGAGGGATATACAATGTTAAGGAAGGATAGGATAGTTGGAGACAAGGCTAAGGGGGGGTGGTGTTTTATTATACTGTATAAATTCTGTTAATATAATGAGCAGAGAGGATTTATCATGTGGTAACAAAAATGAAAGTGTATGGGGTGAAATAGAAAGTGGGGGTGAAAAAACAGTGATTGGAGTATGCTATAGATGTCCATCAAGTCAAAAAGAGGAAGATGAGGAGCTGATTAGTAGCATGGTAAAGGCAAGTGATAGGAAATTATTATTAATGGGGGATTTCAACTTTCCAGAAATAAAATGGGATATGGCAGAAGCACTTGTAGAGTCAAAACCTTTTGTTAAGTGCATAACTGAAAATTTTTTAATTCAACATGTAGTAGCAGCGACCAGAGGCAAAAACATACTCGACCTAGATTTTACTACAGAGGAAAATATGATTGAAAACGTTACCGTTGGGGAACTGTTTGGCTCAAGTGACCATCAAATCATCCGATGGGATCTTATTGCAGGGAAAGAAGTGAACACAAACACACGAACATATGACTACTCTAAGATAGATGTTAAGAGGATGAAAGAGGCAGTGAACCACATAATCTGGGAAGATATTGTCGGAGGAACAGATGTTGAACAGGAGTGGGAGAGTTTTAAAACAGTTCTCGAAATGCTAAAAGAGGAATGTGTTCCATATAGGGAGGTAAAACCCAAGCGTAAAAAGTGGATCACTAAAATTGTAGTTAAATGTAGAAGAGCTAAAAATAAAGCATGGAAAAAAATATATAGAGGCAGGTAAATCAAAAGAAACATATTTAAAATATTTGGACAAGCAATACATATCTCAGAAAGCGAATAAAACAGCAAAAATAGACTTCGAAAAGAAACTTGCTCAGAGGATCAAGACTGATAGTAAAAGCTTCTTCTCTTATGTTAGAAATAAACAAAGATCAAAGGACAAAGTAGGCCCTCTCATAGACAGCACAAGAAAAAAAATAAGTGAAAATAGGGAGGCAGCAAATCTACTCAATCACTACTTTGGCACAGTGTACACAAAAGAGGACTGCTCCAAGATCCAAGAGCCTGTAGATATCTTTCAAAGAGACATGGATACAGCAGGATTAGGATCAATCTGTATTACAGAGGAAATGGTTTTAAAAATATTGGAGGGGTTGAAAGTGGATAAATGTCCAGGTCAAGATGGTATTCATCCAAAATTGCTGTTTGAAATTAGAGACCAATTAGCAAAACCATTGGCTATATTATGTTCTCAATCACTTGCACAAGGGATTGTTCCACGACATTGGAAAGATGCGGGAGTGACCCCCTTATTCAAAAAGGGCAAACTATAGACCTGTGAGCTTAACGAGCATAGTCTGTAAATTGTTAGAGTCAATAATAAAAGAAAACTTTGTAATGCATTTAGATAAATTTAATCTAATTAGAAATAGTCAGCATGGGTTTACCAGAGGAAGATCATGCTTAACAAATCTATTAGAATTCATGGAGGAGGTTACCAAAATGTTAGATAAAGGGGAGCCAGTGGACGTTATTTATCTGGATTTTGCAAAGGCCTTTGATAGAGTACCTCATCAAAGATTATTTCGAAAGTTAAAATCACATGGAATAGGTGGGGAAGTTGCCAAATGGATTGAAAATTGGTTAACGGGAAGAAGGCAAAGGGTGGGGTATAAATAAGGAGTACTCTGAGTGGTGTGAAGTGAAAAGTGGAGTGCCACAGGGCTAGGTTTTGGGACCAATTTTGTTCTTGATATATATAAATGATTTGGACATAGGTATGGAATCCATTATTGCAAAATTTGCTGATGATACAAAACTATGCAGTAGTGTCTCATCTAAAGCAGAAGTGGATATATTGATGTCGGATTTAGATAAAATTCGAGAATGGTCTGTAATCTGGCAAATGGAGTTTAATGTAGATAAATGTACAGTCATGCACATGGGTAGATCCAATATGGAACATAATTACAGAATGGGAGAGAACAATATTAGAAAGATAGATAAAGAAAGGGACTTAGGGGTTATAATAGATCATACATGTAAGGTGAGGGAGCAAGTTCAGGTAGCAGTAAAAAAGGCAAATGCAATGTTAGAGATGATAAAAAGAAATATGAAACATAGGAGCAAGGAGGTGATAGTCAAACTGTATAAAGGCTTAGTTAGACCTAGATTGGAGTACTGTGTACAGGTATGTAGTCCTTATCAGAGAGGGGATATAGACATGCTGGAGAGAATACAAAAAAGAGCGACAAAGCTGATAGTGGGATTCCAGAATTACAGTTATGAGGAAAGATTAAAAAGAACCGGCCTACAGTGTCTAGAAGAGAGAAGAATTCGTGGTGACTTAATACAGGTGTATAAGATGATCAGAGGAATGGATAAGGTAGACTATAAAAAGTTTTTTAAAGTACAACCACCAACAAGGACAAGAGGGCACAGCTACAAGTTGACTAAGGAGAGGTCCAGATTAGATATTAGGAAGTATTTCTTTAGCCAGAGAGTTGTGAATGCTTGGAATGCATTGCCAAGTGAGGTGGTGGAGGCTGGAACGGTCAATGCATTTAAGAATAGATTGGATGCGTACAGCTTCTAGAGCAAGATGATGAAATTGGAACTGGTTGTATACAGACTCTGCAGAGTCTTCTAAACCAGTATAAAGATGTTAAGTTAAAATCAACTGTTTATAGAATTTGTATACAAGCACATACACTGTCAAATCAGCAAAGAAGCCCAATCTTCTTCTTCTTTGTACGCAGTCAGACAGTAACCATTATTTTTTCGAAAAAAGCGGCGGTCATCCTGAGGCTGTCGACACTGCCATAGAGCTTGTCTTGCAGTTCCACTGGTGATGGCCACATCTGCTCTCTCTGATCCTCATATGTCGGGCAGTTCTGCAGCAGATGTTCAGCGGTCATTTTACCGGTACCGCACGGGCATTCGTCGGTACCACCTATCTTTAATTTGTTGAATAGGTGGTACCTCAGTCTATTGTGGCCAGTGCGAAGTCTGAAGACAACGACCTGCTCTCTTCTGTTCAACTGATAATAGGCATCGTTTTTGGTGTAACCAGTATGTTCGGTTTCCCATTTGGTCATGTATCTGGCTTTGATAAGCCGTTTTGACTCTTCGTACGTCATACTAGTATCTGTTTGTGGTAGTCTTGCACCTTCTTTTGCCAGTCTGTCTGCCTCCTCGTTGCCTTGGATGTTGCAGTGTGATGGGACCCACTGTACCACTACCCTTTTTTGGTGCGGACTGCTGGCACAGTTGGCAGAGTGCTGCTCTTAAGTCATTAAGCTCAGTGTTTTTCTGGCTTTTTAGCGCTGTGACTACGGCGAGAGCATCTGTAAGCAGGACTATATGGCTTTCATTTTCTTTGTGTGTCACCATTTCTTCCACTGCTGCCCTCAGTGCCTCTGCCTCCGCTCTGAAATTGCTTGTGTACTTACCAGTAGCGAATGACAATGTTATTTTTCTGCCATTTGGTAGGTTCAGGAATGCTCCTGCCCCTCCGTTCTGTGTAGTGTTTGTTACAGAACCGTCGGTGTATGCATGGGTCCGGTCCATGCTTGGGTAGCTTTTCGTTATAAAGCTTAGGGTAGTATCTCTCCTTTCTTTTTCAGTCTGGCAGTTTTTGTTTCCAATACCTGGTATATTTTCTACCACCTCTGGAAATATATCCTGCCTCCAGGTAGGTTTTCGTACAGTAGTGATGGGTTTTGGTGTTGTTAGTGCGTTTATGGGATCTTCGTGCATCTTTGCTTTGGCTATTTCTGCAAAGTTTCTCCGCTTTAGTTTCCCATTTCCCAAATTGTTTAGTCTCTGGTGCATTGGATGGTCAGTCAGTCTTCAGAGTTTCTCTGACTGCAGTTGGGCTCTGCAGTCTCTTCTATCGGTCATGGATTGCAGTTTTGTAATCTTTTCAAGTTCTACAATTGGCGTTGACTTCATGCCTCCTGTTATAACTCTCATGGCTTGGTTTTGAAGTTTGCTAACTTTATCAAAGTTCGCATTTGCTGCTGTTGTCCATGCCGTGATGCCATACTCGAGAACTGGTCTCACTCTTCCAGTGTACAGTTTCTTTAGTATGCTTTCGTCTGCTCCCCAGCTTGTGCCAGCAAGTTTCCTCATGATTGCCATTCTTTCTCTGGCTATCATTCGGATTCTCTCGATCTGACTTTTCCATGTCATGCGCCGATCAAATGTGACTCCCAGATAGTTTTAGTTGTCGTTTGGCTGCAGGAATTTGCCATTTAAACTTAATTTGGTATTTTGGGGTTTGATTGAAAGCGAGAATATTGTGCATGTGGTTTTCTCCTCATTTATTTTGACCAGCCATGAGTTCGCCCACTCTTCCAGCGATGTTAGGGCCTGCTGCATCCGATTTCTTGCTATGGTGAGATTCTTTTCAGAGATCCACATAGCCAGATTGTCTGCAAACATTGAGCAATGGACTCTTCTTGGTATATTCTCTGTAATGTCGTTTATATACACCAGGAAGAGTGTGGGTGACAGTACTCCCCCTTGGGGTACTCCCTGCTCGAGTGTCACCTTTTTGCTCATCTGCCCTTGTACTTGGACTCTGGCCGTTCTTTGTTTGAGGTAGTGGTTGATCCACTTGTACATTTTCCCACAAACATCACTTCTTCTTAGCTTGACTCTAAGTCCATCTTTCTAGACTTGTCAAATGCCTTTTCCAGATCCACCCAAACAGCTACTGTGTGTTTCTGTGCCTGGTAGGGATCTTCTATTTCCGAAGCCCAATCTAATGATGACAACAGCTGTAGCGAGCTCCTCTTCGCTGACAAACAAGCACTCATTGCAAACACTGAAGAACAACTGCAACAATGCTTAAACAATCTTAACTTAACTGCAGAAGGACACAACATGAGAATCAACGTGAGTAAAACTGAAACAATGACAAAAGCAAGAACAGAAACAACCGCTAAGATCTACATAGAACAGAAACAAATCAAGCAGGTGAAGGATTTCAAATATTTAGGAAGCATAGTTTCATTTAATGGAAGAATGCAAGAAGAAATCGATCACATGCACCAAAACAAACCAAATCATTGGCCAGATGTCAACAATACTGAAGAACAAGCACGTAGAGGTTGTCACAAAAAAAAGCCCTGTTTAACACAATTTTCATGCAAACTTGGACACTCTCAGCAACAGATAAGAGAAAAATAGAAATAATTGAAATGAAATGCCTGAGGTGAATGCTAAATGTGACAAGATGGGACAAAATTAGAAATGATGAGATCAGGAAACAGATGGGCACAAAGACAGTGCTAGACTTCATTAGAAAACAGCAAATTCAGTGACAGCAACACAGTAGTCCACCTCTTTCTTTTCTGAATCCAAACTGTGTGTTATTTAATTGTCTTTCGACTATTCGTCTTGTTCTGTTTTCCAGGAAATTCGCGTACATTTTTACTTATATGGCTCAAGAAAGATATTTCCTTATGTTTCCTTTTTTCTTCCAAATGGGTACAACTATTGATTTTTGCCAATCCTCCAGAACTTATATTGTTGTCCATGCCACATTTATTATTCTAGACAGCCATTTTACTTCCGTTTCTCTGCAGGCTTGTACGGCCGCTGTTGAAATACTGTCTATTCCTGGTGCATTGTTTCGTGGACTCTTTATGATAGCTTGTTTGATTTCTGCTGCTATGATTGGTAGTTCTTCTCTCTCCATGTGTTTTAGTGTGAATATTTCATTATCCCCTATTTATACTGGATTGAAAAGTCCCTTGAAATATTCCTACTATCCCAGCTTTGTCATGCCTCCTTACACTTCCAAAACCACTGTTTCTAGAATTTGTATATAACCACACTCCTTAAACCAATTTCAAAAAATTGTATGCAAACACAAACTTTTTTCCTTTCTTTCACAACTGCTCTAACCTGTAATTCATAATTATAATATTCTGCCAGAGCAGAGATGAGTTTTAATACTGTCTCATCTTCTCTTTGGTAGACATCCTCCAAATCCTTCATGACTGTGCAGTTCTCCCTTTCAAATGCAATATTCTTTAGTTCATCTTCTACAAAAACGATTTTCTGCATAAAAAATAAAATTACAAGAAAAATTAGAACCAACTAATTCAAAACACAAGAACAAAACAAACTTATGTTTCTAAGGAAGTCCATGTATCTACCATATTAAAAATTGTATTATCTTTATGTGTTTATTGTGGAACTGTATCTTTCGAAAATTGAAAGAATTCACTTCAGATTTTGTAATAAAAAGTTAAACTCGTCAATCAATCAAATCTTGTCAGCTACAAGGCAGAGCATAGGTCCTTTACAGATACATGCAAAGTCTTCTTGTTCTGAGCCATTCATTATAGCTCTGTTCACATTTTTCATGTCTCTATAAGTGTTTTGGTCTGCTCTACTGCTTATGCCTTGGGGATTCTAAAGTAGAGCCTGTTTTGTAATACTATCAGCTGTTTTCTGCAATGTGTGTGTCCTATCTAATGCCAGCACCTTCTCCTTACATCAAGTGTCGCTGATATCTGGCTGGTTCTTTCCTACAGTTCTGCAGTTTGGCTCTATATCGTACCAATTTAACCCCACTACTTAGTGCAGGCACTCATTGATGAAAGCTAATCTTCTTCATGGGAGTCTTTGGTGTTCTCCATGTTACAGAGAGCTATACAATAGGAAAGACCACATTAAAGTTGAAGAATTTGTGTATTGTGGTGGACAATTTCTTTTGATTTCCATAAATTACCTAATGCAATGTAAGGCCCTTTGGTATTCTTAATCTGATATTTCTATCTGTTCCTCCTACTTTGTCTATCATCAGAATTTACATAAGACCATTAACAGACAGGACATAAAGATTTTACCAATTCTTCTTCTTTTTAGGTGTTCGCCCTGAAAAGAACGTTTTGTCATAATTTACAGCATGGCTGCAATATCTGCACCTTTCAGCATGACACATCTGATTTCATCTGGCTTTCTTGCGCACAGGGTTTGCATTCCCACTGTGATCTATATCCATTGGCCAGAATACACTAGTAACTAGTGTAGTCTGTTTCTAGAGTCACCAAGTGGGGATTGACATGATCCCCATAGTTGTGACACGCAGATGAAGTCAAGCATTGTACAACAACCTGGAGGACCCATGCCCACCTTCATCAGCAAGTTCAGGATGTGAGGAAAGTTACTTCAACTGGCCATCAGCTCAAGCCATGTTTTTACCAATTAAGGACCAGACCCAGAAAATCACAGAATAAACTCAGAAGTGGAAGTAAAAGCTAAATAAAGCTTCACGAACAGCATGTAACAAGATGGCACACAAATAAACATATGTGGGAGTAACCATTAGCAGTCTCTTGTTCTTCATAAATTCTTGGTCAATGACATGGAAAGGTAAATAACAATTGGCCCTAATGTCTTCTTTTAGGGCAGCAACACATTTCCTCCACTTTGCTTGGTCTGCAGCCATAATGCGTACAGTGTTTTAGCTCAAATTCATGATTGTCATTCTAGCTGGCCTCTCTTTCGCTGACCCTCTAGGAGCATCAAGTATCAAGGCTCTAGATATTGAATTGGAATCTCTTTAGAGAACATGGCCAATCAAATTCAAATGATTACGATGGTGTGTATGTTTTCCTAGCTGCTCCAAGCAAGTAGTTCTTGGTCGGTGTTCGTGTTTTGGTTTGGCCAGACATTTTAAAGAATTTCCTAAAATGAATTGTATGGAAAAGCAACTATTTAGCCCCAAGTTCCACAGTGAGCATAAAGGATGGTTTGGCTTCGTTCGTTCTCAATCCCCCGCTACCAAACCCTAACATTTTTTGAGTACCGGGTTAGCATTCCCTCTTCGATCCCTTCTCCTTAGCCAGTCTGCTCTGTTGCAGCATGTTATCCAGGATCACCATGTGGAGGTGTAGAAGGGTCTTGGCAGCTCTGGTTTGCTAGCCTTGATGCTAGCAGTCAGCTATGGGTTGCTGACTGCTGCAGCTCATGCGCTCAGCATAAAGGATGATAATGATTGTCTCTGGAATTTAAAGACTCACAATAACTGAAAAAAAAATATTTATCATTGGCTCCAAAAAAAAAAAAAAAAAGAAGCCAATCCCAGTTTTATAAGAACTCATAAATGCTATTCTACTTTGTAATGCACTATGAATCATCAGTAACGGAAATGAAGCCTTCTAAAATTTACTCATTGTTTATTATATTTTATAATACTATGGGCTACTTGCGAGTTAATTTTTTTGGTCTTATCTATTCAGCTCTTTACAATAAATAAATTCTCTGATTTTTCTTAAATTATTATTTAAATTCTACAAATTCTTTCTCAATCTTGTGACTACTGATTTTGATTGAAGTAGATGGGCAAATAAATAGTAATTTATTAACATTACTACCTGACACCATAATTGTTCATTAATAGGTCAGGTGAGTAGTGGGAAGTGCTTAGTTCTATATTTAGAAACAACTTTCTTTTTGTGAGAAATGAAAAACCAATGGAAAATACAATAAAATAATTTTAATTCTGACAATTTAACAAATATCTTAAACAAATTGTTACTAAAATAACTACCAAAAGACCACATAAAGTACTTTTGTTAAGGTTTTAAGAAAGGGGATGACTTCAATCATTACCCTATCCTGTGTGTAGAGTTTTAAAGACATTTTAAAACAAATATTGATGAATGTATCTATCTATCTTACCTGTGATAAGTTACTTTTGTGAACTTCAGACATAAGCTCATAATAGTTATCTATTGCATGTGCAGCTGCTTCAAACATCACCTGTAATATCAAAAAAGGATCAAACAAATAAACTTCATTTTCCATTTTATATCACAAGTTAGTCTCTACTTCTCTCGGGAAATGCATTTCTATTATTCTTTCTGTTTATCCATCAAAATCTACTAAAACTACATTTGTCTATTCATTTACTTACTTATGGTCTATCTATATACCTTTCTCTATACACACCTATCTTTCTATTTCTATAAATCTAATGTAAAGATTAATCTTGTCGCTATTCTGCTCCCTACCAAACATAGGGGCACTTTGTGCTCTTGCAGGGGTGGTTTCTGTAGCAATTTCTTTACATGATTGAGATTGCTAGATCCATGCACAACCTTTGGGGACTGAGTGGTTTTGAGGTAAGACATAGGCCTCGGGTATTGGAGGTTGCGGGTTCAAATCATGGTGGAGACTGAGATTTTTTCCTGTGGACTTTCTGGTATTTTCCCGGATCTCTAGGTAGTAGAGATTGGATGTCCCAGTGCAGTGTCCCGCAAGTTAAAAATCGCTCGGCAGTTAGAAATAGAAAAGAGTAGGCTTAACCGGCGCTGCCTGGGCAAAATTAAAAATTGTTAAAAATCTACACAATTTATTATGGAATCCTTGTCGGTGTTGCTGAGTTCGTGCATTGTGCTGAGATTCTCCAAAAATATGGAGAAGAACAGAGCACTTATGGGTTAAACCGTGTGCAATGACATTGATTCTTCGACTAAACTAAACTAAACAAACCTTTTTAATTGCCTTTAATGGGGAGAAGAGACTAATGTCTGGCTAGGCAAAACATAATGATCAACTATGTTAGTCAGAGTCAGGTGATCATATTGACCAAGACCCCACCTCAATTCTGTGTAGTTCTCCATAGAAACAGACTGTCAAGAGATGGCTGGCTAAGGAGGTGGCATTGACATGATCCCCGTAGTAGTGAGTGACACACAAATGAAGTCAAGCATTGTACAACAGCTTGGAAGACCCAGGTCCACCTTCACTAGCAAGTCCAGGATGTGAAGAAAGTTACTTCAACTGGCCATCAAACGCCCTTTACAGGACGCACAAAAGAGTAAACTTACTCGTCGTGGGCATCCAAAAACAACAATTGCCTTTGATGCCATGCTTGAAAGGTTGGAGTAGACCTTTCTCTCCTCCCAGAGATCTATACAGATAAATATGTAGATTAATTTAGGGATAAAACAACATTTGGCTTGGCTTCGTTCGTTTTCAATCTTCCACTACCAAACCCTGAAAGGGCTCAAGTAGCAGAATGTAGTCCAGAGAACGGAATGGGTTAAACAACATTTAAGAGTCTAGCACTTCTTACCTCATGTAAAACCCTTGATCCCACTCTCTCAGCAGCTTTGGTAAAGTAATCTTCCAGATCTCTACACAATTTTGTCTTATTCTGAGGCATTTGCATACCGACAAACACTGCTGTCAGTCCTTTAGGTTCTTTTGGCAGGTTTGTTGGCAGTTTTGGCACGTTACTGTTGAGGCTGTGCAACGTGTGATGTATGCCATGAATAGCACTGATACTGAAAGCTTCTGTCTCTGAGTTATCCACTTTATCCCGTACCATCCTACTGGAAAATCGACTTGTGACAGCAAACATGCAGTCCACCTCGTTCCACTCCACTAGAAATGTGGACACACAGCTGTCATCTTTCACAGAAAAAGCTTTGTCCTTCACCCACACCCAGTCATCAAATGAAGTTGCTCTTGTGTAACTCATACTGAAATGTTTCTTGAGCACAATAAACTTTACTTGTTAATTCACAACAAAATCTTGGAATAATTCTCGACCATCTGAAGTCTGTAACTGAATAAAAGAGAGAAAAAAGCTACAAGTGTATGTCAAGACATGTAAAAACTTAACTTATAACTTAACTTAACGTCTTTATACTGGTTTAGAAGACTCTACAGAGTCTGTATACAACCAGTTTCTTGGAGGGTGATTTTTACCAATGTGCGAGTGCATCTTAATAGACTCAAACACTAGAGCTAAGTAGACCCACAGCCAGTTAGGCGCCATCTATAGCTGCTCTTAACAAACCACCTGGGGAAAGGTACAAATAACTTGGGTAGATTTTTAATTTGAATTTTGTCCGGGCTGCGGCCGTTAAGCCTACTGTTTTTTTATTTCCAACAGCCGAGGGATTTTTAAAGTGCTTAACACCGAACATGGGAATCCGATCTCACTGCCCAGAGATCAGACAAATTTTACCAGAAGATCCGATCCACGTGAATAAATTCCTAGTCTTCACCGTGATTCGAATTTGCGACCTCCAGCACCCGAAGGCGGACGCCTTACCTCGAGACCTTTTTAACTTTGTTTTCCAGTCATTATTAATATTAAATTTTACTGCAATCACGCAAACAAGGCCTGTTTAAAAAGTTCCAGAACCTCTTAAATTTGACCAATGCGATGTCATAGCAACTTCAGGTCAGTGGTGCTGTCTAATGATGGATGTCTTAATCTACTATTTCATGTGATTGTTCATCGTCACATAGCAGAATGTTTACATTCATGCAGATTACATTTCCTAAGATTTGTGAATTTTATGAGCAGTGAATGAACATTAAGTCTTGTTGACTGGTTTTGTTTTTACCACGAGGGTGCTGTACACTATAAATTCATACAGGAAGTGCAAGTAGTTAATCGCCCGTACTATTTGGAATCGTTGAAACATCTCAGGGAGCATGTCTGGCGGAAAAAAAGTCGGTTTCTATTTCTGAAACTGAAATCCAGCTTGAAAAATACAGCCTTCCTTTAATTCTCAATGCATGGAACATCATGACACATTTTTGTTGGTCATTTGATAAATAATATTTATGTTTTACATCTGACTGTTATGTTGACATTATTTTGTAAGCTTTTAACCAAATTGAAGGTTTATACAGCATTCGTCCTACCAACTCTTCAGTACGCTTATTAAACCTTAACTGTATAGTCGACATGCAAAGAAGCTTGACCACTTTCTTATGGGCTGAGTAAAGAAACTACTGAACATAAAATGGCAAGAAAGGATTACGAATGAAGAAGTTCTTTCGCAGTCTGGCATGACAAGCATCCACACAACTCTGTGCAAATCGCAGTTTAGATGGACTGGTCATGTTGTCCGCATGTCAGATGAGCGGCTTCCAAAGAAAATAGTCAGGCTAGCAAGCTCGCCAAATAAAACATTACAAAAACACTGAAAGCCTCAGTGAAGAACTGTGACATTGACCCCGATAATTGGAAGAACATTGCTGTTGATCGCTCGGCCTGGCGTAGTAAAATCTTTTCTGTCACGGCACATAAAGAAAAGACAAGAATCTGAGACACGCAACACAAAAGGCAAGAGAAGAGTTGCCTCCATCTGACGGTCAGACAGTGTTTCTCTGCCCTCAGTGTGACAGGTGCTTTTAGACTCAAGATTGGTTTGATCAGCCACCTTCGAACACACTCCAGGATTGACTGATGATAATGTGGTCCTCTTCGGAAATGATGGACAAACAACAACATTATTTTGTATGAGGTTTAACAAAAATGTATATTGCGACGATTTTGAGCTATTTACTTTCAAGCAATTGGCTGCTATATATCTTTTATTGTTCTTCTCTTCAATCTCATTTCCGGATGTGTGCGCAATCAGGGTAATTGAAAATCTGTGTTTTCTGTGTTTCATGGTTATTTCCCTTCACAAGGTGGATGATACATGGCAAGTTTTCACTTTCCTGTGTCCCCAATATGTTCCAGTGTGTTGAAGGAGTTACAGTACTAGAAATAAGTTCCAATTCAATTACACCATCAGTATCCAAGGTTAGGACACCAATTTGGTCAGTGCACTGTCATTCAAGATGACAATGTTTGTATTTAGTTGTGTCGGACTCAAAGCCCCTGCCTGCCTGTTTTCAGTGGTGTATCTTCAATTATTAAACTGGGGATTGTAGTATTAGTCAGGGAAGCAAAGAATGAGAAGTGGGAGTAATTCATACCTTGAGTAGGTAATTATAAAACTCTTCAGAAGTTCTAATACATGCATTGAAGGATACATGGGATGAGTACATGTCAGCACGTTCCCATATGTAAGACTCGACAGAGATAATCATGAAAACAGTCATAGGTTTCTTAAGCGATATGTTGCTCAGACAGACAAAGGCAACATAAATGCCCATCAGGAAATCTTGTAATGTATTGTTGCCCCAGCCATCAGGGGTGAGTCTTATATTGGCCTAATAACTGGGGTCAATGTGGAACATACTTTAAGTAACTGAGACTGTCCCAGGTCCTGATAGAGTACTGTATTGCAACATAAACCAGATGGATAAAGCAGGGTGGTGACACATTTGTTTAGGATTTAGGCACCAGGTAAAAAATGTAGGAGCTATGCATAGTGCTGGATGAATAGTTCTTTGTATGGTTGTGTAAGATACATGAGGGTATAGGTGAAGTGCTTTTGAAAATATGAACTCTGGATGTGCAAATTTAAGTTTATTTTCAAAGTAGTCTTATCTTTTCTTGTCTTATCCACTTGTGTCGTGAGGTGTTGTGGGTGGCCGTAGTTTTCTGTCCAGGACTACACGTGTCGCTGAAGTGGTCGTCATCACATGACGATTTAGAATATCCGCAACATTTCCTATCCATTTAGGTTCTCGGTCTAAATGGGAAACCGAACATACTGGTTACACCCAAAACGATGCCTATTACCAGCTGAACCGAAGAGAGCAGGTCGTTGTCTTCAGACTTCGCACTGGCCACAATAGACTGAGGTACCACCTATTCAACAAATTGAAGATAGGTGGTACCGACGAATGCCCGTGCGGTACTGGTAAAATGACCGCTGAACATCTGCTGCAGAACTGCCCGACATACGAGGATCAGAGAGAGCAGATGTGGCCATCACCAGTGGAACTGCAAGACAAGCTCTATGGCAGTGGCGACAGCCTCAGGATGACCGCCGCTTTTTTCGAAAAAATAATGGTTACTGTCTGACTGCATACGAAGAAGAAGAAGAAGGTTCTCGGTCTACCACGGTTGCGAAAACCCGAACGTCGTGCGTTATAGGGTTATAAGCGCACAGGGGGTAGTTGGTCAGGATACATAATGTCCTTAGGTGGCCAAACCTATTGATTCTCATTTCATCAATATATTCTGAGCAGGGTCTTGCTTCAACTATTCTTCTCACATCTTCACTTCATTGCACATTCTGTCTCTCCTAGTTACGTTGATTGTTTTCTGGAGGCATCTCTCATATGTCACAATCTTTCTCTCTAGAGTTTTTGTTACAGTTCATGTTTGGCGCTGGTAACAGAGAGTTGGCATGAATATACTGTTGATTAGCATTCTTTCAGTGGACATGTTTATTTTAGGGTGTTTCAATAATGGTGACAGCTGGTATGCAATAGCATTTGCTTTTTGACACCTGATCTCAATCTCTCTATCTAAACTTCCATCCTGTGTGAAAACACTGCCCAAGTACTTGATCTCCTGCACTTATTTGATCTTGGTCCCTTTTACCATAATGTTCATGTTTTCAGGCGATCTGCTTATCTGCATAGTTTCTGTTTTGGATGTGTTAATTCTCATACTGTATCTTTCACATACAGAGTTGAGCTCAGTCAGATTTTGTTGCAGATCATCTTCACTCTTGTAAAGTAGACATTGATTATCTGCAAAAAGGAGTTTGTTTAACTGATCAGCCTCTGTCCTTTCTTCCTCTGCCTTTCTTGACAGGTGCTCCAATTTGGCCTCCAGTGTTATTCTGTCCATAAATGTGTTGAAGAGTATTGGTGACAACACATACCCTTGTCTCACTCACCCCGGTTGTTATCTCCATTGTTTCGGTCAGACTATCTGTTGTTCTTACTATACTTTGGCACCCTTGGCACAGTGCTCTAATACTCTCTAATAGCTGCCCCTGTACTGCGTTGTCATCTAGGATGGCCCATAGTTTATTTCTGTCTACTCTATCGAACGCCTTTAAGTTTAAAGAATGCAGCAGTGCTTGAGGATGGCTCCACAACTACTACAGTGCAATTCCAAAGAAAAACAAAATAAAAACCTAATAATCTCTGTACACTGCATGGTGGATTCTGGACCCAGGGACCTTTATTGATTAACCCTATATTACCAAATGAACTTCAGCAATTAAATAAACAGAGTAGTAAATTAATATTTTGTTTTTGTTGATAGTATAAGAGTATGATGACGGACGTTAATATTATTTATCGGATCTGGTAGTATTAAATCTGCCCGCACAAACAAGAGCCAAGCTCTACTTTTGTATTTCCTCTGACTTAAAAAAAATAACTGATTTACCTTCCCTCTGCGCTCTGGTTGTTATTACATCGCTGTTTCAGTGTTTCTATCCCATTTTGTACACCTTATTTGTGAACATGATTCTGTCAGCAGTGTCACCTTACCAGCTTACCTGATCAAACAATTATTATGTCACACACACACAGGCAAGTGCCCGGAAGTTGTTGTTACGATATGGTCATTCGGATCGGAATATCCCATACCATTGTCAATATGATATATTCATAAATAATAATAAAAAACGGTATAGTTATATTGCATCCTTCTAACTATATCAAAGGCACAATGATAGATCATTTGTTTTCCATTTTAACTGATATGTCGAAATTATGTGACAATCTTGAATGTATTCTTAATACTGAATCTCGAATTTTACATCACATAATATTAAAAAGCACAGTGCACAGCTGATTGTACTGAGCTAGCTAGTCTGATGTTCACTAACACAGTAACAGTAACACACTCTCACTCAGGTCATTATAGCAAATACTAAAAATAATTCTAGATAACAAGTACAGCAGTTTTTTGCGTTTTGTTGTGGTAGCTTATTACCTGAAACGTTCCATGTGTTAATTGTGTCGTTTCATTATACCACATGACATTACACGTCGTGTCTCGTACTAATTATAGTTTATTTACCAACAAAGCGAAGAATCAAACGAGCAGGATGGAGTCTATCGTACGCGATTTAGCAGTATTAAAACATTAGTTGGATGTTTAAATAAATCTTTGTTTTTACCAAGCAGCCGCTGCGACATTCTCCAAAGCGGCGGTACAAACCGTACTGGAGTGAAGAATTACAAAAGCTAGAGGATGAACTAGGAGCGTGGCAGAGTGGAAACAATCACAAGAT
This sequence comes from Ariolimax columbianus, assembly GCA_036924085.1. NCBI lineage: Eukaryota > Metazoa > Mollusca > Gastropoda > Stylommatophora > Arionidae > Ariolimax > Ariolimax columbianus. Next base: position 114,209,032 of record JAVGWX010000001.1, on the reverse strand, counting down.
GAAGCAAACATTGCTGAAGACTATCACTTTACAGTACTACTGCAGAGTAGTGAGTAAATGACTTATAATAGTAAAACAATACTGTGATACAGCCGCAGAAAAGTACAACTCATAACACTCAATTAGACAAGAAGAGATCGTTCTAGAGTTTAAAACATAATCTCTCAACCTCGATAGTCAAGGACACATACTTTTTGAAGCTAGTTGGAACCTTAACTCATCATCTTCAGATTATTCAGTTCGGAGACTGGTCTTCTGATCATGTACTTGTTACTCTTCTCTGTTCATAACAGGCCTTTTCCTCTCAGTATGGTTCAGTATAAGTCTGAACCCCTATGTTCTTGCAAACCTATGTGATGTCATTGTTTCTTTGACACCCCCATTCTCTTTCCCTCTGAATTTTGTCTTCTAATATTTTCAATAATATGGCCAAGCTAAGACAATCTACCTTTCTGTATACTCCATAATATATGTCTGTCATTGTGTGACCATATATCTTTAAGCACTTGAACATTTGGCCTTTTTTTCTGTTCAGCTTACTTTTTGCATTCTGCGATAGCACCACATAATTTAACTTCATTATACTGGTTTAGAAGACTCTACATGGTCTGTTCACATCTCAAAAACTGTTAATGTGTGTTCATCCTTTTTGTTTAGATTCCATGTTTTAGAGTCATATAATGCGACATGCCAGATATGTGTAGTTAGTATTATTTTTCGAAGCTCAATTTTGATCGTTATTTGTAATTAGAAGTGTTTGTTTCTCACTGAAGGCCTTTTATTTTTGTTACTGCGATCAGAGTTCTAATTACAACCTCACAGCGGGCATCGTCTATAATAATTTGTCCCAAATATGAAAACCTCTGCACTTAGTCAATAATATGTTCCTCGATGCCGATATTTAATTTAACGTGAGTGTTATAACATTGCTGTTGTTTTACTAGCATTTATTCTCATACCGAATGTATTATTTGTTGACCCTGGTGAGTATTTTTTGTAATGATTTCTCTGTTTCTCACATGAGTGCAATATTAGTTGTTTGATTTTCATACAAGTTCAGTATTAGTTCAATAATAGTTCTATCTACCCTAAGCTGTTCTAAAAGAGGAAAAAGTTTGGTCTTCCTACAGAAATAGAAATGCTTTTCAACTATGAAGAGCGAAGTTGCAACATAAACAACATCGAGATAAGTACAGGGATCCCAGGAATAAGAAGAAAAGACCAACAGAGTATCCACAAACTGAACATTTTTGCACAACCAATGATTGAGGAGAAATATAATATCAAGGAAGGGACACAGGTGTACACAGATGGTTCAGAAGAGGGGGCAGTCCGAAATGGGGGAGGAGGCATATTCATGAGACACAAAAGTGTAAATATAACAGAAGAGGCCCTCCCAATAGGAAAGATATCCACAAACCTCAGAGCAGAATCAATAGCCCTCTTGCAAGCACTGAGAATACTTCAAACAGACTGCAGAGTACTTTTAGAGACAATACAAAAAGCAATTAACGAACCACTGTTATCAAAGATCAGATCAGAACTGGGAAAACTCCAGAGATCCTCAACAATAGCGTTCCAGTGGCTACCCTCCCATTGCGGAATCACGGGAAACCAGAGAGCTGATGCTCTGGCAAAAGATGGCAGCAAAAAGGCACAATTTAATCATCGACTACCATACAGAGAAATCAAGAACATCATCAGAAATCAGTATATACACCAATGGAGAGAAGGCAGAAACATAAGCAGGACACCAGACCCAATTCATCAACTCAAAAGAAATCAATAAACTACCTTATTTCGCCTGAGAACTGGACTCTGCAGACTACTAGAACATCTATACCGACTGAAGATCTCACAGACAGATGAGTGCCCATGTGGAACAGGATACCAGAACCCTGAGCATGTTCTAGAGGAATGCCCAATCTATAGGGAAATGAGATGCCAGACCTGCCAGAGGGTGCGGAGCTGAGAAAAAAGCTGTGGCGCTGCCGCTCCTACCTGGTAAAGACTACCGACTTCATCATGGCGACTGGCCTGCAGATATAGCATGACCAAAAGATCCTGAACGCAAAGAAGAAGACTGAACTCAGGATCTGCATCGTCTGACAACCATGAAGTGTGGAAGTGAAAAGGTACTTCAGATTACAGGCCAACACAGATGATGAGCTTAAAATCTCTTTTATGTGTTCGTTTTGCTTCTTGATGTGTTTCTCCCCTTTTGAATACGCTGAGCAACGCATGAGCTGCAGTGGTCAGCGACCCATAGCTGACTGCTAGCGTCAGGGCCAGCGAACCAGAGCTGCCAAGACCCTTATACTCCTCCACGCGGTAATCCTGGATAACAGGCTGCAGCAGGGCAGACTGGCTAAGGAAAAGCGATCGAAGAGGAGATGCTAACCTGGTACTCAAAAAATGATTGCTGAAGTCGGATGTGTTGGACTGAAAGGTGCAAATATTCGCAGTCAAGCTGTAAACTACGACACAATGCATTCTGTTCTCTGGACTACATTCTGCTACTTAAGCCCTCTCAGGGTTTGTTAGTGGGAGATTGAGAACAAACGAAGAAGAAGAAGAATACATTCATCTCTCCTGCCATGATGGGTTTGATATTCTTATTTGTATTGTCTGCTGTACCTGATGAAGGCATTTTATGTCATAACAGAAGTTGGGTTCTTGATTTTGTTCTAATTCGGTATGTGAACTATTCCTATCTTATGTTTTATACTCCACAGGCTACAAGAGAGAGACTATGGTATGAGCGGACTAGGTTTTGAACTCTCCCAGTTTTACCACCAGAAGCAAGCATTCACATCACTGCACAATTGATAAAATATAGAGACTTGACGCTAAGCATAAATGTCTGAAATAGTATCTTACTATCCACATGTTAACAAACTGACCCTGGGCATTACAGTCCTAGCTAGTATCTTACTATCCACATGTTAACAAACTGACCCTGGGCATTACAGTCCTAGCTAGTATCTTACTATCCACATCTTAACAAACTGACCCTGGGCATTACAGTCCTAGCTAGTATCTTACTATCCACATGTTAACAAACTGAACCTGGGCATTACAGTCCTAGCTAGTATCTTACTATCCAGATGTTAACAAACTGAACCTGAGCATTTCAGTCCTAGCTAGTATCTTACTATTCACATGTTAACAAACTGAACCTGGGCATTACAGTCCTAGCTAGTATCTTACTATCCAGATGTTAACAAACTGAACCTGAGCATTACAGTCCTAGCTAGTATCTTACTATTCACATGTTAACAAACTGAACCTGAGCATTACAGTCCTAGCTAGTATCTTACTTTCCACATGTTAACAAACCAACCCTGGTCATTATAGTCCTACCTAGTATCTTCCTATCCACATATTAACAAACTGATCTTGGGCATTACAGTCCTACCTATTATCTTACTATGCTACATCAAGTTTTAATGTCATATATATAGTATCTTACTATCCAAAAGTTAACATGCCAACATCAAGTTTTAATGTCCTACAAAGTATCTACATAAACACATGGTAACAGTCATTTATATAATACCTTACTGTTAGAATATTAACGTACAGACAATAAACTGTTTTGTCCTATAACGTATCGGACTATCCCATGTAAACAGATGTACACTGACACCAAACATTACAATCCTACATAGTAATTTGTTATCTGTATATTAACAGACCAATACCAAGCTTTATTGTCCTTCAAAATATTGTACAATCCAGTTGTTATCAGACAGAAAGCTTTAATGTCCTACACAAAATCTTACAATGCACATATTAACAAAGCAACTCTAGATGTAATTTGCTATACACTATCTACTATCTAGATGTTAAAGATTGATCCAGAACATTGATGCCCTACATAGTTTCTCACTACCACAATGTTAACAAACCAACACAGAGCTTGAATGTCCTACATAGTTTTTCACTGCCACAATGTTAACACACCAACACAGAGCTTGAATGTCCTACATAGTTTCTCACTGCCACAATGTTAACAAGCCAACACAGAGCTTGAATGTCCTACATAGTTTCATACTGCCACAATGTTAACACACCAACACAGAACTTGAATGTTCTACATAGTTTCTCACTGCCACAAAGTTAACACACCAACACAAAGCTTGAATGTCCTACATAGTTTCTCACTGCCACAATGTTAACAAGCCAACACAGAGCTTGAATGTCCTATAGAATATCTTACTGTCAACAGAAGCAGACCAACACCCCATTTTAGTGCAATACATAATATATTGCAATCTGCATATTTACAGGCAGATGCTAAGCTTAAGTGTTAAAAATAATATCTTACTGTCCGCATGTTAACAGACCAACACCGAGCTTTTAGCATAGATGACCTACATAGTATCTTACTATACAACTGTTAGCAGACAGACACTGAGTTTTATTGTCCCATGTACTATTAAACTGTTTGCATTTTAACAAACCATTCCATTTGTTAATGTCCTACATGTTATCTTACTGTCCAGATGTTAGCAGTCTGATACCAATCTTTAATGTCCTACATATTGTTTTACTTTTCACATTTCAACAGAACGACAGCAAGTTTTACTTTGCTACATAGCATCATACTATTCATATGTTAATAGAACGACAGGGAGTTTTACTTTGCTACATAGCATCATACTGTCCACATGTTAACAGAATGACAGCAAGTTTTACTTTGCTACATAGCATCATACTATCCACATGTTAACAGAAGGACAGCAAATTTTACTTTGCTACATAGCATCATACTATCCATATTTAAACAGAATGACAGCAAATTTTACTTTGCTACATAGCATCATACTATCCACATTTAAACAGAATGACAGCACGTTTTACTTTGCTACATAGCATCATACTATTCACTTATTAAGAGAACGACAGCAAGTTTTACTTTGCTACATAGCATCATACTATTCACTTATTAACAGAATGACAGCAAGCTTTACTTTACTACATAGCATCATACTATCCACTTGTTAAGAGGACGATAGCAAGTTTTACTTTGCTACATAGCATCATACTATCCACTTGTTAACACACCAACAGTGAGCTTTCATGTCCTACATATTTTCTTAATGTCCAAATGTTAATACACAGCAACCGAGATATAATGCTGTATATATTATCTCACTATCCACATGAAAACAGACCAACATCATGAATAGGTATCCTACATAGTATATTATTATCCCCAGGTAAACGGACCAAAAATGAGCAGTCGTTCCCTACATAGTATTTTACTTTCCATACGTAAACATACCAACACTGAGCTTTACTGTCCTACATATCCTGTTCATACCCAAATGTTAACAGGCAAATACCAAGCTTTAATGTCCTATACAGTGTCTTACATTCCTTTTGTAAACAGACAGACACCAAGAATGAATGTTATAACGGCTTCCTGCTGTCTCCATGTCAACAGACAAACACCGAGCTGTAATGTTCTAAACAAAAACACTGAGCCTTATCAAAAACAAAGAAAAATTATCTTCTGTTCCACAAATAAAGAGATAGCAATAGGCTTAATTATCTTATTATCTGACTATCACTATGGAAACAGAATGACACCGAGGTTTAATGTCCTATATATTTCTTGATATTCACAAGGCAAAAGATGTAGACCTACAATAAGCTTTATTGTCCCACATAGTATCTTACTTTTCACATCTTAACAAACTGACCACGTCCATTAAAGTTGTGCATATTATCCTATTAATCACATGTTAATAAATCCACACAAGCTTCAATGTCCTACATTTTATCTTTGAATCCACATGCCAGAACAACACTGAGCTTTACTGCCGTACATATTATCTTACCATCAGACCAGCACCGAGATTTGATACCCTACATATTATTTTACCATCCCCATGTTAACAGACCAGCACCGAGATTTGATACCCTACATATTATCTTACCTTCCCCACGTTAACAGACCAGCACCGAGATTTGATACCCTACATATTATCTTACCTTCCCCACGTTAACAGACCAGCACCGAGATTTGATACCCTACATATTATCTTACCATCCACATGTCAACAGACCAGCAACAAGATTTTATACCCTACATATTATCTTACCATTCCCACGTTAACAGACCAGCACCGAGATTTGATACCCTACATATTATCTTACCATCGCCACGTTAACAGACCAGCACCGAGATTTGATACCCTACATATAATCTTACCATCCCCACGTCAACAGACCAGCACCGAGATTTGAAACCCTACATATCATCTTACCACCCCCACGTTAACAGACCAGCACCGAGATTTGATACCCTACATGTTATCTTACTATCCCCATGATAACAGACCAACATGAAGATTTGATACCCTACATATTTTCTTACTATCCACGTGTTAACAGACCGCCACTGAGATTTGATACCTTACATATCTTACTTTACACATAGCAACAGATGTAGACGGCCACCAAACTTTACAGTCCTACATAATGCGATAGAATCCATAAATCAACAGTCCAACACCAAAACGTATGTCCCACATAGCATTTTACTGTCACCATGTTAACAGACTTCATGTTTTAATGAAATAAGATACCAGAGGATGCAGCGCTAAGACAGAAGCTGTGGTGCAGTAACTCCAATCTGGAGGGACACTAGGATTTAATGGTGTACATATTATCTTACCACATGTTAGAAGTCAGATACTGAGCTTTTATCTCCTACATAAGATGTTAGTATTTACAAATCAACAGATGCAAACCAACTTGGAGATTTACTGTCTTGAAAAATATCTTACTATCCACATGTTAGTAGACTAACATAATAATGTTCCCTTAGGCGTCTGAGGCCTGTTGCGTGGGATGAACACCACCATGTCCAGTTGTAACTGCGTGCTGCCAGGCCTCCTCTATGGCATATGGGGAAGCCGCTACCTATTGAAGCCACGTGTTTCGGGGACGATCTCTCCGTAGCTTCCAGCCAGCAGAGTGGAGACCGTTTGCACTGTTGACTGTCTTTTGAATCTGGTGAGCTGGGACCTCCTTTTCCAGGTGGACAACATGACAGAACAGGAAAATGCGGTGACATTCCAGAATAACCGAGACATGGAGGGAGATGTGTCTTTGCGGAAACGTCTACATTTCAGACAAAATCGTACCAACGAGTGCCAAGGATGTGTCGCTGTAGTCGCTAGTAGACTAACACTAGCTTTAATGTCCTACATAGTAATTCACTATCAACATATTAGCAGACTGACACCAAGTTTTAATCTTCTACATATTATCTCACTATCAGCATATTAGAAGACTGACACCAAGCTTTAATCTTCTACATAGTATCTTACTATCCCCATGTTAACACATACACAACAATATTTAAATTCCTACATAGTATCTTACTATCCACATGTTAACACATACACAACAATATTTAAATTCCTACATATTATCTTACTATCCCCAAGTTAACCACAATAGTATTACCGACTCTCAAACCCTTGGGAGGTTTGCACACACTGACATTAAAAAACAAGCTAAACTCCTACTGAGTATGTAGTTGCTTAATGGTTGAATCAACAACAACAGAGCCAAACAAAGGGGTTCTGCAAGCAATTTTAGAGCTGCATTTTTAAAAGCCAGTATGAACAGTACGTAAGAAGTATTACCAAGTTTTGGAAATCTGTCAATATTGAAGGACTTTACACAGTTTTACACACACGTACACACAAACGCAAAGCAATATGTGCATGTATGTTTAAAATAATAAGGTATGTATTACTACATTACCAGGCTTTCCATTTGTGTTAGTGCCATTACTCAAATAAACCATATCTACACAGAGTGACAGCAAAGAGCAGATTTATCAATACCTGGACTTTAGGAATGTGTACTTTAACATCTGTTTGTTTACATTTGTGAATATGGCATCTTGTGCGTCTGGTGAAATAAACAAGAAACAAACATACACTGGAATAAGGTTCAATTTATTATTTACGTATTTCAGATGTTATGTTATGAATATTACTTCTACATTTATTCAGTCAGTAGTGAACATGCAACATTCCTCCATATAACTAGTGTTATTATAATGATGGTCACGGGTGTCTGTTTTTAAAAAAAATGTACAGTTTAAAATGTGAATATGTACAATAAGATTAACAATCTACAGATGGGATGTTAGAGAAATTTACAACAAAAAAGTCTACATACCTTTGCTAACATCTCATTAAATCCAAAAATTTAAAAGTAGCACACACACAATATAAGAACGTTTGACCATAAGCAACTGCCAGCACAGATCTTCGATAGCTAGATAAAAGTTACACGGCCTAGTAGTGAACTGTATTTACACGGACAATAATTACTTCGCCACAAGGGCAATGTATTCAAAAGAAAGGGATGTAATAAATGCATCACAATATTATACATCATTTAATAATTAAATTAAAATAAAGCTAATATTTCTAATAGTTAAGGGTGTGTTTAATGCAGCATAATATACAAACTTTACTCTTGGGCAAATTCTAACATTTATTTGCATTTTATGGATATTATTAAATTACTTTTTGAAAACAATATGATAGCCGCTGTTACCACAACAGAGCTCGCTTAAACAGGCATCAGCATATATGTTAACTGTAACATTACTATTAACAGCTACAGGAGCAGCCAGTGTTGTCTTCTGCCAGTTACTTGTCTAGTTCGCTCCATGACTTCGACGCCGGTCAAGGTCAAGGTTCAGCTCTTGTGATAAGCACGGCTTTGCTGTCACAATCGTCGCCGACGAGCGCCTGGGGTCGCGAGCTGTTCCTCCCCATATGTCGTGCACGAGGACGACAACAAGCGTGAGAAATTTGGTCGGGTGGATAATTAACACCTATCGCCTTCAGTGTACAGATGCCAATGTACACGTCCATGTGGTTCTGGTGTAGGGCCATAGCTCACTCGTTCTAGGTTGTACCTGGATAAAGAGGGGAGATGCCCAAGCCAGAACCTCTCACGCAAATTTTTTATGATGGGATAACTCTTAATTTTTTAATTTTATGTATTTGTTTGGTTGTGTCCCCTACCACGTTTGAAGACGCACATAATGTCAATAACATCAGCGACGAAAATTGCACACGACATTAAACTGCATCCCCTCCCCACGCCTTCTACCGACACAAACTGATAGAAGATGACGATGATGATAAGCATGACAATAATAATAAGAAAACATTGATCATTTACTTACAAGAAAACAATTAAATAGATCTTTGAGCATACAACCACGAAGGAATGATTATTCCATGAGATAAGCAGAAGAAAAAGTGGGATTCCCATAGAGACATGTTCAAGGAAACATAAGACCACAGTATATGTACATGTAGAGCGTAGGATGCAACGTTGTTGGGGAGGGAGGGGGGTCTGCTTCTTTCTGGTGCAACTTGTTCCAGCAACCCAGCTGTAAATGAGTACCCGATTTACTGTTAGGAAAAATTAGAGAGGGACAGGAATTGGTTCTCACAAAAGTTGAAGTTTTTGGTTTGATTAGAGGTTTGCCTTTCTAGAGTCTGTGGAGAAGGTTTGCTCTTTTCCACCACAGACTGTATCTTTTTGGGCGGTATCATGACGTATTGGCCAGTTCACGGAGTCGTGTGTGTATCAGTACAATGAAGATTCTAGTACCTCATCTCTGGCGGTAATAACTGATATGGAAATAAATTTACATATCCGTTATATTGTAAGTCAAGACAGCGAGGAAGGGAACTGGCTACCCCCATCTCATAAAAGCTGAGCCCTCTTATAGTGAAGTTTCTTCCACAACATCCCCGACTGCAGTATATTTGTATTATTTGATGTATCCACGAATGTAAACAGCGAGTTGGCTGTGTTTATATTCTGACATTCTTTGTTTGACATAATCAAGTTTGTTCAGCGGATTGTCGCTACGGTCGGCAGGTGTTGAAGGCATGTTTTTGTTCGTGAGCTTTACTCCCTTGTGTATTTTGTGTTGGTCCTTAGCTGGTAGTGAGCGGCAGACATTGGAGTGTCTTATATGATCATGCAGTTCATGTTTGTCACACATTAGTTGGTAGCATTGATTGTTGAGAGTATAGAGAAACAAAAAGACCAAGGTGTAGAGAGAGAGCGAGAGAGAGAGAGCGACAAAGACAGGCAAGAGGAAGAACTGAAAAGGAAGGAAAGAAATATGTAAATTGTTTAATGACTTAATTGATGCAGGTGTTAAAAACGATGCGAGGTAACTGGTTTTAGCGAGAAAAAGAAAAGGTAATCATGTATGACTCTCTGCTGTCGAGGTTGAAGTGTTACAGACTTCACTGTACTAGGCCTCGGTTTTTTATTTCCTTCACTGACACTAAGCGAGGTACAGGTACAGTTATTAATGAGAATATCATTTGATAGAGTTAAGAATAAGTAAACACGATTAGAAAAGTGAATAAGTTTCCATGGCTATATGAAAAGGGTTAGAGTCAAGTGTGTGACTTATTCCATGTCGAGATAGTATTTCTTGTAACCATTGCTCCTGTATAGTTTATAATAACGAAAGAGCCGGGGTTAGAGTCAAGTGCGTGACTTGATCCATGTCGAGATAGAATTTCTTGTAACCATTGCTCCTGTATAGTTTATAATAATGAAAGAGCCGGGGTTAGAGTCAAGTGCGTGACTTGATCCATGTCGAGATAGTATTTCTTGTAACCATTGCTCCTGTATAGTTTATAATAATGAAAGAGCCGGGGTTAAAGTCAAGTGTGTGACTTGATCCATGTCGAGATAGTATTTCTTGTAACCATTGCTCCTGTATAGTTTATAATAATGAAAGAGCCGGGGTTAGAGTCAAGTGCGTGACTTGATCCATGTCGAGATAGTATTTCTTGTAACCATTGCTCCTGTATAGTTTATAATAATGAAAGAGCCGGGGTTAGAGTCAAGTGTGTGACTTGATCCATGTCGAGATAGTATTTCTTGTAACCATTGCTCCTGTATAGTTTATAATAATGAAAGAGCCGACATCCTGACTTCAAAAGACACAACATCATGTTGTTGTTTTTGTTGTTGTTGTTATTGTTGTTGTTGTTGTCTAATCTCCGCCATAAGTAAGATCACTCTTCTGTGCACCGTAAAGGGCATTCAGTAGCGGTTTGCAACAGCATGTAGGAATAGCTGAAAGTAGCTGCTGTTGCCCTTTTGCACTTCCTGTGTCATCTGCGTATCGTAACTCTGGAATTTCGTACCCCCCAATCGGAAATGGGTCGAACATTTCAATATTCACGTCATCTCGAACATGTCTCATTATACATTCCGCAAATATATGTTGTACAGATAAGGTGAGAGGATACATCCCTGTCGTACTCCCTTTTGTACTGCAAACCAATCTGATGTTTGCCCAGATACTAGGACAACGGCTTGTTGATCTCGGTATAATGTTTCAATGAGATGGACAATATGCAAAGGAAACCCCATTTCTTTCATGATTATCCATAGATTTTGATGTTTTATCGTATCGAAGACCGGCAGTGGCGACAGCCTCAGGATGACCGCCGCTTTTTTCGAAAAAATAATGGTTACTGTCTGACTGCGCACGAAGAAGAAGAAGAAGAAGTATGGAAGACCGTGGTGTAATCAATGAAACATGTGTACAGGTCTACATTAAACTCTCTACATTTTTCGACGATATTCCTTAAATTGAATATATTCTTTAAATTGAATATGTGGTCCCTGGTCCCTCTCTCTCTTCTAAAACCTGCCTGGACTACGTGAATTTCAGATTCAAAATTTTTCTTTATCCTTCTTAATAGGATTCGCAAGAGTATCTTGCTAGCTTGGCTAATCAGCGCGATAGTTCGGTAGTTCATGCACAGCTTCAGGTTGCCTTTATTGGGAAGGAGAATATAAATTTTCGTCCATGCTTCTGGCCACTCTGCGCTGTGCCATATCTGTTTACACAGCTTGAGATAGACTCGAGCACTTGCCTCCCCTCCTGCTTGTATCAGCTCTGCTGGGATATCATCGCATCCTGGGGACTTTCCCTTTTTCAGGCTTTTAATTTTAGAGCGTACTTCTTCCAATGTTGGTTCATGTTCTTTCTCATCCTTTTGTAGGATTGTAACTGAGCGCTTTGTGCTATCTCCATACATGGTTCTGCAGTACTCTCTCCATCTATTCAGTATGTATTTGGTTTCTGTTAATGTGTTATCCTCTTTATCATTGATGACATGTGGAAGCGGATGGAACTCCCTTGTCAGTGTTCTTATTGCCTTAAAGGCTTCTCGCTCTCTCTCTGCCTTGTTGCTGTAGGTTTTCTATATCTTTACACGTTTCCCCTATGTATCTTCTTTTATCTTTTTTAGCCGTAAATGGACATAGTAAAGATCAAAACCTGTTTATAAACACTCCACACCACTCCACTTAACTTAACTTAACGTAACGTGACGTGACATGGCTCGGCTCGACTCGACTCGACTACACTTCACTTCAATCCACTCCACTCCACATAACTTAAATTAACTTACCGTAACGTGGCGTGACATGGCTCGGCTCGACTCCACTCGACTCCACTCCACTTCACTCCACTTCAATCCACTCCACTTCACTCCACTTTAATCCACTCCACTCTACTCCACTTAACTTAGCTCAACTTAACTTAACGTAACGTAACGTGACGTGGCATGGCTCGGCTAGACTCAACTCGACTCCACTCCCCTTCACTCCACTTCACTCCACTCTACTCCACTCTACTTAAATTAGCTGAACTTAACTTAACTTAATGTGAAGTGGCAGGGCTATGTTCGACTCCACTCGACTCCACTTGACTCCACTTCTCTCCACTCACTCCACTTAACTTAACGTAACGTGACGTTGCATGGCTCGGTTCGACTCCACTCAACTTTACTCCACTTCAATCCACTCGACTCCACTCCACTTCACTTCAATCCACTCCACTCCACTTCAATCCACACTCCACTTCAATCCACTCGACTCCACTCCACATCATTCAATCCACTCCACTCCCCTTCAATCCACACTCCACTTCAATCCACTCGACTCCACTCAACTCCACTCCACTTTAATCCACTCCACTCCACTTCAATCCACTCGACTCCACTCCACTTCACTTCAATCCAATCCACTCGACTCCACTCCACTTCACTTCAATCCACTCCACTTCAATCCACAATCCATTTCAATCCACACTCTACTTCAATCCACTCCACTCCACTCGACTCCACTCCACTTCAATCCACTTCACTCCACTTATCCTAACTTACCGTCTTTAAACTGGTTAAGACGACTCTATGGAGTCTGTAAACAACCAATTTCTTGGTGGGTATTGTTTACTGATGTGCTAGTCCATTTTAATAAATACAAACACTAGAGCTAAGTAGACCCGCAGTCAGTTAGGCGCCATCTATAGTTGCTCTTAACAAACCACCCGAGGAAAGGTACTAATAACTTGGGTAAATTGTTAACTTCAATTTTATCCGGGCAACGGCTGTTAAGCCTACTCTTTCCGATTTCCAACTGCCAGCTGAGAGTTTTTAACGTGCTCGACACTGAACACGGGAGTCCGATCTCAATACCAAGAGATCGGGCGATTTTTACCAGAAGATCCACGTGACAAAAATCCCGGCCTCCACCGTGATTCGAACACATTACCTCCGCCACCCGAGGCAGACACCTTACCATGAAACCACTGAGTCGCGCTAACACTTCATTTCAGACTGCACTGTTTTTGATGTAACTGCCTATGTATACTTTGGCAAATGTTTTGAAATAAACAGTGACATGACAAAGTCTATATCCTGACAATTTATACCGCAACATAATTTCAATATAATCAATTGTTACCGACTCTGTGTTGTCAATGTCAAACATGGCCGCTGTCCAAGCTACAGGAAAATAAAAGGTAACCTGTGAAATAAGATGTCCGAGACAGGTCATCTATGTCATCAAAAAAGACAGGTCATCAACGTCACCAGAAGAGACAGGTCATCAACGTCACATGAAGAGGCAGTTCACCAACGTCCCCAGACAAGACAGGTCATCAACGTCACCAGGATTGACAGGTCATCGACGTCACCAGAAGACACAGGCCATAGACGTCACCAGAAGAGACAGGTCTTCAACGTCACCAGAAGAGACAGGTCATCGACGTCACCAGAAGACACAGGCCATAGACGTCACCAGAAGAGACAGGTCTTCAACGTCACCAGAAGAGACAGGTCATCAACGTCATCAGAAGAGACAGGTCATCCACTTTCACAGAAGAGACATATCATCAACGTCACCAAAAGAGACAGGTCATCAACTTCACCAGAAGAGACAGGTCATCAACTTCATCAGAAGAGACATGTCATCAACTTCACCAAAAGAGACAAGTCATCAACTTCCCCAGAAGAGACAGGTCATCAACGTCCACAGAAGAGACAGGTCATCAACGTTACAAGAAGAAACAGGTCATCAGCGTCACTAGAAGAGACAGGTCATCAACTTCACCAGAAGAGACAGGTCATCAACGTCACCAAAATAGACAGGTCATCAACGTCACCAGAAGAGACAGGTCATTAACTTCACCAGAAGAGACAGGTCATTAACGTCACCAGAAGAGAGAGCCTGAGAAATAACTTAACGTAAACTTAACATCTTTAAACTGGTTTAGAAGACACTGTTGAGTCCGTATACAACCAGTTTCTTTTACTTTCACTTGATCTAAATGAGGTAAGAAAAATTGTTGGAACAGCATGCTCCCAAGAATACATGCTTAGACAGAAAGTAGATTGGTTTGGTGCAATCTCACGAGAATAAAAGCACATCGGCTGCCATTAAAAACATACAACAGTAAGGGATTGAGGTTCAGAGCATAGAGGAAGACCACGAGACAAATGGATAGAAAACATCGAAGACATCATATACCAGCATCGGCTCGCAAAACAACCACAGCAACAAATGTGGCCTAAGAGCGAGACCTACATCTCCCCACGACGCTTCGCGGTATCAGTGGAATGATAAAGTAAAGTATCCCATACCAGCATGGACTGACAAGAACCACAGAAACACATCTAACCCAAGGGCGAGACCTGCATCTCCCCACGGCGCTTGACGGCATCAGTGAAAGGATAAAGTCAAGTAGCCTATACCAGCATGGACTGACAAGAACCACAGAAACACATCTAACCCAAGGGCGAGACCTGCATCTCCCCACGGCGCTTGACGGCATCAGTGGAAGGATAAAGTCAAGTATCCTATACCAGCATGGAATGACAAGAACCACAGAAACACATCTGACCCAAGAATGAGACCTGCATCTCCCCACGGTGCTTCACGGCATCAGTGGAAGGATAAAGTCAAGTATCCTATACCAGCATGGACTGACAAGAACCACAGAAACACATCTCACCCAAGAGTGAGACCTGCATCCCCCAACTGATAGCATGAAGTGTAGTCAAGTATGTCATTACATGTTCGGTGGATGTCCTTACGGTCAGTAGCTTGCCAGTCTGTGATGTTGTATATGAGTTTTACTCGTCCATGATTTGATGTTGTCCCTTCAGTGGACGGAGAATGTTGAAATGTTTTGGATTATACTTCAAGTTTATGCTTTTGGGACCTTTATTAGGGTTCTGGACTGAATGTTGCAAGTACACTGAAGCAAGAAGGGTAAGGTAGGAAGAGAGAGAGAGAGAGAGAGAGAGAGAGAGAGAGATAGAGAGAGAGATATATAGCTAGAGAGAGAGAAAGAGAGAGAAAGAGATAGATAGAGAGATAGAGAGATAGAGAGAGAGAGAAAGAGAGAAAGAGATAGATAGAGAGAGATAGATAGGTAGGGAGGTAGATAGATAGATAGATATATAGAGAGAGAGAAAGAGATAGAGAGAAAGAGAGAGAGAGAAAGAAAGAGATAAGATAAATATAGATAGATAGATAGATAGATAGATATAAAGAGAGAGATATAGATAGATTGAGAGAGATAGGGAGACAGAGATAAAGAGAGATAGAGATAGAGAGATAGATAGATAGATAGATAGATAGATAGATATATAGATATAGAGAAAGAGAGAGAGAAAGATAGAGATATATAGAGAGAGAGATAGAGAGATAGGGATATATATATATATATATATATATATATATATATAGAGAGAGAGAGATATAGATAAATTGATAGATAGATAGATAGAAAGATAAATAGATAGATAGATCGTCACAGTGGCAGTGCAGTACAGCTCTCAGTCTTCTCGACAAAGAAATCTGAAACGATCCCTAATATCAAAACGGGTGCAGTTGTAAATTGGTACCTGCCTTGCTGCCAGCGTATAAAATGTGGCGAGTAAGAGATCTGCCCATAAAAAGATGAGGCCTGTTTCAGAGAAGTCTCTAACACTTCATCCTCAACAGCAGTGACTACCACGGGATTACCTTGGACTTTTCTCTCCATCACCTGACATCTTCTTTAACTGCTGTACCTATAAAACGCTAGAACAGTGTACATATCTCTCTCTCTCTCCCCCTCTATTCTCCCTCTCTTTCTCTTTTTCATTCTCTTTGTCTCTTTATACTGCTTTAGAAGACTGTAACGTCTGTACACAAAATGGCCGTGCAAAACTAGTTGATTTTACATTCATTTGATCTAACAATATGCGCATCAACTCTATTCTTAAATGCATTAATTGACCCTGCCTCCACCATTTCCTGTAGCAATGCATTCCTTGCATTTAACACTTTCTGACTAAAGAAGTATTTGCTGGTATATAATCTGGGCCTTTCTTTAAATAATTTGTGGCTGTATTCTCTTGTTTCTGGAGCCGGCTGTATTTGGAAAAAAACTTGGTATAATCTAATTTATCTGTTCCTTTGATTTTCTTATAAACCTGTATAAAGTCACCTCGAATTCTTCTCTTTTCTAGACACTGTAGGCCAGTTTTTCTGAGTATTTCCTCAAAACTGTAATTCTGGAATTGCACTATCAGCTTCGTCGCTCTTTTTTGTATCCTTTCCAGCATGCTTATATCTCCTCTACGATAAGGACTCCACACCTGTACACAGTACTCCAATCTAGGTCTAACTAACGCTTTATACAGTTTGACTATCACTTCCTTGTTCCTATGTTTAATATTTCTTTGTATTAAACCTAACACTGCATTTTCCCTCTTCACTGCTACCTGGAATTGCTCATTCACCTTATCTGTAAGATCTATTATAACCCTTAGGCCTCTTTCCTTTTCTATCTTCACAATATGGAAACAGGCTGCTTTCAAGGCAGCCCGACTGAGGAGATGCGGATCGATGTGATCCCCCTAGTAGTGAGCGCAAGGCAGATAAAGCGAAGCATAGCACAACTGCCTGGAGGACTGTGGCCCACCTTTATCAGCATGCTCGGGATGTGAAGAAAGCTACTACAACCCGCCACTTAACGTCCTTTTTAGGGCGCACAAAAGAGTAATCCTGCTCACAGTAGGCATTCAACAACAACAATAAAAAAAACACAAGCTAGAAACATGAAATGAAGAAGCAAGTTGACACAAGCATAATGATTCAGTCAACCAGTAATTCTAAATGTATGACTTTTGTTTCACATGAGGTCTTTGAGTTCCAAGACTCAGAGAAGCTAACTTTGAAAACCGCTGGACTAGATTATTCTTGTTCTGTTCATATCTTTGTATCGCCCTTGCAAAGGCATGCCTCTCTGTCTCCATTGTGTAACTAAATTTGTATTTGCATTTCTTTGGACCAATTGTAACAAATATTTTCTCGCATTTATTAGCATTTCCAGATTTGCATACACGTCTTTTGTATACTGGCAGCATGTTCCATTGAAAATCAGTTTACATTGTTCAATTCATATCTATCTATCTATCTATCTATCTATCTATCTATCTATCTATCTATCTATCTATCTATCTATCTATCTATCTATCTATCTATCTATCTATCTATCTATCTATCTATCTATCTATCTATCTATCTATCTATCTATCTATCTATCTATCTATCTATCTATCTATCTATCTATCTATCTATCTATCTATCTATCTATCTATCTATCTATCTATCTATCTATCTATCTATCTATCTATCTATCTATCTATCTATCTATCTATCTATCTATCTATCTATCTATCTATCTATCTATCTATCTATCTATCTATCTATCTATCTATCTATCTATCTATCTATCTATCTATCTATCTATCTATCTATCTATCTATCTATCTATCTATCTATCTATCTATCTATCTATCTATCTATCTATCTATCTATCTATCTATCTATCTATCTATCTATCTATCTATCTATCTATCTATCTATCTATCTATCTATCTATCTATCTATCTATCTATCTATCTATCTATCTATCTATCTATCTATCTATCTATCTATCTATCTATCTATCTATCTATCTATCTATCTATCTATCTATCTATCTATCTATCTATCTATCTATCTATCTATCTATCTATCTATCTATTTGTCTGACTGTATAGCTGTCTGTCTGTCTGTATATTTATCTTTCGATCTACCGTGTCTTTCTATCTTCCTACGTACCTACATATCTACTTATCCCAATCAATCCATCCATCCACCCACCACCCACCCACCCAAACACCCACCCACTCCTCCCTTTCTCCCTCCTTTCCTCCATCCGTCCAACCAACCCTCCATCCATCCATTCATCCACTCAACCAAAAGCCCGCCCGTCCGTCCGTTTGTTCGTCCGTCTGTCTGTCTGTTGTCTGTTTTCTGTCTGTCTATCTATCTACCTTTCTACCTATCTACCTACCAACGTGCCTGCCTGCTTACCTATCTAACTACCTAACTACCTGCCTGCCTTTTACCTCCAATAAGATGGAAAAAAATCCCGTTTATCTTTTTTTTTCTTTTTCTTCATTTTCTTCTTCTTCTTTTTCTTCTTCTGCTTTCTTCTTCTTCTTCTTCTTTGTCTTCTTCTTCTTTTTGTCTTCTTCTTCTTGCTCTTATTATTCTTATTTTTCTCATTCTTCTTCCTTGCATTGTTCTTTCTTCCTTTTCTCATCTTCTCTTCCTTCTCTTCCTCCTCCTCCCCTCTTTTTCTTCTTCTTCTTCTTTTTCTTCTCCATTTCTTTCCTAACAAGAAGCCAGTGTCAAAGCACTTTATTTTCTCCTCCCCTTGTGATTTTTGTAGAAATTTGAATATTCTTTAGTTTGCAAGTCCCATACACAACCTTCTCGTATCCCCTTTTACAACATTCATTCAACTGTAGTGGCTCTATTCTTCCCTCCCCCAATAAAGGACCCTACAATCCACACGGGGAACAAGAACAGTTTTCAGGACACACACAAGCTGAGAACCCGTATCACAAACTAACCCAAATTTCCCTCCCTACTCCAAGACATTCCAGACGCCTCGCCAGCCTGATACACTGTCGCCTTAAATTATGGCGCTCGTTCCAGCCAGGCTTCACACACTGATTACAACTTGCTAGCCAATTTATCGAGCTCAGATTGAACATTCTTTACACACAGTTCACTTTCGATCGACACAGGTAGGTGCCCTTAATACCTGTACTGATACGGTCATTTATTTATTGTGCTAGTAAAAACGTATAGCAAGCTTACCTTCATAGTTATACGTCGAACAACTTTTTTTAAAGTGCTAGAAATAAGTTGGACCTGCGTTTCTCATTTCGCAGGTTTTAAATTAGAATATACGAAATTATAAAAACATATTACTATATTTATATTACACACATATATATATATATATATATATATATATATGTATATGTGTGTGTGTGTGTGTGTGTGTGTGTATATGTATATTGTGTACATGTAATATATATATACATATATATATATATATCTGTGTGTGTGTATTGTGTACATGTATGTATATATATATATGATCATTATCATCATCATCAGGTGCCATGTAGGTTGGCGTTCATGAACCACCATCCACTACTATCACGTGTGTCCATTACCAACTCTGTTGTTGATTGTCGCCAATGTCATTCTCTCAGGCTGTCCGACATCTTCTTTCTCTGCCTTCCTCTGTCTCTCTTTGTTGCTATCTTTCCCGTTGTCACAACATGCTCCAAACCGCCTCTTCTCCTGACATGTCAGAAAAAGGATGATTGCTTCTGTTCTGATCCTTGCAATGAGTTGTCTTTGTGGTTGTGCCTCTTCAAGTACTGCATCATTAGCCTTCTTTTCAGTCCATGAGATCCGCAGCATTCTTCTGTAAGACCACATTTCCGTTGCTTCCAAATGTCTAAACGCTTGCTTGCTAATACATATATACAAATAATATAATATTATTTAGTCCCGTGTGTTCCACCTGGATCTTTATGTATGACAAGGACAAGAATAGCACCACTGCCCCATAGATAGCATGTTGTACGACCCGACTAACTGTGTGACATGGCATAAAAACTGCCATAGCTAGGTGGCTTGTTTAGAGCAGCATAGATGGCGTCCGACAGTCTGTGGGATTACTTTATTCTAGTGTTTGAGTCTATTAAGAGGAAATCGCACATCGTTTTTCGTTTAGTCGGACACTGGATAAGGCGCGACAAGTCTGGACACGTTTTCAAGAATCTGCCGGTGTATAAATACTCAGAGTGAGTGTCAAGACTGAACAGATGCTTTCACAGACCAACAAAGATGCTTACAGCGAATGAACCTATTACAAATAGTGTATATGCGAGTAGAAACGACGAACTGGTGAAACCCTTGGGTACTGGGTTCAAAGTAGCTTCCGTCAGTTTTTACAGAGAGCATGCTTTACTACACATCAGAAAATACTTTGGAGAAACAAATCTAAAGTTTCTAACTAAGGTTGGAATAACCCTGACCCGCCAAGAATTTGAACATTTGCTAAGTTTCCGAGACGAAATTCTAACTGAGTTTGAAAGATTACAACAATCAATATCAGCGATACCGTTCAGTCCCTGTCCTATTACTTGAAATGCACCTGGTCCAGGTTGTACAAGTACAAACATACCCGTAGTTTTAACAAGGTATTCTACCGACACTCCATGCGATGCTGATGATAACGCTGTCTAAAATCTACAACAACCCTATGATTGATAAACTAAGTGTCATTTGTCGTCGTACTTTGTCAACAATAAACATCTTTTAATGTCAAAACTCTAATTTTTTTTTCTTTTTTTTGCTTAGATGTTTGCCTCACTAGTTTCTACTGGCGGAGGAGCGCCATTTTCCACCCCAGACCGTAGTCCATTGGGCGATATCAGGACGCATAAACCAGTGCTTGGATGCATGTGTGCATCTGTATGTACCTATGCTAGGTTTGTGCGCCCTCAGAAGCTAGCCCAACCAAAGTGCAATGGAAGGGCTTTACCACAAGGGCGCGTGTGAAAGTTGTGCAAGGGTGTGACTGGGGGATAGAGTCAAATGAAACAGTGAAGTGAGAAGAGAATTATTTTTGTTCTTGTTGCTTAACTGTATATAAGTGCTGTATATATATATATATATATATATATATATATATATATATATATATATATATATATATATAGGTATCAGATCATCTCAATATACTCCAACCAAATAGAGCCACTTGGGTACCCTCTATTACAAAGATATCCCAAAACACTTCAGCCGAGATGACAGTATAATGCCGTGTCACACAGTTATCTCTTACGACATGTTCTCTGAGCTTGTACTTTCATATAAGTTTAAAAAAAAAAATATATCGATGACTAATCATCTCCCTCTCTTTTTTATTTTCACAGAATGACTTCCAAGGTTACTTTTTACACTTGTGCGCAATGTTCGTGCCGGTTCAGGCAGCTCACAAATCTAACTCGGCACGTAAAGAACGTCCACGCTGAACCGCTATTTCCATGCCTACTGTGTAAGGGGTTTGCCTTCAACAGAAACGACAACCTGCAGCGCCACATAGCCAAGTTCCACCAAACAGCTCACACTGTCCTCCAACATACTAGACCCTCTTCACCTGTACCCAACCACCCCCCTTACCAGGCTGCACCCCTCACTCAACCTACCCACTTTACAACCTTACTCACTCTAACCTGCACCAGGTGTGGAAAACCTTTCACCCACCTCAGAAGCCTTAATCGACATTTCCGAGTCGCTCACTCCCTCCACCGGTATAGTTGTCAGATATGTGGAGGGAATTTTACTAGACTGGATGCTTTACATCTTCACGTGCAGCGGCAGCACGCGACTTCTTCCTCAGTTGGGTCTTCCAACCCAGACTTTGTAGTCCCAGTTTCAGCCGGTCCTTCTACTTCTTTTTCTTCCCGCAAACAACCAAGCGATCCAGGCGCTAATTTTTCGGGTACCGCTAAACGACCCAGACCTACTTCTAATCTCGACACTTTAGCTAACGTCCCTGCTGATCTTCGACAGCTCTATACGGATAACTGGCCGGCGATCCACACCCACCACCAGACTAACAAACACATGTCAACTTATACATTTTTCCATCGACCAGACATTACGCAACCGGTAGATTGGCACGAGTTACTAACACCCATCTTTAACGTGCAAACGAAACGCTTCAAAATAAATTATAGTCACCACACCATGTTAAGACACATTGATACGCGAGCACTTAGATATTACCACGCCAGTCACAATAATAGCGGTGTCTTGACAAACCTGTTTTAATCAACAACCTACACGATTTTCATAAGTTTGTTTCACAAGTAGTCGATAATGACCCACTTGACTTTGCCCATCACAATAGACCCAACACTAAATATTACGTAGAAGCCCTACCGGCCACCTCTTTCTATTTATACCACCTCCAAGACTATCCTATAGAGTGTTATTTAGTTCATCTCCCACCCTACATTACAAACAATCGCGCCATTAGTACATTGCAACACGACTCAAAATCAAAACCTGATGTAGATAATCTTTGTTTTTTTTAGATGTTTAGCAGCCTTTAGGGGTGTTCCCGTTAAGGATGTTAGGAAAATAACGAGGCAACCTTTCACTCAGTGGGAAATACATCAGGGTCTCGCGTCGCTTATTGACTTCCCCGGGATTTATTTAACTCAAATTTCCGCCTTAGAACAGTGTTTCAGTTTGAACATCGACGTGTTTGAATACGACGAATCAGAAACACTTTACCCCAAGCTTCGTGGTAGTACTCATTATAAAGACACATTGCGGCTCTTGCTCCACGCCAATCATTTCATGTTCATATCGGACATTGATAAAGCCGCCCACAGCTTTTCCTGTTCCAGGTGTGGGAAGTTGTGGAACTTGTATAACGAGCTGACTAGACACTCGAAAACCTGTGCAGGAGGTGTAACTAAAGAATGTTTTAAATATTAGTTTTATACAGTACCCAAAACTATTTGGGAATCGATTGCAGCTCATGGAATAGAGGTTGATACAACTTGGGTCTACCCCTATAGGGCGACCTATGATTATGTGTTATTTCCCGAACGATGATTTGCCAACTGGGGGTAACGTTACCACTTTTACAGCCAAACACGTCCCATTGTCTTGTTCGGTAGCTTTCAATGTTCCGGGTCTGGAAGCCCCCGTCTGTTTTATTACAAGTGTTAGTGGGTAAGATGCTCGACCATCTGACCCTTATAGCGGACGAGGCGTATGCCTTGTTGCGGCAACATTTTGGCGGAGTATACTTCTTCTTCTTCTTCTGCGTACACAGTCAGACAGTAACCATTATTTTTTCGAAAAAAGCAGCGGTCATCCTGAGACTCTCGCCACTACCATAGAGCTTGTCTTGCAGTTCCACTGGTAATGGCCACATCTGCTCTCTCTGATCCCCGTATGTCGGGCAGTTCTGCAGCAGATGTTCAGTGGTCATTTTACCAGTACCGCACGGGCATTCGTCGGTACACCCTATCTTCAATTTGTTGAATAGGTGGTACCTCAGTCTATTGTGGCCAGTGCGAAGTCTGAAGACAACGACCTGCTCTCTTCGGTTCAACTGGTAATAGGCATCGTTTTTGGTGTAACCAGTATGTTCGGTTTCCCATTTGGTAATGTACCTAGCTTTGATAAGCCGTTTTGACTCTTCGTACGTCATACTGGTATCTGTTTGTGGTAGCCTTGCACCTTCTTTTGCCAGTCTGTCTGCCTCCTCGTTGCCTTGGATGTTGCAGTGTGACGGAACCCACTGTACCACTACCCTTTTTGGTGCGGACAGCTGGCACAGTTTGCAGAGTGCTGCTCTTAAGTCATTAAGCTCAGTGTTTTTCTGGCTTTTTAGCGCTGTGACCCTTATAGCGGACGAGGCGTATGCCTTGTTGCGGCAACATTTTGACGGAGTATACAACCAACTAGCAGAATTACTAGGGAAGTTAGTTGATAGGTTAGACGCTTATTTACTCGAACTCCCCGTGTTAGGTTTCAACTCGGGGAAATACGACCTAAATGTTATAAAACCATATTTAATCAAACATTTCCTCCAGTCCCAACAGGGTAACGCGTTTAAGTACCTAGTCAAGAGAAATAACAACTTTATGTGTATTTCGACCCCCAAATTAACATTTTTAGATGTTATCAATTACTTAGCCCCGGGTTTTAGTTATAGTAAATACCTCGCGGCCTATAAAGTAGAGGAAACGAAAGGAGTTTTCTGTTACGAATATATAACAGATTTACGTAAATTAGACGAACCCCAATTACCACCACATACGGCGTTTTTTTCAAACCTCAAAAACTGTAACGTGTCCGCTAGCGAGTATGCAGATGTTCAAAATGTCTGGTCTGAAAAGAAAATGTCTACTCTGCGCGATTTTCTTGTTTGGTATAATAACAAGGATGTCGTGCCATTCTTAGTTGCTTTAGAACAACAAGTTAACTTTTACGGGAATCTAGGGGTCGATATGTTTAAAGACGCCCTTTCTGGTCCTGGTGTAACCTTAAAGTATCTTTTTAACACCCTACCGACAAATGTGGTTTTCTCATTATGTTCGAAACGAGAACAATATTTGCATGCCACTATTCGGCAAAATATCGTCGGTGGTCCTTCTATTATCTTTCATAGATACCACGAAAAGGGTAAGACTGTCGTTAGAGGAAACCCAGCCAAAGTTGTGCAGAGTATTAAGGGCTATGATACCAACGCTCTTTATTTGTGGGCACTAATGCAAAAGATGCTTACTGATTTTCCTATTAGACGGAAAAAAGAGGACGGTTTCAGGCACTATAATCCCCTTAGATACACCCTCCAGTGTCGCGAGTGGTTGACGTGGGTAGCCCATACCAAAACGATCGTGTTGAAGACCCAGTTCAATGGTTGCGAGATGGCTTTGGGACCTAAACATATTAGAGTCGACGGTTGGGACAAACAATCTCGAACAGTCTACCAATTTCATGGTTGCCTTTTCCACGGACACACCAACTGTCCCTTAACCACAGGTCGAGATACTAACCCTGTCAACAACAAATCTCTGGTTGAGTTGTCTGAAAAGATACATGAAGTTAGTGAATACATAATGACCGAGTGTCAGGTTACTTTGGTTGAGATTTGGGAATGTGAATGGCAAAAACTCAAAACGTGTGACCCTAGTATAAAGACGTTTCTGAAAGCAACCTTTCCCCAACCAAAACCCTCGTATAACAAACATAAGTATACAGATTATTAACAGATGATATTTTTGAAGTCGAGTTAGGTAAAAAGAAAATTAATTGGGATCTCCCCTTACAAAAAGGATTTTTCGTTTACCAGTACGCCAAACTTCGGATGTTGCGCTTCTACTATGAATGTCTAGATACATTTACAGATAGAGCCGATTTTCAGTGGTGTGAGACAGATACAGACAGTCTGTATTTAGCGTTATCGACGCCCACTCTGTTGGACGCGATAAAACCAAACCTGCGATCCGAATTTTATAGCGTGTACGATCAGTGGTTCCCCGCCGCTACCTGTCCCGAGACTCGTTTATTAGTAGTGAGGGTAAAGTGACTTTTGATTGTCAGAAATGTAGAGAAACTCGCTCGTTCGAAACACGAACGCTCGGTTTGTTTAAATTAGAGTACGAGCTGGGATGATCTCCTTATGTAGTAAAACCTACCACTGTTTCGGGGCTTACGATAAATCTAGCACTAAGGGTCTAAATAAAAATTATACTAAATTAGATAAAGACAATTATTTAGAGGTCCTAAATACGCGACATAGCCAAGGTGGTAAAAATGTCGGATTAAAAGTCCACAACACTGGTATCTACACATATACACAACACAGAAACTCGCTATCCTATTTCTATATAAAAAGACACGTATACGAGGACGAGGTCACAGCGTCTCCACTCTCTATCTAAATATTTCCAGTGCTACTGCTGATACGTTACACTTTTTACCGACTCCCCGGTACATGCTATGTGCTGTACAGCTGAGATGGGCTGGTGCAGTGGTCGGAATGTCGTCTACCTTCGAAATTGTTTTATGTTGAACTACAAAAAAGCAAGCCGTGTGGAAAAAGATACAAAGACACGTTAATTCTAATAACTGTGTTCACCCCGCTGACTGGGGAAGAACCACAAACAATCGTTCAGACTAACGGAGAATTGTTGCAGCATATACGGTAACCTGGTTTGAGCCACTTAGAATGATGCTTGAAATGAACTGCGAGTCATTGTGATATTGATCCCCCAAAAAAATAAAAGTTGTATATATCCACCATTATATTTTTGTTTCGTCTTATTTGTCTACTTGTTTATATATTGTAAATACGCTAGAACAACAACAACAAAAATTAATAATTAGCTACCCCTATTAATTTTAAAGTCGATAACTTCGCTCCGCGACGTTGTCGATTACGTATCTGGGGAACACGCGGGCTGGAATCAAGGTCAAGCCGCTGTCTGGGAGGATCATATGATATTACATAAGCGCCATCCTGGGAGGATCATTTGACAATTAAAGAGGAAAACAGAGCCGTTTTTCGACTCGAAACAGACCTTAAATACTACTCCCCTTCTTCCCCTTTGGCTATCGTCTCAGCTGGAGTTAGGTAACATGATTATTATTGCATCGTCTGACAAAATGGATAATGCCAAGCTGCTGTAGAAACTGGATGCTACTCTCCTTATCATGGACCTACGTTGACAGATTCAAGAAAATCTCTTCTATTCTCTCTGAAGTTTTGACACCCCCAACTGCTGGAAATTTAACTATTCTGTTACGTCACTACCTCAAATTCCGTTCCAAAAATATTCATTTCTTTTGTTTGGGGTGAATTAAGATGCAAGTACCGGTCGTTAACACTCCAACCTCGACGGCAGCGTCTTTATATCACAACCGTTTTCTTTAACCAAAAAAGCACATTTCTTGTAACTACTGTATTATTAATTGCCCTGCAGATTTTGCCAAGAGTACAAAGATGTCAGGCGAGAAGAAAGGTCATGGAGATCCCGGCATCCATGGTCATGGTCACAAGCCAGTAAGACCCTCAGATCTAACCAAAAGAAAGCCGCGAAAAACTACAGCGGGGACTTCCAAACAGAGCAAACCAAAACAAATGGAGGTTCCTGAAGGTAAAAATAGAAACAATTACTTTTAATATGAACTTACATGAATTTCACCGAGTGGTGTGTTTGAAAATGATAGGACCAGTGTAACCTACTAACCAGAATTGTGCATATGGCTCGCAACCTATTATACAACTATTGCTATTAAGCCCGCCTCTAAATGCTCTGGGAACGTGCGTCTTATTTCACCCCAAACAGATATCCCTCGGTTCCCTTTTTAAGTAGATTGGATGCTCATATATTTTAGAGCAAGGAAGTGTGAAGGAAACTGTTTGTTTACAGATTCTCTATAGTCTTCTAAACCAGTATAGAAATGTTAAGTTAATGGTACAGTGACGTTAGGATGTAGCCCTACTACACCAATGGTGTGGCAGAACTGTTAGTGCTCGAAATTGGCCTCTTCAGTCAGATATGTTTTCATAATCTCAACCAAGAAGTGTGAGAAGAGCGATATCAGCAGCTGAGAAGTGTGACAAGAACGATGTCAGCAGCTGAAAAGTGTGACAAGAGTGATGTCAGCAACTGAGAAGTGTGACAAGAGTGATGTCAGCAACTGAGAAGTGTGACAAGAGTGATGTCAGAACTGAGAAGTGTGACAAGAGTGATGTCATTCATTAGAGAAGTGTGACAAGAGTGATGTCAGCAACCGAGAAGTGTGACAAGAGTGATGCCATTCACCAGAGAAGTGTGACAAAAAAGATGTCAGCAGCCGAGAAGTGTGACAAAAGTGATGTCAGCAGCCGTGAAGTGGGACACGAGTGATATCAGCAGACGAAAAGTGTGACAAGAGTGATGTCAGCAGCCGAGAAGTGTGACAAGAGTGATGTCAGCAACTGAGAAGTGTGAAAAGAGTGATGTCAGAAACCGAGTAGTGTTTCAAGAGTGATGTCAGCAACTGAGAAGTGTGACAAGAGTGATGTCATTCACCAGAGAAGTGTGACAAAAGTGATGTCAGCAACTGAGAAGTGTGACAAGAGTGATGTCAGCAACCGAGAAGTGTGACAAGAGTGATGTCATTCACCAGAGAAGTGTGACAAAAGTGATGTCAGCAGCCGAGAAGTGTGACAAGAGTGATGTAAGCAACCGAGAAGTGTGACAAGAGTGATGTCAGCAACCGAAAAGTGTGACAAGAGTGATGTCATTCACCAGAGAAGTGTGACAATAGTGATGTCATTCAAAAGAGAAGTGTGACAAGAGTGATGTCAGCAACCGAAAAGTGTGACAAGAGTGATGTCAGCAACCGAGAAGTGTGACAAGAGTGATGTCAGCTTCTGAGAAGTGTGACAAGAGTGATGTCATTCACTAGAGAAGTGTGACAAGAGTGATGTTAGCAACTGAGAAGTGTGACAAGAGTGATGTCATTCACCAGAGAAGTGTGACAAAAGTGATGTCATTCATTAGAGAAGTGTGACAAGAGTGATGTCAGCAACCGAGAAGTGTGACAAGAGTGATGCCATTCACCAGAGAAGTGTGACAAAAAAGATGTCAGCAGCCGAGAAGTGTGACAAAAGTGATGTCAGCAGCCGTGAAGTGGGACACGAGTGATATCAGCAGACGAAAAGTGTGACAAGAGTGATGTCAGCAGCCGAGAAGTGTGACAAGAGTGATGTCAGCAACTGAGAAGTGTGAAAAGAGTGATGTCAGAAACCGAGTAGTGTTTCAAGAGTGATGTCAGCAACTGAGAAGTGTGACAAGAGTGATGTCATTCACCAGAGAAGTGTGACAAAAGTGATGTCAGCAACTGAGAAGTGTGACAAGAGTGATGTCAGCAACCGAGAAGTGTGACAAGAGTGATGTCATTCACCAGAGAAGTGTGACAAAAGTGATGTCAGCAGCCGAGAAGTGTGACAAGAGTGATGTAAGCAACCGAGAAGTGTGACAAGAGTGATGTCAGCAACCGAAAAGTGTGACAAGAGTGATGTCATTCACCAGAGAAGTGTGACAATAGTGATGTCATTCAAAAGAGAAGTGTGACAAGAGTGATGTCAGCAACCGAAAAGTGTGACAAGAGTGATGTCAGCAACCGAGAAGTGTGACAAGAGTGATGTCAGCTTCTGAGAAGTGTGACAAGAGTGATGTCATTCACTAGAGAAGTGTGACAAGAGTGATGTTAGCAACTGAGAAGTGTGACAAGAGTGATGTCAGCAACCGAGAAGTGTGACAAGAGTGATGTCATTCACCAGAGAAGTGTGACAAAAGTGATGTCAGCAACTCAGAAGTGTGACAAGAGTGATGTCAGCAACCGAGAAGTGTTACAAAAGTGGTGTCATTCACCAAAGAAGTATAACACGAGTGATGTCATTAACCAGAGAAGTGTGACTAAAGTGATGTCAGCAACCGAGAAGTGTGAAAAGAGTGATGTCATTCACTAGAGAAATGTGACTAGAGTGATGTCATTCACCAGAGACGTGTGACTAGAGTGATGTCATTCACCAGAGAAGTGTGACTAAAGTGATGTCAGCAACCGAGAAGTATGACAAGAGTGATGTCATTCACTAGAGAAATGTGACTAGAGTGATGTCATTCACCAGAGACGTGTGACTAGAATCATGTCATTCACCAGAGAAATGTGACAAGAGTGATGTCATTTACCAGAGAAGTGTCACTAGAGTGATGTCAGCAACTGAGAAGTGTGACAAGAGTGATGTCATTCACCAGAGAAGTATGACTAGAGTGATGTCATTCACCAGAGAAGTGTGACTAGAGTGATGTCATTCACCAGAGAAGTGTGACTAGAGTGATGTCATTCCCCAGAGAAGTGTGACAAGAGTGAAGTCCGCAACTAAGAAGTGTGACAAGAGTGATGTCATTTACCAGAGAAGTGTCACTAGAGTTATGTCAGCAACTGAGAAGTGTGACAAGAGTAATGTCATTCACCAGAGAAGTATGACTAGAGTGATGTCATTCACCAGAGAAGTGTGACTAGAGTGATGTCATTCACCAGAGAAGTGTGACAAGATTCATGTCAGCAACTGAGAAGTGTGCCACGAGTGATGTCAGCAATCGAGAAGTGTGACAGGAGTGGTGTCATTCACCAGAGAAGTGTGACAAGAGTGATGTCATTTACCAGAGAAGTGTGACTAGAGTGATGGCATTAACCAGAGAAGTGTGACTAGAGTGATGTCATTCACCAGAGAAGTGTGACAAGAGTGATGTCAGCAGCCGGGAAGTGTGACTAGAGTGATGTCATTTACCAGAGAAGTGTGACTAGAATGATGTCATTCACTAGAGAAATGTGACTAGAGTGATGTCATTCACCTGAGACGTGTGACTAGAGTGATGTCATTCACCAGAGAAGTGTGACAAGAGTGATGCCAGCAACTGAGAAGTGTGACATGAATGATGTCATTCACCAGAGAATTGTCACTAGAATTATGTCAGCAACCGAGAAGTGTGACAAGAGTGATGTCATTCACCAGAAAAGTGTAACATGAGTGATATCAGCAACCGAGAAGTGTGACAAGAGTGATGTCATTCACCAGAGAAGTGTGACAAGAGTGATGCCAGCAACTGAGAAGTGTGACATGAATGATGTCATTCACCAGAGAAGTGTAACATGAGTGATATCAGCAACCGAGAAGTGTGACAAGAGTGATGTCAGCAACCGACAATTGTGACAAGAGTGATGTCAGTAACCGAGAAGTGTGACAAGAGTGATGTCATTCACCAGAGAAGTGTGACAAGAGTGATGTCAGTAACCGAGAAGTGTGACAAGAGTGGTGTCATTCACCAGAGAAGTGTGACAAGAGTGATGTCATTCACCAGAGAAGTGTGACAAGAGTGATGTCAGTAACCGGGAAGTGTGACTAGAGTGAAGTCATTCACCAGAGAAGTTTGACTAGAGTTATGTCATTCACCAGAGAAGTGTGACAAGAGTGATGTAAGCAACTGAGAAGTGTGACTAGAGTGATGTCATTCACCAGAGAAGTGTGACTAGAGTGATGTCATTCACCAGAGAAGATTGACAAGAGTGATGTCAGCAACTGAGAAGTGTGACAAGAGTGATGTCAGCAACCGAGAAGTGTGACAATAGTGACGTCAGCATCCGAGAAGTGTGACAAGAGTGATGTCCGCAACCGAGAAGTGTGACAAGCGTATGGCATTCACCAGAGAAGTGTGACTAGAGTGATGTCAGCAACCAAGAAGTGTGACAAGAGTGATGTCAGCAACCGAGAAGTGTGACAAGAGTGATTTCATTTAGCAGAGAAGTGTGACAAGAGTGATGTCAGCGACCGAGAAGTGTGACAAGAGTGATGTCATTCACCAGAGAAGTGTGACAAGAGTGATGTTAGCAACAGATAAGTGTGACAATAGTGATGTCATTCACCAGAGAAGTGTGACAAGAGTGATGCCAGCAACCGAGAAGTGTGACAAGAGTTATGTCAGCAACCGAGTAGTGTGACAAGAGTGATGTCAGCAACTGAGAAGTGTGACAAGAGTGATGTTAGCAACCGAGAAGTGTGACAAGAGTGATGTCATTCACCAGAGAAAAGTGACAACAGTGGTGTCATTCACCAGTGAAGTGTGACAAAAAAGATTTCAGCAACCGAAAAGTGTGACAAGAGTGATGTCATCCAACAGAGAAGTGTGACAAGAGTGATGTCAGCAACCGAGTAGTGTGACAAGAGTGATGTCAGCAACCGAGAAGTGTGATAAGAGTGATGTTAGCAACAGATAAGTGTGACAATAGTGATGTCATTCACCCGAGAAGTGTGACAAGAGTGATGTCAGCAACCGAGAAGTGTGACTAGAGTTATGTCATTCACCAGAGAAGTGTGACAATAGTGATGTCATTCAAAAGAGAAGTGTGACAAGAGTGATGTCAGCAACCGAGAAGTGTGACAAGAGTGATGTCATTCACCAGAGAAAAGTGACAACAGTGGTGTCATTCACCAGAGAAGTGTGACAAGAGTGATGTAAGCAATTGAAAAGTGTGACAAGAGTGATGTTATTCAACAGAGAAGTGTGACAAGAGTGATGTCAGCAACCGAGAAGTGTGACAAGAGTGATGTCATTCACCAGAGAAGTATGACAAGATTGATGTCAGCAACCGAGAAGTGTGACAAGAGTGATGTCAGCAACCGAGAAGTGTGACAAGAGTGATGTCAGCAACCGAGAAGTGTGACAAGAGTGATGTCAGTAACCGAGAAGTGTGACAAGAGTGGTGTCATTCACCAGAGAAGTGTGACAAGAGTGATGTCATTCACAAAAGAAGTGTGACTAGAGTGATGTCATTCACCAGAAAAGTGTGAAAAGAGTGATGTCAGCAACCGGAAAGTGTGACTAGAGTGATGTCATTCACCAGAGAAGTTTGACTAGATTTATGTCCTTTACCAGAGAAGTGTGACAAGAGTGATGTCAGCAACTGAGAAGTGTGTCAAGAGTGATGTCAGCAACCGAGAAGTGTAACAAGAGTGACGTCAGCATCCGAAAAGTGTGACAAGAGTGATGTCCGAAACCGAGACGTGTGACAAGCGTATAGCATTCACAAGAGAAGTGTGACTAGAGTGATGTCAGCAACCGAGAAGTGTGACAAGAGTGATGTCAGCAACCGAGAAGTGTGACAAGAGTGATTTCATTTAGCAGAGAAGTGTGACAAGAGTGATGTGAGCGACCGAGAAGTGGGACAAGAGTGA
Source organism: Ariolimax columbianus (assembly GCA_036924085.1). Taxonomy (NCBI): domain Eukaryota; kingdom Metazoa; phylum Mollusca; class Gastropoda; order Stylommatophora; family Arionidae; genus Ariolimax; species Ariolimax columbianus. The sequence goes on along the minus strand of JAVGWX010000001.1, from coordinate 114,175,911 downwards.
TGTCATTCACCAGAGAAGTGTGACAAGAGTGATGTTAGCAACAGATAAGTGTGACAATAGTGATGTCATTCCCCAGAGAAGTGTGACAAGAGTGATGTCAGCAACCGAGAAGTGTGACAAGAGTTATGTCAGCAACCGAGTAGTGTGACAAGAGTGATGTCAGCAACTGAGAAGTGTGACAAGAGTGATGTTAGCAACCGAGAAGTGTGACAAGAGTGATGTCATTCACCAGAGAAAAGTCACAACAGTGGTGTCATTCACTAGAGAAGTGTGACAAGAGTGATGTCAGCAACCGAGAAGTGTGACAAGAGTGATGTCAGCAAACGAGAAGTGTGACAAGAGTGATGTCAGTAACCGAGAAGTGTGACAAGAGTGATGTCATTCACCAGAGAAGTGTGACAAGAGTGATGTCAGCAACAGAGAAGTATGACAAGAGTGATGTCAGCAACCGAGAAGTGTGACAAGAGTGATGTCAGCAACCTAGAAGAGTGACAAGAGTGATGTCAGCAACCGATAAGTGTGACAAGAAAGATGTCATTCACCAGAGAAGTGTGACTAGAGTAATGTCAGCAACTGAGAAGTGTGACAAGAGTGATGTCAGCAACCGAAAAGTATGACAAGAGTGATGTCATTCACCAGAGAGGTGTGACAAGAATAATGTCAGCAACCGAGAAGTGTGACAAGAGTGATGTCAGTAACCGAGTAGTGTGACAAGAGTGATGTCAGCAACCTAGAAGTGTGATAAGAGTGATGTCAGCAACCAGAAGTGTGACAAGAGTTATGTCATTCACCAGAGAAGTGTGACAAGAGTGATGTCAGCAACCGAGAAGTGTGACAAGAGTGATGTCAGCAACCGAGTACTGTGACTAGAGTGATGTCAGCAACCGAGTAGTGTGACTAGATTTATGTCAGCAACCGAGAAGTGTGACAAGAGTTATATCACCAACCGAGTAGTGTGACAAGAGTGAATTCAGCAACTGAGAAGTGTGACAAGAGTGATGTTAGCAATCGAGAAGTGTGACAATAGTGATGTCATTCACCAGAGAAAGGTGACAACAGTGGTGTCATTTACCAGAGAAGTGTGACAAGAGTGATATCAGCAACCGAAAAGTGTGACAAGAGTGATGTCCTTCAACAGAGCAGTGTGACAAGAGTGATGTCAGCAACCGAGTAGTGTGACAAGAGTGATGTCAGCAACCGAGAAGTTTGATAAGAGTGATGTTAGCAACAGATAAGTGTGACAATAGAGATGTCATTCACCAGAGAAGTGTGACAAGAGTGATGTCAGCAATCGAGAAGTGTGACAAGATTTATGTCAGCAACTGAGTAGTGTGACAAGAGTGATGTCAGCAACTGAGAAGTGTGACAAGAGTGATGTTAGCAACCGAGAAGTGTGACAAGAGTGATGTCATTCACAAGAGAAAAGTGACAACAGTGGTGTCATTCACTAGAGAAGTGTGACAAGAGTGATGTCAGCAACCGAAAAGTGTGACAAGAGTGATGTCATTCAACAGAGAAGTGTGACAAGAGTGATGTCAGCAACCGAGAAGTGTGACAAAAGTGATGTCATTCAACAGAGAAGTGTGACAAGAGTGATGTTAGCAACAGATAAGTGTGACAATAGTGATGTCATTCACCAGAGAAGTGTGACAAGAGTGATGTCAGCAACCGAGAAGTGTGACAAGAGTTATGTCAGCAACCGAGTAGTGTGACAAGAGTGATGTCAGCAACTGAGAAGTGTGACAAGAGTGATGTCATTCACCAGAGAAAAGTGACAAGAGTGATGTCAGCAATTGAAAAGTGTGACAAGAGTGATGTCATTCAACAGAGAAGTGTGACAAGAGTGATGTCATTCACCAGAGAAGTGTGACAAGATTGATGTCAGCAACCGAGAAGTGTGACAAGAGTGATGTCAGCAACCGAGAAGTGTGACAAGAGTTATGTCAGCAACCGAGAAGTGTGACAAGAGTGATGTCATTCACCAGAGAAGTGTGACAAGAGTGATGTCAGCAACCGAGTAGTGTGACTAGAGTGATGTCAGCAACCGAGAAGTGTGACAAGAGTGATGTCAGCAACCGAGAAGTATGACAAGAGTGATGTCAGCAACCGAGAAGTGTGATAAAAGTGATATCAGCAACCGAGAAGTGTGACAAGAGTGATGTCAGCAACAGATAAGTGTGACAAGAGTGATGTCATTCACCAGAGAAGTGTGACTAGAGTAATGTCAGCAACTGAGAAGTGTGACAAGAGTGATGTCAGCAACCGAGAAGTGTGACAAGAGTGATGTCAGCAACCGATAAGTGTGACAAGAAAGATGTCATTCACCAGAGAAGTGTGACTAGAGTAATGTCAGCAACTGAGAAGTGTGACAAGAGTGATGTCAGCAACCGAAAAGTATGACAAGAGTGATGTCATTCACCAGAGAGGTGTGACAAGAATAATGTCAGCAACCGAGAAGTGTGACAAGAGTGATGTCAGTAACCGAGTAGTGTGACAAGAGTGATGTCAGCAACCTAGAAGTGTGATAAGAGTGATGTCAGCAACCAGAAGTGTGACAAGAGTTATGTCATTCACCAGAGAAGTGTGACAAGAGTGATGTCAGCAACCGAGAAGTGTGACAAGAGTGATGTCAGCAACCGAGTACTGTGACTAGAGTGATGTCAGCAACCGAGTAGTGTGACTAGATTTATGTCAGCAACCGAGAAGTGTGACAAGAGTTATATCACCAACCGAGTAGTGTGACAAGAGTGAATTCAGCAACTGAGAAGTGTGACAAGAGTGATGTTAGCAATCGAGAAGTGTGACAATAGTGATGTCATTCACCAGAGAAAGGTGACAACAGTGGTGTCATTTACCAGAGAAGTGTGACAAGAGTGATGTCAGCAACCGAAAAGTGAAACAAGAGTGATGTCCTTCAACAGAGCAGTGTGACAAGAGTGATGTCAGCAACCGAGTAGTGTGACAAGAGTGATGTCAGCAACCGAGAAGTTTGATAAGAGTGATGTTAGCAACAGATAAGTGTGACAATAGAGATGTCATTCACCAGAGAAGTGTGACAAGAGTGATGTCAGCAATCGAGAAGTGTGACAAGATTTATGTCAGCAACTGAGTAGTGTGACAAGAGTGATGTCAGCAACTGAGAAGTGTGACAAGAGTGATGTTAGCAACCGAGAAGTGTGACAAGAGTGATGTCATTCACAAGAGAAAAGTGACAACAGTGGTGTCATTCACTAGAGAAGTGTGACAAGAGTGATGTCAGCAACCGAAAAGTGTGACAAGAGTGATGTCATTCAACAGAGAAGTGTGACAAGAGTGATGTCAGCAACCGAGAAGTGTGACAAAAGTGATGTCATTCAACAGAGAAGTGTGACAAGAGTGATGTTAGCAACAGATAAGTGTGACAATAGTGATGTCATTCACCAGAGAAGTGTGACAAGAGTGATGTCAGCAACCGAGAAGTGTGACAAGAGTTATGTCAGCAACCGAGTAGTGTGACAAGAGTGATGTCAGCAACTGAGAAGTGTGACAAGAGTGATGTCATTCACCAGAGAAAAGTGACAAGAGTGATGTCAGCAATTGAAAAGTGTGACAAGAGTGATGTCATTCAACAGAGAAGTGTGACAAGAGTGATGTCATTCACCAGAGAAGTGTGACAAGATTGATGTCAGCAACCGAGAAGTGTGACAAGAGTGATGTCAGCAACCGAGAAGTGTGACAAGAGTTATGTCAGCAACCGAGAAGTGTGACAAGAGTGATGTCATTCACCAGAGAAGTGTGACAAGAGTGATGTCAGCAACCGAGTAGTGTGACTAGAGTGATGTCAGCAACCGAGAAGTGTGACAAGAGTGATGTCAGCAACCGAGAAGTATGACAAGAGTGATGTCAGCAACCGAGAAGTGTGATAAAAGTGATATCAGCAACCGAGAAGTGTGACAAGAGTGATGTCAGCAACAGATAAGTGTGACAAGAGTGATGTCATTCACCAGAGAAGTGTGACTAGAGTAATGTCAGCAACTGAGAAGTGTGACAAGAGTGATGTCAGCAACCGAGAAGTGTGACAAGAGTGATGTCAGCAACCGATAAGTGTGACAAGAGTGATGTCATTTACCAGAGAAGTGTGACAAGAATGATGTCAGCAACCGAGAAGTGTGACAAGAGTGATGTCAGCAACCGAGTAGTGTGACAAGAGTGATGTCAGCAACCGAGAAGTGTGATAAGAGTGATGTGAGCAACCAGAAGTGTGACAAGAGTTATGTCATTCCCCAGAGAAGTGTGACAAGAGTGATGTCAGCAACCGAGAAGTGTGACTAGAGTGATGTCAGCAACCGAGAAGTGTGACAAGAGTGATGTCAGCAACCGAGAAGTGCTTTCATCGATGACGATGGGAAGTTATTATTATTTTAGTGATAAACAACATACACTTACAAAATAATATAATGAAATAGAGAAACACATTTCCATAACTGTGGCTCAGCTCAGTGAAAAGTGCGTTTTTTATTTGAATGAACAGTTCGATACCAATTTTAACATTTGAACAGTAAAATACATAATAATTATGTGATTCATTATTTTTACTTCACCGACGACATGTTGCCGCTAATTTTTGTTGTTTGCGAATGCTCACAATGAGTAGGTTATTCTTTTTTGCGCCCTGGAAAGGACGTTAAGTGGCGGGTTGCAGTATAGCTACCCAGGGCGGGCTGATGAATGTAGACCGGGGTACTCCAGGCGGTTGTGTTATGCTTGGCTTCATCTGCGTGTCACTCACTACTACGCGGATCACGTCGATCCCTCAACTAGTTAGCCTGCCTGCCATGAAAACAGTCCGTTTTCAGGGAGGGCTAATAGGAAGCCGAGGTGAGGGTTTTGGCCAGTATGTTTTGCCTGCCCTGACTAACATGTCAGATCAGTATAATTTGCCTGACCCTGACTAACATGTCTGACCAGTATATTTTACCTGACCACATGTTAGTCTTCCTCCCCTTTGCCGCTTGTAACCATGTATAGTATCAGCGAACCATAGCAGATCAAGACCTTATTCTGCCTCTAGGTGGAGGCCGTGAAAACAGGCTGCATTAATTAATAGTCTAGTCTGGCTCACTGATAGACAAACCTGGTACTAAAAACAAGCCGCTGAAACAGATTGTGTTGGGCCGGCAGACGCAGTTATCGCAGCCTAACTGTAAACTTTAACACAAAAACACAACGACCTTTTCAGGAACAACACACAAGAAGAAAAAATAACAAGAGAACACAATTGACGAATGGTAAAAATACAAACATTGCAAATCGAGGGCTGCATAAAAGTCTTCTTTGTGTAAATGTGCAACAACAGTGTAAGAACAGAGGACAAAACCTTCAGCTTTATGAATGTGGGGTGACTGTTCCTCGTCATCACCGCCCCAATTACGATAACTTAGATCAGAATATAAGTTAACAATTCAGCATCTCAGCAAACAGGAGATCACAGCCACTTAATCACAATACTCGACCTCTTAGCTGTGATAGACACGCGCCCAAATCGCTAATTCAATCGTACGCCGCTTCATTCCCTTTGTCTTCATGCGTACCCATTTTGCAGTAAGGGGGGCGCGTATTTATCTTCTATTGATCCACAGTTGTTTTCACTTAAACGAGAAGAAGTCAACAAATAACCGGACAATTCTTTTATATACAGAATACCTCTCATTTAGGTTAGTTTTTGAGTCCTCCTACTACAACATATAGGGACATTGTTGCTAGAACTCTCAAACCATTATTCCATACCCAGCAGACATGTGTACTGTGCGAATGGCGGTGTGCACAAAGCCGTAAAATGGAGAGTTTTCTACCATAGAGGAGTGAGACCACACTATCAATTGCCTCTTACAACATGTTTTCGGTGTGGCAGTGGTCCTATTTTCGTATATATGACACTCAGAGAGCTCTCCCAGACACCAGTAATGAGGTAAGTGGTACTCGCACGTATTCCTCCAATATCTAATTGTTGTTTAATTTGTTTAAATCATGCAACAAAGCCCATTCCATGTATTCAATGCATTACATTTATAAACACCACCATTATCAAACAAACAATTGAACAAAGCCATGTTTGAATACCTGCCCAACACGACAGTGACAACTTCAGTTAATCAACTGTCACCTTCCTTCTCCGAGCTTTGCGCCGCTTAGTAAGCCCTTCTCTAAGCTGGGCTTTCGGGACACTGGGTTCTAAGAAAGTGAAACGAGGAACATGACAATTCCGCATGCTGCCACACGACTGTGATTGGTTGAGGCGCGGACAGTTTGTGCCTCCATTTTTGGGGTAGCTCGAAACATTCCGTGAACGCTCCTGTTGACCTAAGCCGCAGGAATGACTGCAACCACTCCAATCTGACCATTGTCCCACTTGGCAATCAATGGACCAACCCTCTGTGAATATGACACAAACAGACGTAATTTAATAAACATTGATAACACCATAGGTTATATGGCTGCTTAATCTAACGCTCGTTATATGAATACACATGCATTCTTTTTTTATGTTTTGTTGCTTTTCAAAACATAATGAGTATTCCTAACTTGTATTTTCTGAAATATTATGTTAACATATCAGCAAACATCATGCTGAACAGATTCGGGAAAGCACGCAGTCCTGTTTCTGTCCCATATGTTACCTCTCACACTGTAGGGATATGTCCATTATCCAAATATGTAATTATAAAAAGACAACAACTTTATGAGACTGTTTGACCACAGTGACACATTTATTGCCTCAGTCAATCTATTTATGATTACTCCATTGTCCATCTCTATTCATAGTATTACATGTCTTGGTCAGATCAATAGGCGTGCTGTATAAGTCTTGTTTTTCTCTTGACATTTTTCTTGGAGTTGGTGTCCACAGAGAACGTCAAGTGTGTGGCCTAGTCGACAGTGAGCTGTCTTACCAGACTGAGATTACAGCGTGCCAGGGTTTTAGTTCACGTACTGACGTCAAGGAAAAATACAATTGGGCCGTGGTTCGTGCCAGTTACGATCGATCTTCCAGCTGACCCAGCTGTAAATGAATACCTGACGTATGAGTTGAGAAAGATCCTTCCAGGATCTTACCTGCAGTAGACATCACAATTCGCAGTGATTATCAACCGATTGTCGGTTGCTTTTTCTCTTTTAGATATGGCAGATTGAAGCATTTAGCTCTTGAGGGATTACTTCTTCAGTTCATATGGATCAGTAGTGCTCCGTTAACATGGATCAGAAGTGCTCAGTTCCCGTGGATTAGTAGTGCTCCGTTCACATGGATCAGAGGTGCCCAGTGAGCTTTTTAGTGAGGTGTGCTCATGTTTTATTTACTTCTGCTGGTTTTGCTTTACCTCCTGAGGCATTTTCCAGAGAGAAAGAGAGAGAGAAAGAACGAAAGAGAGAGAGAGAGAAAGCCAGCATGACCATGTTCATTCCTACTTGATGCTGCAGTTGGATAGTGTATCTTCTTTCATAGTTGAATGACTATTAAGTACATTTAAGAGGTTCCCGGCCTTCCTTTCGAGGACTTGAAGCTTTTAAGTGAGGATCTATCAGCATTAGGAACGGGACTTACCGGGGATTGGCTTTTCTTGGCTTCATTCGTTCTCATTCGTACGCTACCAAACCCTAAAAGGGCTTAAGTAGCAGAATGTAGTCCAGAGAACGGAATGCGTTGTGTCGTAGTTTACAGCTTGACTGCGATATTTGCACCTTTCCGTACAGCACATCCGACTTCAGCAAGCATTTTTTGAGTACCGGGTTAGCATTCCCTCGTACCGGGTTAGCATTCCCTCTACCCGAGGACTGTGGCCTACGAAGTGCTCTCAATGTCTCATTAAACAGTTTTGGATCATATTGCTCGGCGAATGACTCGATCTCATCTGTCCTTTTGCTGAGTCAAAAAAATATGCGTACCTGAGCTTTGACTAGACTACACAGTGGGTGTTTCTAAAGGCCGTTTACTTTGACTGGGATGCTATGTCATTACGCTATGTGCTATTGCCGCTATAAATTGAGATCTCCCAGTGTTTACTCGTGGATTGGACAAGATGTTTAAGTGCTACAGCTTAGGGCAGTTCAGTCTTCTGCGATGTTTTTATTTCCGTGCTGAATTTAATCATAGTCTTTCTCCAAGCTCTTCTCTGAGCGTACCCATTGTGTTTAATTATTCAGCTTAGACACGATGACTATTATGTTAATCTTGGAAATGGACAAGATGTGTAAGTGCTACAGCTTATGGCAGTTCAGTCTTCTTCGATGTTTTTATTTCCGTGCTGAATTTAATCATAGTCTTTCTTCAAGCTCTTCTCATTGTGTTTAATTATTCAGCTTAGACACGATGACTATTATGTTAATCTTGGAAATGACAAGTTGATGGTCAACCCAGCATTCCCTGCGACACGGGCCATTTGTTATTCTAACACATTGCCTATCCCTGTTCTTGATGATGATATGACCTATATGCTGTCAATGTCGAGACCTGGGTCTTCAACAAGTACACACCAAGTCATCCTGTCGTAAGCCATCTGGTCCAACTTAAACTATGTCTTCCCAGTCTCTATAATATTTGCTCAAGCTCTCTCTGCCTCGAATATGTATGTGTCTCTATTTCTTTTGCTCTAATGTCGATGTTCCTAACATGTGTGAAACGTTACAGTGCTTATATTCGTTCCTTCCCGGGTACGGCTGTTGCGTCCCTTGTTGTTAACGAGTTATAAGAGGACAACGAATCGAACTGAAGATATTTCGAAAGTCAAAATTTAATCAGCAACACAGCGTGCTGTACCGGAGACGAAAAGAAAAGGGCAATTGTCGCCTTAATTGCCGTGCAAGGTGACCAAAGAGTGTGAAAAACATTGCCTTAATTATCAGAAACTATAAACGCTCGCATACAGGCTTCCTGTAAACGGACCAACTGCGGTTAAAACCTATGCTTCACATTGGAGCGGAAAGATGAATGCTGAATTAACAATGCATTACCAATAAAAAATACGCCTGCGTGCAATCCGTATGCAGACGATCTTTGCATTTGCGACAGGCCTTGTGTCATACTTAAAACATGTTGTAATTCGAAAAAATGATTTTCTTTTGTTTTTATTCATTCATTCATTCTTCTTCTTCTTCTTCTTCTTCTTCTTTCTTCTTCTTCTTCTTCTTCTTCTTCCTCTTCTTCTTCTTCTTCTTCCTCTTCTTCTTTTTCTTCTTCTTCTTCTTCTTCTTCTTCTCCGTACGCTGTCAGACGTCAACTTGAATTTGTTCGAAGAAAGCAGCTGTCATCCTGAGGCTGTCGACACTGCCATAGAGCTTGTCTAGTGTTGGCACTGGTGATGGCCACATGTGCTTTCTCTGGTCCTCGTATGTCGGGCAATTTTGCGGCAGATGTTCAGCGTTCATTTTCCCTGTACCACAGGTGCATTCGTCAGAGCCACCTATCTTCAGTTTATTGAATAGATGGTACCTCAGTCTGTTGTGGCCTGTGCGGAGTCTGAAGACCACGACCTGCTCTCTTCTGTTCAACTGGTAGCAGGCATCATTTTTTGTGTAGCCAGTATGTTTTGTTTCCCATTTGGCCATGTATCTGGCCCTAATAAACCTTTTGGACTCTTCGTTGGTCACACTAGAATCTGGTTGCGGTAGTCTTGCACCTTCTTTTGCCAGTCTGACTGCCTCCTCGTTGCCTTGGATATTACAGTGGGATGGAACCCACTGTACCGCTACTCTTTTTGGTGCGGACTGCTGGCATAGTTGACAGATAACTGCTCTTAAATTATTACGTTCAGTATTTTTCTGGATTTTTAGTGCCGTACCACGACCAGGGCATCTGTAAACAGGACTATCTGGCTTTCATTGCTTTCGACTGTCAGCATTGCTTTTACTGCCGCCTTCAGTGCCTCTGCCTCCGCTCTGAAATTGCTTGAGAATTTTCCAGTTGCCATTGACAGTGTTATTTTTCTACCATTTGTTAGGCTCAGGAATACTCCTCCCCCTCCATTCTGTGTTGTGTTTCTTACAGAACCGTCCGTGTATGCATGGGTCCAGTCCATGCTTGGGTAGTTTTCCCGCTATGTACCTCAGGGTTATGTCTCTTCTTTCTTTTTCAGTCTGGCTGTTCTTGTTTCCAATACCTGGTATATTTTCTACCACCTCCGGAGTGATATGCTGCTTCCATGTGGGTCAAAAGGTACAGTAGGGATAGGCTTTGGTGTTGTTATGGTGTTCATAGGGTCTTCGCTCATCTTTGCTTTGGCTATTTCTGCAATGTTTCTTTTTTTTTTTTAAAGCGAGAATATCGTACATGTTGTTTTTTCTTCATTTATTTTGACCAGCCATGATTTCGCCCACTTCTCCAACGATGTTAGGGCCTGCTGCATCCGATTGTTTGCTACTGTGAGATTTTTTTCGGAGGTCCACATAGCCAGATCGTCGGCAAACATGGAGTTGTGGACTCTTCTTTGTATATTCTCTATGATGTTGTTTATATACACCAGAAAAAGTGTGGGTGACAGTACTCCCCCTTGGGGTACTCCTTGCTCCAGTATCACCTTTTTGCTCATCTGCCCTTGTACTTGAACTCTGGCTATTCTGTTTTCGAGATAGTGGCTGATCCATGTGTACATTTTACCACATACTTCACTTCTTCGTAGCTTGACTTTAAGTCCCTCTTTCCACACCTTGTCAAATACTTTCTCTAGATCCACCCAAACCACTACTGTATTATTTTTCTCTTGGTAAGCATCCTCTATCTCCTGTCCTATGAGAGTGATCTGGTCCTCAGTGGATCTGTGTTGTCTACATCCTGCTTGCTGTGGAATTAATATATGTTTTTCTTTCAGGTGCCACATCAGTCTGGTGTTTATCATACGCTCTATCAGTTTGGCTACACAGCTCAGTAGACTGATGGGCCTGTATCCATTTGGATCTGTTCTATCTTTTTCTTTCTTTGGTACTGGTATAAGTACAACATCTTTCCATGCCTGCGGTACAATTCGCCTCTTCCAGCTTTGGTTCAGGACTGATAGTAACTTCCTCTTTGCTGTTTGGCCCAACCCCATTAGCATTTCATTTGTTACCCCATCTTTTCCGGGCGATTTCTTTTTCTTTAAAGTTCTCATGGCCTCATTCATTTCATTCATAGTTAGTTTTACCATCATGAGGTCCTCTGGTGCAATCTTGATGTTGTCGTGGCTCTTTTGTTCTTCACTAATGTCTGTATGCCTGTCTGTAGGGACATCAATGTGGTTTGCTCTGGGTTTTATTCATTCATTAACATCACTACAATAATCACATTTCTGCATAACTGATAGCTGCAACAGAAACAATGTAGGTTTTTTGTGTGTTGCTAGATAGGGTTATGTCGTTATGGTGTGGTTTCTAGGAATAGAAAGTCCTAGGTCGAGTAGTGTTGCAGATACAAACAAAAATAGTTTTAAATGTGAGACATCGTAAGTCAAAAAGTCGTAACTAATCTGTATGGCTTGGTTTTGTTCCTTCTCAATCTCCCACTACCAAGCCACAAAAAGGGATTTGCAAGTAGCAGAATATAGTCCTAAGAACGGAATGGATTGTGTCGTAGTTTACAGCTTGACTGTGATATTTGCACCTCTCGTTCCAACACATTCAACTTCAGCAGGCATTTTTGAGTACCGGGTTGCCTTCCCTCTTTGGTCCCTTCTACTTAGCCAGTTTGCTCTATTGAATCATGTTATTCAGGATCACCGCATGGAGATGTAGAAGAGTTTTGGCAGCTCTGTATGAACAACAACACAACATTTAATAATTATTACCCGTGACATCGTATGCTTGCTCTTCTTTCTCGGCCTTATGTAAGATGAGATTATCTAAACCATCTACGACAACTGAGATGTCTTTATTCACAGATGCGCTTTCAAGTGTATCCATGGTTACACTATCGTCATGTCTTTTACTAATGATGACAATTGAGTTCAGAACTGGACTTTCTGCTTTAGCTGTCGTGGTCGACACTTTGTTGTCCCTGGCTTTCGTGTTGTTTTCAGCTGCCCCATTTTCATTGGTTGTTGTATTGAAATACCTAGGAACTTCTAGAAATGTCTTCCCTTGTTTGTACTCTGTCACAATATCCAGATCCACGTATGCTATGCGAGGAAGCTTCTGTAATGTAAAAATTATAAACATAAACAATTACTGCAGTAAAAGTATAGCCAAGGGAAACTTAAAATGTTGGATCTTTCCACACAAAAAAAAATAAATTTCATTTCGTACTATGTATGACAAGACGTCCAGCGCAGTTCATGTGAATGGGAGGCGAGGGGACTGATTTCGCACATCAGTTGGTGTGAGACAGGGTTGTACACTCTCTCCAACTCTTTTCATTATATTCCTTGAGGGAATTATGAGTGAGGCACTTGGAGGTCACGTTGGTACTGTCAAGATAGGGGGCCGAATGATTACCAGCCTTCGTTTTGCAGATGACATTGACGAGTTGGCGGGTTCAGAAGCAGAACTCCAGGAATGGGTCAGAAGGCACGATGAAACAGCTCTTGACTATGGTATGGAGATAAACGATGGAAAGACAACATTAATGACCAACAACGACGAGAGCTTCAACGGGAGGATAAAAACTAATGGCCAGGAACTCGAAGTGGTTGACCGTTTTAAATATCTGGGTTCGATTGTCAGTGATGAAGGATCAAAATGTGAGGTGTTGGCCACAATAGCGCAGACAATAGCGGCGCTTGCACGGCTTAACAAAATCTGGCAAAATGAACCGTTAGTACTATGCACTAAAATCAGATTAATGCGTACACTGGTCTTGTCAATATTCTTCTATGCTTGTGAGACATGGGCAGTTACAGCTGACTGTCAGAGAAGGATACAGGCCTTGGAGATGAGATGTTTCCGAAGACTTTTAAAAGTCACGTACATAGATCAAGTTACAAATGAGGAAATACGAGAAAGAATTACAACAGCAATAGGGCCTTTCGAAGACATCTTGGCAACTGTCAAAAGAAGGAAACTCACTTGGTACGGTCACATATCGAGATCAAATGGTCTTGCAAACACAATCCTCCACGGAAAGGTGCATGGCAGACGACGAAGAGGCCGGCCTAAAAATAGATGGGAGGACAACATAAAAGAATGGACCAGTCTCCGACCAGAAGAGTCACAGGCAGCGGCATCTGACAGAGAGGGGTGGCGTGGAGTTGTGAGGATGTCTTCATGTGTGCCCCAATGACCTCACCGGTCACCGGATGACCTGACCTGACCTGACCTGAAATAAAAATAAAAACCAAATAAAAAAACGTGGCTTTGCTTTGTTCTGAACTTGTATTTCCCGACTGAGCGACCTTAATCTCAACCACTTTGACTGCTACATCTACAAGCAAGAAATGTAACTAACTCATTTCTGCTAAGGTTAATGAATGAACAATATTCAGATGACACACTAAACATTTAAACAACAAGAACATCCAGTAATGGTGGCCTTTCACCAGTAAACTAAACATACTGATAACACATTTAACCGTATGCTGCATTTCTATTGTTATAACGAATAATTAGTTCTTAATAAGTACCTTGTATTCAGGGTACAAGAAGGAGCTGGCTGGATGATCAGGGTCAGACGATGTAATCGCTGAAACAGGCACAGCCGGGATATTTGGCCAGTTGGGTGAGGTGAAGGTCAAACCCTGATCAGTTCCAGCATCAAAGGGATACAAATCAGCGTGTGCATGTTTTCTCCAACGTCCACGATAGCAAAGATCCAGACTGCTCACACCAATAAACCAATCTGGACTTGGTATGATCTTCATCATAAAGGAAATCTATAAAAGCCATGACATACGAGAGCAAGTCAGCAAATAGGTTAGAATTGACTAATAAGGAAAAAAAACAACTAAATGAGATACGAAATTGAAAATAATTGATTACTGCACTTACATTGTCCGTTATTTCTTAACATTGGTACACTTATCCCATGACTTTATCAAAGCACCGAAATCTGCAGCATATATGTCTTTGGTCTGCTGTCTCAACCCCAACCTGCAGCATAGAGGTCTCTGGTCTGCTGTCTCAACCCCAACCTGCAGCATAGAGGTCTTTGGTCTGCTGTCTCAACCCCAACATGCAGCATAGAGGTCTTTGGTCTGCTGTCTCAACCCCAACATGCAGCATAGAGGTCTTTGGTCTGCTGTCTCAACCCCAACCTGCAGCATAGAGGTCTTTGGTCTGCTGTCTCAACCCCAATATGCAGCATAGAGGTCTTTGGTCTGCTGTCTCAACCCCAACCTGCAGCATAGAGGTCTTTGGTCTGCTGTCTCAACCCCAACCTGCAGCATAGAGGTCTTTGGTCTGCTGTGTAAACCACATTTGTACTTCACCACATTCAGCATCTTCGTCATTCACGAAGAGTTTCCTGCCAAGGTGGGATCATGGATTATTCTGTAGACTAAACCACGCGAACACCATAATACAGTTGCTGCACGGCCTTTCGTTACTAGCCTATCCTCATCTCCCACACACGCCGCATATATGCTTATGTTGCAATTTGAACAGAACGACTAAGCCAGGTTTTTGTCATCAATTTGGGGACATCTTTTAGAGAAAAAAACTAACAAAACAAACAAACAACAGCAACCTCGCATATCAGCACGATGTTCTTTGATTGCGAACTCTGTGAGCACAGGCGCCATTTTGTATTTAAACTGTGACACCTAGCGTAATCACACAATAGTGATCACCAGGGCTGGACACATTTTAGGGTGGTTCACGGACGAACAGACGAGTGCTTCTGTTAAGTCCTGGTAATCACAAAGCTGGAAGTGGCTATTCCCCAATAACATCTTTAGAAGGTACAAATTACGTTATTCAGCTTTCCCATATACGTTTGTGACCTATTTACTGACTACCTCGTAAAAAAACACACAAAAAAACTGCATGTTTTCCGTAGATGAGTAGCTAATTAGTTTGTTTGGACATATAACAAGAACATCTCTCAACCTACCAAACGTAAAAGGTATCCACAACAGGCAACACAGTTCCAGAGCAAGCAAGAGGAAGATACATAGAACTATATACGCAACGTGATATCACTTAAAAACTGAAATTCAAATGAAGAGTAAAAAAAAAAGCGAACAATAGTCTGACTGCTCATTGCGTTCTTATGCATGTTGTAAAAAGGATCAAGTGGGCTGGCTATTTCAACATGTTACAAGAAAGAATGGTACAGAAATTACAACTACAAAACGGCGTGGGATAGTGATTAAGTGACGCGGCTCACAACGCAAAGGCGCTGGGTTCTTCTTCTTCTTCTTCGTACGCAGTCAGACAGTAACCATTATTTTTTCGAAAAAAGCGGCGGTCATCTTGAGGCTGTCGCCACTGCCATAGAGCTTGTCTTGGAGTTCCACTGGTGATGGCCACATCTGCTCTCTCTGATCCTCGTATGTCGGGCAGTTCTGCAGCAGATGTTCAGCGGTCATTTTACCAGTACCGCACGGGCTTTCGTCGGTACACCCTATCTTCAATTTGTTGAATAGGTGGTACCTCAGTCTTTTGTGGCCAGTGCGAAATCTGAAGACAACGACCTGCTCTCTTCGGTTCAACTGGTAATAGGCATCGTTTTTGGTGTAACCAGTATGTTCGGTTTCCCATTTGGTCATGTATCTGGCTTTGATAAGCCGTTTTGACTCTTCGTACGTCATACTAGTATCTGTTTGTGGTAGTCTTGCACCTTCTTTTGCCAGTCTGTCTGCCTCCTCGTTGCCTTGGATGTTGCAGTGTGATGGGACCCACTGTACCACTACTCTTTTTGGCGCGGACTGCTGGCACAGTTTGCAGAGTGCTGCTCTTAAGTCATTAAGCTCAGTATTTTTCTGGCTTTTTAGCGCTGTGACTACGGCGAGAGCATCTGTAAGCAGGACTATATGGCTTTCATTTTCACTGTGTGTCATCATTTCTTCCACTGCCGCCCTCAGTGCCTCTGCCTCCGCTCTGAAATTGCTTGTGTACTTACCAGTAGCGAATGACAGTGTTATTTTTCTGCCATTTGGTAGGTTCAGGAATGCTCCTGCCCCTCCGTTCTGTGTAGTGTTTGTTACAGAACCGTCGGTGTATGCATGGGTCCAGTCCATGCTTGGGTAGCTTTTCGTTATGAAGCTTAGGGTAGTATCTCTCCTTTCTTTTTTCAGTCTGGCAGTTTTTGTTTCCAATACCTGGTATATTTTCTACCACCTCTGGAAATATATCCTGCCTCCAGGTAGGTTTTCGTACAGTAGTGATGGGTTTTGGTGTTGTTAGTGCGTTTCTGGGATCTTCGTGCATCTTTGCTTTGGCTATTTCTGCAAAGTTTCTCCGCTTTAGTTTCCCATTTCCCAAATTGTTTAGTCTCTAGTGCATTGGATGGTCGGTCAGTCTTCGGAGTTTCTCTGACTGCAGCTGGGCTCTGCAGTCTCTTCTATCGGTCATGGATTGCAGTTTTGTAATCTTTTCAAGTTCTACAATTGGCGTTGACTTCATGCCACCTGTTATAATTCTCATGGCTTGGTTTTGAAGTTTGCTAACTTTATCGAAGTTCGCCTTTGCTGCTGTTGTCCATGCCGCAATGCCATACTCGAGAACTGGTCTCACTCTTCCAGTGTACAGTTTCTTTAGTATGCCTTCGTCTGCTCCCCATCTTGTGCCAGCAAGTTTCCTCATGATTGCCATTCTTTCTCTGGCTTTCATTCGGTTTCTATCAATCTGACTTTTCCATGTCATGCGCTGATCAAATGTGACTCCCAGATAGTTTGGGTTGTCGTTTGGCTGCAGGAATTGGCCATTTAGACTTAATTTGGTATTTTGGGGTTTTAATGAAAGCGAGAATATTGTGCATGGGGTTTTCTCCTCGTTTATTTTGACCAGCCATGAGTTCGCTCACTCTTCCAGCGATGTTAGGGCCGTCTGCATCCGATGTCTTGCTATGGTGAGATTCTTTTCAGAGGTCTACATAGCCAGATCGTCTGCAAACATTGAGCTATGGACTCTTCTTGGTATATTCTCTGTAATATCGTTTATATATACCAGGAAGAGTGTGGGTGACAGTACTCCCCCTTGGGGTACTCCCTGCTCGAGTGTCACCTTTTTGCTCATCTGCCCTTGTATTTAGACTCTGGCCGTTCTTTGTTTGAGGTAGTGGTTGATCCATTTGTACATTTTCCCACAAACATCACTTCTTCTTAGCTTGACTCTAAGTCCGTCTTTCCAGACTTTGTCAAATGCCTTTTCCAGATCCACCCAAACAGCTACTGTGTGTTTCTGTGCCTGGTAGGCATCTTCTATCTCCTGGGCTATGAGGATGACCTGGTCCTCAGTGGATCTGTGCTGTCTAAAGCCGGCTTGCTGTGGAATTAGTATTCGTTTTTCTTCCAGATGCCACATCAGTCTGGTGTTTATCATCCGTTCCATCAGCTTGCCGACACAGCTCAGTAGGCTGATGGGCCTGTATCCATTTGGATCTGTTTTATCCTTTCCTGTTTTTGGTACTGGTACCAGTATTGCGTCTTTCCATGCCTGGGGTACAATTCCCCTTTTCCAGCTTTGGTTCAGGACCGATAGCAGTTTCCTCTTCGCTGTTTGGCCCAGCCCCATCAGCATTTCGTTTGTTATCCCGTCTTTTCCGGGAGATTTCCTTTTCTTTAATGTTTTCATAGCCTCTTCCATCTCGCGCATTGTTAATTTGGCCATCATGTGCTCTTCAGGTGCCGTATTCATGTTGTCGTGCCCCTTTAGCTCTTCGCTAATGTCTGTATTCTTATCTGCAGGGACCTCGATGTGGTTTGCTCTGGCATAGTGATCGACAAAAGCGTTTGCGGCTTTCTTACCTGTGATCAAGTTCTCGCCCTGCTTGATGATAATTTGTTTATTTGACGGGGTTTCGTCGTTCATGGCTCTGACTAGCTTCCATAGCTTGTTCCCGTCTTTGTCCAGGTTTAGGCTTTCCGTTTTATTTTTCCAGCTTTCTCTTGCTGTTTGCGCCCTGGGTTCGATCCCCATCACAGCACTGGCCGTTACCCCGGGAAAGCAAACCCTTAAAAAATGCAGGAGGAAGCAGACCCTTACATAAAATGCATGCAGAAGTCGGATGCACTGGGCCGACAGGCGCAAAATAAAAACCACAGTGCAACGCACACCGCCTTTGGTGATTAGAGAAATAAGGTGAACGTACAATAAAAAAAAAAGAAAAAAAAAAAAGAAAAAAGAAACAACTACAAAACCATTCCAAACGATTTGAGGAATGCTTTCTGTGAGTAACTCATTTATATTCGAATTTTAAAACATCGGAGCTCTTTCCGTTTTTTTTCAGGGATCGTTCTGAAAACGATGTTGCGTTGTAGTTTACAGAGAGGCCGCGATATCTGTGCCTTTCGGCCTGACACTTACCTTTCAGCACGACATTTCTGGGACCAGTCTTGAGTTCCCGCTATGATCAATATTCTAGTATCAAGATGTTGAGCAATACATTAGCCTGCAGCTGTCAGCGACCCAACGCTGACGAGCTAGCATACGGCACATCGACTCAGTGTTGCCAAGACCCTTCTACACCTCAATGTGGTGATCCTGGATAACAGGCTGCAACAGGGCAGTCTGACTAAGCAGAAGAGATCGAAGAGGGATAGCTAACAAGGTACCCAAAAGTGCGTGAGGCGTATGTTCCAGTGTATAGATGCGTGAGGCGTATGTTCCAGTGTATGGATGCGTGATGCGTATGTTGCAGTGTATGGATGCGTGAGGCTTATGTTCCAGTGTATGGATGCGTGAGGCATATGTTCCAGTGTATGGATGCGTGAGGCGTATGTTCCAGTGTATGGATGCATGAGGCGTATGTTCCAGTGTATGGATGCGTGAGGCGTATGTTCCAGTGTATGGATGCGTGAGGCGTATGTTCCAGTGTATGGATGAGTGAGGCGTATGTTCCAGTGTATGGATGCGTGAGGCGTATGTTCCAGTGTATGGATGAGTGAGGCGTATGTTCCAGTGTATGGATGCACGAGGCGTATGTTCCAGTGTATGGATGAGTGAGGCGTATGTTCCAGTATATGGATGCGTGAGGCGTATGTTCCAGTATATGGATGCGTGAGGCGTATGTTCCAGTGTATGGATGCGCGTGTATCTACCAGCTAATGTTTTTTTGGTGCCAGCCAAAGTGTTGCTGTTGTTCGATTGTCTACCCCCCCCCCCCACCCACCCCCACCCACCCCACCCCCTTCCGCATTGCTATGATTGTCTCTTGTTTCATATATACACTGTCTGGCTCCGGAGGTCAAATTTCAACATTCACAAAATTAGGGGACTATTTTTGAGGAATGGGTATAATTACTTAGGTACAAAACACTTAACACTGTTACTTGCGTCTTAATTCTACCCAAACAGAGTTCCCTGAGTTCTCATGGCACGTAACGGGACAGTCCATTTCGGGTTAATGGCGAGGACAGAACGATCTAATTTTATTTTAAATAAATAAGTAAAGATGAAGATAAAAGTGTAGAAAAGATGGTTATATTCAGTTTTGCAAAGGGTTAAGGTTAAGGTTATGGTTATGGTTAAGGTTATGGTTGGGGTTAGGATTACGGTTATGGTTAGGATAGGGTTAGGGTTAGATAATATGGTTGTTATTACATCATCTGACAGCATAGATAACGCTAAGCTGCAGTAGAAACTGGTTGCTACTTTCCTTATTATGGACCAAAGTAGACAGATTAAAGAAATTCATTGCTAACACGGTAGGAAGAAATGGAAAAATAAATTCTCGTCTATTCTCGCATAATGTTTGACACCCCAAATATTCAAAAAGTGGACTATTCTGTGAGGCCACTATCTCCAATTCGGTGCAAAAATATAAATTTCTTTTGTTTTGGGTGAATTAAGACGCAAGCACCAACACTTTTTGTAAAATATATAGGGACCCTTTTTCTGTTGAAATTGTGCGTCTTCAAATAATAAAATCATCATATATACATTTAAATCTAATCATTGTTACTTGATTAGATTTACACCTGATTACCTTCGAATGGCGGCCGTCTAAGAAAACGACAGTTGACGTTTGACCAACGCTTCTGTTTACAGGTGGTGCTATAAAGACATCTAGAACATCTGAGTATCCCTGGACGGACTCGGCGTCGAGCTGACTGTATTCGCCCTGTTCTGCAAATTGTTTGACTCCCAATGTAGCGTTAGCTCCTACTTCCCACAGTTGGTAATCGATACCGTGAGTTCGACCTGAAAATGATTTGGAAAAGCAATGTCAGAATGTAATAAAAGAGTGATAGGTATGCCTGAATAGCAGAAGAAACAATATGAGAATGTAATATAAGAGTGATAGGTATGCCCGAATAACAGAAAAAACAATATGAGAATGTAATAAAAGAGTGATAGGTTTGCCTAAATAACAGAAGAAACTATATAAGACAAAAGTAGTCCCGTAGCTGTTAACTCTGTTGTTCTGGTCATGCTGGAGCTCTTCTTATTTTCCGCGTACGTCTTGAAAAGGACATTGTGTTGTAGCTTAACTTAACGTCTTTATGCTGGATTAGAAGACTCTGCAGAGTCTTTGAATTTTGTCCTGACCGTTGCAGCTCATTCATTGCTCAGCATCTTGATCCCACATTGAGATATAAGAAAATTCACTGCAAATTCGATCCAGAGATAATACATCGAGTGAAGAACTCAGAATGTGAGTAGCTTAGAAAACAACAAGCAAGAAATTATAGCATTTTACAGGTGAATGACCACTTCACGTATTACTTACCGATAAGTGATGACCACTGTCCGTGTGGTCTGTACATTGGAAACATCCTAGGGAAAGTCTGCCTGGACCACAGAGTACGGACGGTCAGAACGTACACCACGAGTGATTTTGGTAGGCAGTTTACGTTGTATTGCTTTGATCTGCTGTGGGAACTTTCCTTGATTGTATCACCATCGACGAGATACGCGAACAAAACCAACAGAAACGCCGCTTGAATATAATTCATTATTATTAATTTACAAATGAACAGCCGTGGTGTTTTTGTTTTATTTCACTAGTTTTTCTCCTTTGAAATAATCCATTAAGAAGTCATCAAGATGTCGTCACAAAACCTACAGTTTCGTGTTGCTGATTGTGCTAAAATTTGATATCAAGCATAAAGAAGTTGTCGTATATATAAACCAGTTTACATTAGTATATACTGTAATTTATCAACGCTTGCCATTTTCAGTAAAGTGAATGCTAGTGCGTACTGCACCAACAATTTTCAGTTCAACAAGTAGCGGTTTTCTAGATCGCGTCCGCTTAAACCTGGAGTATTTATATTACGCAGGTTTCATGTATTGACATTCAGCGTTCTCACTGCCTGCAGCTCTAAGTTATTATAAACAAGGAAAAATGTTTTACCTTCGTCTGGGTATGCTAGTTACACCAAATACTTTCTTGTTTGTTTTTCACGTCAGTGCTAATTTTCTTGAAGGTTAGAACTTCGTCTCGATTTTTTGTGAAAAACATCCTGTCCAATCCTAAAATAATATAATCTATTGGTTGCTTTTGTTGTTTCTTCTTCTTCTTTGTCGTTCGTTCTCAATACCCCACTATCAAGTCCTGAAACGAGCTTAGCAGGATTTTGCCCAGAGAACAGAATACGTTGTGTCGTAGTTTACAGCTTGACTGCGATATTTGCACCGTTTGGTTGGACACATACGACTTCAGTAGGCATTTTTAAATTTGTGAGTAACTGGTTAGCATTTCCTCCTCGATCCCTTCTCCTTAGCCAGTATGTTCTGTTGCAGTCTGTTATCCAGGATCACCGTGTGGAGGTGTAGAAGGGTCTTGGCAGCTTTGGTTCTCTGGCCCTAACGCTAGTAGTTAGCTACGGGTCGCTGACCGCTGCAGCTCATGCGCTGCTCAGCATCTTCTCTTTTTTCCCGGAAAAGGACATCAAGTGGTTGGTTGTAGTAGCTTTCCTCCCATACTGAGAGTGCTGATAAAGGTGAACTAGGGTCCCCCAGGTGGTTGTGCTATGCTTAGCTTCATCTACGTGACGCTCACTACTACTGGGATCACTCCAATCACCATCTGGTAAGCCAGATTGCCTTGAAAAAGCCTGTTTCCAGGGAACGCTAGATGTAAGAGAGATAGTAGTCTTGGTCAGTATGCTGTACCTGACACAGTTGTGACGTCCTGGTCAGTGTGTTGTGCCTGACCGGACTAGTCTCAGTTCCCCATAATTCATTGACAATATTATCTTTTCTTCCCCACAGTGTTCCCATCGAAGCATATGCCCCTCATTGTATATGGTCTCTTACAAAAACTTTGTGCTTAAGCATATAGAGGAAATTATAATACTAGTTTATGTAACAATTTGTTTTGCACGACGAGGTTGCTAGCGCCATGATCATCTCTCTTAAGTTTTTTTTTTTTTTAGAAAAGCATTTAGGTGAAGCCATCTTATAATGGCCTTATAATATGTTGTTTATTTAAATGGACATTTTGTTTTTGCTGATCATTGATGTATACAGTTTCACAAACAATATTAGATGAAGACCAAGTAAGACATACCAGCGAAAGAAGCAAAGGCAGATCAGCAGATCAAATAGAACAAAACAATGAAAATGAGAATGTGTAATGAATAATTTTATCAGATACAGATTAATGCTTAAATGTTATAGTATATAAACGCACAAATTAACAAAACCTGATTTGTTTTCACTTTCACTTTCTCTCTCTCCTTCTCCCTTTCGATCTCGCTATTTCTCACTTTCGCTGTTTCTCCCTCTCGCTCTTTCATTCTCTATCTCCTTCTCGCTCTTTCACAATCTCTCTTCTTCTCTATATGTCTCTCTTATTCTCGTTCAATCACATACTCTCTCATATGTGTATGTATGTATATATATATATATATATATATATATATATATATATATATATATATAGATATATATATATATATGTATGTATGTATATGTGTATGTATGATTGTATGTATTTATGTATGTATGCATGTATGTATGTATGTATGTATGTATGTATGTATGTGCGTGCGTGTGTGTGTGTATATGTATGTATGTATGTATGTATTTATGATGTATGTATGTATAGTTAGTTTTCTTTCCACGTGTGCTGTTAAGCGTCGAGCTACAAGGTTAGACGAGAGAAAAGCAAACTGAAATAGTAACACCAAATATATTCAGACAATATATGGGATCACGCATAAGTAGGACAAAGAATACTCGAAGGGAACTGACAAATACTAATCAACAGAAGAGGTCAAACTTTTAGAGATAATTACGGCACAAACTACTGCGAACAGCTGTTTGATCAGATTTTTCTGAACATGAGTTCTCCGGTAGTCTAGGGTTCCGCGAGAAATCGCTACGGGTTTCGCGAGAAATAGCTATGGGTTCTGCGAGAAATAGTGATGAATAGACTAATCACTTGGTAATGTATTTTTGAGTCACTTTTATGTTTAATTCTATTATTACAATTTCACTGTACATGTACGGCATATTCTTGGAAAATTCTTGGGTATTATTATATCTTCAGCCTGTTATATCATTTATAAGTATATTTGACCCCGAATTTAGTATTTGTCCATAAAAATGTAAGCACAAGGTTCCCATTTGGAAAGTACATTAAAAAGAAATCTATATTGGCTTCAAAAATAACATTTCCTTGACATATTCAATCATATGACATTTGACCTTGATTTATATTTTAACTTTTCAACATGGTCAATAAACAATTCAGTTATTGTAGTAGCTATTATATGTTTTCGTTCTATTTAGGCAGATACAAGACTTAAATCCAGACATAGTTTTCTTAAATCAGCTAAGTCCATACAGTCAAGTCCTGAAAGTCGCCGCACTGAATTATGGCACGAAATGATGCAGGACCCAGGTGTCGAGCTTCAGGAGTAACCTGCCCCTGGACATCACTTACCCTACTTACTTTCAAAGACAATAAATAGACTCCGAACTGGTGTGTGACGATGTAGGAGGAACATGAAAAGTTGGAGTCTCTCAGACGGCTATACATGTGACTGCAGTTCGGTACAAGATCCAGGTCATCTGATGATTTGTTCAGGCGACGAGAGCGACATGTTGAAGGCAAGCCGTTCTTAGTAACGAACGAACGAGACTATAGCCTATTAAATGATGCGCCGGCGCAACTTCTTAGAGGGACGAGCGGCGTTTAGCCACACGATTTGAGCAATAACAGGTCTGTGATGCCCTTAGATGTCCGGGGCCGCACGCGCGCTACACTGAAGGAATCAGCGTGGATGCCTCCCTGGCCCGAAAGGGTTGGGAAACCCGTTGAATCTCCTTCGTGCTAGGGATTGGGGCTTGTATTTCTTCCCCATGAACAAGGAACTCCCAGTAAGCGCGAGTCATAAACTTAAAGGAATTGACGGAAGGGCACCACCATGAGTGGAGCGTACGGCTTAATTTGACTCAACACGCCAACACTGTACTGATTGACAGGCCGATAGCACTTTCGTTGGGACTAATAGGGAACGTGTGCTGGAATTAGACCCTCGGAAGACAGGGCAGTTTTACCCTACTAGTGACAGGGCGTTGCTACGGTAATCCTGCTCAATCCGAGAGGAATCGCAGGTTTCAGACGTTTGGTCATTGACTTACTAATACCTCTCTTGATTCGTTGGGTCTAATAGGGGAACGGGTGCTGGTATTAGACCCTCGGAAGACAGGGCAGTTTTACCCTACTAGTGACAGGGCGTTGCTACGGTAATCCTGCTCAATCCGAGAGGAATCGCAGGTTTCAGACGTTTGGTCATTGACTTACTAATACCTCTCTTGATTCGTTGGGTCTAATAGGGGAACGGGTGCTGGTATTAGACCCTCGGAAGACAGGGCAGTTTTACCCTACTAGTGACAGGGCGTTGCTACGGTAATCCTGCTCAATCCGAGAGGAATCGTAGGTCTCAGACACTTGGTCCACGTGCTTGGCTGATAAGCCAATGGTGCGAGGCTACCATCTGAGGGATTCAGGCTTAGAGGCGTTCTGCCTTGCAGTTAGGCTGGGGACAGCCAAAGGTTAAGGAGGGCAACCTTACAGAGACGCCTGTTGAAATCTGATGCACTGGGCCACAGGCTTAACGAAACAGTGCAACGTATATCGCTGTATGATGACGTCACAACCTAACAGAAAAAAGTATGATGCTCATCCTGTGGAGTCCCACCAGGCTGCGAGAGTGCCGGGCCCCACGCCTCGAAGGGGCCCACCCAATGCTACTGGTGGTCACCCACCTATGTGCTGTGGAGTCAAGGCACAAGG
Source organism: Ariolimax columbianus (assembly GCA_036924085.1). Lineage (NCBI taxonomy): Eukaryota > Metazoa > Mollusca > Gastropoda > Stylommatophora > Arionidae > Ariolimax > Ariolimax columbianus. The sequence goes on along the minus strand of JAVGWX010000001.1, from coordinate 114,150,623 downwards.
TGATGGGGCAAAAACTATTGATCAAAAACCCAAGACCCTCAGAATACTACAGTGGAATGCGGAGGGAGTCATTAATAAAAAGATTTCCCTAACACATCACCTGTATGAAGGCAAGATTGACGTGGTAGTATCCAAGAAACGCACCTCAACAACAACCACATATTCTCAATCAGAAGATACCAGACCTTCCGACTTGATAGATAAGGTCACAAAGGAGGGGTTCTGATACTGACACGTAACTGCATACCGAGTAGCGCGGTAGCTGTTAATCACACTGGACAAGCAGAAATTGTAGGAGTCGACATAATGACACAAGAAACGAAGATCCACATCTTCAAACTGTATGGCCCACCCAACAAAGACCTGTCGCTCTCGAGTATGGAAATCAAGGGCTCCAGCTGCCTAGTGGTTGGAGACTTCAACAGCCACTCGGAGAGATGGGGATATTCGGACACAGACAACAGAGGTGATGAAGTGGAACACTGGGAGATAGACACAAATCTCTTTCTTATCAATAGGCCGGAGGACAGCCCTAGCTTCTATTCTAGAAAATAGCATACCACCTCTACTTCAGACTTGGCCTTTTCCACGGGGGATATTCACCATAAAATAGACCGCCAGGTGCTAAACCAATTGGCAGGTAGCGACCACAGGCCAATTAGGCTAGAAATTGATATGGAAGTAAGCCTACAACAAATAAAACCGCTCCCACATTGGAACTATAAACGAGCCGACTGGGACAGATTTGCAATGCTGACAGATGGACTGTGTGAAACTATCAACACACGAAATAACCAATATGAAACCGATGGCGGAAAGCCTAAGCAAAGCAATACTGCAAGCAGCCACCGAAACCATCCCAAGAGGGGCAAGGAAAAACTACAAGCCATATTGGAATGATGAACTGCAGAAAGCGGAGGATGAAGTCTCAAATGCTAGGAAGATGGCAGAGAGAGAGAGCAATATATGGAGGCAAATATCGCTCTCAAGGCCATCACTGCGAAATACAAAAGAACACTAAGCCAAATAACAAGAGACAGCTGGAAAAACAAAACAGAAAGCCTCAATTTAGATAAAGAAGGGAACAAACTATGGAATTTAGTCAGAGCCATGAATGACGAAACACCATCAAATAAATAAATTACCATCAAGCAGGGCGACAACATGCTTACTGGAAAAAAAGCAGCAAACTCCTTTACATAACATTTTGCCAGAGCAAACCCCATTGATGTCCCTACAGACAGGCATACAGACATTAGTGAAGAACAAAAGAGCCACGACAACATCAAGATGGCACAACTAACAATGAATGAAATGGCTGAGGCGATGAGAACTTTAAAGAAAAAAAAAATCGCCCGGAAAAGATGGGGTAACAAACGAAATGCTGATGGGGTTGAGCCAAACAGCAAAGAGGAAGTTACTATCATTCCTGAACCAAAGCTGGAAAAGGGGAATTGTACAGCAGGAATGGAAAGATGATGTACTAATACCAGTACCAAAGAAAGAAAAAGATAGAACAGATCTAAATGGATACAGGCCCATCAGTCTACTGAGCTGTGTAGGCAAACTGATGGAGCGTATGATAAACATCAGACTGATGTGGCACCTGGAAGAAAAACACATTTAATTCCACAGCAAGCATGATTTAGACAACACAGAGCCACTGAGGACCAGATCACTCTCATAGGACAGGAAATAGAGGATGCTTACCAAGAGAAAAATAATACAGTAGCTGTTTGGATGGATCTAGAGAAGGCATTTGACAAGGTGTGGAAAGAGGGACTTAAAGTCAAGCTACGAAGAAGTGAAGTATGTGGGAAAATGTACAGATGGATCAGCCACTATCTCGAAAACAGAACAGCCAGAGTTCAAGTACAATGGCAGATGATCAAAAAGGTGACTCTGGAGCAAGGAGTACCCCAAGAGGTGGGGGGGGGGGGGTACTGTCACCCACACTTTTCCTGGTGTATATAAACAACATCACAGAGAATATACCAAGAAGAGTCCACAGCTCCATGTTTGCAGACGATCTGGCTATGTGGACCGCTGAAAAAAATCTCAAAGTAGCAAGCAATCGGATGCAGCAGGCCCTAACATCGTTGGAGGAGTGGGCGAACTCATGGCTGGTCAAAATAAACGAGGAAAAAACCACATGTACAATATTCTCGCTTTCAAATAAACCACAGAACACCAAAATAAGTCTTAACGGCAAATACCTGCAGCCAAACGACAACCCAAACTACTTGGGAGTCACATTTGATCGGCGCATGACATGGAAAAGTCAGATCGAGAGACATCGAATGAGAGCCAGGCAAAGAATGGCAATCATGAGGAAACTTGCTGGCACAAGTTGGGGAGCAGACGAAAGAATACTAAAGAAACTGTACACAGGAAGAGTGAGACCAGTTCTTGAGTATGGCATTGTGGCATGGACAACAGCATCAAAGGCGAACTTTGATAAAATTAGCAAACTTCAAAACCAAGCCATGAGAGTTATAACAGGGGCATTAAGTCAACGCCAATTGTAAAACTTGAAAACATTACAAATCTGCAATCCATGACCGACAGAAAAGACTGCAGAGCCCAACATCAAGCAGAGAAACTCAGAAGACTGACAGACCATTCAATGCATCAGAGACTAAATAGATTTGGAAATTGGAAGCTAAAGCGGAGAAACTTTGTAGAAATAGCCAAAGCAAAGTTGAGCGAAGACCCTATGAACACCGTAACAATACCAAAGCCCATCCCTACTGAACGCAAACCTACCTGGAAGCAGCATATCATTCCGGAGGTGGTAGAAAATATACCAGGTATTGGAAACAAGAACAGCCAGACTGAAAAAGAAAGAAGACATAACCCTAAGATACATAAAGGAAAACTACTCAAGCATGGACTGGACCCACGCATACACCCACGGTTCTGTAATAAACACAACACAGAACTGAGGGGCAGGGGTATTCCTGAGCCTACCAAATGGTAGAAAAATAACACTGTCAGTGGCAACTGGAAAATTCACAAGCAATTTCAGAGCGGAGGCAGAGGCACTGAGGGCTGCAGTAGAAGAAATGCTGACAGGCGAAAGCAATGAAAGCCAGATAGTCCTGTTTATAGATGCCCTGGTCGTAGTTACAGCACTAAAAAGCCAGAAAAATACTGAACTTAATGATATAAGAGCAGTACTATGTCAACTATGCCAGCAGACCGCACTAAAAAGAGTAGTGGTACAGTGGGTTCCATTCCTCTGTAAAATCCAAGGCAACGATGAGGCAGACAGACTGGCAAAAGAAGGTTAAAGACTACCACAACCAGATTCTAGTGTGACCTACGAAGAGTCCAAAAGGCTCATTAGGGCCAGATATATGGCCAAATGGGAAACAGAACATTCTGGCTACTCAAAAAATGATGCCTACTACCAGTTGAACAGAAGAGAGCAGGTCGTGGTCTTCAGACTCCGTATAGGCCACAACAGAATGAGGTACCACCTATTCAATAAACTTAAGATAGGTGGCACTGACGAATGCACTTGTGGTACAGGGAAAATGACCGCTGAACATCTGCTGTAAAACTGCCCGATATACGAGGACCAGAGAAAGCACATGTGGCCATCACCAGTGGCAACACTAGACAAGCTCTATGGCAGTGTTGACATCCTCAGGGTGACCGCTGCTTTCTTCGAACAAATGCAGGTTGACGTCTGACAGCGTACAAAGAAGAAGAAGAAAGGAGAAGTTCATCTCTTTAAAAACAGAAATCCAGCCAGGGAAAGCCGGCTTAATTTGTGGCTATTAGGCTGGGCGAAACGAATAGAGATCTAACGCTATTCTAATTCTTAGCTACAATCAAGAATAAATAGAATAGTAATAATAAAAAGAAAATGAAGAAGTAGAGGAATAAGACGCAGAAGCACCTTCTAATAATTAATTCAAGATTAACAAAAACAATAAAATCCACCACTACATCGACATCGCAAGTTATACAACAAATATATCAACAACAGTTTTTGCACCAAGATTAAGCAACCAGAGTTCACATATTTTTTTACAAATTATCTCTTAAATGACGTAGACACGAGGATATGAATCGTTGCCAAAACAGAGTACGTGGTTGCGAGTTTGTCCGGTTCGTTAATAAGTTCTAAGCTGAACAGACACAAACAACCGGTGGTCGGAAGGAAGCAAACGGTGTCAGAGTTTCCATCCATCTGGTGTTAGATTTTCTCACCAGCCATATGTCTGTTATTGTTTTTTGTATGCGCTTCTTCTCTGATTTTCGCCCTCTTCTTCTTCTTAACCAACTGGAAAGCAAGTTTTTCCTTCTTTAATTTAATTTATTTTTCAATTTTGAGAGATGTTTCTAGAGATTTCCCTCAAACCAAGATGTTTGATAACAGCATTAACAAGTATGATGTAGTTACCGCATCAAAACATAAATAATACGAAACATACGTTACGACCACAAGGCCTTTGTCAGGAGTAAATAACAACAACAAAGAAAACATCTAACAAATCTCAACAATAACAATTAATGTAGACAGCACAAAATACTAATCTGGCGCCGATCATTTTAGAAGAAAGGGGGCACAGATGGCCGTGAATAATATATAAAGACATACACATATAATAGTTGTCCATCACAAGTGATGAAGACCACTCTCTTTGTTCAGCCGTGTAGACAGTCGTATCTCGCTGTGTCCGCTGAAATGGGTGACTTGCGCGGTTAATTGGATTAAAGTGAGGAAGAACTGCGCCTTTTTGTCAACCTCACTCACAGAGCTTAAGCTACCTTTTGCCAGTGGCAAGACATTCATCGAGACGACTGGAGATAGCATAGGATGCAGATTTTGCCTCAGGGTTACCACCGAAGCCTTTCCGTAAACATGTAACCCGCAGGGTATAAAGGTGGGATGGCATCTAACGCAGTTAGTGTACATTTACATACGCATTTAAATAAACATAGACATATGTACAGAAATACACCTATATTTGCAAACAGATATGCACACACATACAATGATACCGAGATAAATTTATTTAAACCATAAGGTCATCAAAAGGTATGAAAAATGGCAACAAGGAAATCACCTGGCAACCACCATAAAACCGTTCAACGAGACTCGGTACAGATCACGAATCTGGATTACATTTTCATAAAACCTAGATACCTGTCGAAATCGGCAAGATATGCAAAGATAAGTGTGGATGAACCGTAAGGGGTTTTGCTAGCAGGGTTCTGAACAATGGTTCTTGTTTAGGTGTACAAGGTTTGTGAACTTGGATGGCAACAAATAATGACACCAACATTTTCTGTAACGTTAGCATTTCTGTCAGTTATGAATGTGTGTAACAAACAACAGTAGTTTTAGTCTAAATAAAAAAAAAACCAACGTGCAGTGAAAGCTTCTGATTAGTATAGTGGTAGGCGAGAAGTGCTTATTGTGCTAATACTTCATGGATACGATGTGACTGAATCTCTGGATTCGAGCGCATGAGCTGCAGTGGTCAGTGACCCATAACTGACTGCTAGAGGCAGGGCCAGCGAACCAGAAGTGCCAAGACCCTTCTACACCTCCACTCGGTGATCCTGGATAATAAGCTACAGCAGGGCAGACTGGCTAAGGAGAAGGGATCGAAGAGGGAATGCTAACCCGGTACTCAAAAATGCTTGCTGAAGTCGGATTTGTTGGACCATAAGGTGCAAATATCGCAGTCAAGCTGTAAACTACGACACAACGAATTCCGTTCTCTGGACTACATTCTGCTACTTAAGCCCTTTCAGGGTTTGGTAGCGGGAGATTGAGAACGAACGAAGCCAAGCCAAGCTAATCTCAGAATTCATGCAATGAAGATGATGTCTTTCCAGTTTAACCTAACCAGGTGGGGAACTCAGACGCTAGTACTATCAAGCACAGCATACTGACCAGGACGTCACGCAAGGGTCAAGCACAACATACTGACTAGGACGTCGCGCAAGGGTCAGGCACAACATACTGATCTAGACCATTTTCTCTCTTCCATTTAGCGCTCCATGAAAACAGGCTGTTTTCGAGATAGTCCCGCTGACGAGATGCAAATCGACGTAATCACCGAAGTAGTGGGTGTGACACAGATGAAGCCAAGCATAGCACGACCGCCTGGAGAACCGCGGTCCACCTTCCTCAGTACAATCGGGATGTGAGAAAAGCTACTGCAACCAGCCACTAACGCACATTTCAGGGTGCATACAAGAATAAACTTTCTCATTGTGAGTGTTAAAGCAACAACAAGCAACAACAACAACCTAACCAGATGGTGCGGGGACGGTCACGGGAGTGGGACTATGATGGCGAGGCTCACGTCCCATCCTTTATGTCCATGGCCTGATGGACGGGACATCTTCAGCAAGACGAGCTATATGCTCAAAGAGGGTCAACGGTTTAGTATTGTGAATGTGCATTCAAGACCTGTCCGTCGAGTTATTTCGTGGTAGCTCACTCGTTTATAACGGCAAAGGTATGGTGTTCAACGTTACCAGAGGGAAGTAAAGACAGGGATCAAGACTACTCCACCTCATATACAAGCTGTGTCCTCGTAAAATGAAGTCTCCAACACTTCATCCTTTACATTAATCTCTGCTATGACTACTTTTACCTTTACCTTTACTTTAAAAACGAATATCAATTTATTTTGTGTCATTTTCAATCTTTAGCATTTTATTTTCTGCATGACCAAAGAATACATGAGAACGGGTCCATAACCTTCAGCAGACTGACTGCAAAAGCGGACTGTGCCACAGGAAGGGTTAAGTACCCATGTTCATTTTTAGACATATTTGATCTTGAGAGCAACCGAGTGATAGAGCTTTCGCTTCTAACGGCAAAGGTACTGAGTTCGATCCCAATGTTCGACACGCTCCAGTCAACACAGCTGTAAATATGCACCTGGTTTACAGGTACTGTTCGGTAGCAAAAGCGGCGAGGAAGGGAACTGGTCACGACACATTATAAAAAGCTTAGACGTAGTACAATGATATGACCGTCTTGGCAGCAGAGTGTTAAAGGACTCTCCTGTCAGGGCAAAGGTATCAGGTTGGAACCTCACCCATGAGAACATTAAAGAAAAGGAAATCTCCCGGAAAAGATCTGATAACAAAGGAAATGCTGATGGGGCTGGGCCAAACAGCAAAGAGGAAGCTGCTATCAGTCCTGAACCAAAGCTGGAAAAGGGGAATTGTACCCCAGGCATGGAAATACGCAGTACTTGTACCAGTACCAAAAAAAAAGGAAAGGACAAAACAGATCCAAATGGATACAGGCCTATCAGCCTACTGATCTGTGTCAGCAAACTGATGGAACGTATGATAAACACCAGACTGATGTGGCATCTGGAAGAAAAACGAATACCAATTCCACAGCAAGCCGGCTTTAGACAGTACAGATCCACTGAGGACCAGGTCATCCTCATAGCCCAGGAAATAGAAGATGCCTACCAGGCACAGAAACACACAGTAGCGGTTTGGGGGGGACCTGGAAAAGGCATTTGACAAAGTCTGGAAAGATGGACTTAGAGTTAAGCTAAGAAGAAGTGATGTCTGTGGGAAAATGTACAAGTGGATCAACCACTACCTCAAAAACAGAACGGCCAGAGTCCAAGTACAAGGGCAGATGAGCAGAAAGGTGACACTCGAGCAGGGAGTACCCCAAGGGGGAGTACTGTCACCCACACTCTTCCTGGTGTAAATAAACGACATTACAGAGAATATACCAAGAAGAGTCCATAGCTCAATGTTTGCAGACGATCTGGCTATGTAGACCTCTAAAAAGAATCTCACCATAGCAAGAAATCGGATGCAGCAGGCCCTAACATCGCTGGAAGATTGGGCGAACTCATGGCTGGTCAAAATAAACGAGGAGAAAACCACATGCACAATATTCTCGCTTTCAATCAAACCCCAAAATACCAAATTAAGTCTAAATGGCCAATTCCTGCAGCCAAACGACAACCCAAACTATCTGGGAGTCACATTTGATCGGCGCATGACATGGAAAAGTCAGATCGAGAGAAACCGAATGAGAGCCAGAGAAAGAATGGCAATCATGAGGAAACTTGCTGGCACAAGCTGGGGAGCAGACGAAAGCATACTAAAGAAACTGTACACTGGAAGAGTGAGACCAGTTCTCGAGTATGGCATTGCGGCATGGACAACAGCAGCAAAGGCGAACTTCGATAAAGTTAGCAAACTTCAAAACCAAGCCATGAGAGACATAACAGGAGGCATGAAGTCAACGCCAATTGTAGAACTTGAAAAGATTACAAAACTGCAATCCATGACCGATAGAAGAGACTGCAGAGCCAAGCTGCAGTCAGAGAAACTCCGAAGACTGACTGACCATCCAATGCATCAGAGACTAAACAATTTGGGAAATGGGAAACTAAAGCGGAGAAACTTTGCAGAAATAGCCAAAGAAAAAATGCACGAAGATCCCATAAACGCACTAACAACACCAAAACCAATCACTACTGTACGAAAACCTACCTGGAGGCAGGATATATTTCCAGAGGGGGTAGAAAATATACCAGGTATTGGAAACAAAAACTGCCAGACTGAAAAAGAAAGGAGAGATACTACCCTAAGCTTTATATCGAAAAACTACCCAAGCATGGACTGGACCCATGCATACACCGACGGTTCTGTAACAAACACTACACAGAACGGAGGGGCAGGAGCATTCCTGAACCTACCAAATGGCAGAAAAATAACACTGTCATTCGCTACTGGTAAGTACACAAGCAATTTCAGTGCGGAGGCAGAGGCACTGAGGGCGGCAGTGGAAGAAATGGTGGCACATAAAGAAAATGAAAGCCATATAGTCCTGCTTACAGATGCTCTCGCCGTAGTCACAGCGCTAAAAAGCCAGAAAAACACTGAGCTTAATGACTTAAGAGCAGCACTCTGCAAACTGTGCCAGCAGGCCGCACCAAAAAGGGTAGTGGTACAGTGGGTCCCATCACACTGCAACATCCAAGCCAACGAGGAGGCAGACAGACTGGCAAAAGAAGGTGCAAGACTACCACAAACAGATACTAGTATGACGTACGAAGAGTCAAAACGGCTTATCAAAGCCAGATACATGACCAAATGGGAAACCGAACATACTGGTTACACCAAAAACGATGCCTATTACCAGTTGAACAGAAGAGAGCAGGTCGTTGTCTTCAGACTTCGCACTGGCCACAATAGACTGAGGTACCACCTATTCAACAAATTGAAGATAGGTGGTACCGACGAATGCCCGTGCGGTACCGGTAAAATGACCGCTGAACATCTGCTGCAGAACTGCCCGACATACGAGGATAAGAGAGAGCAGATGTGGCCATCACCAGTGGAACTGCAAGACAAGCTCTATGGCAGTGTCGACAGCCTCAGGATGACCGCCGCTTTTTTCGAAAAAATAATGGTTACTGTCTGACTGCGTACGAAGAAGAAGAAGGAACCTCACCATATAAACGCCCCAGTCCACCTAGCTCCAAAAACATATAGGGAAAGAAAGGTAGCAATGTAGGGAGTTGGCTACCACACCTAATAAAAAAAACTGAAACCCAGTTAAAATCCATAACAGAAGTGACTACTATGGGACTACCTGAACTTTTATATTTCATATTATTTACACATTTGTTTATGCTCTCCCCAATTCCGAGTATTTTTCTGTTAAATTGCTCACCTTATCTGAGCCATTGATCTCTCGCCTGTTTAATTCTAACTTCTATTTCTTTTTCTATTTAGCAAAATTTTTCTATTTAGCTATATTTTTCTATTTAGCTATATTTTTTGTCAATGTTATCTGGCTCGGAATTAAGAATATTCTCAACGAACAGGTTCTGGCAATAGCCTAAGGCTAGGTATTGCATCACACCGGAAACTGACGCACGCGAAAACGGAAGCAGTTTTAAAAAAAAAAGTTAAACTAAACCACATGTATTATGTCCTTTTATTCTCTCTTTTCTTTTCTTTCCTCCTAGCACTTTTCGTTAGTTTTGTTATTTTCCGGTTAATACTTAATTAAATTTCGTTTACAAAAATTATATAATTTGTATCTTCTAGCCCGTGTCTTCGACCAACGACCTGTTCCTTCCTTCTTTATGTCTTGGGATTTCCTTCTCAGTCTCTCGCTTCAGAATTTAAAAATAATAAAACTAATACCATTCGAACTCTTGAATAAACCAGTGCAGATGATACTGAAATTTATTCATTAAAAATATTTGTTAACCTCAAGAAACGACCTTAAAGAGAAGCACTTGGTTCGCCTGTCTCTGGCCCATTCTATCCCCTAGTGTTACTTTCAGATAAAGGTGAAGGTAGTTTCATAGCAGGCACTGCTGTGGGGAATGAAGTCTTAAAGGCTTAACTGTACTAGGCCTCAGCTTTGCTTGAGGGTGGGGTGGACACTTCCCTTCATCGCTGGCTGTCCTTCCCTAACACTAAGCCAGCTTCCCATTTACAGTTTGGCTGACTGCAGTGTGTCTATAGCAGAAATCACACCGTGTACATTTCCAGAGAGAAGCAAACGCTCGTTCACTCTCCCACTCAGACGTTCAACTGTTGCTTCAACTTATATAATTAACTTGTTTTCTATACCTCTAAGTAAATAGAACCTGGAAACTGAGTGGTCTCAAGGTAAGAATTCGACCTCCGGTTCTGGGGATCTGGATTTTTTTTTCACGTGGACTTTCTGGTTTTTCACAGGATCTATGGGTAGTGAGGTTGTAAGCCCGTGATCAGTATCGCGCACGTTAAAAATCCCTCGACAGTTGTAAATCGAAAAGAGTAGGTTTAACGGCAGCTGCCCGGGTAAAATTTAAAATTATGTAAAAGATATCATTGCGCTCTCATTGCTGATCCATATGTGTACATGCTGGTACATTCTGTGAGAGGCTATGACGTTAAAATATTAGATAATGCTAACGTCTGGTCAGGCAAAATATACTGATCACACGTGTTAGTCAGGGTCAGGCAAAATATACTAACCAAAACCGTCACCTTGGCTTCCTCGTATCCCTCCATGGAAATTAGCTGTTTTCATGCCAGCCTGGCCAACAAGGTGATCCCTGTAGTAGTGAGAGACACGAAGATGAGACCAAGCATAATACATCCGCTTGTATGATGCCGGTATAAACACTACGAAAACTGAAACACTTTTCCAGCCTGCTCATGAGAAGCCGTACAGCAAACCAAACAAACATTAACAAATAAAATCAACGTTTCCATGCAGTCGATAGCTTCACCTACCTAAGCAGTACTCTCACCAGAGAAGCGAATATTGACTCCGGGATCAACAAAAGGATTGCAAAGGCCAGCTCTGCGTTTGTGAGGCTACAAACAAACGTCTGATGAACTGCAGCGGTCAGTGACCCATAGCTGATTGCTAGCGTCCGGCCCAGCGAACTAGAGCTGCATAGACCCTTCTACACCTCGACGCGGTGATCCTGAAAAACAGGCTGCGACAGAGCAGGCTGGTTAAGTAGAAGGGATCGAAGAGGGAAGGCAACCCAGTACTAAAAAATGACTGCTGAAGTCGGATGTGTTGGACCGAAAGGTGCAGTAAACTACGCACATGCTTGGTAGCGGGGAATTAAGAACGAACGAAGAAGAAGAAGTACTGAAGTATCAACTTCTCTGTTGTGCTTCTGCAAAACATAGACAATGCAAAGCAGGCATGTCAAACAGTTTAATAGCTGCTTAGGATAACTGCAGGCTGCTTATGATCAGTTGACAGTACAAAGTACCGAACTCTAACATTGTTAACACGTCAAACTTGTTGAGCAGCAATACGTTTCTGCAAAAAGGCCAGATAAGATGGATGAGACATGCCCATATGAGCATCTTCACAAGCAGCTGGTACTTGAAGAGCTCAGACCAGACAAACGCTCAACAGTGAGACAGAAGAAACGTTACCTACTCCTTGAAAATGTAACTGGAACGTTTAAATACTGAAATAACCTCCTGTGACTGCTTGCAGAGAACCGTCCATCCTGGCACGCTAGCATTACACAAGGTGCTCAGATCGCAGAGCTAATATCCTCCCCGGCACTCAGAGAAAATAAGCCGCCCGAAATAACAGCCAACTACTCACACGTGTGTCCCAAATGCAGCAAAGTGTGCTGTATCAGGATTTGAATTGACAGTCATATGAGATTACGTCTCACAGAGCAAGTCTGATGCTGTCACCATCTTAGTTTGCTAGGGGTACATTTTCCTTTTAAAATAGGTTTATTTCCCAAGGGGATGCGACCTGGCAAGCTGTTTTGAGAATCCAGACTTGGCAGATTTTGGTTGTGAGACGTGTAATTAACCACTTGCCACACACCCCCCCCCTCCCCCCCCCCCCAACCTCAATCCCGCGTTCTTCAAGCTGTAACAAATTAAACGTTTGTAAAATAATGCAAGCTAAAAAGTGACGTAACCTATATACCTCGAGTGACCGTTCTCCATTACATTCCCGCCTTTGAACTGGTACCCGGTGTGAACAGCACCTCTCACCTCCTCTAAGTACACTTCTGCATTTAACTATTGTCGAAGTTCACCTAAATATCAATACATAAAAAACAGAAGAAATGAATATAGGTAGAAACCACACCACACTTGATATTCGTGTGAATGAAATAACAATGAAGCAGGTAGAGGAATGTAGGTATTCCAGAGCTGTTTTTACAGACTGGACAGAGAGATAGAGACGAGAGTACAGAGGGCAAACGCAGTCACATATCAGCTGTCTTTACTACTAAGACACTCCAAGATTTCCCTCCAAGAAAAAAAGCAGATGATAAATAGTATCTTCCTCCCAACCCTGTGTTACCAGTGCCAGACATGGACATTGAATAAAGCCCTAGAACGAAAGTTAGTCACCGGAGAAATGCGATGCATACGAAAGGTCACTAACAACACCAGAAGAGACAGAATCACAAATATGAGTATTCGGGAGAAGGTTGGAACAATTCCCTGCACACAGAGAAACAGAGAATGAATTTGTTTGGTCACAATGTAAGAATGCAAACAGACCATATTGTTCATGCAACCTTCTACAGGAGAACACAAGGAAGAAGGGCTAGAGGTAGACGGAGGACAAGGTGGATAGACAGCGTAAAAGAGACCTGTCGTAAAATGTGGGAAAATGCTACTCGGGCCACGAGAGAGGCGAAAGACAAATACATACCATGTCACGGTAGAAAGTAAGAAGACAACAGAAGAAGTTGAAATTCATCAGCAAAAATATGGACAGCGTGGGCTAGTGGTCAAATGCCCCGGCTCACAATCAGGAGGTGCTGGGTTCGATCCCCATCACAGCACTTGCCGTTACCCCGGGGAAGCAAACCCTTAGAAATTGCAGGAGGAAGCAGACCCTTACATAAAATGTATACTGAAGTCTGATGCACTAGGTCGACAGGCGCAAAATAAAAATCACAGATCAACGCACACCGATTTGGGGGATTAGAGAAATAAGGCGAATGGAAAAAAAATCTGCAAAAATATACATATTTCAGCATTTTGATAGAAATCGGACCTGATTTTTGACACTTTTGGAATAAATACCATATGCTGAAAATTTAACACCTTCGACTGGAGGGCAATATGGGACAGATATGTACACAGGTTTGAATACATTAAGAGATCATTCACATTTTCAATAAATACAGCCATTTAAAAATAAGAAGTGCACATACACAATAAGTTTAAACAGTGTGAGAAATATAATCGGTGTCATCAAAACATTATAATGCGATATCTTCTTCTTTCTTTTCTTCTTATTCGTTTTCTTCTTCTTTCTCTTCCTCTTCCCCTTCTTCTTCTTCTTGTCCTTTGTTTTCATTTTGTCTTCTTTTTCCTCCTTCTTTTCTTGTTGTCTTTCTTCTTCGTCTTTTTCTTCTTGCCCTTCTTCTTCTTCTCGCTATTCCTTCCTTCTTTTTGTTTTCTGTTTCCTTCTCCTCTTGCTTTTTTCTTTTTCTTGCATTTCCTCCTCTTCTTCTTCATCCTGTTCTCGTTATTCTTTTTCTTGAATCTCCTTTTCCTCTTCGTTATCTATCTTCTCTTCTTGTTCTTCATCCTCGCCGTCTGGTTTTTGTTCTTCTTGCTATTCTTGTTCCTCCTCTTGATTTTCTTCTTCTTCTTCTTTTTCTTCTCCTTATTATTATTCTTCATACCCTTTCAGACGTAAACTGATATATGTATATATATATATATATATATACATATATATACATATATATATATATATATGTATATTTACACACACACACACATGCGCATATATATATATATATATATATATATATATATATATATATATATATATATATATATATATATATATATATATATATATATATATAGAATACAGTGGCCATTATGAGGTTATTTGTTTCTCCATCCTGTCCAGGTATAGTAACGACACTACATATCTCATCCAAGGATCATCAAGGACCCGGACTATTCAGAGGGATACCATAAGGTACACACACAAAGAATGCATGTTTCTCCCACCATGGACACACTGTTACATCTGCCACTGAAACCTTGTAGGTGTTGCAATGGAACACTGAAATTGATTCAAGGATAATCTTACAATAAAATGAGGATTGGGACAGATAGCAGGTGTCCATGTGGGGAGCTTTCCATGGCTGTGAACCGATCCTACAGGGCTGCATGCTGACGTAGGAAGAGAGGAAACAATACTGGCCTCACGAGACATATATTAGACACAACCAGTATGGAGATAAAACAGCTTTATTAACAACGGTGTCCTTTGTAAGAGAAACCGGGACCTTAGTATGAGGATGAACGAAGAAGAAGAAGAAGTAGTAGAAGAAAAATTAGAATAAGAAAAGTAATGGAGATTGCTGAATGCACTGTTTGTGTGTCTCATTGTCATGGATACGTTTGCTGATGTCAATTTGGAAAACTTACCAGCTGTACTCGTCTATATTTTATATCCGTAATTGGTTAAATAGTTGATATTTTAATCAGTTGATGAGTTGTAAAATCACTACTATTATATGTGGTCAGTAGACAAAACATTCGTCATGATCTGGTGACAAATATTGATTCCACATCCTTGTAGTGCTCATGAAAACAGGCTGTGTTACAGCCGGCTGACAAACGGTGTGCGGACCGACACTGTGGTCTCCAAAGTGTTGAGCCTACATATACCGAGAATGGCATTACACTACAGCCAGATGGGTCCAGGTACACCAACTCCAGTACGCTTTGTGATTTTTTTTTTTTTTTTGCGTTCGCCTTATTTCTCTAATCCCCAAGGCGGTGTGCGTTGCACTGTGGTTTTTATTTTGCGCATGTCGGCCTAGTGCATCCACTTCAGCATGCATTTTATGTAAGGATCTGTTTCTTCTTGCATTTTCTAAGGGTTTGCTTCCCCGGGGTAACGGTCGGTGCTGTGATGGGGATCGAACCCAGCACCTTCGGGTTGTGAGCCGTGCCACTTAACCACTAGGCCACGCCGTCTCCGGTTTGTGATATAAAAAGAACCACTGTAACCAGCTGCAAATTGCCGGTTTGTTTTAGGTCAGTCTCTTTTTTGTATTTATTCTGGAGTCTATGGCAGGGCAGTCTGGGAATGATATCAGTATCACTTCTGCAGCTTTCCAAAGTCTTGGAACAACTCTTTTTGCACGTGATTGAGAAAATAATATAGTCAATAATATAGTAATATAGTTATATAGATTTTGCAAGTTGGTCTCTAATTTCAAACAACAATTTTGGATGAATACCATCTTGACCTGGACATTTATACACTTTTAATCACTCCAATTAAAAAAAAACCCATTTCCTCTGTAATACAGATTAATTTTAATCCCACTTTAACCATTAACATTTGAAAATATCTTTAGCTCTGGGATCTTGGAGCAGTATTCTTCTTTTAAAATGCCAAAGTATTGATTTAGTAGATTAGCTGGCTCCATATTTTCTCTTATTATTTTACTTGTGTTATCTATGAGAGATTACCTTGTCTTTCGTTCACTGTTTATTTCTAACATAAGAAAAGAAGCTTTTACTGTCAGTCTTCATCCCATTAGAACTTTTTTTTCTTCTATTTTTACTGCTTTATTCATTTTCTTAGCTATGTTTTGCTTGTCCAAATATTTCAAAACTGTTTCTTTCGATTTACATGCCTCTAAATATTTTTTTCATGCTTTATTTTTAGCTCTTCTACATTTAACTACACATCTAGTTATCCACTTTTTATGCTTGGTGTTTACCTCCCAAAATGGAACACATTAAACTTTTAGTTGTTCTAAAACTGTTTTGAAACTCTCCCACTCTTGTTCAAAAAGGGAAAGAAATCAGATCCAGCAAATTATAGACCAGTGAGTTTAACGGGCATAATCTATAAACTGTTAGAATCAATAATCAAAGAAAACATTCTAATGCATCTAGAGAGGTTTAATCTAATCAGAAATAGTCAGCATGGATTTACTAGAGGGAGATCGTGTTTAACAAATCTATTAGAATTCATGGAGGAGGTTACTAAAATGATAGATAAGTGGGAACCAGTGGATGTTATTTATCTAGATTTTGCAAAGGCTTTTGATAGAGTATCTCATCAAAGATTATTTAAAAACTTAAAATCACATGGAATAGGTGGGGAAGTTGTCGAATGGATTGAAAGTTGGTTCACTGGAAAGAAAGCAGAGAGTGGGCATAAATAAGGAGTACTCTGAGTGGTGTGAAGTAGAAAGTGGAGTACCACAGGGCTCGGTTTTGGGACCAATAATTGTTCTTTATATATATATATATATGGATTCATTCACATTCCTATATCAATATCCATATATATATATGTATATGGATATTGATATAGGATCCATGATTGAAAAATTTGCGGACCATACCAAACTCGAGACTGGTCTGTGAGATGGCAAATGGAGTTTAATATAGATAAATGTACAGTCATTCGCATGGTGAGATTCAATATGGAACATAATTACAGAATTGGCAAGACAATATTAGAAAGATAGATAAGGAAAGGGACCTAGGGGTTATGATAGAGCATACATGTAAAGTGAGTGAGTAAGTCCAGGTAGCAGTGAATAAAGCAAATGCAATGTTAGGTATGATAACAAGATATATTAAACATAGGAGCAAGAAAGTGATTGTCAAACTGTATAAAGCATTGGTTAGACCTAGATTGGAGTACTGTGTACAGGTGTGGAGTCCTTGTCATAGAGGAGATATACACATGCTGGAAAGGATTCACAGTACAGCGGCAAAACTGATAGTGGGATTCCAGAATTAAAGTTATAAGGAAAAACTCAGAAAAACTGGACTTCAGTTTCTAGAAAAGAGAAGAATTCGAGGTGACTTAATATAGGTTTATAAGATAATCACAGGAGAGGTTAAATTAGACTATAACAAGTTTTTCTTCAAAATACAACCACCAACAATGAGAACAAGAGGGCACAGATATACATGAACTAAAGAAAGGTCCAGATTGGATATTAGGAAATATTTTGTTAGTCAGAGAGTAGTAGATGCTTGAAATGCATTGCCACAGGAAGTAGTGGAGGCAGGGACAGTTAATGCATTTAAGAATGTATTGAATACGCATAGTTTTTAGAGTAGGATAATGCGAATGTAACTGATTGTATACAGTCTCGATGAGTCTTGTAAACCAGTTTAAATACGTTAAGTTAAGTTAAATCAAACATCGACAAAAGTGAAGACGTTGCTTCGAAAAATAACAACATTCTATATGATCTCTAACAAATAAGTGTCATGTAACAAATTTACAAAAGCTTCGCTGTAGACTAGATGACTGCCTTGTCTCACAGTTTCAAAAATACTGGAAGAAAGAATTACAATTGTTTTTACCAAAATGATTTTTTGGAGTGGTTCCCCTTTTGAGTGGTTGACTCAACACCTAGCAACAGATTACAAATGGCGACTTCTGTGATATAGAAACACATTCATTGAAACTGCCGCGACATTCATGGTCAAAAGCCAATAAAAACAAAAAATAGGTATGACTAATTTACTGAACAAGGACAGAATGAAACGAAACTCATATTACGGTCAAAAGTCCTTCGTCAGGGATAAAGAACAAACGAAAACATTTAACGAATCATAACACAAACTAAAAACTTACAATGTAACAATTTACAATGTGAATGAATCCAATGAACTACACAAGACAATGACAAGTCAACGACAACGGCAGCAATTCTAATTCGTAGCGGCCCCCTTAAGTCGTATTGTATCCATGTTCAAGCCCGTTGTTATTGTTTTTATTGTGATTTGTGAGGTGTTTTTTTTGTGTGACCCCACAAAAGGTGGTTACCATAACGTGGATTTTATATGACTGTTTACTGTGTTTAGTGTTTATCATCACCATGTCCTGGTGCAATAACTGACCCACACATGATACAATATTAAACATATATTATATATATAATACATGTAATGATATTTTTCTTTATTTATTTTTTATAATCTTCTCTTATATGAATCATAGGGCTGAAAATGAGACAACGATTAAGCTGACATCAGCCAGAGATTATAGCTGGCTGCTTGCATCTGGGTCAGTGATCCATAACTGACCAAGATCCTGTTCCTCCTCGTACTTATGTCCCTGAAAATAGTCTGCAACCGTGCTGCTTGACCAAGAGATTAAGGATTGAAGAGAAAAGCAAATGGGGTCCCAAAATACTCTGCTGAAATCAGATATATCAGGCCAAAAGGCGCAGATATCAGAGCATCATTATAAACACATCATAACACTTCACAAACGTGGTTTTTTTCATTATTAACCCTGAAAAGGAAGAGGAATAATAGCTTTGCTCAAAGGAATGTACATTCACAAATGATTTCAAATTGATGTGGCATCCTCACACTGCATGATCTTTTAGCTTGCCCTAAATTGCAACATTTTCATTCCCAAAATTGAGATCAAGTAATCATTTAGTGCAAAGCTAAATGGCAACTAAGAGAACAACATTTGTAGTAATGAAGTTTAAGACTTTACAGTGAACATAAGGAATATTTCAGCAAGTGCAAATAATATACATATGTTGCTATTAATTAATTTTGAAATTGAAATTACAGTTAATGTATTTGTGATTAGTACTAAAATAATACTTTTACAATTTTGAAAATGTGTTTCTAATAGTTTTAAAAGCATAGAATATATTTTTAGTGGTTATCTATTTTTTGTGTGTGCGTTCGCCTTATTTCTCTATTCCCCAAGATGGTGTGCGTTGCACTGTGGCTTTTATTTTACGCTTGTCTGTCCAGTGCATCCGACTTCAGCATGCATTTTATGTAATGGTCTGCTTCCTCCTGCATTTTCTATGGGTTTGCTTCCCAGGGGTAACGGCCGGTGCTGTGATGGGGATCGAACCCAGCACCTTCGGTTTGTAAGCAGTGTCACTTAACCACTAGACCACGCCGTCCCCAGTGGTTCAGGCATGCACCTTTGTGTCTCAGAAACCAATAGGATTAATAACATTTGTATCCATACCTTGTACATTGAAATAGAATAACTCATGGACCTAAATCAAATTTCTCAAATTAAATGTAAATAAAATGTTTCTTACATTACAGAAGGTGAATATTTGGACATGAAATACATTTTCTGACAGTTTAATATTTGAGACACCTTTTTTTGCCAATCACTTTTGCTAAATTCTCATTCTTTATTCACCATCTACAGTTGCTAAGAGGCATTTTTATAAAAGTAACAAGCTTAGAGTGCATGTATTGTTATTGGGTAATATTTGTAATGCAAATTGTTTATCCCATAAACTCCTAAAATCCTTAATCAATGACTGGCAAAGCGAACAGTCAGGCATGATGATATCCTTAAGAACAGCAACAAGCTTCTTCCACTTTATCCCTGATCTGTAGCTATCCTTCCAACCTTAGCTCAGTATCTTCACTTTGGCTTCTATGGTCTTTTGTGTTAGGTCAGCCTTTTTTTGGCCTTCATTCTGGGGTTTATGGCATGGCAGTCTGGGGATGATATCGGTATCTCTTCTTTGGACATGCCTATGGTCGGTTGTGATGGTTTGCTAATCTTCTTTGTTGCTATAGGGAAGCAGTTCTTGGTTGGTGATGGTGTTTATCGAGAAAATTTGATGAAGCTCACTTAATCAGGGGGTGTGGAAAGATGACAATTTTGAGATTTATTTTGATGTTGCCTTCCAGCAGTCAGCATTGTACCGAACACAGAAAGTAATACTCTTGTATATTTCTAGTTCCTGTACTGGGAAGATTTCAAAATGTTGTTTAAGCTGGCAGACTACTCTAGCTTTGTTCATTCTGAGGTTGATGCATTTATATGTTTCACCATCTGGCATAACTGTCTCCCAAGTATGTAAATGTCTCAGTCTTTGATAGTTCTTTAATTTCAATTTTTGTATCCAATCAACTTCCAGGTTTCAATATTTGTAGCCCTGTCTTAAATTTATATTAGCAACTTTTCTAAAGCATCATAACATTTTGTCTTTTTTTTTTGCGTTCGCCTAATTTCTCTAATCCCCAAGGCGGTGTGCATTGCACTGCATTTTTATTGTGCGCCTGTCAGCCCAGTGCATCCGACTTCAGCATGCATTTTATGTAAGGGTCTGCTTCCTCCTGCATTTTCTAAGGGTTTGCTTCCCCGGGGTAACGGCCGGTGCTGTGATGGAGATCGAACCCAGCACCTTCTGGTTGTGAGCCGTGTCACTTAACCACTAGGCCACGCCGTCCCCTCTGAGTAAACTGAACTGATAATAGTCAGTAGAACTTTAAACCACCCACACATCCGAAGTTACTAGAAAGAGCTATTTTATAATTTCTGTTTTTTATGAATGAACTGTGTTGAATTTACTGTCATAAATCTGGTGCTGTTTTGCGATTTATAATTGGAGTACATGGTTTCTTAATTTGAAATACTTACTAATGCAGTCGTTCACTTTTTACCTTGGGGTGTAGAACTTTGCTAGTAAGAGCACTAGACTATTCTATCCACTGTTTTCCTCTTGACCTGGCTCAAGTTTAGTTCTTGGTCTCTTATAGATTGTCTTATATTGTCATCACAGTGAATTTTGGTCATTCTCGGGGTTCATTCTTGCTTCTAATGACTGTTATGGTAGCCAATCTTATTCTATTTTGCAAATATGGCAACACCACTAAAGTTGAGATTGCCCCATATGAGCCTATAAGAACTGGGTTTCGAGATCGTTACATATTGTCTGATTGCATATCTTGTCTCTTCTTGCATACCTTATCTCTTCTTGTTATTTGGTCCACTTTTCTCAGATATCTTATTTCAGTGACTTGGAGCTGGCTTTCCTGGACTGTAGTCATTGTCCATGATTCACATCCATAAGTCAAAGCTGGTACATAGATTAAATTGTATACAGCTATCTTAATTTTTATACTTATTTCTCTTTTACTTATTTTGAGATATACGAGTATGTTTCAACTTATTAAATTTGTTTCTTTCCCAACACAGCCATAACAGATACTTTCTTTGACAGTTACAAGTATATTCTGAAACATTTTTTTTCTCATGAAACCTTAGTTTTTCTTGTACAGATTCAAAACTTTGAAATTGTTATTTCTGTACAAGGTATTAATATTACTTAAATTGAAACAAATTAATTGAAATTTCATCAAGTTTATTGATTCCGTGAATAAAGGCTTAATTTTATAGCACTGTATTTCCAATTATAATTTTTAAATTCATATTTTTACAGAGTAGTTTTAATTATGTCAGATAATCTATTATATTTACTTTTTCTAAATTAATGTTCAGGGTTAATCATGCTGTCCCGTCAAACATCTAAAACTGGCTATACAGACTTGATGAAAGCTGTGATTGAACAAGATCTGGTCACTATGGCATCTTTAATTGGCAGTGGTGCAAAACTTGAAGCAAGAGACAAGCAAGGACAGAGTGTTCTCTACCATGCCTTTCCTGAAAATTTCAATTCCAGTAAGTTGGCAGATCAATCTATTTATGTCATTTGAACTGAAGAAGACCTGTATCTATATAAGAATGGCATTGGGCTGCCAATAGCAGGCTTGCTAAGCACCTATCGGATAACAACAACAACATGTCATATGATACTTAGGCCATTAACAGGATATCTCTAATATAATATACGAGGGGCATTTAAATCAAACCAGGAATTTTTCTTTTAGTTCTACCTGAATGGGTGATAGCATACTGGAACTACTATCATTAGTTTGGAACACTTAAGTCCTATTACTTCTAGGTGACCCACTTGCCATGGCCCAGTAACTTGACAGATAAATACAAATGGCAGACAACACTGTTGGTGCTTGCATGGAACAGCGTGTTGTAATGAGTCTCTTGTAAAAGAAGGTGTGAAACCTGTGGAAATTTACAGAAGACTGAAATAACAATACGGTGATGAGACACTCAGCCGCAATAAGACATTTGAATGGCGTAAACGTTTTATAGACTGCCGTACATCCGTGAGTGATGATACCGTCTTGCTCCTGCTAGATACCGCTCAACCTCATATTGCTCACCGCACTATGTGCCATCTGCAGCAACTCAGCTGGGAGGTATTGCCACATCCACCTTAAACCCAGACCTTGCTCCAAGTGATTTCCACCTGTTTAAACCTCTTTTCCACCTGTTTAAACTTCTAAAGGAATTCCTGGAAGGTCAACATTTCAGGACTGATAACGAAGTGAAATAGGCTGTCCTGGATTAGTTCCGACATTCTGACAAACTTTTCTACACTGAAGCTTTTCAAGCATTACTTAAACACTGGGATACGTGCATAAACATTGCAGTAGATTATATAAAAAAATTAATGGCATTTTGACTACTTGAAAGATTTATTTTTTTCCATTACAAAAATAAAGTCTTGGTTTGACCTGAATGCCCCTTGTATCATTGAATATCTGCTCTTTATGTTCTCTTCTTCATATGTTTTGGAGTTTCTCTATTTTATTTATTTTATACATAGGAGTTTCTAGAACATGGTCTTTGTTGCAATGTTAGAAAATAAGTTGTCCTATACAATTCCATTTTCTTTGTAAGATGACTCATAAGACACATTTATGTCATACATTTATTCCCAAGATAAGATTCATATTAGTAATGGTCTCATTGTAGATGTTAACCTCTAATATGTACTAAATTGCTGGGCTAAAACATTAAACCAAGCTTAAATAACCATTTAAAATTAAGTTGTCATTTAGTCTCACTTGCTACAAATAATTGTATTTATCACTTTTACATGTTTTTTGAGCAAAGTTACACATTTTTTGTATTATCCAAACCAATGCGTCAATAGTAAAGGTATTTCATAACATATACTGATGTAGAAAATGAAGTGTTAGATACTTCATTATGCAGGGTATTCAGAATGTTTAGGTTGTATGACCTTCTTTGCCCTTTCTATTTTATAGGTAGATGAACTGTAGCATGCTGATAGCAGGACATAAATATTGCTGTCAACCTTGGTTCCCAGTTTAGTAAAATTTTAATAATTCTTTGCTTTTTTTTCTCACTTATAATTCAGATTGTTGCCACATTTAATTGTTGCTGTTTGTAGATCAAAGTGTTTGTGACTTGAGATGTGCTATCTTTAATGCTACTGATCTAGTTTAACAAAAATATCTCTTTATGCTGAACAGTATGATGTGCATATCAGTAAACCTCTTTCACTTCAGATGCCATGGAAATTGTGAAGGTCCTAGTTGATCATGGCGTTAACATTAATGCTAGCCTTGATGCTGATGGATGCTCTGCGCTAGTCACAGCTGTGGTGATGGACCTCCCTGATGTGGTTCAACTTTTGATAGACAATAATGTGGATGTTAATGAAGATGCAGCATCCAAATTTTCTGGATATCTTTGCAGTGACCCTACATACCTGAAAGAAAGTGCAGTGTATATCAAAACTACTACACACTTCATATTCTCAAAAGGTTAGGTCTACTTATTTGTAATAAGATATGCATTTTAAAACCTCAGGGTACTTCAAATGGAAACCTTGCATTTTTTTCTTCTTCAAAATTTATTAAGAAAAAGTTCACACAACTATCATTTTTCAGCATAGTTTCCATTACATGTACATTTTGTCTAGCACCTACAAATAACAGGGGTTTAAAAAAAAGGCATGTTGGTCGCATTTGTAGCTACTCATGTACTACATCTATGTTTCAATTCTGGAGTTAACTTTGCAGATACTTTGTGGAACTGGATGATGAACCTTGACTGACGTCCAGAAATGCGGCTATTCTATTCATATTTGCTGTGCTAATTTTCATCACAAAGTGCTGGAATCAACTCTGGTGTCACTATTTGGTATGTCTGATCCAGTCAATAACAATGTGTCACAGAACTCAGCCATTTCAGATAGTCTTACTCCACTGGTACACTTATTGAAGTGACAGGCATGCATTACAGCACTGAACCTTAATTTGTGATAAATTTGTGATGAATATTTTAGTTAGAGAGTCGTGAAAGCTTGGAATGCATTGCCACAGGAAGTAGAGGAGAAATAATTAGATGCGCATAGCTTTTAGAGCAAGGAAAATGTAAATGAAACTGGTTGTATACAGACTCTGCAGAGTCTTCTAAACTAGCATAAAAATGTTAAGTTAGAAGTTAAGTTAAATAGTTTTCACTCCTTCACTACTCAAAAACAAAAAACAGAATGCTGCGTCTCTTTGGTGTATTTCACAAGTTGGTCAGCCACCTCTAAATGGCTACTATGACATCATAGTACCTGTGGGAGACTCTTGAAATCATCAGCAGTGATACTATTAACTTACATGACAGTGACATGGAGTTTTAAATTTCTATCACAACTTTAAGGATTTTATTTGAAGCCCCCACAAATATATTTTAGAACACAAATTATTTAAAAGTCTCCTGGACAAATATTCATTGTTTAAGAAAGAAATCCAAAATCTTATTCCAGTAAAACATTATCATTTTTAATGGTACAGGAGACCGATAATAAAAAATAATTTATTATCTGTAAACACCAAAAATAATGAATTAAAAATTGCACACATTAAATGTGCAGTTGAACTACTCTTATAATAATTATGATAATGTAAAAAGTTTTTTTTGTTAGTAGAATCAGTATCAGCAACTGAGCAACTGATAGATAAAAATAGATTTGAAGGAAATATACATTATCATTCATCACTTTTCACTTGAACAGATGTTTTTTTAATTTTTTAAATTATAAATATATAGCTTTCACCTTATTTCCCTATTCTTCAAGGTCGTGTGCGTTGCACTGCAGTTTTTATTTTGCACCTGTCAGCCCAGTGCATCTGACTTTGGAATGCATTTTATGAAAGGGTCTATTTACTCCTGCATTTTCTAAGGGTTTGCTTCCCCGGGGTAACGACCGGTGCTGTGATGGTGATCGAACCCAGCACCTCCGAGTTGTGAGCCGTGTCACTTAACCACTAGCCCATGCTGTCCCCCGAACAGATGCATGAGACCACAACAGTAGTGGTCTAGCTGAAATAATGTATGTAGCATTTACAAATTTGATATTGCCAGTCCTGTTCTTGTTTTTCTTTTGTCTTTTTCCTATACCCTGGAAATTTAGTTATTCACATAATTTTTCTCTATGTCATATTTGAGGTATTGTTCCTAAAGCTTTCTTTTAAAAAATGAATGGCTGCTCTACACCCTGCAGTCTTTTAGACTGTGTGAATTGCGAGTTGTGCAATTCCATGAATTGGACTGTATTTTATTTTAGTTCAAGCACAAAGGTCCCATCATCCTTTATGACATGCATAGAAGGTGGAACTAAGATAAGTACACACATGTCAATACTTGGGCACACATATAAGATCTGATGGCAGATGCACTTATGAGAGGAATCTTGTGCAACAAAACCCTATGACTGGAATTAAGGCAGACAGCTCTTAGATGCTATGTTGAACCAGTACTGACATGCAGCAGTGAATCATGGACAATCAGCAGGCAAGGACATAAATCATTGAAGGCAATGTAAATGTGATTTTACAGAAGAATATTGAGAATTCAATGAATAGCAAAGAAAGCTAATAACATGGTACATAAAGAAGCACAGACACAAAGACAGCTTAGGGCAAAAATCAAGATAAGGTAGTCATCCTTTTTTGGACATGTCATAAGACGAGGCGGCTTGGAACACGTGGGGACAACAGGCAGAATCGCAGGGAAATGGGACAGAGAGAGGCAAAAAAAGAAAATATTGGACAGCTTGAAGGAATGGTATAGGAGATGCCCAATGTAGGAAGTGATAAACAATACACGTAATAAGATAAATGGAGATTCATGATCTCCAATAACAACTGACAAGGGCACTTGATGATGATGGTAAGGATAGCAGGCTGTAGTGGCCTTATTCTTTCTTTCTGAAAAATGACGCACATGAGATCACTGAAACCTTATAGATATTTTATACACTACTCTCACATTTTTTTACAATAATTTACCCATCAAGTTGAATGTTTTGACAATGCAGCATATAATTCTATATTATTCTGTCAATTTGGCAAATAATGCAAACACATAAAAAAGTGAAAGTGGTTTCCAAAAATTGTGTCTTCTGTTGATTCAGTAGTAAGTAAGAATTAAGTGTGATGTTTAAGAAATGTAACACCCTTATTTCAGTTACAGTAAAGAGCTGATTATTTGACAGGCTTACAGCAATGGTGATTTAAATAATGGAAAACTTTGATTTTGGGTTAATTGGAAAAAAATACAGCAAAAAGATAATTGATTGATTATTATGCACTTTAAATACGAATTTGAATAAATGTTTACTTACAATAATTTACAAATAATAAAACCTTTTACAATTTTTTTCTTCTTTTTT
Organism: Ariolimax columbianus; assembly: GCA_036924085.1. Lineage (NCBI taxonomy): Eukaryota > Metazoa > Mollusca > Gastropoda > Stylommatophora > Arionidae > Ariolimax > Ariolimax columbianus. The sequence goes on along the minus strand of JAVGWX010000001.1, from coordinate 114,123,780 downwards.
GACTTTATCCTCTTTTTCATTGTTTTTCTGTCAGAGTTACCATCTTCACTTTGCAATGCATAATTGAACTGAAGAACTGAATTACTATTATTTTTAGTGTCATAAAATTTGTAGCACCAACAAATGACCAAAAAAATTACAGAAGCTATTTCTGCACATTTCAGAAATTGTTCACAAAAAGGTTTAGAATTGAATTCTGTTATTTTCTGTGCTCTCCAGGCTGTGGACACACTGTGACACCATTACTTTGTTCTGTAATGTTAAAGAGGCGGGCCATTTTTAACAAATTATTGAAAGCAGAGGCACTTTGCGAGCGTCCTTCAATTGGCACATTCTGGCGTGCTTCAGTAATTAGTGTGTGCTCTAACTGTGATGTCCAGGTGACAGCCCTCCATATGGCAGCCTATTTAGGTGACTTAAATACAACCTACACTCTACTGAAACACAAGGTGGATATGGCAGAACATCACTTCATTGAAAATTGCAGACAATCGTTCAATGACATCACACCTTTATGGTTTGCTTTGCTGAAAGGTCACGAGAGCATTGTCCAGCTGTTTCTCAGCCTAGGTAAACCTATAGCTCTTGCCTGCCACTTTGGCTCAGGTCTACAAGTTTGCCTAGAGGAAGGGCACATCAACATTGCTCTAATGATTCTGCGTGCTGGTTATGGTCTTGATGATGACTTTGAGTGGATCCAACAGCAAAGATTCCCCACAGACAGTAATGAGTTGATAGACAAAATAAAGAGCCTTGTAAGCCAACCTAGACCATTAATAGATTGCTGTTGTATTTCTCTAAGACAGAAATTTGGCATTTACCTCAACAAATATCTGGCTATCGTGGGAGTCCCCATAAAAATTGCTAATCTTCTGAACTTCTGTGATCTTTCAATTTCATCATGGCAGAAAGAACTTGGACAATACTTAGTATCTGATCTTTAATATGGTCTGCAATCAGTAAATGAAGAAGAAGTGTATGATGGTCTAGTTCAGAACTTGTATTTACTTTATAACTATGTTGATTTTAAAAACTGTTATTGGACACTTTCATTTTTCATCAGTGATAATTATTTTAGCTTTTCAACAACAAATTGACCTGTCATGCAATAAATATGACAATATTTATTTTCATATTTGACCTTAATTTCTTAATAACTGAATCAAGGTTTTATATTTGTTGGATTAACAAGAAATACCCATGTATCTTTGTTTATTGTGTTTTATATCTTGCAATGTTAGTATCTGAATGTCTTTACTTTGATATTATTCATCTTTGATCACACATTACCTTTTTTTTTCATTTTTTTATGTTTTAGCGTTTCAGAAAGCATTTAAAAAAGGTAATCGTGTCCATCATTTCTGTAATTCTTGTTTATTTGGTCCAATAACACTGCTTAATCTTTATAATTAATGCTAATTTTGTGTACTATTATTGTTCCTTATATATCTTTATCCTCTTTTTCTTGTGCTTATTTAGTTCTTTTTTGATTCATGTTGGCTGTTTCACAGTTTACATTAAATGGGGTCTTATTGATTTCGGTATCCACTCTAACTTTATATATTATTTAGAAATGCCAGATCTTTTTCAGAGGCATTGAATTCACTTAGTACTTTTATAATCTTTTCATTTTGAAGTCTGTCCTAGGTCTTTGGGTATTGAGCAAGCAAAGAACAGGTCATTTTGCATGTCAACAGATCTTTCTATGTGAATTAAACATAAATTAAAAGTTATCTGTTAGTTTAAAGAAAAACTCTTGACTTTGGTCTTTTTGCTGCCAATCTTTGTATGGGGCTCTAGCTCTGGCTTATGATATTAATTATGTCTTTTCTTTGTCTCTGCCAGGTTGCTTTAGGTTGTCTTTTCTTTTGCCACCCATTAGAGAATGACAGTTCAGGTGATAGTAATGAAATTTCATTTATCTCTTATGGCAGAGGGATAAGTTTAAATCCCTGGTCTTCACACACTCCATTTTTACCTAGCTGTAAATGATTACCTGACCTACAATTAAACTAAGCTACACTTATATAGATTTTGTGTCATTCTAATCCTGTTGCATGGATCCAAGATCTGGATGGTCTTACAGGGAGAACAGAAGTGTCTCAAGGTCTTCCACATGCGCAACCAATGTTGTATCCTTGGAGTTAAAAAAGAAATCACCAGGAAAAGATGGGGTAACAAATGAAATGCTAATGGGTTTGGGTCAAACAGCAAAGATGAAGTTACTGTTAGTCCTAAACCATTGCTGGAAAAACGGGATTATACTGCAGGCACGGAAAGATGCTATACTTAAACCAGTTTCAAAGAAAGATAAAGATAAAACAGATCCAAATGAATACAGATCTATCAGTCTACTGAACTGTGTAGGTTGAACTTATGGAGTGCATGATAAACACCAGATTGATATGGCACCTGGAAGCAAAGCACATATTAATTCCGTAGCAAGCAAGATTTAGACAACTTAAATCCACTAAGGTCCAGATCACTCTCATAGTGCAGGAAATAGAGGATGCTTACCAAGAGAAAAAGCAAACAGTAGGGGTTTGGGTGGATCTAAAGAAAGCATTTGACAAGGTAGGGAAAGAGAGACTTAAGTCAAGCTACGAAGAAGCGAAGTATCTGGAAAAATGTACAGATGGATCAGTCACTACCTCAAAAACAGAACAGCCAGAGTTCAAGTACAAGGGCAGATGAACAAAAAGGTGACACTGGAGCAGGGAGTATCCCAAGGGGGAGTACTGTCACCCACACTTTTCTTGTATTTATAAACAACATAATAGAGAATATATCAAAAAGAGTCCACAGCTCCATGTTTGCATAAGATTTGGCTTTGTGGACTTCTGAAGAAAACCTCACTACAGCAAGCAATCAGATGCAGCCGGCCCTAACATCGTTGGAGGAGTGGCCGAAATCATGGCTGGTCAAAATAAATGAAGAAAAAACAACAAGTATGATATTCTCCCCCTCAAATAATCCACAGAACACCAAAATAAGTCTCGATGGCAAATGTCTGCAGCTGAACGACAACTCAAACTGCTTGGGCATCACATTTGATCGGCACATGACATGGAAAACTCAGAACGAGAAAAACTGAATGAGAGCTAGTCAAAGAATGGAAACCACAAAACTTGCTGGTACAAGCTGGGGAGGAGATGAGAGAATACTAAAGAAACTGTATACTGGAAGAGTGAGACAGGTTCTCGAATTTGGCATTGTGGTATGGGCAACATCAGCAAAGTCGAACTTTGATAAAAATCAACAGACTTCAAAACCAAGTCATGAGAATTAAAACAAGAGGCATGAAGTCAACGCCAATTGAAGAACTTGAGAAGATTACAAATCTACAATCAATGAACGATAGAAGAGACAGCAGAGCCCAGCAGCAAGCAGAGAAACTAAGAAGACTGGCAGACCATCCAATGCACCAGGGACTAAATGGATTTGAAAGAGGGAGACTAAAGCAGAGAAATTTTGTAGAAATAACAAAAACAAAGATGAGCGAAGACCCTTTGAATGCCATATCAACACCAAAGCCCATCACTACTGAACACAAACCCGTGTAGACGCAGCAGATCCTTCCAGAGGTGATAGAAAGTACACCAAGTTTCGAATACAAGAACAGCCAGACTGATAAGGAAAGGAGAGACATAACCCTGATACATAGAGAAAAACTACCAAAGCACTGACTGGACCTATGTATACACTGATCCGATGGTTCTGCAACAAACGCAACAGAAAATGAAGAGGAGGGGGCGTTTGTATTTCTGAGCCTAAATGCGGTTGAAAGATAACACAGTGGCAATGGGACAATTTTCAAGTAATTATAGAGCAGAGGCATTGATAGCTACAGTAGAAGCAATGCTGACAGGCGAAAGCAATGAAAGCCAGATAGTATTTTTTACAGATGCCCATGGTTACATCACTAAAGAGTCAGAAAAATACAGACCTAAATGAGCTAAGATCAGTACTCTGTCAACTATGCCAGCAGTCCACTACCAAAATAGTCGTGGTGCAGTGGGTTCCATCCCACTGTAACATTCAAGGCAATGAGAAGGCAGACAGACTGGCAAAAGAAGGTGGAAGGTTACCACAACCAAATTCTAGTGTGACCTATGAAGAATCCAAAAGGTTTGTAAGGGTGAAATACAGACAAATGGGAAACAGAGCATACTGCCTACACAACAAAATTATGATTATTACCAGTTGAACAGAAGAGAGCAGGTGGTGGTCTTCAGACTCCGCACAGGCCACAACAGACTGATGTACCATCTATTTAATAAACTGAAGATATGTACTACTGGCAAATGCACCTGTGGTACTGGGAAAATGACCCCTGAACATCTGCTGCAAAATTACCCGACATACGAGGACCAGAAAAAGCACATGTGGCCATCACCAGTACCAACACTAGATAGTCTCTATGGCAGTGTTGGCAGCCTCAGGATGACCGTTGCTTTCTTTGAACAAATTCAAGTTGATGTCTGACAGTCTACGAAGAAGCATCCATGGAGTTCACTGGCAAGACCTAGTCACTAACATCGAGGTATCTCGATGAACATAACTTGAGAGCATTTTTTCCTTGCTGTTTCTGTGCCACCTCTCTTTCTTTGGCGTGTTGTCCACCTCTCTCAGGATGTCTCAGCTCAGCTTCTACATCTGTCCTTAGAAATCAGGGGTGGGAAAAGAATACAACCCTCATGAAGTCATCCCCAGGGCCACTTGTGCAACTCCTGGCAAAAACACATCGCCTGTCCTGCATGCTATCTTGGACTCTGCCATCAACTATGGTCATAGATGGCCAGTGCAACAGGTCCTGGCTGCCAAGGTGGATTACTGTTACTTCTTACAGTTAGGGAAGGCAAGTTGAAGTGGAAAGAAACTGCTTATCTCACATTGGAAAAATTAAATTGAGACTTAGTACAGGGAAGTTTTTAACATCTTACCACATATTGCAGTGCATGTTGTGGTATTGCCTTTCTTCTGCATGCTGTTAGACAAGCATTAATGATGAAGATGATAAGGAATTACAAACTTAGCAATAAGGGTGAGGATAATACTCTTTTAATACACTCCAGCTTCATGTCATGTTACAATAAGAACACACTTCATATCCAAGTTAAAAAATGAACATAACTCCTTACAGTTGATTTTGCCATCCTATTCACTCTAAAATAGCTGTGAGATTACACAGCTGGGTCTGTTTCTGAATTTGGATGATTTTTTGCATTTTCTCTGAAATTTTGGAACAAATTTTATTATATCCGACTTCAGAAATTGTAAATGATTACCAACACTTTTCTCTTTTTTGCTGTTTGAGACTCTGAATATCAATAAATTATACACGTTTAAAAAAAATTCTGAAATATTCATTAAATAATTTGTCAGTGCCAGCACCAAAAAAACAATTTATGTAAAATTAACATTTTCTGGATAGTTGAGGCAAAAAAATAATGGACACCATGTTAGCTCTGTATCATATAAAATTAATCAATGCGTCTAAATTTCAAAGGAAAGTAATACTGTGTTATTTTTTAAATAGAGACTAATATAAATTTTGTCAAAATATAAATTTTGAGTGTAAAGCAGTGCACTTTACAGGTTGATATAAAATTACTCTTTGCAAGCATCATTTTGAATTAAATATAATTTTGTTTGATAGTCTTTACACAAAAAACATACTGTCACAATTTTGTATTATGTAGCATCAGAGTCTGGACAATCATGCTATATTCCATATCCCTTACTATTCTTATATATAAATATTGAGATCTTCCCTATATTTAGTAATTTTTGTTCTCAGACACCTTATAATTCAATAGATAAAATAGTAAAGATCATATTACCTACTTCGAAACAGATGACAAATAACTATTTTGATATTTCCACCACAAAAAACTTCACTATACGTAGCGTTTGATAAATAAGATCGTCTGTCTACATTCGCATTCAGGTATAGGCTGAATGGACCAATTTGGCCTCACACTTTCAGGGGTCCCATGTGTTGCATGAAGAAAAAGGAGAGAAAACATAAAAAATGAAATCCAGAAAAAAGTTTTAGAAGTGTAGTTAGTGAATTGATTTTAAGAACATCACATTTTCTATCCTCATCAATATTGACTCATTTAATCTAGCGCATTGATTTGCAGTAAAGTGTTGTAGTAATATAATGATTAATAGTTAACATTTTAAAAGTTACTTTATTTGTTCAATTATTTTAAAACACTAAAGGGATAATATTGAGTTTTAAAAGGGAAACATTATTCAGATGAATTTGACTCGCAACATACTCCAATGTGTCCCACACACATTAAGGCTGGCCATGTTTGTAGCAATGAGCTTTGATTTGCGTAAAAGTTTACATTTAAAAAATGTCCTTTATGATATCTTTTTCATTGTATGTTTTCTAAGTTAGGATTGATTGTTACTTAAGCTAACCACAATGGTGTTAAATTACAGGAATAGATTCATTTATAATTCTAGATCAAATTTATTTAATTATTTTGCTGCGGCATGATAATTTTAATTGGTTTTCAATTTGATATTTTTTGGTTATTTTTTACCTAGTTTGCTATTTAATTGTCTATGCTTTCTTTTGTTTAGTCTTTGATAAAGGCTTTTAAAAGTCTAAGCATTTGTAGTGTACATGCTTGTTTACTTGTTACTGTTTTTTTAATGTAAATCTGTTTAAAACTTTTTTAGTTATTTAGTTATCATTACATAGTCCTATGCTTTAACTGGATGTTAAAAACTTCATTAAACACCTAATTTCTTACACACCACATAAAAATATAAGATTGAATGATACACTCTATTAGATAACAATCATATGTTGTATTGTGGGGCTGCAAAATAGTTGGGGTCTGTTGGTGCGTTTGGTCATCTGCACCTTTGTTTTTAAAGCCCATGTTTTCTCTGCTTTTTGGCCAGGCACAACAATTAGCAAAAAACGATGTGTACTCCTAGACAATAAATAAATTTAAACTTCACATGATACATATGTCAATTTCAGTTTATGGTAATTATCTTGTAAATTATTCAAGATTCTAATTTTTATAAAACCAAGCACACACGAGATTCAGCCACCTCGTTTTGAGGCATTGCAAACGTTGCAGCAATAGTTATTAGACAAACGAGTTATGGCACAACAGCCGCACATATTATTGTTGGCAGGGTGTGATCTAGTCATATAGTAATTTCTCTTGGCAGTGTAGTAAGGGATGATATGCCGCTGTCCGTTACTGCATCTGTGAGAACAAAAAAATGCAGAAGTTGTTATGCACTTTGACAATAAGGAACAAACATTGATAAATAACAGCAATGCTGACTGCCATCAGGTAGTCGTTTTCACAGACGCATTATCTGTACTGCTAACTTTTAAGGGCAGTAAACTGTCTCACATATGAGTAATGATCTAAGTAGGGTAGTTACCAGTAAATGAACCCATACTTCAGTGTTTACTATGCCATTGTGGTTTAGCCAGGAATGAAAAAGTAGACAAAATGTAAATACCATGTCCTTTGCAGAAAGTCGCTTCTTACAACCATCAACCTATTTGACTGCTATACGGTTCTTGGCAGGTGTGCAGTACGGTAGGTTGCCATTACTTTACGCACGCTGAGAGCGACCGCACCGACAGAAAACAAGCCGTGTCTGCCAAATTAGACGCGAGGGGATTCGTACCAGACAGGCTGGCAGAAGGTAAAGGAGAATGTCAACAGGGAGACAGTGGAATAATACATTTTGAGAAAAAGAAATCTATCCAAGCTGTTAGAAGAGACGACGGCGACTACCACACTCTTGATCGGCAGGCATAGATCACCATTCTTCGCTTCAGTTAAGGGCATACCAGATTAAGCAAACACATGCACATGCTTCAGTTGTCTGCTTCACCACTGTGCACGTGTGAACTGAGCAAACAAAACTGCATAGCATGTTTTGTAGGACTGCCCTCTGTCTAGTCGGTTGGTGACGACTCATTGACCAAATGAATGAACACTACCACATTCCGCCTGCAAGTTGCAGTCCTGGACACAGGTTGCAGTCCTGTAGTGTGGCTAAGAGCGTAAGGACGCAGAGTAGATTAACCCAGTTCCAAAAAAATGTCGTTCAGAAACCGGATGTGTCGGTCCGAAAGGTGCAGATATCGTAGTCTCGCAGTAAACTGCGTCATAACCTCATATCGTCCTTTTCAGGACCAAAGCCGAAGAACAAGAAGAAGAAGAAGAGAAAAAGGAGGAAAGAAGAAGAAGAAGAAGAAATTTGGAGGTTTTGACAGTTCAGCGCGAAAGTCAAACTAAGAATTTACAAGAATTGCATACTTTCTGTGATTCTATATAGTGTGGAGTGTCGAAGAGCAACAGAATAAGAAACATAAAAATTGTCATCTTTCTGCCGAACCTAAGAAAGATTATTATAATTTTTCTGGCCGGACTCCATCATCAACCAAGAACTGCATTGCCAAGAACAATCAAGAAGAAACGCACACGATCATAACCGAGCGACTCTGGAGTTGGCTCGGCCATGCTGCTGTAATAATAAAACCTGACACTATCGCCAGAACCGTCATGGTATGAACCCCAGAGGGTAAAGAACCGTAGAAGTCGAAATGGAAATCGCGAACCAGACCTGGGGCACCGTACGAAAGATAGCTGCAGTCCGGGCGAAGTGGTGGGAATTTGTTACTGAACTTAAAGATGCCAATAGGTGCAATAGACCGCTTTGCCAGTCACTGACCATGGATCTAAGAAGAAGATGATGACAGACACTAACCGCTTTACCAGTCACTGACCAAGGATCTAAGAAGAAGATGATGACAGACACTAACCGCTTTACCAGTCACTGACCAAGGATCTAAGAAGAAGATGATGACAGACACTAACCGCTTTGCCAGTTACTGACCAAGGATCTAAGAAGAAGATGATGACAGAGTGCCGGGGCCGACCTTCTGCAGCTTTCACAAATAATGTTGACTGTGACTGACTTCCAAATTTTACTATCTCTTACCCCGGAGTTACCTGTTTGACATCTTGTTTCGATTATATTTATTACAATTTATTTACATTTACATCACTATCATACTCTTGTCCATTTATCAACTTTTCCTTAAAAATTGTGACCTGTTCATTTATATTTGCAAAATATTATATTTGTTGGATTAACACCTTCCATCTACGACGCCTACAATCCATGCTAGGTGTTTAATGAAGGAACATAGTATCAAACGCGGAGGTGCATACTCGCACCCATATTCCAAGCATGTGCACTCTCCTTATGCAGTGAAGACTACGATGGCGTGGTAATGTTTGCTGCATGGAAGATGGTCGCATCCCCAAAGATATTTTCAATGGACTGCTGACTGATAGCAAAAGTATCGTCGGTCGACCACAGTTTAGATTCAAAGACGTGTGTAAATAGGACAACAAGACACTGCACATACGTCTGGCATCCTGAAAAGACGAAGCTGCAGACCGTCCAAGTGGAGGTGCACTCTGAAGATTCACCCCAGTAAGAGCGAGAAGAAACTCCTGCAACACGATGATATGAAACGACTACACCGTAAAGACAAGGAGAAACAAAAACTCATGAACCTTTTGAGGACAACACAGGCCGGTGATCGGCCGACTTACGCTAGCGAAAAAGACAAGTGGGCCGATCCATCGGCCCCGAGAAAGAACGCTTCTGTATGGCTAATTAAAAATAGTATCAGCAAATCAAATGATCCCTTTCATTTCTTGCGCATTCTAGCATTTAAATGGTAGCCGATTGAAAGTTTTCACAGGAGTTTGAGAATTATATCGAATTTTTTTGGCATGTTGTTGTTATTCAGCTCATTTGAAAATGAGATATTGAGTGACTCAGATTTAAATAATATTTCTGTGTCAGATGTTACTGACAGTGATATAAACGACAGCGAAAATAGTCAGTAAACAGAAGTCTCCAACAATATATATATACGTTTCTATATTATAGTTTCAGTCAGTTATTATATTTTGTACGTTTTTTTCCCCTCAAAAACATCACCCTTGTCCTCTTTTTATTTCCTAGAAATGGATCCGTCTTTTAGGCAGTAAAACCATTATAAAGCTCCGTCTCCAAATGGTAGCTTTTACTCCAAGAGCACATCATCCTGCACGCTTGAATGACTTAGATCCCTTTCCTTATTTCCATTTTCCACTCATATTTTCTACAAGAAATGTCAGCTTTATTCGTCTGTAACTGTTTAATTAAGTGAAATGAACCCCGCTTGTCCGTCTATCGGTATTTCAGAGCCTCCGTTTTTTTGTGGTCCATATCCCATAATCATACAATAATGAAGAAATTATAGTGTATAGTACGCCGATAATATTATGTTTATTTATATTAACGTAACTAAACAGTGTTGCGTGACTTATGTATTAACTAAACGAGAATAATAAAGGAACTGACCAAGTAAACCTTGACAGTGCTCTTAAGCTTTGAGTGGCTAATCATTGCTTTTAATGCTGGGCACAGGATGGAGACGAGTCAATTTCCGGGGCATACGCTCGCGCATTCAAATGAGCATTTAGACGGCGGATGGCGGAGCGGAATTCGATCTTTACCGTAGAACACTTTGTTGCCGCCAAGATGTAGCTTAAGTAGGGAGATTGGCGGGAAATCGTGCCTTGATATTATTTCCGGCTAGGTCCAGTATGACACAGCACGGACAGAGGGCAGGAGTTCTAGAAACTAAGATAAGACTGACTTTTAAGTACATCAAGGGGAAAGGAGGTAGAGTGACGGATACTTTTTGTGTGTACCAAATGAACCTGAATGTACCGGTGGCAGAGTGAATAGAGCGCTTGCCTATTACGGCAACATTGATTGAGTAAATCACTTAATCGCATCATGTTCGTTACAATCACGCTGTAAATGGGCATGCGAGGGTCATTCATAAAAGATGTTTACAATATTATTTTTTTTTACTCTCTCCCATGTTCACATTTCTCCCCTTTTGATTGACCTCTCTCTCCCCATCACTCTCTCTCTCTCTCCATGCCTGTCTGTCTGTCTGTCTGTCTGTCTGTCTGTCTGTCTCTCTCTCTCTCTCTCTCTCTCTCTGGCTCGCCTTTCCGCCACCCTCTAATCAACATGGCCTTGACAAAACACATGACCTTAAATATACTTCACTTCACGTTTAGTTTAGTTCTATACAATACACCATTTGTATACAGATACCTCCAATTATGTCAAACACAAGTTACTAAATATTCGTTTCGTATTAGATTGAAAACAGTTGGAAATGGGGAGGGGGGGGGGGGGGGCGCAAGGAGAAGAAGGTGTGTTTAGCTGGACAGTTAAACATTTTCAAAGTTATTAAAAGTCTGTTACTCTTTATAGATTTTTTTTTTCTTCTTCGTTCGTTCTCAATCTCCCGCTACCAATACATGAAAAGGACGTTCCAAGTAGCAGAATGAAGTCCAAAGAACGGAATTTGTTGTGTCGTAGTTTATAGCTCGACTGTGATATTTTCACTTTTCAGTCTGACACATCCGACGTCAGCAAGAATTTTGGAGTACCGGGTTGTCTTCCCTCTTCGATCCCTTCTCCTTAGACAGTCTGCCCTGTTGCAATCTGTTATCCAGGATATCCGCTTGGAGGTGTAGAAGGATCTTTGCAGCTTTAATTCGCTGGCCCTGACGCTAGTAGTCAGCTATGGGTCGATGCAGTTCATGCGCTGCTCGGCGTCTTGATCCTCTTCATAGATTTGAACGCTAGTGAGAGTTGCTGTGCGATATGTGAATTGGACTTCCACTTTCAGCTTAAATATATCGTCCATTTCCACAGTTTTCCAATTTTCGACATATCCCTTCGTGTACCATATAATGTGGTCGTCCTTTATGGATATCCTCTAACATCGATAGAGTTAGAGGAACGTAAGACAGTGTGGACGGAAACAATTAATTACGTCTCAGAACCTCTGAGATTTCGTGCAATGATGTTTCTAGCGCATTCGTCCGCCTGAGTGTTAGCTAACAAAGTAGCGACACCCAAAAGGGAAAACAGAGTAGCAACACCCAAAAGGGGACACAAAGTAGCAACACCCAAAAGGGGACACAAAGTAGCAACACCCAAAAGGGGAACAAGGTAGCGACACCCAAAAGGGGAACAAGGTAGCGACACCCAAAAGGGGAACAAAGTAGCGACACCCAAAAGGGGAAACAAAGTAGCAACACTCAAAAGGGGACACAAAGTAGCAACACCCAAAAGGGGAACAATGTAGCGACACCCAAAAGGGGAACAATGAAAAGCAACACTGCAACATGTAATGCATGTCGTAACTGTACGACATGGCATAACACCGGCCAAGGTAAGGTGATTTGTTATGAGCAGCATAGATGCGCCTAACAGGCTGCGAGCCTACTTTGCTCTATCTAGTGTTTGAGTCTTTTAAGATGAACTAGCACATCGGTTTACCACCCTCCAAGAAACATTGGTTGTATACAGAAACTTCTAAACCAGTATAAAAACGTTAAGTTCAGAGGATACTAAGGAAGTTTAGGCAATGGCGTGGCTAGCCTATCACGTAAAGAGCTTTACGCCACAACAACTTCAACAGATATAGGCAGGTCAGCGTTTGATAACCTATCGTTCATTCGGAGCTAAAACTATTTTGATTTGAGGATAGGCAGGTCAGCGTTTGATAACCTATCGTTCACTCGGAGCTAAAACTATTTTGATTTGAGGATAGGCAGGTAAGCGTTTGATAACCTATCGTCCACTCGGAGCTAAAACTATTTTGATTTGAAGATAGGCAGGTAAGCGTTTGATAACCTATCGTCCACTCGGAGCTAAAACTATTTTGATTTGAGGATAAGCAGGTAAGCGTTTGATAACCTATTGTCCACTCGGAGCTAAAACTATTTTGATTTGAGGATAGGCAGGTAAGCGTTTGATAACCTATTGTCCACTCGGAGCTAAAACTATTTTGATTTGAGGATAGGCAGGTAAGCGTTTGATAACCTATCGTCCACTCGGAGCTAAAACTATTTTGACTTGAGGATAAGCAGGTAAGCGTTTGATAACATTTCGTCCACTGGGAGCTAAAACTATTTTGATTTGAGGATATGCATTCGTTACTTAAGGTCCGTGGTTTTGAATTCAGAATTAATATAAATACATGGGCATGACTTTGGCAGAGGCTGGAGATTTGACTAGTGGTCGAGATTCTTTCAGGCGGACTATGATGGGAACTATGTTCTGCACAGAAGATGTTACATGATGAGGATCACTACTTTCTGCTATTTGCAAAGCGCTTTTCAAGGTTTGGTAGGGAGAGTTTGAGAATGAACGGCGACGACAAAGAAGAAGAATAAACAAGTAGGTGTATGCCTGCATCCAGGTAGACGCAATATCTTCATTCTGTTGCTATTTTAGTTTCTGCGTCGTACTAAATCAGGGGGAAGGTAGGTGTCGTATTTCGTAGGAATTTCATTATTATTTTTCGAAAATGAGCAGTGAATGAGTTTCGACTATTAGCTGACTGCTTGCATCGGGGTCAGTGAGCCATACGTAACCAACACAATGCTAGACGATCCTGGAATCAAACTACAACCACGCAGACTGGATAACAAAATTGGCATCGAAGATAGAATACAACCTGAGTGCGAAATATGTCGTGTTGAAAAGATTGTGTCGGGCCAACAGGCGCAGATATCACAACCTGGTTGTAAAGTACGACAGTCCTGAACCTCGACAAAGTGAATGGAATTGTGTAGCACCTCTAGTTGACTGCTACCATTGAGGTCAAAGTCGGAAGAAAACCAGGCAGATATTAATAAAGTCTGAAGACGAATGAAGAAGGAGAAGAAGAACAAGTAGAAGAAGAACAAGTGGTATGATAAAGTTCATAATGTAGAACTGCGGGGAATAAACCGGGCATAGATTAATAGCGCTCGACACAAGGAGAAGACGCTGTGTTAGATTGTACAAAGATTACGGAATATATATGACAGCATTACAAGACAGACTCTGTTTAGACTCATCAAAGCAAAAGAGGTACAGACAGACACATACGCTCACAGAGAACAGATTGCGACAGATAAATCTCTCTTTCGCCTTTTATCACCCAGGGGTACATAGGTCATCAACCAACCCTCGCCAAGCAGCTCTGTCTTATGCAATCTTTTCCACTTCCTTCCATCCTTTTCCTGTTTTCTTTACTTCCGCCTCCAGATCTCGTCTCCATGTATTCCTTGGTCTACCTATTCCTCTCCTTCCCTGGGGATTCCATGACAGGGATTGCCAGGTAATACTGGCCTGGGGCTTTTTTAATGTATGATACATTCATCTCCACTTTCTTTCTAAGATCTCCTGTTCCAATTTATCTTGTCCAGCTCTCTCCCACAGTCTGTCGTTTGTAACTTTGTCAACCCATTTGATACCAAGAATCTTTCTCAGGTATCTGTTGACAAAACCCTGCAGTCTCCCGTCATTGCCTTTGGTCATCCTTCAGGTTTCCGCTCATGACTGGCTTTACGTTTGAAATGAAAATCCTTATTTTTGTCGTCCGTCTTATTTCCTTGGATTTCCATGTGGGTTTCTTCTTCTTCTTTATCGTACGCAGTCAGACATCAACCTTTATTTTTTCGAAAAAAGCAGCGGTCATCCTGAGGCTGTCGACACTGCCATAGAGCTTGTCTAGTGTTGCCACTGGTGATGGCCACATCTGCTCTCTCTGATCCTCGTATGTCGGGCAGTTTTGCAGCAAATGCTCAGCGGCCATATTCCTGGTACCACACGGGCATTCGTCAGTGCCACCTATCTTCAATTTGTAGAATAGGTGGTACCTCAGTCTATTGTGGCCAGTGCGAAGTCTGAAGACAACGACCTGCTCTCTTCTGTTCAACTGGTAATAGGCATCGTTTTTTGTATAGCCAGTATGTTCGGTTTCCCATTTGGTCATGTATCTAGCTCTAATAAGCCGTTTTGACTCTTCGTATGTCATACTAGTATCTGGTTGTGGTAGTCTTGCACCTTCTTTTGCCAGTCTGTCTGCCTCCTCGTTGCCTTGGATGTTGCAGTGGGATGGAACCCACTGTACCACTACCCTTTTTGGTGCGGACTGCTGGCATAGTTGACAGAGTACTGCTCTTAAATTCATTAAGTTCAGTATTTTTTTGGCTTTTTAGTGCTGTGACTACGGCCAATGCATCTGTAAGCAGGACTAAATGGCTTCCATGTGGGTTTCAACATTCCGAATATCAACTTTTGCTTTTTGTATCCTTGTTTTTATATCCTCATCTGTCCCTCCTTTCTTGTTGAGGATACTTCCTAGGTGTGTAAATACATCTACCTCTTCTAGTGGTGTTCCTTTATGCCTGATTGGTTCTGTGTTTGCTGCATTGACCCAAATTATTTTGATATTTTCCTCATGGATCTTCAAACCGACATGTTTAGAGGTACAATTCAGTCTAACCAGTTTCTTTTGCATTTGGCTTTGGCTGTGGGACAGAAGGGCTATCATCCGCAAAATCCAGGTCCTCCAGATGTTTAGTCAAGGTCCACTGGATTCCATTTCTCTCATTTGTTGTTACTTTCATAATCCAGTCCACTGCCATGATGAACAGGAAAGGCGGCAGTAGGCAACTCTGCCGTACCCTAATTTATTTTTTAATGGCTCTGTGAGGACAACTCACAGACAGATAAATAGGCAACAGGAACTACGCGAACAGAGCTAGACAGAAAGACTTTGCATGTAGTTATTGAAGGCCTATACCCCACAGGGAGCTGTCCATTTTTTGCTGATTGATTTACTGATGCTGTTCTCTTTATAATCCAGTCAATAGCTAGCAAAAAGAGAAATAGTGATAAGAGACACCCATGACGTCCACCAGTTTCACAAGGTGTTCATGGTGGCATTGGGCTGAAAGGCAGGAACCCATCAGCTGCTGGGTGGTCAATAACCAACCAGCCAATCAACCATCTCAAGGTGTTCGGAAAGCTGACCTCAGTGTACAACATTTCACATATCTCCTTAATTACGAGTATATTAGTGAATGTCAGGGGCCCTTTGTAGTGCCTGCTCAACTTCCAGAGTAACTGCCTAAGCTGTCAAATGCATTTGTGTAGTCCTCGAACTGATGTCATTGATAAGTTCCATTCTCCACTTCGTTCAATTAGTATTCTCGGTGTAGTCATCTTGGTACACCCGACTTATTATGTGTCAACCATCTGCCTGTCCTTCACTCAGCTACGTGCCTGTCCTTCACTCAGCTACTTGTTTGTCCTTCACTCAGCTACTTGTCTGTCCTTCACTCAGCTACTGGTCTGTTCTATGAAATCAAATCCGTTGGTCAACTAACATTCATTTGACAATATCGTCAGATCGGAAGGTCTTGAACTTTATGTGATAGATTGCAAATAGTTCTTTATCAGTTTGAGTTTTGAAAGTTTCTGATTAAACACTGCACACAAATTTAACAGACAATTATTTTGGTATCACCCGCTTGGATGGCGTGACCTTATGAAGTCCATACACACCACACCTCTCTAGTGACGCCACTGGTTAAATATGTTTCTTTACGATCGTTGTGGGTCCCTTACACATCATCCGCAGTGACGGTATCGATTATAAAACATCACAACTAAATGAAAAAAACAGCTCTTTCCTGGTACATGACTCCAGATCAAAGGTGGCTATACAGATTCTGCAGTCTGTCTCCGGCTGTAGTTGACGCTTAACAGCGTATTCGACTCCGTCATCGTCGTCATATTCAGGGAAAACATAAGACGAGCTGGCACACGTCATCAGACACACAGCACAGAGGAATAGCTCCACGCTCAGCTGCTGCCAGGATCTAGAGAAATAAGAAATGGGAAAAAATAAATAAAACAAAATTGTTAAAGTTTAATCTAAATTTTACAATTGATATAGTCAGATACCGCACCGAGACGAGAACACAAATAAAACTTACGTTACGACCAATAGGCCTTCAACAGGGGCAATATATAACAACAATGCTGAACTAGTAAATCAACATATAAGGAAAAAATGGCCTACTTATCTGATATAGTGTCTGTCATCATGAGTGGTTGGGTCGGAAGCTCGACTGTAAATGAAGAACAGCGCTCAAATAAGGTAGCCAGGAGAGCGTAAGAAGTGAGGGTGAAAGGGCCGGATAAGCCAGTGGCGGCCAACTATTGAAAAGGCAAAATAGTGATCCAAGTGAGGCGAACAAAAAGAAAGTGATATAAGCCATGGGGGAGATTGATATAAGGAGTGGGGGGGGGGGGGGGCATTAAAAAAAAAGGTGGGAAAGGAAGGCAAATAGATGGGGGCCAGTATGAGATTTTAAGAAAAGTATGGAAGATATTAATGCCATGTGGTTGAGGCAACCCATGCTGGAGATAAGTCTGTTTTCATGGGCGAATCGATGACGATCGTAAGAGAAGCAAGAAACTAGACCAGTGACACTAACGTCAGCCTTACCCCGGTGCTCAGGGCCATTGAAGTGGCTGGCAATTGGGGAACCAGTACGGTTACGGATATCATTGAGGTGTTGTCGGAAACGCTCACGCAGTTCCATACCAGTTTCCCCAATGTATGTCATACCATACTGTCGGCAGATGAAAGAACGGATGCGGTTACTGGAATTGCATGTTAATGCCTCTTTGATGAAGAATTCTGCTTTGAGAAAGGTAATGGAGCGAGAGAGGATGACATGAGGGCAGGTAACACAGCCACGGGCATTTTTGCACGGCCTCGTGCCTGTAAGGCTATGAGGGGTGGTGTGTCGGCGACTACTGACCAGCAAGTCCTTCAGGTTTCTGTCCCGTTTGTAGGCGACAAAAGAGAATCGGGAAAAACTTTACGAGTGGCAGGATCAGAGTGAAGAATATGGAGAAATAAGAAATCAGACACATCAGCGGGGACGGCGTGGGCTAGTGGTTAAGTGGCACGGCTCACAATCCGAAGGTGCTTGGTTCGATCCCCACCACAACACCGGCCGTTACCCAGGGGAAGCAAACCCTTAGAAAATGCAAGAGGAAGCAGACCCTTACATAAAATGCATGCTGAAGTCGGATGCACTGGGCCGAAAGGCGCAAAATAAAAACCACAATGCAACGCACACCTCCTTGGATTAGAGAAATAAGGCGAACGCAAAAAAAAAAAAAACACAATAAAAACTCAAACAAAAACACATCAGTGACGTCAGACAGCACGCACTCTTCCCATGCATGTAAAGAACATTACATTTGTGTTTGTTTTGCAGGCTTACCTTAGTTATGACGAAAGTTCAAATCTGTCAATCACATACATAGTAGTTTAGGTTATATAAGGAAGCATACGCTTTTTATGCATTTTTTCTGCGTGTATATATGTTTGTACTGTAGTGTAGTGCGTATGTTACTTACTTAGTAAACCCAAATCAAATAACTCACCAACTTCTGCTAAATTGGAAAACAATCCATAAAGCACATCGATCCAGCGGGATTATAACAAAGTGGTTATTAAACGAGAAATGTATAGAATGTTTAATTCTAAAGAAACAGTTACACTAAAGAAATAGTTACACTAAAGAAACAGTTACACTAAAGAAACAGTTACACTAAAGAAACAGTTACACTAAAAAAACAGTTACACTAAAGAAACAGTTACACTAAAGAAACAGTTACACTAAAGAAACAGTTATAACAAAATTGAAAGTTCAACTGCAAAATAATAACGACATTGCTGTCTCAAAGGTGGTAAGTGAGGTGTGAAACCTTCATCTTTCGCAAGTATACAGGCCGACAACATTTATCATCTGTGAAAAATCCCACTTACTTGTAGTAGCTATCAAAAGCAAGTGTTTACATAAAGTAAGAAAATCATATTATATTGTTTACATCGACGATACATGCTCATAACAAAAGGGAAAAATAATGGCAGTTATTAAATAAAACGATGAAAAGAAATGTACCAAGTAGCAAAGGAAAGCAAATGATAATAGCACAGGCAGGCAGCGACAAAATGGACTATTAACGAATGCTGAACTGACAGACAGTGTAAACTGTCATACATAGCTGAAAGGCCATATAGTGATCGGAATAAGATAACTGTTCTTCCTTCCTCAAAATAGACCCCTTTGTCTGATAATGGGCAGTACAACATACCACAATACAGTGGTCAAAGAAGATAAAGTCCCCATGTCGTCAAGTACGAGGGATGAAATAAAGGTGTGGCTAACAAAGGAACATATTCAATTTAACAAAAATTACCTAAAACCGGAATTATTGTCCATTGTGAAAGAGACATACACGACAAAGACCTTTCATATTGACAAGACAGTCCAGGTGCATGGTCATAGGTGTTTGAGACTTGCATCTTTTCATTTATGCGTACCTTGTATATGCTGCTTAAAACATATAATCATTTTAATTATTTCACGTTCATACAACTTCTGAAACTCACTAGATAATGTTAGACGCACACAAACACACACACACATGCACACACATACATACCCATACACAGTAGGTATATAACTTCTTTCTTAATCCGCTTCGAGCATTTATTAAATACACGATAAGTATAAATACAAATGTAACCAGACTTCATTGCTAATGGAACCGTCTACAGGAGAACTTCAGGAAGAAACGCGAGAGGTAGGTCGAGGAAAAGGTGGATAGACAGCTTAAAAGAGACCTGCCGTAAAGTGGGGATAAGTGTCACTTGGGTCACGAGAGAGACGAAATACAAATACATACTCCGACACTGGGCTACAACCCTGAAGAAAGTGAGTGAGTCGACAGAAGAAGAGGAAGAAATATCAATGCATCTTATTTGTAACTGCCTGTAGAAATTTCCCCATATGGTAATTGAAGATATGCCTGCGGCTCATAAAATCTACGCTGTTTATACAAATACAGCAACGTATGTGTTTGAAAGACCAATTCTTTTCATCACCGTTAAGAGAAAATCATTTGCTTTGATACAATTTTAATGAACACCATCTAAAATGTCATTGCAAATATGAGACCACATACAAATTAAATTGTGTTGATTCGTTATTAGATTACATTTGAAAGCATGTGTTTCTGAACGAACTGTAGATATAGTGGTAGAGACTTTCAGTTCTTTATGTAAAGTACATTGACCTGTTCCCTTCCTCGCAACAGGGGAGCGAACCCATCACCTTTAGCAGAGAGGAGGCTGCACTATAACCATTCTGTCAATTAAGCGCTATCCAGAATATATGGCACAAGAAAAACCAGGTAAAAGGTGCACCAAAAGAGTTGACGAAAAATTATGAAGGTCACCGGTACACTTACATACAATCAGAACTAAAATCATTTTACGACAATCTTCTTCTTCTTCTTCTTCTTCTTCTTCTTCTTCTTCTTCTTCTTCTTCTTCTTCTTCTTCTTCTTCTTCTTCGTATGTTGTCAGACGTCAACTTGAATTTGTTCGAAGAAAGCAGCTGTCATCCTGAGGCTGTCGACACTGCCATAGAGCTTGTCTAGTGTTGGCACTGGTGATGGCCACATGTGCTTTCTCTGGTCCTCGTATGTTGGTCAATTTTGCAGCAGATGTTCAGCGGTCATTTTCCCTGTGCCACAGGTGCATTCGTCAGTGCCACCTATCTTCAGTTTATTGAATAGATGGTACCTCAGTCTGTTGTGTCCTGTGCGGAGTCTGAAGACCACGACCTACTCTCTTCTGTTCAGCTGGTAGTAGGCATCATCTTTTGTGTAGCCAGTATGTTCTGTTTCCCATTTGGCCATGTATCTGGCCCTAATAAACCTTTTGGACTTTTCGTAGGTCACACTAGAATCTGGTTGTGGTAATCTTGCACCTTCTTTTGCCAGTCTGTCTGCCTCCTCGTTGCCTTAGATGTTACAGTGGGATGGAACCCACTGTACCACTACTCTTTTTGGTGCGGACTGCTGGCATAGTTGACAGAGTACTGTTCTGAAATCATTAAGTTAAGTATTTTTCTGGCTTTTTAGTGCTGTAGCCACGGCCAGGGCATCTGTAAACAGGACTATATGGCTTTCATTGCTTTCGCCTATAAGCATTGCTTCTACTGCAGCCTTCAGTGCCTCTGCCTCCGCTCTGAAATCGCTTAAGAATTTTCCAGTTGCCACTGACAGTGTTATTTTTCTACCATTAGGTAGGCTTAGGAATATCCCTTCCCCTCCATTCTGTGTTGTGTTTGTTACAGAACCGTCTGTGTATGCATGGGTCAAGGCCATGCTTGGGTAGTTTTCCGATATGTACCTCAGGGTTATGTCTCTCCTTTCTTGTTCAGTCTGGCTGTTCTTGTTTCCAATACCTGGTATATTTTCTACCACCTCCGGAATGATATGCTGCTTCATGTGGGTTTGCGTACAGTAGGGATGGGCTTTGGTGTTGTTATGGTGTTCATAGGGTCTTCGTTCATCTTTGCTTTGACTATTTCTGCAAAGTTTCTCCGCTTTAGTTTCCCTTTTCCAAATCTATTTAGTCTATGTTGCATTGGATGGTCTGTCAGTCTTCTGAGTCTCTGCTTGCTGCTGGGCTCTGCAGTCAGTTCTGTCGGTCATGGATTGCAGATTTGTAATCTTTTCAAGTTCTACATTTTTACGACAATATGATTTCTCATATGTTTAATTAACGTCTAAAGTCAATGATAAAGCGCAGCAAAGAAATTAATCCGCAAGGAATACGTCTGGTTTTAATCCGCAAGGAATACGTCTGGTTTTAATCCGCAAGGAATACGTCTGGTTTTAATCCGCAAGGAATACGTCTGGTTTTATGTTTTCCAATTCACCAGAAGATACACACATACGTGACACCATCGTAAATCAATCCATACTAATATACTGAAGTTAACGCTCAGAC
Organism: Ariolimax columbianus; assembly: GCA_036924085.1. Classification (NCBI taxonomy): domain Eukaryota; kingdom Metazoa; phylum Mollusca; class Gastropoda; order Stylommatophora; family Arionidae; genus Ariolimax; species Ariolimax columbianus. Next base: position 114,101,954 of record JAVGWX010000001.1, on the reverse strand, counting down.
GATGTTATTGTAGAAAACCTCTGAATACTCAAAGGCAGGAACAGGAAATCCTTCTGTAGTGATGTTCTTTGTAGTATATAACATGGCGGTCACCTTTCACATTTCTATTATCCTTTAATACCGCTAATTTTCGCGGGAATGGCTTTATTTGGGCAAGGGCGATCTGAAGCTAAATTGTTGAGTTAGGTTAGTAAAAAAGAGTCGCGAATGTCAGCTCGGAAACAGCCTGCATCCGTGCAGGCTGGCTGAGCGAATAAGGATCGAAGAAGGATGGCACACCTTGTATATACGAACGTATGTCTGTTTCTGTGTATGTCTGTGTGTCTGTTTCTGTGTGTGTCTGTGTGTGTGTGTGTCTTTTTCTGTGTATGTCTGTTTCTGTGTGCGTCTGTCTGTGTGTGTGTCTGTTTCTGTGTGTATCCGTATGTCTGTGTGTCTGTCTGTGTGTGTCTGTATGTGTCTATGTGTGTATGTGTGTGTATATGTATGTATGTATGTATGTATGTGTGTGTGTGTATGTGTGCGTGTGTGCGTGCGTGTGTGTATGTATATATCATGGCAGGCTCAACTCATATGCCCCACTCAGACGGCGTGATGATGTACAGTTTTCTTCCCCGTGCCATTTGTGTGGCCATTGTTATTTTCAATAGAAGACTCTGGAAGGTTGGGGGAGGGGGGAGCGGAGGAACCTGACCTCCTACCTGGCAGGTCAACTGTGTTGCAGATAGCTGGATGATCTTTATATTTGGAGGTTAGCTGTTGATACCAACTTAACAACGTCAACCAAAAACGGTGGCCTGTATGGAAACCATAACGAGGCATCACTTCCATCATACACAAACACAATAGGCCAATCAATTTTGCCTGCCCCCCCCCCTCCCCGCCCCCAGCCTTCCCATTCCCCTCACCCCCACCCCCACCAATTGCTGCAAGTCTTGGAAGAAAGAATACTGGACGAACCTTAAAAATGACAAACTGGCAGGAATTACGGACTATGATTTTGAGAACATGGAATATTAGAAGTACAAAAGGAAAGAAGAACGAACTCGAAGAAGAAATGAAGAAATCCAAATAAAAAATCTTAGCTCTCACAGAAACTAAGGAAAAATGACAGGGGGTTATGGGACTATAAAGAAATATGCTTATCCACGTTAGAATTCCCACATCCGACAGAACCAAAGGGAGAATGGGATGTAATGAATAAAAGAACAGAATCAAGAAATGAAAATTTATATCCGAAAGCATGATGGCAATGGACTTCAAAGAATGAGGCAAGTTAGTTAACATCGTAATTGTATATGCACGGAATGAAAGGGGCCAGATCAGATATCACAGACAAGTCTCTTTTAGCGGATTGAAAAGATAGAAGACGATTGATATGAATATATTTTCCTTCTTGGAAATTAGAATGCAGTGGGAAATATTAATTCTAGATTGTATGGAATGATTGGGGGGGGGGGGGGGGGGGGTTCGGTGGAGACGTTAAGAATGGTATTGGCGGGTTGGTTGGTTGGTCGGTCGGTCGGTCGGTCGAATGGTTGGTTGGTCGGTCTGTCGGTGGGTTGGTTGGTAGGTCGGTAGGTTGGTCAGTCGGTCGGTTGGTTGGTTGGTTGGTTGGTTGGTCGGTCGGTTGGTCGGTCGGTTGGTTGGTTATTGATCCAGCAGACTGTGGGTCCCTGCCTTTTGACCCAATGCCTTATAATAGCATCTGCAAGTTTTCGTCAGCTGTTGTTTAGTTCCATACAGAGAGTTCCGTTTGTCTGGTCTCGGAAGAAGGGCATTAGAAAGCGAAATCAGATTCTGCATCGAGTATAACCTGGTAATAACAAACACATAGTCCCCCCCCCCCCCCCCCCTCCCACTAGCGTTTACCACGTACATATACTAGATGTGAACCGAGAAGAAAAAAGAAATCCATCGTGAGGAAAAATTCATTTACGTTTGTGAAAGATGCCAGAGCCTGGAAGGGTCCATATATCAGAAGTGACCACCACCTTGTCACAATAAAGAGAACAACCGAAAGAGTGGTCTCCACCGAGACAACATCTACAATCAAGGAAGAAATAATACACAAGAAAAAATGAAGCAACAATAAAGACCTACAAGCTAAGAGAGCGAGAAGTTTGGATCACATATCAGGAGCTCATATCGGCAGGAGTGGAAAGTGCAGACACCCGAGTATCTAGAAGCTCTGTGGTTAGAATTCAAGATTACCTTCACGGCAGCTGCAGCAAAAGCATATGGCGAAGACGGATATAAAGGGGATGGAAACACGTGATAATCTAGGAGATGGAAAAACATGACAATCTAGGAGATTGAAACACGTGACAATCTAGGAGATGGAGAAATTTAGAGAAATTAAAGGTTGGAAAAACAGCTGGACATGATGGTAAAAGTAAAGTAAAGTAACCCATAGCATTACTGCCGAAGGGGTGTGAGGTGTTAGCGCGATCTCACATTTCAAAGGCTCGGCTATATAATGGCGGTAGCCATCTCCTCTCCCTCGCCACATTTACTTCCCGGCCTGAACCGGTACACATTTAAGGCTGGGTCGACCCGGGAACCGTTGGGGTCTGAAAAAACTTTGCCGCCTCAACTGGGGAATGAACCCAGGACCACTCAGCTGCGAAGCCAGGTCGCTAACCACTGCGCTACGCGGATTCCTACATGATGGTATAGCACCAGATATAGTCAAGTACTAGAGAAGTGCCTGTGAACTGTTATTCCTGGAGGTTCTCTGGGAAATCTGACCCCACAAGCCTATATAAAAGAACTTGGAGTTAGTAATCATAATACCAATTTTCAAAATGGAGGCAACCGTCAGTGAAACCCATAGAGGCATACCTGGTCTTGGGTAAAGCCTACTGTAGGATACTGGAGCAGATACTAAGACGACCGGCGGAGCTACAGATGAGCGAAACCCAACATGGTTTCAGAGCTAACCGAAACAATCACGACCTATTCTTCACACTCAGACATCTGAATGAAAACGCTTTGAGTCCAACGATGAAATGTACAATGTTTCTGGGATCAGGAAAAGGCATTCGTTAAGGTTCCCTGGAGCACATTGGTATGCTTGGAAAGGAAGAATATCCCAGCACACTTGATCACACTTGATCACACTTGTTTCTCTAAGATTTCCAGAAACAACTCGTACATTAGGACAGGAAACCACACTTCAGAAGAGTTAGACCGGTTGCATAAGACAGGGCGACATTCTACAATCATACCTTTTCCTACTACCCATTGATGATGTCATAAAAACCTGTTTAAAAACGTGGTGGGGGCGGGGTAGCGAGGTCTGGACTGGACTTCCCGCTCGTTAAAGGAAAGTGAAGCGTCTGTTATAGCCTCCCCTTTCCAGGTGTAGATATCGCTGCTGAATTCACTGTACGGCTTGCTAGACAGGAGTTTCCCTGCCAATGGCCTCTCCTATACTAGCGTGTTACCAGCAACACCTTCTTGAGGGGCCCCCTGTTTCTTACAGAGCCTGCTGTGGGACGCGACCGAGTACCCGGCGGTATAACTGGACGGGCAGATTGGGCTCATTTGCCTTGGCTGGCAGCCAATCTAAGAGAAGGTAAACTCGGACTTCTTCTTCTTCTTCTGCGTTCGTTCTCAATCTCCTACTACCAAGCCCTGAACAGGGCTGTACCTGTAGCAGGATGTAGTCCGGAGAACAGAATGCGTTGTGTCGCTAGTTTACCGATTGACTGCGATATTTGCACCTTTCGGTCCGACACATCCGTCTTCGGCAGGAAACTCGGACTCTAAACCCGGGTAGACGAAGCTCGTTAGCCTGTCCAGGCAGTTTGCATAGAAGAGGGAGAACTCTAATTTTAAACACACAAAGGGCCAGGGAGTGCTGGCTAGTCATGGGACGATGCGAGAGTATCATCAGATGTCTTGAGTAACTAGCATCTGCGGGCAACGATTCCACTGCCTTGTGGAAAGCTCGGGAGAGGGTAGGGCTACGGGAGAAAACTCAGACATAAAGTCCGGAGTGGTAGCTCCTAAGGTGGATGGTTTAAAATTGCAAATTCATTTGCAGCTCCTGGAGCTGAGTTGGTGTCAAATTGTCATGCTGTGCATTCCTTTGGATTACACCAGTGAGTCCGAGAGGGGGATCCTGCAGTTTGGACAGCCCAGGGTCTCCATATTCAGCGCCCAGGCTTGCGCACAGACAAGGCTACTCACAGGGCGCCACGTATATTGTCTACATATACTGTGACGCCTATGATGACGATGAAAAACCTGTAAGGACCAAAATGTATTCAATGAGGTACTAGAAGATGAGACTAGTTTGTATGTCAGATCTAAAGTTTGCCAAGGATATAGCTTTTATTACCATATCAGAAGCACATCTCCAGACAGAACTTGATAGGATGATCTTGGCAAATAGTTGAACATTCGCAGTTCAATAACAAAAACATGGTGTCTCGAGAGACGAGAAGAGACATCACATTATACTGGGTGAACAGCTTCCAGAACAGCTAATTTCTACTGCTAATCTATATACATACTGTCCCATATGGCTTGGCTTCGTTCGTCCTCAGTCTCCCGTTATCAAACCCTGAAAGGGCTTAAATAGCAGAATGTAGTCCAGAGAACGTAACGTGTTGTGTAGTAGTTTACAGCTTGACTGCGATATTTGCACCTTTCGGTCCAACACATTCGACTTCAGCAAGTATTTTTTGAGTGCCAGGTTAACATTCCCTCTTCGATCCCTTCTCCTTAGCCAGTCTGTCCTGCTGCAACCTATTATCCAGGATCACCACTTGGAGGTACAGAAGGGTCTTTGCAGCACTGGTTTGCTGGCCCTGACGCTAGCAGTCAGCTATGGGTAGCTGACCACTGCAGCTCATGCGCTGCTCAACATCTTGATCCCATATCCGATATAAATGTCAACTTGCTAATCCCTAATTTTCAATTTATATATCTACCTAATATCCCATTTTTATATTTACCTTTTCATAACATCTACATACCTGTCGAATCATCCTATCTACATACCTGCCGAAACATTATATCTACATACCTGCCGAACCATTATATCTACATACCTGCCGAACCATTATATCTACTTACCTGTCGAATCATCCCATCTACATATCTGCCAAATCATCTCATCTACACACCTGCCAAATCATTCCCATTACATACCTGCCAAGTCATCCCATCTACATATTTACCAAATCATCCCTTCTACATACCTCCAAATCCTCCCATCTACATACCTGCCGAATCATTCCATCTACATATCTGCCAAAACATCCCATCTATATGGCTTCCTACTTATCCCATCTACTTGTCTAGCCACTAGTTGTCTTCCTATATGTGTCTAACTAATACATTAGAAAGGTTCTGTTGATATTGTTTCAGTGAAAGCAGCCGGAAACATATGCCAGGTATTGAATGACTCGATCAAAAATTGACAAGAAACGCACAAAAAGGAAACAAAACTACCACACGAAAAAATTACAGCTTTCAATCAACACTGACATGCAGCAAACATTTCTGCAAGCCATGTCTTTCAAATGGCTCACATGAAATGCTAAATTATTATTATCCACATAAATGAATGAATATTATGGAATTGACTGAGAAGTAGCAAACTGTTAACGAAGCGGACATGCCCAAATGTGATCAGAATACAATGCAAACAAATAGAGACGAATGACATGCACAAATGCTATTATTTAAAGTCAAGGAAAAGGGAAATACAATATTCAACAAAGCATTAACGGCCACATTGTCATGCTGAATTTGTCAGAATAGGTTGTCCTCTGTATAAGCCGTGATTATAGCGTTTTTGTCCAGTCTAAAATATTAATAACAACCGCTATACGCGACCAGAACAAAAGGTGCAACGCTACAGCTAGGTTATTTATTAGCGTCTCAACATACATAATACATGTATTAGAAGTTTCTTGTGCTGAGTTGTGTTGGAAGTTTCTTGTGCTGAGTTGTGTTGGAAGTTTCTTGTGCTGTGTTGGAAGTTTCTCGTATCGAGTTGTGTTGGAAGTTTCTCGTACCGAGTTGTGTTGGAAGTTGTTTGTGCTGAGTTGTGTTGGAAGTTTCTCGTACCGAGTTGTGTTGGAAGTTTCTTGTGTTGAGTTGTGTTGGAAGTTTCTCGTGCTGAGTTGTGTTGGAAGTTTCTCGAACCGAGTTGTGTTGGAAGTTTCTTGTGCTGAGTTGTGTTGGAAGTTTCTCGTGCTGAGTTGTGTTGGAAGTTTCTTGTGCTGAGTTGTGTTGGAAGTTGCTCGTACTGAGTTGTGTTGGAAGTTTCTCGTACCGAGTTGTGTTGGAAGTTTCTCGTACCGAGTTGTGTTGGAAGTTTCTTGTGCTGAGTTGTGTTGGAAGTTGCTCGTACTGAGTTGTGTTGGAAGTTTCTCATACTAAGTTGAGCTTTCTCTTGATGGCGTTTCTTTGGTAGCTGGTTACAGTGGCTCTTCTTACATTTCGAGCCAAGGCGTACTTGAGAAAATGTACCTACGTTCTAATGATTGTACAATATGAGGCTACTCAGTAGCTCACCACTATGGAGATTGCAGTGTTGACCAGACTGCTGTAACCCTATCCGTTTTCAGGAGCACACACGAGGACCTCAGTTGGAGGATCTTGTTCAGCATGTTTCACCTGATCATATTTTATTTGAGAGAAATAATATCATCCGAGAACTGACCGGCACAACACAAGGGGCACATCCACCAGTCCTTCAGACATCTGCACTTGCCATGTGTTTTCCGCAGCTGAATACGCTGCGCCAGTCTGGAAAAGCTCTGCCCATGCGAAACTAGTTGATACAGCAATAAAGGAGGCGGGTCGGATAGTATCAGGATGCCTAAAACCCACCCCAATTGATAAAATATACCCCATAATTGGCATAGTCCCACTCGAGATTCGAAGAAGCGTCGCAGCAGAAATCGAACGAGAAAAACAAGAGCACGACCCAAGGCACTCAATGTTTGGACATCAGGTTACAGAGCATAAGACTCAAATCCAGACACAGCTTCATAAAATCAACACAACCCATACAGACAAACCCTGAAACTCATCGTATCGAGAGGTGGCACGAATTGGAATTTCGCGGGGAACCTGCCCCCGGACATCATCTACCATACACAACATGGACGTCGCTGAACAGACTCTGAACTGATGTATCGCGGAGAAAAGAGTAATATGAAACTATAGGGATACACAGACGATGACAGCTGTGGTTGTGACGCAATACAGGACCCAGACCACATGATGACCTGCCCCAACCTCCAGGAATCTTGTAATACGTGCGACATTCTGGACACATGGGACCTTATTGCCGCTATCTTAGGTCTTTGCCACTCCTTAAAAAAAATGGCGTGTGAATCGCATTTGCTAATCAGTTGTGATGCGCGCGTTTTTAACATTTCAATGTTTACTTTACTGAGGGGTAGAAAAAACACTTGCGCCTGAAGAACGCATCTACTAATTAGGTAATTGATGATCTAACTTAATAGACAAAATCTTGCTCTAAATTATTGTGAAAACACGAATATTCTACTACAATGAAAACACAAGTTATGCAGTCGTGAATTGGTTGGGTAAAAATGTATTGTTTTTAATAATTAATTATTTTAAAAAAAATTATTATAAAAATACTGCGTTAGACATTTACATTTTCTACAAATAATAAAAGTACAAATGGCAACAAATGAAATGTACATATTCTATATAGTATGCGTTCTCCATAGTTAAATTATAAAAGATGTCAAGTGAGATTATTTGAATTTTACACCAAAACTTGATCGTTGCAGAAACAATTAGATATATATCAAATGTAATGTAAAATGCCCCATGTTTAGTTTAACAAAATGTTATTACATGCATATATTTGCATAATAAGAGTTAACATGATTGTAGTGGTTAATTTATCTTGTACACGGTATTTTAAAATAGATTCTTAGACATCTACACTTTTCTTGACTAGCTCCTACTGTTCCCAGACACAGTGTATCATTCGTGCTTTTTCATTCTCCCACTTTGAACTTGTGCATTTAAAACTGGAGATATTTGTAACAAATAAGTTTGCATTATAAATTTAAATCGTCACAAGTTGTTCTTAATGCCCCATGCCCGTTTTTCAACCCTAGCTACTGTTGAATACACGTACACCTCCTTGTTCTCCATGCATAACCAATCCAAACCCATACATTCTAATCCATTCTGTGCAATGTGTTTCTAGTATGTGTTTTGAAATTATTTGTCTTGGAAAGAACTTACTAAACAAAGTCATGTACGTCTGTATTGATGTTAGAATTGATGTGATCCCATATAAATCACCTGCTGTGATATGATTGGGCTGTGATTGTGTGTTTGTCTGGTACTTTACTCATGGAGGAGCAGACTGGACCAGACCTGACACTCAATCCTTCAAACCCAAGTTGTGCCAATGTATGTTGCGCTTGTGCAAGCTTAACCTTAAAACTAATTTTCTCTTCCTTATCTTCACACAGTGCAATGCAAATTTAACGAAAATATGTTTTCACCTCTAACTGCTCAGACTTTTACCAATTATTTCCAATTTTAAAAAAATGTATTAACTGTGCTATTATTAACGTGTGTGTCTTGTGATGTCTGTAAAATTGCAATGTCTTTTTTATCTACTGCATTCTCTACAAGTTATTGCTTTTTGGTGTTTTTTTTTGCGTTTGCTTTATTTATCTATTCCCCAAGGTGGTGTGCGTTGCACTGGGGTTTTTATTTTGCGCCTATAGGCCCAGTGCATCCGACTTTAGCATGCAAGGCTCTGCTTCCTCCTGCATTTTCTAAGGGTTTGCTTCCCCGGGGTAACGGCCGGTGCTGTGATGGTGATCGAGCCCAGCACCTTTGGTTGTGAGCCTATAGGGACTTAACCACTAGCCCACGCCGTCCCCTCTCTAGAAGTTTGTGGTGTTTTAGAACAATGCCTAATAAAATATGCAGAAAAGGAGGAGGCACATTTTCAATTTCAATCTCTAGCCTTGGCTTATGCAAACATTTTTGGTAATGTGCCAATTGTTTTTTATTACCTTTCCCAAACTTCATAAATCTCTTATGGTCTGTTTTTAACATGGTCAGTGTAATGTTCGTGATGTATTTACTTACAACTCTCAAACATATACGAGAATAATATATGCACACAATACAATCATTTATATAACAGTCAGGATCATATGTTGACTCCCATCTGCTTCTTGTTTAGACTGCAACTAAATTTTCACGTTGTCTTCTGTTTATATCTGTGAACCTATAAACACATATGCGACAAAGAGTGGTTGAGTGTTGTGTTTGTAAATCTTTGTGCACATGTATGCCACATACAAGCAGCGAATCCTTGTGCACATTTATGCCACAGATAAGCAGCAAATATTTGTGCACATGTATGCCACAAATAAGCAGCAAAACTGTGTGCACATGTATGCCACAGATAAGCAGCAAATATTTGTGCACATGTATGCCACAAATAAGCAGCAAATATTTGTGCACATGTATGCCACAAATAAGCAGCAAATATTTGTGCACATGTATGCCACAAATAAGCAGCAAATATTTGTGCACATGTATGCCACAAATAAGCAGCAAATATTTGTGCACATGTATGCCACAAATAAGCAGCAAATCTTTGTGCACATGTGTGCCACAGATAAGCAGCAAATCTTTGTGCACATGTATGCCACAAATAAGCAGCAAATCTTTGTGCACATGTATGCCACAGATAAGCAGCAATTTCCTCCATATCTGAAAGACAGTGAAATAGTTTTATACTATTCCGTTTCTCATTCAAAGTGCTGGATCGTTTGCCACATACTCTACACAGAGCAGCAAGATACTTCATGCGGTGGTCTAAAGTTTGTTCCATTTTTGAAAAAAAGTATATAATGATAATATTGAACACAGTTTATAATTATTCACTCAGATGTTTCCACTTTCAAAAACTACTGAATTAAAGTTTCATAAGTTTGCAACATACTGAATTAGTGTATAAGTGTACAAGCAATAGCGCGTGTAATCTGTTCCCATAATGCCTACAATGTGATTTAAATTAGAAATAAATCTTTATTATCATCTTTTTATTACTATTAAGATATATTGCACGAAAAGTGAGATATGTTATTGTAATTTGATATTAGAAAGTACTACCAGACGAGCAGTGAGTCGATCATGTATAATAAAACATCTGGAAAAGGCAAAACGGCTTCAAGGTGTCGGGAAAGCAAATCAATAAGCTAGTTCAATAAAGAAACGACACGCGCACGCGCAAGCGCGCAAACACACACACACACACGCACGCACGCACGCACGCACACACACACACACAAGAAACAAGGACAGCGTAAGGAGTTTACTTTCAGAGGCGTTTCAAATTAATTCATCTTTGTCCAAGAGCAGGCTAAATGAGACTAGAACAATGCCTCCCGATCGTACTCTAAAAATCTTAGTAGCCTAAGGGTAGAAATCCACACCGTTTCATTCGCTTCTCCCATGGTACGGAAGCGGATGTAAGACTGTCCTGCAGCAAATACACTGATTTGAACCCTGTGCCGGTTGTTCGGCGTCAAGTAACACTACTTCCGGTGATAACTTTTCTAGTTCCGTTCTGTCAGAAGTATAAAGAACACCAAATGTAGATTCAAGGAACAGAACCTGCATGAAAGTGCTATATAATCGAA